>JARQZJ010000047.1:0-737500 GCA_030704895.1 Henosepilachna vigintioctopunctata
GTTTAATAATTTGTTTGTTTTACACCAGTAGAAGATGCCTTCAACTACGGGTTTAGCCTTTATTCTTTTCTTTGAATCGAAAAATCTTTTAAGTTACGATTCATACAGAATCCCTTTGTCTTTCGATCCTTTTTTTTTTCCTATTTCAATAACATGTGGTGTCAACCGGACAAGTGCGATTTCGGGGACGAGAGAGTATGAGAGTCGAGACTTGCTTGAAAAAGGTCGACGGTGATTTTTGGTTACGATATATTTTCATGCGGAATATATTGACATTTTTGTGCTTCTTATACAAAAGAAGAATTTGCGTTGTGACTTTATTTACAGCATACATTGGATTTTGCGATATATATTTCATAATGAGAAATATAGAACATTATTGTGTTTTTCTTTTACTGGTGTAGTTTTGCGGCATTTCTCCTGAACCCTGTGCTCTTCGACCCTGGTAAGTCCTTTTATTGTTTCCCCCTGTGAACTTGTATTTTTCTTCTCTTTAGAGTATATATATATATATATATATATATATATATATATATATATATATATATATATATATATATATATATATATATATATATATAGTTGAATGTTTAACGACTGTAGATATGTATTTTCAGTGTTTAATTGGGATTGCAGTCTAGGACAGGAAAATCAGTTACCTCTTTAGTACTTTCCAAGCTTTCGAAAATGTTTATTTCCTTCTTCAGGGCTAAAATAGTACAAAAACTAACAGTTTATATAGCAAGGCACTATTCTTACAATTACTGTGAAGTTAGTCCGAAAGTACATTAGGTTTTGAATTTTGAAAGTAAGTACAAGTGTTCCCAAATGCATTGGGTTGAAATATTACTGCATTCTACGTGTTGGGTAGTCGAAGGAAGCGACGACAATGACTGTATTTCTCAATTTCGCTTTTCAAGTGGAGTGTTCCCAGATGTTTTTAAGGGCGTTTCTTGAAATGCATAACGTTGGCCGAAGTTTTATGACTAACGAAAAGATAATGAATTTGTTTTGTGTATTTAGAATGGATTTTTTTTGGGAGAAGGATATCAGAATATGAGCCATTCATCAGAAGAACCTATGAGATTATATATATATATATATATATATATATATATATATATATATATATATATATATATATATATATATATTGCTTAAATTATCTGTATCAGATTTTTAGTTAATACAATTTTCTGTCTTTTTGATATGAACCATTTCTAGGAAAAGGCGTTTGTTGTAATTATTTGCGTGATCTGAAATTTTTGTGGCATTGTAATTCATATTATGACCAGTGGCTTGTACGTGTTGGGTTAATGCAGAGGAATTCGTCTTGTTAGTATTTCGGCTTAGTATCACTTTTATGAGAAATGATCCTTGAATGAAGATTTTGGGATGTTTGACCTATATATACAGAATCGCAATTTTGACAAGGAATTTTGTAGACGACATTTGATTTGAATTTCAATTCTAGCGGATGTTTTGTGCGAGTAAATAATGATTGTATCGTTAATGTGTTTTTTTGGGCTATTTTTATTTTATTATGGAATAGTTTGATCAGTTTTGGCGTTAGATTGTGTATATGCGGTAAAACACCGAATGGTAGATTTTCTGGGCTGTTGTTGCTGATAATTTTCTGATTTGTTTCAATCATATTGCTACAAGCGAAATTGAGAAATACAGTCATTGTCGTCGCTTCCTTTCGACTACCCAACACGTAGAATGCAGTAAAATTCCAACCCAATGCATTTGGGAACACTTGTACTTATTTTCAAAATTCAAAAAACTAATGTACATTCGGACTAACTTCACAGTAATTGTTAGAAAAAACTTTTTATAGTGCCTTGCTATATAAACTGTTAATTTTTGTACTATTTTAGCCCTGAAGAAGAAAATAAACATTTTCGAAAGCTTGGAAAATACTGAACAGGTAACTGATTTTCCTGTCCTAGACTGCAATCTCAATTAAACACTGAAAATACATATCTACAGTCGTTAAACATTCAACTATATATATATATATATATATATATATATATATATATATATATATATATATATATATATATATATATATATATATATATATATATATATCAAGTATACTACATTTTACAACTCTAGTTTATGAACAATTTCATCTAATTTGATGAAGTAATGCCATCTAGGTTTCGGTTGCTAGAACCAAGCTTTGCCTGCTCATCATTTATCAAAGTTTCCTGAAGTTGCGACTTAAAACATAAAAGAAATCGACTGCAAGAAAAAGAATTCAATATCAAAAGTATACTATAAGTTCTCTTTCGATAATTTTCTGACGCATTGTGGGATTATTCTCCGAATCGAGGAAATTCATTAATTGATTCAATTGATCTCAAAATTTATTTAATTATTATTATCTTTTTGCTCATGTGTATTCATCAACAGCAAATAGAAATAGCACGCATTTTGCGCTTATCAAAGATAGTCTAATTTATATCCTAGTTTTTTGCACAAGTGAAACCAAGAATTGTCTTTCTATGGTTTCTCATTAATAATATATGAAATAATATGAGATTATTACATAGTAGATTTCACTCAATGCTCTTAGAAGAAAATATTTGGGAAATATCTTCTGGCGTTATAATAAAGGGTGTTTTTTTTAGAGGTATAGAACTTCAAATTGCAATAAAACAATGATGGATCATTCGATTGACAAGAATTTTAAGATTTTTAAGAATTGACAATGGATTTTGAAAACAGAGTGACTGATATTTCTGTTAAATTTTACTGAAACAAAATTTCTGAAAATTATAATTGTTCTCTAACAATAGCTACCCTCATTTGAATTAATGAAAAAATTATTATATTTTAATTAAGCCAAATAATTCAACCACAATGTCAAATCTCAATCCAGCTGAAATTAAAAACTGAAAAACTTGTCGAATATTGAAAGACAGCAATACGTAACTGAAAAACCGCATACACATGTAAAATATCCCCAAGTACAATACAACAACTATAAAAACATTTCTCTTGAAAACCAAAGATCGCACTCCAGTGTTGTGGAATTGCAATGTCATTTACAAAATACCATGTCTCCAGTGTGATAATTGCTGCAAAGGTCAAACCAAACAAAAATGGAAACAAATAGTGGATGTATTATTCTATCATTTAATATATTTGTGCATTATTACGCCGAGAGTTCGATTCAAATCTTCATTTAATAGGAAAGAGGAATTTTCACCATATATATATATATAATATATATATATATATATATAAATATATATATATATATATATATATATATATACATATATATATATATATATATATATATATATATATATATATATATATATATATATATATGTATATATATCATATTTAAAATTCGAACTCTTGGCTTTAATGTTTTCACGATTTGATTCAACAAAATGATCATATTTATTTCTCGAAATTACGTTTCGTTTTCAATCGAAACTGTTGAATTCAAGTTGTTGAATAGTAATCAACAACATTAGTCAAATATTTAATTTAAATTGATATTTAATTATACTTATATAAAGATCTCGAATCTCAGTCATATACATATATATATATATATACTGGTTCACCAGAATCAGATATCATATATATATATATTTATATATATATATATATATATAGTCACCAGTATATATATATATATATATATATATATATATATATATATATATATATATATATATAGTGACCTATATATACATGATGCCTACCCGTTGCCCAATAATGGTGACCATTATCATATGTTCATATATAATGGGAATACATCCGTTGGTTTGCTGAGTGCCTGTTGGGAACTGGCAGACGTTTCGTCAAGGTCTCACTTGGACATTATCAATGCTTCAAATGATGGTTATCGATTGCTCGGAGTCTGGTGACTGAATCTTCTCTCTATTGATGGCTTTCTAATTAATCGGGTTTTAAATTTTCGACGTTTGCAATTTGTTTACCACTGTCGAAGTTAATTTTTAGGCCGGTTAGGTGTTCGTGTTGAAATAGAGCCGATGATAGTTGTTTGTTTCTTATGGAAAGTTTGTGTTCTTCTAACCTAGAGGAGATTCTTACGGTTCGTTTGGCTGACATAGCTTTTGCGTTACATGTTCCGTATGTTGCTGTATTACACCCTGGTTTTCTAGTGGGATCTTCTGGTTTAGGATTTCTCAATTTTGTTCTTATAGTTTCAAGTGGTTTGACACTATGTCGATTGATATATTACATTTACGAAGAATCCAACCAATCATTTCAGTTGTTAAATTGATCTACGGTAGGAAGGTTTTCAATATGTGCCTTCGGAATGGTCTCTTGCCTTCTTCTCCAAGATTTTGTTGCAGATTCAATCGCTTTTTTTCAATTGTTCTCTGTTTGTCCGCTTCCATTTTGTAAATGGGCTGCGGTAATTTTGCTTTCAAGTTTTGGCTTTGTGATTGATATTCGTAAGACGCAGCGACCTGAGATCAGGGTGTTTTTGCACAGTTTGCATCTGCTTGTATGGATACAGGAAAAATTCGGCGTTTAGGTACCTATTAGTGTGAGTTGGTTTCCTATACTTAGTGTGTCCCACTTATACCATGTTCACCTCTCATGATAAGTACGTTCCAGGAAGGGTAAATGGCCGTTATACTCAAGCTCTAGTGAAGTTTACTCGCGCGGCGGATTGAATTCAGATGGTCCAGGAATTCCTAGTAGCCTGTGTCTTTATCGAACAGAACCATACGACGAACACATCGTCGACGTATCTTTTCCATATTTTGGTTTCAGATTTGTCGCTTGTATAGCTTTTTTCAAAATAATTCATAAACAGACAATTGCCACCGCGAGTTATAGTGACGAACCCCATTGGCTGCCCCAGTCAACTTGTCGGTAAGATTTGTCCATCGTGCAGAAGTAGTCAATTATTCAATACAGGCATAGTTTGGTTAGCTCTATGATATGCGTTGAAAGTGCCTCGTTTTCTGCTATTTGCTGTAGAGCTTCCTCTACCGGTATGCTCGGATATAGAGATTCGACGTCAAAATTTGCGATGATGTCATGTTGATCTATAGTGAGAGGGTTCAATAAGTGAGTGAAGTGCTCTGAGTTTTTGATATAAGAATCTTCGCTCCTTCCACTATGGTTGTAGTATACTAGCCAGATATTTTTCTGAATTACAAACTGGAGAGTTGAAAGCGCTGACGATAGGTCGAAGAGGGACTCCGTCTTTGTGGATTTTTGGGAGGCCGTAGAATTTGCATCTGCTTGATTTTTCCCTAGGTATGAGTTTCTTCTGGTTTGTCGTCTATTGATTCAACGATTTTGGACTTAGTTGTCTTTCCAAGTATGTTGTGGGGTCTCTGGAGACAGCTTTATATCTTGGGTCGTCTAAAGTTTCATTATTTTGGTGGTATAGTCTTCCGAATTCATGACGACTGTGGCATTACCTTTTATCAGCTGGTGTAAATTCTGTGATAGTCTTTTCTTTGTTGAGTTTTTTCAGTGCTTACTTCTCTTTGATAGGTAAGGGGGTTAGATTTGGGTGGTTTAGGCAGATCTCAAGATCCTTGTGACATCTTGTCGTACTTCTTGCTCTGCTGTTTGTTTGTCCAATGCTGGAGATACTTGTTTCGACGTTTGAGATGATCTCTTCAACTGGTATTCTGCTCGGGGCAATCGCATAGTTGAACCCTTTTCCTAAAACGCTTATTTCGTTTTCAGGAAAAGGTTCAAAATCTGAAAAATTGTGTACTGAATCACTACCAACGCATATCATAGAGCTGTCCAAATATTGTTTGAATAACGCTTAATTCATGCACGATGGCCAAAATGTACCTGGACAAGTTGACGGAGCAGCAGCAATGGGATCGTCACTGTCACCCGCAGTAGCCAATCTATTCATGAATTATTTTTGCAAAGTTATACAATCGACAAATCTAAAACCAAAATATGGAAAAGATACGTCGACGATGTGTTCGTCGTATGGTCGTTCGGTAAAGACAAAACTTCTAGAATTCCTGGACCATCTGAATTCAATCCACCCACGAATAAACTTCATCATAGAGCTTGAGTATAACAACCAATTACCCTTCCTCGATGTAATTTGTGCAGAGAGGTGAACATGGTAAATTGGGACACACTGTATATAGGAAAACCAACTCACACTAATAGATTTCCAAACGCCGAATCCCACCACCATCCATACAAGCAGATACAAGCTGTTGCAAACACACTGATTTGCAGGTCAACAGTGTCTTACGAACAACAATCACAAAGCCCAAGAACTTGACAAAATTACCGCAGCCCTTGAACAAAATGGATACAAACAGAAAACAATTGAAAAAGCGATTGATCTGCAACAAAAACTTGGAAAGAAACCAAGAGAAGATTCCGAAGGCAATTCAAAAACCGTCCTACTGTACATCAAGGGAACAACTGACAGGATTGGACGGATTCTTCGTAAATGTAATATATCAACGACATTTAAACCACTTGAAACTATCAGAACAAAATTGGAGAAATCTTAAACAGAAGATCCCACTAGAAAACCAGGGGTGTGTACAGCGTAACATGCGGAACATGTAACAAAAGCTATGTCGGCCAAACGAACCGTAGAATCTCCTCTAGGTTAGAAGAAATACAAACTTTTCCATAAGAAACAAACAACTATCATCGGCTCTATTTGTAATTTTGTCAAGTTCTTGGGCTTTGTGGTTGTTGTTCGTAAGACGCAGTGACCTGGAAATCAGTGTGTTTGCAACAGCTTGTATCTGCGATGGATGGTGGTGGGATTCGGCGTTTAGGTATCTATTAGTGTGAGTTGGTTTCCTATATACGGTGTGTCCCAATTTGCCATGTTCACCTCTCATAACAAGTACATCGTGATAATGTCAAGTGAGACCTTGACGAAACGTCTGCCTGTTCCCAACAGGCACTCAACAAACCAACGGATGTATTCCCGGAACAATATACCATTATATTTTTCCATCCGTGAATCTCTACGTTCAAACATATATATATATATATATATATATATATATATATATATATATATATATATATATATATATATATAAGTTCAAAAAATTTTTGCAATCATTTTTATAAGAAATGATACTTGCATGAAGATATTGTGATGTTTAGTTTATATATATAGAATCGCAATTTGAAAAAATGTATATATATATATATATATATATATATATATATAAATATATATATATATATATATATATATATATATATATATATATATATATATTTATATATATAGTAGAGCTAGATAAGTTTATATATTTTTATATATATTTCTTTTATTCCCTTTGAAGGATATTTATAAACATTATAAATACATACTCTAGTGTTAATGAATGTTATTTGAATATTTTCTAAATATTTCAATCAAAATATAAGCACAAAATTTCATTGCTATATATATATATATATATATATAGTAAATATATCTATTCCCTCTTTGAACTTTTCAGTACACTGTTGTTGCACTTGTGAGAATTTATTTCATTATTATGTATACATAATAATAATAATAATAATAATAATAATAATAATAATAATAATAATTTATTGGTTCCACAGTTGCAAATCATCATCGTTGGTTCACAAGAGAAACAAATGCGAGTTTTCTACTTTTTACAGTAGTTCAAATAAACTATATAAGTTCATTATCTCAAAACAAACTTATAAATACATCTTGAACACTCAGTTTTTTCACGACTCTCATGTATTCGAGGCAGTGCCCGCGTTTCATGTAATATATAGACTATTTGTAAACTTGGCAACTACTGGGAAGGCGGAGACTGCCGGGTCTTATTCATGTTTAGTGTATTTCTGATCAACTTTGCTGTCTCAATAAAGTAAAAGTTTAAAATATTATCTCATACAGGCTTGCCACATAGCGCGGAATCGGCAGGAATCTCTGAAACTGCACAAAATGTAGTTTTTTGTGTTAAGAAGATTCATTTGCTGAAGGCGAAGTTTCCCAGAAGTACAGACTCAAAGACTGGAAATTGAGTATGTTATATGAATTAGTGCTAATTTGTTTTAAGTATAAAGGTGTAAATAATTTATAAACGCTTCCAACCTGGACCTTGTCCAGAATCAACTCAAAAGTTCACACTGTCTACAAAGATATTATAATTATCATTTAGATCAAATGATGAAGGAAAATTGTTTTAGATCTAATATAGAGAAAAGAGGACATTCGTTTTATCTTCATTAATAGTTAGTCGGTTAGTCGTAGACTCACCACTCTTTCACTCGCAGAGTCACTGCATTACTATCCTTGTGGTTCACCATCAGATATCACAAGAAAATTACTATCATTCGTATAGGTACGTGGCAAGCATTCTTGACTGGAGGTGCATTGAACATTAGGAATTAATATAAATAAGAAATAGAAGAGGACCTGTTTCCCGAGAATCGCCCCTGAGATCCTCCTCAGAGAAGCCGTGCCATAACGACAACTTCCGTCGTCTATTTGACAGTAACCTCGATAAATCTTGCCAAATAATCCTGATACTACTAAAGGAGTTTCTCAATAGACGCTATGCAATACAGAATCAAACGCTTTGATCAAATAAATGAACCACCTTTTTCAAGTGAAAGACGACAGCATCTAACAATTGGGTATATATCAGCGCACTTATATTATAAACATACTATTCAGTTTTTCGCAATGACTTCAATTTGATAAAATTTTGGAAGTCTACGTTAGTGTTTCTTCAAATTTTTTGGTAAAACTTGATAAAAGGTTAATTGGCCTATAGTTACAATTGATATCGCCCTTTGAAAAAGGGGTTTTACAAAAAGCGATTTACTGATCAAACTGGAAAATGCCTCATTAAATGCAATATTCATGATATGAAATTACCTATAATATGGGCTGATTTTTTCACAATCGAAATAGGAATGCCATCATGTCTTTATATTTGAAGTTTCAGAGATCCCCACAAGGCAATAACTTCGCTTCGTACTTCAAAGAAATAAAAAGATTTATCTAGTTCCTCGACCTGTATTTAATGATTTGAGAAGGATTAAACTTACTCCTATGAGTGGCATTTTAATGAAGAAACACTGAGTTAAGCCACCTCAAGGATTACCAGTTTTATTTGTCAGCTTCTTGCACTTACCCATTAAAGAGCCTACGAGCATAGGGCATTATATATAGTCGCCGGCGAGACTAGTTGATGAAATCTCATGATCATAGATTGCTTCTGTGGCTCACATAAACAGTAACAAGAAGATTATCTAAAATTCTTTTCTCTCAAAAAAAAATTTTTGCTGATTCGCCTTCTCCAGATAGTTCATTGTGTAGTTTACACACAACCCCCAAAATTACTAATTTTCTACGTACTCGCAAAAGTCTGAAAGTCACAGTGAAGACCATTATAGATTCTCGAGACTCTCATTTTTGTATGTATGAGATTCAATATCTTCGGAAGCATATAATAAAGAAGATAGTTTCCTCGATCCTTTTCAGTAGACCATTTTCTGTATACCGGAGTGAAATTTCATATAGTTGAATGGAGACCATATCGTTATATCATACCCTCATATTTATATAGAACTTTCTATATTCCCACCGTCGAACGAATATAATATAACTGCTGCCAATAATATGGTTCGATACATGACTATACGGATATTTAATAAAACTAAAATGATTAATTAAACAAATGTTTCGCTGTCAACACACGTAATCGATTCTTTTGTCTGCAGTGTATATAGACTAGTGCCGAATCAATTCAATGTTGCGTCTCGAGTAAACAGCCCTCTACTATCGTTTGTCAGTGGTGGAAGACATGTTTTTGCGGTTACGATTTATTGAATTTCATTATTTGGGGAATTACATTTAGAATTTTTCCGAAGAAGAAAATAATTACGAATTCTAATTACACAACGTTCATAATTAGAAAATCAATTCGAATCGAACTTTGTGAAAATACCAATTCTGAATAATTATTGAAGAAGAAATCATTAGAAATGAGTAACTAGAAATTCAAGGATTCATCGTTTTGCGATTCGTTAAATTTTGTAAATTTTGGCAGCAATTTAAGGTAATATATTGTCTACGATTTAATAAATACTATCTTTTTTTCAAATTTAAAATTCCTAGTCAGAAACCACGGTCAAACCTCTCACTTACAGGCCATGAAGAAGTTCCTCTTCGCACGGTGGTAAATACTATCTCTGTCGGATACTTCATTATTTTTTATGTATATTGCGAATAAACAAGAAATATTATTAGTATTTATAATATAGAATATTATATTCGTATTGTGAGCCCATATTTTTTGTAAATAGAAAATGTAAACGATATTTATTATTGCAAAAATTTAATGATGTTTTTACGATGCGCTCTCACTGCGTAAAATACTCTATTGAAGTTAAAGGGATTTTATCCTTAATTAACTAATAGAATATAAAATCTGAATCAATTTATTGAATTCATTTGAGAGAACCTGAATAAGAAACGCTCGTAGGAATTAATTAAATTAATTATTTTAATTCGATTATAAATAAATATTATATTTATGATTATATTATTAGTATTTGCTTTCGTTCATTTTTGTCATTTATTTTTTTATAGGTCATCATTGTATACAAAAAGGTACACAAAAGGTTCAGAAAATTGTTATTGTCTTCACCACATAAACATATCAATGAAAATCTTCACGACACGCTTAGCCGTGAGATCAGACTACCTGGGTGTATAGTTAGAGCCTCAAAAGGCCTCGTTCGAGAGAAATGTCATTGATAATTTTTTCAGACATGTGAAATAAGCACAATTTTAACTAAATTTGTAGGCATATTCAAATCCTCCTCGTTGAATAAAATATTCATTATCAGTCAAATTTTCCTGTGTTAACAGCGAGACAGTACTTTTGATATTCTGTGCAATGAGCGTGGCCGCCGAAACACCTTTAGCAGGGGCAGCGATGGACTAAGAGTCGAGGTACGCAAAACCCATAAACCAGATGTAGAATTTCGACATAAAGGAATGAGAGGAGCCTCATTCAGAATCTATGTATCTATATGATCGGCCAGTATGTATGGTTCTAGTTAATCTCAACGTCGTTTACAGGTCTCTGCAGCAAGAAATAACGGCCACTGTTACATGCGTAAAATTCATAATTTTTTAAATTTATATAGAAAATGCTGTTAGAAATTGCCAAAAAAATAGATTAGAGCAGACCACGCTTATGGATCATCATACGTGGCATGCCTCGATTTAGTAAACCATCATTGCGGTTTGTTTGCATTAGCAAGATGGTTAACAAAAAATTTTGTTCACGCCTTAACATTATGAATTGATTATTTTTGTTAGTGTTACATTTTAATGTATACTTTAATCCAATCCAATATATTCTTAATGATATAACATGCTGATATGTGTTATTTCCTTGAGAAAATGTTTTGATAGCAATAGGTATCTAGTAATTTAAATTTTCAGTCAAAGGAAGTCCTTGAGGAATTCATGGAGGGTTCTTTCTCATTTATGGCCTGGGATGTTTTTGACGGTATATATTTCCTTTCACAACTAAGCAGAGAAAATATATATATATATATATATATATATATATATATATATATATATATATATATATATATATATATATTATATATAGTAAATACTGAGACTCTTAATCGAAATATCGAAATATTTCAAATAAAACTCAGGGAGCTGTCTACACAAATGTTGTCAACGAGAACGAACCCATCACTTTCGAGAGTGAATATTAAGAGCGTTTCGAAAAATTTATCGATCTTGTTGAATGATAATAGGATACAATTGTTTCATCATTATTATGAATCATCAGTCCATATTTAATCTATCAATCAAGAATCGATGACTTTCAAAACGAACATAGGTCCCATACCAAATTAAGAGAAGTTCTAGAGAGTGAAATACTCACGTAGGCTCCTCTATCGGCGAAAGGACGTATAAACACTCCCTAGCGTTCAAGATTCCTACTCATGACAACAAGAGTGCGAGTGGAAGGCTTTGTAGATATTTCATTCGAACACAACAGAAAATTGTCTGAAATGTGTACGAATGATCCCATGCCTAATCGCTCCAGATCACGCCCAGGGCAAAAAGTGTAGCTAGTTCAAAGATTCACAGGTAATTCAATACTAGTAAATACTGAGACTTCTTAATCGAAATATCGAAATATTTCAAATAAAACTCTCAGGGAGCTGTCACACAAATGTTGTCAACGAGAACGAACCCCATCACTTTCGAGAGTGAATATTAAGAGCGTTTCGAAAAATTCATCGATCTTGTTGAATGATAATAGGATACAATTGTTTCATCATTATTATGAATCATCAGTCCATATTTAATCTATCAATCAAGAATCGATGACTTTTCAAAACGAACATAATATATATATATATATATATATATATATATATATATATATATATATATATATATATATAAGGCAATGACATTTTTGTGCTTTTGGCACTGAATGAAATATTTAAGAAAATGAACACTAGAACATTCATTTGAAAAATTCAAATTAGCCAAGAGAATGTTATAGTAAAGATAGATATGTGAACGTGTACGATGTGATGTCTCCATTATCCTTCATGGGATAAACGTTAGAGAAATATTGAAATTGATGCCACACCTGATGGAAGTGCGAGACATATATGTAATCATAAGTTCAAGTGTTCGAATTTAAGTTTATATTCAATTATAATGGATTTACATCAAGTAACCGCCAACAATATTAAATATCGTATGATGATATTTGTCAAATAGACATTGTAATTTAGTAGATACCTACGGGTATAGAAGATATGTGAAATTTCGATGCTTGGTGTGTCTGTAACCTGAGAGGTGTTTTCTGCTGATTCCTATAGATGGAATTGTGGAGTATTCCTTACTCTACGATCTTCCACTTGGAGTCACAAGAAGATGCTTGCGGGTTGAAATCGTTGCCTCACTTCGATGGACGTGGTGCGACTGACGAGCTCCTTGCAGAACGAAACATATATGTCTCGCACTTCCATCAGGTGTGGCATTGATTTCAATATTTCTCTAACATTTATCCCTTGAAGGATAATGGAGAGATCACATCGTACACGTTCACATATCTAGCTCTACTATAACATTCTCTTGGTTAATTTGCATTTTTCAAATGAATGTTCTAGTGATCATTTTCTTAAATATATATATATATATATATATATATATATATATATATATATATATATATATATATATATATATATATATATATATATATATATATATATATTCTCAAGAAAACAAATACCTCAACTTTCGTTGACTATCACGAAACTTTATTGTAGATACACACTTTCACATTACTACGTTAATCGTTAAAGTAGATCGAAATAAAAAGGAATATTATTATTAATTGATATTCATGACTTTAACACGATTGTGAAGGAAATGTTTCGAGTAAACATGATTCAAAACGCCTGCGCAAATTGTTTCCGTACTACGAGTACTTATTTCGAATCTTCGAGTTATCGGACAAGTCTGTGTCTGACAATACGAAAAAATTTTCTGGTTGAATTGCGGATAGTTGGAAATAATATAATATTTTAAATTTAACACTCTATTTAGCTTTATTTTCATATTTAACTCTTGAGAATTCAGAAAATGACGGTTCAAAGGGTGATATGGATTTCCATTTTGATGTTACAAATTGATCATTCAAAGCTCACAATTTAATTGATTAGTCTATCATTTTTGAATAGATTAAAAATTTCTGAATATAAATGAGAAAAGTAAGATGACATAATTAATGTAATTAATAAATTCTGTTGATAAATGGTGTATCTGGATATCAAGATTCGAGATAACGTCGATTCGTTGTTATATTTCGAAATCTCAACGAAGAAAATCATCTCCACTCTAATTTTCTTTTGTGTCACGACATAGATTGATAAGCCGATTCTGATTAGTATGGAAATGAGAAAATGAGAAGAAGCTTCGGAAATGTTATTAATTTGAAGAATCGAATAATTCTGGGTTTCTGATTTTTAATCTGGAATTAACTCATTCTTTTTATCTAGAGAACGTAGACAATGTAACCTGGAAACTGTTATGAATGTGTATTACAGTATTGCATATAGTTATCTAAAGTATAATATTCTGCTGTGCGCTGCTCTGCAGAAATGAAGAGAGTGTTCATTACTCACGAACAAATACTTCTTTTAATATTCGATATTCATTGACGAACAAATCCTATAACAAATTGAGGAGAATTTTTCCTAGTGCAATATTCACGTAGGCTCCCTTTATCGAGAAAAGACGTATAAATTCTCCCTAGCGTCCAAGATTCCTTCTCATGACAACTGGACCTATATAGGACCTACGTTCGTTTTGAAAGTCATCGATTCTTGATTGATAGATTGAATATGGACTGATGATTCATAATGATAATGAAACAATTATATCCTATTATCATTCAACAAGATCGATGAATTTTTCGAAACGCTTTCAATGTTCACTCTCGAACGTGATGGGTTCGTTCTCGTTGACAACATTTGTGTAGACAGCTCCCTGAGAGTTTTATTTGAAATATTTCGATATTTCGATTAAGAGTCTTAGTATTTACTAGTATTGAATGAATTGTGAATCTCGAAACTAGCTATAATTTTTCCCGGAGGCGTGATCTGGAGCGATTAGGCATGGGACATTCTTACATATTGCAGACGATTTTCTGTAGTGTTCGAATGAAATATCTACAAAGCCTTTCACTTTCGCTACTGTTGTCATGAGTAGGAATCTTGAACGCTAGGGAGAGTTTATACGTCCTTTTCTACGATAGAGGAGCCTACGTGAATATTTCACTAGGAAAATCCCTTCAATTTGGTATAGGACCTATGTTCGTTTTGAAAGTCATCGATTATTGATTGATAGATTAAATATGGACTGATGATTCATAATAATGATGAAACAATTGTATCATATTATCATTCAACAAGATCGATGAATTTTTCGAAACGCTCTTAATATTCACTTCGAAAGTGATGGGTTCGTTCTCGGTTGACATTTGTGTAGACAGCTCCTGAGAGTTTTATTTGAAATATTTCGATTAAGAGTCTCAGTATTTACTTACTATTGAATGATTTGTGAATCTTGAAACTATATATATATATATATATATATATATATATATATATATATATATATAGAAAAACCCTCCATAAAAGTGATGGAAGACTTTCCTCAAAAAAGGACTTCGCTTTGATTTGGAAAATTTGAGTACTGGATGTGCCTGGTAGCTATCAAAAAACGATTTTCTCAGAAATGGTACACATAAATAAACATGTTATATCATTAAGAATATATTGGATTGAGATTAAGAATATACATTAAAATGTAACACTAACAAAAATATCAATTCCTCAATGTTAAGGCGTGAACAAAATTTTTTGTTAGCCCATCTTTAGCTAATGCAAACAAACCTGGTGATGGTTTACTAAATCGAGAGCATGCCACGTATGATTGTCCATGTGAAAAACGTGGTCTGCTCTAATCTATTTTTTTGGCAATTCCTAACAACATTTTCTATATAAATTTAAAAAAATTATGGATTTTACGCATAATGATGTAGTAACAATACAATAGCCGTTGTTGACGTCACTACGGCCTCTTCCTTCTTGCTGCAGAAGGACACCGTAAACGACGTTAAATTGTACTAAACGAACCACTTACCGCTCACTGGTAACCCGATCATATATTAGATACACATAAGTTCTGAATGAAAAAATGAAGATTGTTTCCTCTCATTCACATTTGCTTATTCAAAATCGAAATTCTACATTATCCTGGACACATAAGTTGATTTTGCATTACACCTCGGCCTCTTGGGTCCATCCTTATATGCCCCTGCCTAAAGGTTATGTTTCTGACACGGCCACCTTCATTACACAAAATATCCAAAAAAGTACAATGTAACATCTGCATCTCGCTTGTTACTGAAAGCACAGGAAATTTGACTGATAATGAATATTTTATTCAACGGGGAGGACTGAATATGCCTACAGATTTAGTTAAAATTGTCTTATTTCACATGTGTGCCATATTTGAAAAAATTATCAATGACATTTCTCTCGAACAGGCCTTTTTGAATAATATACACCAGAAAGAAATTTAGTCTGATCTCACTATTTTAAGCGTGTCATTGGATGAGTCCTTGAAAGATTTTCATTGTTGCTGTTTATGTGGTGAAGACAATAACAATTTTCTGAACATACTGTGTACCATTTTTTCGAATATCTTATTGAATGACTATACGAAAAAAAATGAAGCTGGACACAAGAAAACTGAACGAAGAAAGCTCAATACATTAGCGCTAATCATAAATATAATATTTATTTATAATCAGGTAAATAATTCAATTTGAGTAATTCCTACAGCGTTTCTTTCAAGGTTCCTATTCTCTCAAATAATTCAATAAATTTGATTAGGACACTTATATTCTATTAGTTAGTGGGATAAATCCCACTAACTAATAGAAGTATTTTTACGCAGTGGGGCTTTATCGAAAACATCGTAATTTTCTTGCAATAATAAATGTTTTACATTTTCCTGTTACAGAAATATGGGCTCACAATACCGAATATAATATTCTATATGTTATAAATACTAATAATATTTCTTGTTTATTCGCAATATACAAAAAAAATTAAAATAATGCTTGAAAGCAGCGTAACATCCGACTAGGATAGTATACCACCGTGCACAATTTGGCAACACCGAGGGACTACGCTCTTCATGGCCTGTATTGAAGGTGGCCGTGGTTTCTGACTAGGGTTTCTAAATTTGAAAACACGATAGTGTTTATTGTCGGTAGGCCAATACGCTATTACCTTAGAATTACTATAGGGCTAAGGGTCAGTACAGTCTTGTTGTAGTCATAAAGCGATGAATCACTTGAATTTCTAGTTACTCATTTCTAATGATTTCTTCTTCAATGAATTATTCAGAATTGAGTATGAAAAAATGAGTTAACACTTCACAAAGTTCGATTCGAATTGATTTTCTAATTATGAACGTTTATTGTGAATTAGATTCATGAAAATATTATTTTCTTCTTCGGAAAAAATTCCTAAAATGTAATTCTCAAATGAATGAAATTCAATAGAATATCGTAACCACAAAAACATCAATATTTCCACCACTGACAAAAAAACGATAATCAAGGGGGCTGTTTTTTACTCCGAGACTTAGCGTTGGATATTCCGAAGCCCTTGGGGTCTATATCTCTTCACTGCAGACAAAGAATCGATCCCTTATCCACGTGTTGACAGCGAAACGTTTGTTTAATTAATCATTTTTAGTTTATTAGAATTCCGTTAGCGTCTATCGCATGTATATCGGAAGCCGACCTGTACCTTATTCAGCAGCAGTGTATTATATTCGTTCGACGGTGGAATATAGAAAGTTCTAATAAATGAGGGCGCGGAGTTTTCAACCCCTATTTGTAACGATGTGATTTTCTCCATTCAGTTTATATGAAATTTCGCTCCAGTTCATACAGAAAATGGTCTACTCTGAAAAGGATCGAGGAGACTATCTTCTTTATTATATGCTTCCAGATATTGGATCTCTACATACAAGTTGTTTGAAAGTCTCGAAGTCTATGGCTTATAATTAGCTACACTGAAGCGACTTTCAGACTTTTACCTGAATACAGTAGAAATTGTAGTACAGGGTTGTGTGTAATAAACCTACAATGAATATCTGGAAAGCGAATCCAGCCATAAAAGACAAGAAAAGAATTTTAGATAATCTTCTTGTTATTTCTACTGCCAGGCCAGAATTTAAGGAAATTTATAACAATTTTAAGAAGCAGTATGATCATGAGATTTCATCAGCATATAAGTCTCACTTCGGTGACTATATAACCAATGCCCCTAACAAATCGAAAGCTGTTTGGAGGGTATTAGACTCTTTAATGGGTAAGTGCAGAGAAGCTGACTTAGCTATAAAAACTGGTAATCCATTGAAATTGGCTAACAACTTCAATGATTTCTTCATTGGAAATGCCACTCATAGGGTAAAGTTTAATCATCCTTCTCAGTCATTAAATACTTCTAGGTCTGAAAGACTAGATAAGTCTTTTTATTTCTTTGAAGTTACCGAAGCAGAAGTTATTGCCGCTGTGGGATCTCTGAAAACTTCAAACTCCTCTGGGCATGATGGCATTCCTATTTCGATTGTGAAAAAATCAACCCATATTATAGGTAGGCCATTGGCTCATATCATGAACTGTGCATTTAATGAAGGCTGTTTTCCAGACGATCTTAAAATCGCACTGGTAAAACCCCTTTTCAAAAAGGGCGATATCAACGAAATTAATAACTATAGGCCAATTAGCCTTTTGTCAAGTTTTGCAAAAGTTTTTGAGAAAATACTAGCAACTAGACTTCTAAAATTTTTTATCAAATTTAGAGTCATTGCGGCTGAACAGCATGGCTTTACTAAATGCAAGTGCACTGATACAGCTCTCTTTGAATTGTTAGATGCTGTCATTGTAGCACTTGAAAAAGGTGAAGTTCCTATGGCGCTGTTGTTTGACTTATCAAAAGCGTTTGATTCTGTATTGCATAGCGTTCTACTTGAGAAACTCGAGCTTTGTGGTATCAGGGATATTGCTTAAAAGTTTATCGAGAGTTACTTGTCAAATAGACGACAGAGAGTTGTCGTTACGGTTGATGGCACGGCCCACTTCTCTGAGGAGAGGATCCTTTCCAGGGGCGTTCCTCAGGGAAGTGTGCTGGGTCCTCTTCTATTTCTTATTTATATTAATTCCTGTGTTCAATTACACCTCCAGTCAAATGCTTGCCTGTCCTTTATGCAGATGATAGTAATTTTCTTGTGATATCTGATGAAGTTGAGACCTGCATACAGGATGGTAATGCGGTGATTTCTGCGGTGAAGGGGTGGTGCTGCGATAACCATTTAACTATTAATGAAGATAAAACCCAATGTCTCTTTTTCTCTAGTATTAGATCTAAAACTAATTTTCCTTCATCATTTGATCTAAATGATGGTACCAATATCGCTGTGACAGACAGTGTGAACTTTTTGGGGATTGTTCTGGACGGGCACCTAAGGTGGGTCCCACATGTTGTCAGGTTAAGGAAGCGTTTAAATAAAGTTATTTACACCTTTATAATGCTTAAAAACAGAATTAACTTGGAAGTTGTTCATACTCTTTATTACTCCAATTTCCAGTCTTTAATGGTCTATGGGATTATTTTCTGGGGAAACTCGCCTTCAGCAAATGAAATCTTCTTAACACAAAAAAAGGCGCTACGACTTTTGTGCGGTTTGGGCTTCAGGGATTCCTGCCGGGAATATTCCGCGCCAATAATGTTCAAACACTGTATGGTCTTTATATTTTTAAGCTTTTACTTTTTGTGAGACAGCAAAAGCATTACTTTGAAAAATACTTAAACGTGAATAAGACCCGGCAGGTCTTTCCATTTAACCTTCCTGTACACTCTAGTGCCAAGTTTGCAAATGGTCCGCTCTATATGGCCATGAAACTTTTAATTTGCTGCCTCAGTGCATGAGAGTCATTGAAAAAACTGAAGTGTTCAAGAAATGTATTTATAAGTTTGTTTTGGAATGTGAACCTTATAGTTTAACTGAATTTTTAGACTACTGTAAAAAGTAGAAAACTCACCTGACTTGTTTCTCTTGTGGGCTGTGATGATGATTTGCAACTGTACTTGTTGGAACCAATAAATTATTATTATTATTATTATTATTATTATTATTATTATTATTATTATTATGTATACATATGATGTACAGTGATTTAAAAAGTTTCCTTTTTTTCAAATTGCGATTCTGTATATATAGGCTAAACATCACAATATCTTCATACAAGTATCATTTCTTATAAAAATGATTACCGAAATTTTTCGGTATCAACCCGACACTTACAAGGCACCGATCACAATAAGAATTACAATGCTACAAAAATTTTAGATCACGCAAATATTCACAACAAACGCCTATTCTTAGAAATAGTCCATACAAAACAAAACGAAAACTGTATTAACAAAAAATCTCACACAGATAATATAAAGCAATATATATATATATATATATATATATATATATATATATATATATATATATATATATATATGTTTGAACGTAGAGATTCACGGATGGAAAAATATAATGGTATATTGTTCCGTGGAATACATCCGTTGGTTTGTTGAGTGCCTGTTGGGAACTGGCAGACGTTTCGTCAAGGTCTCACTTGACATTATCAATGCTTCAAAAGATGGTTATCGGTTGCTCGGAGTCTGGTGACTGAAAGAGAGATCGGCAAATGAATTACACGGTTTTTTTTTTTTTTTTTTTATTAACATTTAATAGAATTTTTATTTACAAAATAATACGAGCATTTATACAAGTAATACAATAAATAAAATATACTACATCATTTGTTTCAGAGCCATCGGTTTAGCAGAGAGATCGGTTTGCTAGCTACCTGTATTTATAAGTTTTCGTCGCTGTCGGAGATTATATCTGTGCTGATTGGTTAGCGGTTGCGGTGGCTCCGCCTCCTCAACTGACTGGTCTTGGATATCTCCTCTTGTCTGTTTTGATCTTTCCGTAGGTTGGTGAATTTCGGTGTGTCGTCTCATTATTGTTTTCCAAGTACTCGACAACTTCAGGGTATCGTCTTTCTTGTTCAAATGACCAATCTTCTCTATTTCGATGGCTTCTCTAATTAATCGGGTTTTGTAATTTTCGACGTTTGCAATTTGTTTACCACTGTCGAAGTTGATTTTGTGGCCGGTTAGGTGTTCGTGTTGAAATAGAGCCGATGATAGTTGTTTGTTTCTTATGGAAAGTTTGTGTTCTTCTAACCTAGAGGAGATTCTACGGTTCGTTTGGCCGACATAGCTTTTGTTACATGTTCCGCATGTTACGCTGTACACACCCTGGTTTTCTAGTGGGATCTTCTGTTTAGGATTTCTCAATTTTGTTCTGATAGTTTCAAGTGGTTTAAATGTCGTTGATATATTACATTTACGAAGAATCCGTCCAATCCTGTCAGTTGTTCCCTTGATGTACGGTAGGACGGTTTTGAATTTGCCTTCGGAATCTTCTCTTGGTTTCTTTCCAAGTTTTTGTTGCAGATCAATCGCTTTTTCAATTGTTTTCTGTTTGTATCCATTTTGTTCAAGGGCTGCGGTAATTTTGTCAAGTTCTTGGGCTTTGTGATTGTTGTTCGTAAGACGCAGTGACCTGGAAATCAGTGTGTTTGCAACAGCTTGTATCTGCTTGTATGGATGGTGGTGGGATTCGGCGTTTAGGTATCTATTAGTGTGAGTTGGTTTCCTATATACAGTGTGTCCCAATTTACCATGTTCACCTCTCATAACAAGTACATCGAGGAAGGGTAATTGGTTGTTATACTCAAGCTCTATAGTGAAGTTTATTCGTGGGTGGATTGAATTCAGATGGTCCAGGAATTCTAGAAGTTTGTCTTTACCGAACGACCATACGACGAACACATCGTCGACGTATCTTTTCCATATTTTTGGTTTTAGATTTGTCGATTGTATAGCTTTCTTTTCAAAATAATTCATGAATAGATTGGCTACTGCGGGTGACAGTGACGATCCCATTGCTGCTCCGTCAACTTGTCGGTACATTTGGCCATCGTGCATGAATTAAGCGTTATTCAAACAATATTTGGACAGCTCTATGATATGCGTTTGGTAGTGATTCGTTTTTTTGAACCTTTTCCTAAAACGCGTTTTAGGAAAAGGGTTCAACTATGCGATTGCCCCGAGCAGAATACCAGTTGAAGAGATCATCTCAAACGTCGAAACAAGTATCTCAGCATTGGACAAACAAACAGCAGAGCAAGTACGACAAGATGTCACAAGGATCTTGAGATCTGCTAAACCACCCAAATCTAACCTTACCTATCAAGAGAAACAAGCACTGAAAAAACTCAACAAAGAAAAGACTATCACGAATTTACCAGCTGATAAAGGTAATGCCACAGTCGTCATGAATTCGGAAGACTATACCACCAAAATAATGAAACTTTTAGACGACCCAAGATATAAAGCTGTCTCCAGAGACCCCACAACATACTTGGAAAAGACAACTAAGTCCAAAATCGTTGAATCGCCAATAGACGAACAAACCAAGAAGAAACTCATACCTAGGGAAAAATCAAGCAGATGCCCAAAATTCTACGGCCTCCCAAAAATCCACAAAGACGGAGTCCCTCTTCGACCTATCGTCAGCGCTTTCAACTCTCCAGTTTATAATTCAGAAAAATATCTGGCTAGTATACTACAACCCATAGTGGAAGGAGCAGATTCTTATATCAAAAACTCAGAGCACTTCACTCACTTGTTAGACCCTCTCACTATAGATCAACATGACATCATCGCAAGTTTCGACGTCGAATCTCTATATCCGAGCATACCGGTAGAGGAAGCCCTACAACAAATAGCAGAAAACGAATCACTTCCAACGCATATCATAGAGCTGTCCAAATATTGTTTGAATAACGCTTACTTCATGCACGATGGCCAAATGTACCGACAAGTTGACGGAGCAGCAATGGGATCGTCACTGTCACCCGCAGTAGCCAATCTATTCATGAATTATTTTGAAAAGAAAGCTATACAATCGACAAATCTGAAACCAAAAATATGGAAAAGATACGTCGACGATGTGTTCGTCGTATGGTCGTTCGGTAAAGACAAACTTCTAGAATTCCTGGACCATCTGAATTCAATCCACCCACGAATAAACTTCACTATAGAGCTTGAGTATAACAACCAATTACCCTTCCTCGATGTACTTGTTATGAGAGGTGAACATAGTAAATTGGGACACACTGTATATAGGAAACCAACTCACACTAATAGATACCTAAACGCCGAATCCCACCACCATCCATACAAGCAGATACAAGCTGTTGCAAACACACTGATTTCAGGTCACTGCGTCTTACGAACAACAATCACAAAGCCCAAGAACTTGACAAAATTACCGCAGCCCTTGAACAAAATGGATACAAACAGAAAACAATTGAAAAAGCGATTGATCTGCAACAAAAACTTGGAAAGAAACCAAGAGAAGATTCCGAAGGCAAATTCAAAACCGTCCTACCGTACATCAAGGAACAACTGACAGGATTGGACGGATTCTTCGTAAATGTAATATATCAACGACATTTAAACCACTTGAAACTATCAGAACAAAATTGAGAAATCCTAAACAGAAGATCCCACTAGAAAACCAGGGTGTGTACAGCGACATGCGGAACATGTAACAAAAGCTATGTCGGCCAAACGAACCGTAGAATCTCCTCTAGGTTAGAAGAACACAAACTTTCCATAAGAAACAAACAACTATCATCGGCTCTATTTCAACACGAACACCTAACCGGCCACAAAATTAACTTCGACAGTGGTAAACAAATTGCAAACGTCGAAAATTACAAAACCCGATTAATTAGAGAAGCCATCGAAATAGAGAAGATTGGTCATTTGAACAAGAAAGACGATACCCTGAAGTTGTCGAGTACCTGGAAAACAATAATGAGACGACACACCGAAATTCACCAACCTACGGAAAGATCAAAACAGACAAGAGGAGATATCCAAGACCAGTCAGTTGAGGAGGCGGAAGCCACCGCTACCGCTAACCAATCAGCACAGATATAATCTCCGACAGCAACGAAAACTTATAAATACAGGTAGCCAGCAAACCGATCTCTCTTTCAGTCACCAGACTCCGAGCAATCGATAACCATAATATATAATAATATATATATATATATATATATATATATATATATATATATATATATATATATATATATATATATATATATATATATATATATATATATATATATATATATATATATATATATATATATATATATATATATATGAGATTAAAAATTCCCGCTCCCCTATTAAATGAAGTTTTGAATCGAACTCTCGGCGTAATAATGCACAAATATATTAAATGATAGAATAATACATCCACTATTTGTTTCCAGTTTTGTTTGGTTTGACCTTTCTAGCAATTATCACATTGGAGACATGGTATTTTGTAAATGACATTGCAATTCCACAACACTGGAGTGCGATCTTTGGTTTTCAAGAGAAATGTTTTTATAGTTATTGTATTGTACTTGGGGATATTTTGATGATTTTTATATGTAAGCGGTTTTTCATTACGTTGTCAGAATCTTTCAATATTCGACAAGTTTTTCAATTTAATTTTTTCTGGATTGAGATTGACATTGGTTGGATTGTTGGCTTGATTAAAATATAATAATTTTTTCATTAATTAAATAGGGTAGCTATTGTTAGAGAACAATTGTCATTTTCAAAAATTTTGTTTCAGTGAAATTCAACAGAAATATCAGTCACTCTGTTTTCAAAATCCATTGTCAATTCTTAAAAATCTTAAAATTTTTATCAGTCGAATGATCCATCATTGTTTTATTGCAATTTAAAGTTCTATACCTCTAAAAAAACACGTCTAAAAAAATACGTCTGAAGATATTTCACAAATATTATATTCTAAAAGCATTGAGTAGAATCTACTATGTAATGGGGTCATATTATTTCATATATTATTAATGAGAAACCATAAAAGGACAATTCTTGGTTTCACTTGTGCAAAAAACTAGGATATAACTTAGACTATCTTTGATAACAGGAAACTGAGCAAAATGCGTTCTATTTCTATTTGCTGTAGATGAATACATGTGAGCAAAAAGATAATAATAATTGAATACATTTTGAGATCAATCAATCAATTGATGAATTTCCTCGATTCGAAGAATAATCGCTATAATATAATATAATCGATTCGAAGAATAATATACTATAATATAGTATATTTATTTTTTATAGTATACTTTTGATTTCGAATTCTTTTCTTGTAGTCGATTTCTTTCATGTTTTGAGTCGCAACTTCAGGAAACTTTGATACATGATCAGCGAGCGCTTCTACAACCGCAACCTAGATTGCATTACTTCATCAAATCAGATGAAATTTTTAATAAACTAGAGTTGTAAAATGTAGTATACTTGTTGATCAGAACATGTGAAATATTCAAATACTAGCTATGTTTCACATAGCCAGCTCTGCTATAATTGTCTTCTGAATAATTCTTCAAAAAATTATAGAACGAAAGTTATATTCGATATTATATTACATTATATTGAAAATTCACAAGTCCGATGATATGATCACGAAAACTACAGAAATTTCGCTCTCTCTTTCATATATATATATATATATATATATATATATATATATATATATATATATATATATATATATATATATATATATCCAGAAAATCTGCTATTCGGTATTTTACCGCATATTCACAATCTAACGCCAAAACTGATCAAATTATTTCATAATAAAATTAAAATAGCCCAAAAAAACACATTAACGATACAATCATTATTTACTCGCACAAAACATCCGCTAGAATTGAAATTCAAATCAAATGTCGTCTACAAAATTCCTTGTCAAAATTGCGATTCTGTATATATAGGTGAAACATCCCAAAATCTTCATTCAAGGATCATCCTTCATGAAAGTGACTGCCGAAATACCAACAAGACGAATTCCTCTGCATTAACCCAACACGTACAAGCCGCTGGTCATAATATGAACTACAATGCCACAAAAATTTCAGATCACGCAAATAATCACAACAAACGCCTTTTCCTAGAAATGGTTTATATCAAAAAGACAGTAAATTGTATTAACAAAAAATCTGATACAGATAATTTAAGCAATATATATATATATATATATATATATATATATATATATATATATGTAAAGTAATTAACAAGTGGACTGTATATTTAGAATTAGGAGAAGCGGATTACGTAACAAAAATATAAAAATAAATGTTTCCTTTGATATTATAAGTTGAAGTAAAATTTTATGTATAAAATAAACTGCGAAAATATGACTCTAAAAGAGAAGAAAAATACAAGTTCACAGGGGAAACAATAAAAGGACTTACCAGGGTCGAAGAGCACAGGGTTCAGGAGAAATGCCGCAAAGCACCAAAGTAAAGAAAAACACAATAATGTTCTATATTTCTCGTATGAAATATATATCGCAAAATCCAATGTATGCTTAAATAAAGTCACAACGCAAATTCTTCTTTTGTATAAGAAGCACAAAAATGTCAATATATTCCGCATGAAAATATATCGTAACCAAAATCACCGTCGACCTTTTTCAAGCAAGTCTCGACTCATACTCTCTCTCGTCCCCGGAATCGCACTTGTCCGGTTGACACCACATGTTATTGAAATAGGAAAAAAAGGATCGAAAGACAAGGGATTCTGTGAATCGTAACTTATAAATTAATAAAAATAAACAAACCCGTAATTGAAGGCATCTTCAATTGTAGAAAACAAACAAAATTATTAAACTAAAAATAAATTCACCGTTATAACGGAACATTTTCACCCCCCCCTGAAAACATCCACGATATTTTCTGAACTATTCATTAGGCAAAGGACAAAGTTTAACTAAAGGTCTTGTTAGAAGCCCTTTGTTGGTTCTTACCGTGGCCACCCGTGGAACTCCATCACCCCCTGGATGTAATGTGACTATACGTCCAAGTCGCCATTTTAATGGCGGTTCTAACTCATTTTTGATGACCACCATGGTGCCCGGCACAATATCGGTAGCTGGAAGATTCCATTTGGCTCTCTGATGGAGAGTCTGTAAATATTCGTTTTTCCAACGGATCCACAGAGAACGGTGAAGTTGTTCAACAAGCTGCCAACGAGTAAGTCTTGAAATGGATATGTTTTCGTGTAAATCAGGCTCCGAAAATGCACTCAAAGGTTCGAGAGTTAAAAAATGTCCTGGCGTGAGAGACCGCAAATCGTTGGGATCAGTACTAATTGGACATAAAGGTCTAGAGTTGAGCACCGCTTCTACTTGAGTTAATAAGGTGTAAAATTCTTCGTAACTCAGTACCTGTTGACCAATAACTCGTACTAAGTGTTTTTTAACAGACTTAATACCTCCTTCCCATAAACCTCCCATATGAGGAGCTGAAGGGGATTGAATTTCCAAGTGATTTTTTCTGACTCTTCCAGATCGTTGGCCAAATTTCGTAGATACTTTGCAGATGCCACAAAATTAGTCCCGCAATCTGAAATAACTTGTGAACACCTTCCGCGCCTTGCTATAAATCGTCGAAAACCTGCCAGAAACACATCTCTAGATAAATCTGACAATAACTCGATATGAATAGCTTTAGTCGCACAACAAATAAACAAACATATGTAGGATTTCAAAACACGGGATCCACGAAGGCGATTCATTGTAATAGAAAAAGGACCTCCCAAATCCACTCCAACAATGCTAAAAGGTTTAATTTTAGAAATCCTAAAAGAAGGTAAGTTGCCCATTGGAGGTTGATAGCTGATAGGACGACATTTCCAACAAGTTCTACATTTCGAAATAACTTGACGAATCAATTTTTTGGCGGATATAATCCAGAACATTTGAGACACCAAATAAAATGTAGTATTGACCCCCGCATGAAGGTACGTAATGTGAAAGTGATTGATCATCAATCGAGTCAATAGGCTATCTCGTGGAAGAAGTATAGGAAATTTTTTATCATATTGAAGTTCAGCATAGATAAGTCTACTTCCTACACGAATGAGTTCAAAATCATCAATAAACAGATTCAATTTCCGCAATTGTTTTGTCACTGGCATTTTATTAACAATCAAAGATTTTTCCTTTTTAAAAACTAAGGATTGTACTCGACGAGCCAGTAAAAGCAATGATTTATGTATAATGTTTGCCGAAAATGGACGATACCATTTATCAGTAGGGTTTTTCAAATTATGTGTAAAGCAAAGTACATAACAAATCGTATTTAAAATTTTTGGTAACGAAGAGAAACGTAATTGAATATGATCTAGCCACAAATCAAAATGATTATCTTGGATCTCTGTCGTCAGAGTAAACCTTTTTTGTTCAAGTGAAATGTGTTCTATTTCATTTTCGGTCGCAAATTCCGAAGAAATATATTCCCAATCGTTAATAGGTGATTTTAGAAACCTAGGCCCCTGAAACCAAGTATGACATGACAAAAACCCTCAGGGTTTACGCCCCTAGAGCCTATATCTGCAGGATTTTGTTCAGAAGGAATATGATGCCATCGTTCTAAAGCAACATTATCCTGGATATATGTAATCCTATTGGCGACGAATGTTTGCCACAGATGCGGAGAAGATCTGATCCAAGATAACACTACGGAGGAGTCAGTCCAACAATATACTTGATTTACTTTTATACGCTTAGTAATCAATTGCAAAACATATTTCATCCACTTTGACAATAAAACAGCCGCGCATAACTCCAATCGTGGTAAAGAGATAGTTTTCAGTGGAGCAACTCTGGTTTTTGCACCCACCAAGAAAACTCTAATACTACCATCACGATTTTCCACCCTGAGATATACAACAGCACAATATGCTGCCATACTGGCATCACAAAATCCAAGAAGCTGTATAGAAGAAGGCTCTGTCAGATCAACATGTCGTTGAATTTTCAGTTGAGATAGTAAGTGCATTTCGGTGTGCCATTTTTCAAAACGTATAGTGAATTCTTTGGGGGTATATCATCCCACCCCAGTTTTTGACTCCATAGTTCTTGAATCAATATTTTAAGGACGATGAGTACAGGTGATATAAAACCAAGGGGATCGTAAACTCTGGCAATTTCTGAAAGCATTAGACGTTTAGTACAAGTAGTAATGGTTCGTGCAAAAGAATACGAGAAGTGGTCCAGCACTGGATTCCATTGTAAACCTAAAACTTTCATCTGAGAACTATTTTCAAGATCCAAACATAAAGACTTTTCATCTAAATGTTCCGCAGGAAGATCTGACAAAATCTGCCGATTATTGCTCGACCATTTCCTCAATTCGAAACCAGCTTTCGCAAGTAAAGCAATTAACTCAGATTTCATTGATAAAACGGTTTCAAGAGAATCATGACCTCCTAAGATGTCATCAATGTAGCACGAAGACAATAAAACTTCGGCTGCTAAAGGATATTCTGCTTTATTTTCGTCTGTTAAAGCTTGTAGACAGCGAATAGCCAAATAAGGACTGCATACAAGTCCGAAAGGTAAAGTCGTTAATCGGTATTCACCCATGTCCATGTCAGAATGAAAACGCCAAAATAAACGGAGAAAGTTTCTATGATTGTCGGTAATCTTGATCATGCGATACATCTGACGAATGTCAGTGGTAAAAACATATTTATAACATCTGAAATTCATCAAAAGAGCAACAATATCATTTTGAAGTTTTTTACCCGTAAAAAGTACGTCATTGAGACTCATCTTACCAGTTACATGACTAGAAGCGTCCCAAACTACCCTTATTGGAGTGCTTGACGACTCTTTATATACACATGAATGTGGCAAATAAAACGAAGTACCTGACATTAAATCATAGGTTTCACTCGAAGGAACCCTTTCTATGTGACCCTGCTCTAAATAATTCCGTATTACGGCAGAGTAGGCCTGACACAAGGGCAGGTTTTTAGCGAATCTACGTTCAAGTAAGTAGAATCGACGTAGAGCCACTGTTCGAGAATCTCCAAAATCAGGTATATTGATTTTGAATGGTAGATGAACCACAAAGCGACCGTCATGATCCCGAGTAGTCGTTGATTCGAAATATTTCTCACAAAAATGCGCTTCTGGAGATGAATGTATTATATTGGGAACCTCCTCCATTTCCCAGAACCTTTTAAGATTTGCATCCAATGAACACTCCAAGTCAACATCGACAGAAGCGAAGAAACTTTGTACAGAAAAAGACAAACAACCTTCAATTTTACCCATAAGAACCCAACCAAATATGGTATTAATTGCAGAGGGGTACCTTTACCCCAGGAATGATACCATCCTTTAAAACAAGAGGGAAAATATCGGCACCCAAAAGAATGTCAATCTGTCCCGAAAATGAAGGATCTGCCAAAGATAAATTCTTAATATGTGGCCATTTGTCCACTGAAAACGTCCCGAGTGGCATTTTACCGCAAATTTCATCCACCAGCATCGCATCGATATCGAAAACTAAATCATTGTCATCCACAGGAGATATTTGGAAGTGAGCTCCCATGTCAGCATTAGTACACATATTGTTTAAACCGTGAATTGCCAACGCCATATTAGATATCTTCAAGTTCAATTTCCTGGCTACATCTTTTCTCAAGAATGTAACCTGTGATCCCGAATCAATAAGACCTCGAATTTGATGAGAATAACCAAATTTATCCCACAAATTTAAGATAACAGTGCCTAACAAAATATTCTCCCGGTGGGTCACAAAACCACTGAATGGTTCTTTAGGGTTTGTCGTTGATGACGTAGATTTGTTGACTGAAGGTTCCGAATTTTCAAAATGTAGTAGCGTATGATGTTTTTTGTTACACAGTCTGCATCGTTTTTGTGAAGTACAATCAGCAGCAAAATGAGACGATGCAAGACAATTTATACAAGCTTTTCGTGTTTTGACAAAATTAAAACGTTCTTTTGGAGTTTTTTCAAAAAGGAAGAGCATTGGAAAAGAATGTGTTCTTTATTGCACAAAATACATTTAGGGCTGATAGTACTCTTCAGAGTAGAAGTACTTGCGATATTAGGACACTCTGTAACATTAGTAGATTGTGAAGATTCCAAAATTGTTTCATCGACTAAAATACCTGAATTGTTTAATTCGGTTGACGCAACATTCGTGAAAAAAGAACTCTTCTGCTTGGACTTAGAAACTAAAATTTTCGATTTTCTAGAATTCCAGTTCATGGTTTCTAACGCATTGCAATGTTTCGTAAGAAAATCAAAAACTTCTTTATATGTAGGAATATCTGTTGAAGCATGGCTCAACTCAAAGTCTTTCAAAGTGACAACATCTAATCTGTCAAGTAACATGTTCATTAAAATGAAATCCCAACCATCTACAGGAAAATTCAAATTCTTAAGGGCACACAAATTTAAATTGAATACCTCTAGAAGATTTTGTAACGATTGAACGTTTTCGTAATTTGTTACTGGCGCTCTCTCGATTTCTCTCCAATAAGCTGTAGCTAATAATCTTTTATTATTATAACGTGATTGTAAAACCGTTATAGCAGTGTTATAATTATCCCCCAATAATGGTGTACATTTAACGAGAGCTAAGGGTGTACCTGTAAGTGAAGATAACAAATAATGAAACTTTTCAACATTCGAGAGATTTCTGTTGTTATGAATTAATGCGGAAAACAATTCGAAAAACGTGGGAAACTTTTTAATATCACCGTCAAATGAAGGTAAAGATATTTTAGGTAAGCTAACACTCGTTTGTTGGGTTTCGTTTATTTCACGAGCTGAGTTTGAACTAGACAAATTATTTTCTTCAGGAAGGTCGAATAATTCATAATAAACTGCCTGAATATCCGTTACCTGATCAATAAACCTTTGAGCAATTTCGTGTTCTCGTAACAGTAATTCCTCCGCTTGATCTACTGAAGCAATTAAAGATATAACCGTGTTATGGTGTTTATCAAAGTCCTTTTCCCAACGATCCAAAGATTTACAACGCATTTTAAACTTTAAAAATAGTTCAGGTGAATCTCTTATGTTTATTGACAAATTATATAAAGCATCTACATGCCTACTAATTGATTGCCGCATGGCTTGCGATTTCACAATTTTAGCACTATCTGTTGCCATCGTGAAAATTTCGTTATAAAATTATCGAACTGAATTTTATAATTATGAATATGTATAACTAATAAAACTCACTAAATACGTAGATCAATTATAGTGGCAAAAAATTTAACAGGTGTGAACGTAAACAACAGTGAACAGTATTGGTAATATAAAAACCAAAATACAAATCGTAGATGCCCTCAATTTTCCCTAAAACATTTTATGTTCAACCTACAATATCAAGTGCATTTGCTTTGACTGATTAAATAGTACTTAAATAAAGAAACTTCGAATATATTAGAACTAAGTAGCAAAAAAAAAATTGTATATTCGGCTCGAAGGACCAAAAAAAAATGTAAAGTAATTAACAAGTGGACTGTATATTTAGAATTAGGAGAAGCGGATTACGTAACAAAAATATAAAAATAAATGTTTCCTTTGATATTATAAGTTGAAGTAAAATTTTATGTATAAAATAAACTGCGAAAATATGACTCTAAAAGAGAAGAAAAATACAAGTTCACAGGGGAAACAATAAAAGGACTTACCAGGGTCGAAGAGCACAGGGTTCAGGAGAAATGCCGCAAAGCACCAAAGTAAAGAAAAACACAATAATGTTCTATATTTCTCGTATGAAATATATATCGCAAAATCCAATGTATGCTCTAAATAAAGTCACAACGCAAATTCTTCTTTTGTATAAGAAGCACAAAAATGTCAATATAGTCCGCATGAAAATATATCGTAACCAAAATCACCGTCGACCTTTTTCAAGCAAGTCTCGACTCATACTCTCTCTCGTCCCCGGAATCGCACTTGTCCGGTTGACACCACATGTTATTGAAATAGGAAAAAAAGGATCGAAAGACAAGGGATTCTGTGAATCGTAACTTATAAATTAATAAAAATAAACAAACCCGTAATTGAAGGCATCTTCAATTGTAGAAAACAAACAAAATTATTAAACTAAAAATAAATTCACCGTTATAACGGAACAATATATAGGGAAGGTTTAATTGAAATACACTTCGAAGAACTTTTAAATATAACTTTATTTTAGAACTATTAATATGGTTGGATATGAATTATTAGGACGCACTGTACTCTAGACTCGTTTCTTCTCAACTCTGCCGAATCTTTCCGTGTCTCTGCTTTTATACATTTTCAACAGTATTTAACAATGGAAATGTACGTGACAATTTGACAGGATTCAAGATTTACAGATTCCAGAATCATAAGATTTGTACATAATGAAAAATGAAAATTACAAAGAGTTTATTACTTAACGAGGGTACAGTATTAGGCGGAACGTGCAAGTTAGTTACTATAAGTTTTGTTACTGTTCCCTTCGATAGCTTACCCCGGTGGGAGGTAAAAGTTGAACTATGAATTGCCAATCCGAATCGAGGATATTCGGAGAAGTTATTGCAATTAAAACATAAAATGCAATATTTTACAATACTATGGATTACTTCAGAAACGAGTCTGAGAAACGAATAACAATGAATTTAATACTTAAATAGGGTACCCTATTAGGCAGGACGTGCAAATCAGTTATAAATAGTTTTATTACCGACCCTTCAATAGTGCACCCCAGCAGGAGCTGTATTAGCCAAAAGATGGCAGGTAAAAGCTGAAATATGAAATTCATTGAGATACATTCATTGAGAGACGAAAATGAGCCGCCACAGCACCCCCCTGCCAGTGATTTTGAATCACGAAAATCCAGCCTGGTAGCGATCAGGAAAGTGGACACGTCTGCCTGATCTGGTGGTCGACCTGGAGGATGATGTAGTTCTGCAGGAGCATGAGCTTTCTCTGGTGGCTGATTTGAGTCTGGTGGTCGACCTGGAGGATGATGTAGTTCTGCAGGAGCATGAGCTTTCTCTTGTGGATGATTTGAGTCTGGTAGTCGACCTGGAAAATGATTTAGTTCTGCAGCAGCATGAGCTTCCTCTGGTGGCTGATCTGAGTCTGGTGGTGATGGCGGAGGTTGTTCTGGTTGAATGGTATCTGCTAGTTGTGAGATGGAACCTGGCAAAATGCGGATGCATGCACCAACGGCGCTCTTCACGTGACGTGTGATTTTTGAGCGTTGACATACTACACATGTTTGCGTCCATTTCCTGCTATCTTCCTTGATGGAATGACAAATATACCTATCAGTTAGTAACTTCCTGGTAGCTTTCATACCAGGAGGACTAAGGCGGTGGACACTATCAAATGCAATTTTTCGGTATCTTTTTGTGATATAAGGTCTTGGTGCAGATTCTGTCACGTCGCACCACAATTCGTGGGTGCTTCCAGGAATTTTGATCAATCTGAGCTTGAGACCTGATGTTTTGTTTACTATGAGCTTGGAAATTTTGTCATCAGTCTGCTGCGATTTTGCTAAGGCTTCGTAATCGACTGATGTATGTAGTTCTTCAATTCTAGACAGAGCATCTGCTGCTACATTATCACCGACGGCTATGTGCCTTATCTTCATAGTGAACTGGCTTATGAAGTCTAGGATTCTGAACTGCCGGGGTGATGTCTGCGTTTGGCTTATGAAGTCTGAATATCTGAACTGACGTGGTGATTTCTGCGTGGTCTTATGGCGAAAAGCGTATACCAATGGCTTGAGTACATGTGTAGCAAATCTGTATGTTGCTATGGGTGTATCATTCGCTGCTGATAATTGGTAGGCCGCTTTACTGGGTGCTCCATTCATATGTTTAACTGGAAATATACTTATGTCGGCTCCAGTGTTGACGAGGAATTGAAGTCTGCTGTATCTATCAACAACGAATAAGCGGCGTGACTCGTTTGCGCAAGTGTCATCAGCGGCTTTTATCGACTGCCGGCTTGGTTTCCTTTGATTCCATGAGCAGGGTGCAGTACATTTCTTTGCAGCTTGATTGAAACGAGAGTGGTACCAACACATGTTAGCAGATCGTGGCTCACGGTGAATGGAGGGTGGTTGTGAACGTGTTTCAGAATACGCACTGTTGAAATTGCTTGAATAGTAAGATTCCTTAGAACTTTGTATTTCCCGTTTGATGGTACTTAGTTCTCCTCTTACGTGTGAGAGTTGTGTACTGAGTCGTAACAGAGCACCAAGATCTTGAGATAAAGAGGAGTTTACTGAAGCAACCGAGATCATATTCCTAGCTGGCAGCGCGGTGTAAATAGAATCAGCTACTTCAGAAATTTCCATCAGCGACCGATGTGATTGGGTCGCTAAGATGGGGCGCAGATTGTCTGGTAATCTGCTTACCCATATGCTCCTGACTAGCGCTTCTGGTACCGCAGATCCTGCAAGGGCTTGTAGGCGACGAAGGAATTGCGATGGTTTTTCGTCCCCCATGGCTTCGTTTTCCAGCAGCTGTTTAGTTTTCTGATCCTGGCTGATACTCAGTCGTTTGATTAATTGTTGTTTCAGTACGGAGTATGAGTTATTGTCCACTGGACGGAGCACTATATCGCGCACTTCGGAAATATATTTCGAAGGAAGTTTCGTGAGAATGTCATAATACTGTATCACAGGGTCCGTAATGTTCAACCGTGTAAAGCACGCTTCGACAATCATAAACCAGATTTCCGGATCTGTGTGATCAAAATCGGGAAGGTTAGGCACGGGATTCACTTCACTGATGTTCACGACGTTCCCAGTTGTCATGTTAGTATGCTTTTTATATATTTCCGCACTTTGAAATCTGTTCACTTGAAATAACGTATCACTAATGTATCACTTCTTCCACTCACGATCAGATCACGTCGGGGTCACCAATTTGGCGGGGTTGTGTGTATGATATTAGTTGGTGAACTTGTATTACACTACCGCCTGTTTATTTATCTGATGTGTGAGGGAAGGTTTAATTGAAATACACTTCGAAGAACTTTTAAATATAACTTTATTTTAGAACTATTAATATGGTTGGATATGAATTATTAGGACGCACTGTACTCTAGACTCGTTTCTTCTCAACTCTGCCGAATCTTTCCGTGTCTCTGCTTTTATACTTTAGGTGAACTTTCAACAGAAGAATATACCAACAAACCGATGATGTATCGCTGCTACAAAAATGGAATTAAGACGTTTCTCGGATGCAGGTTCAAATAGAGAATAGATTGTCTACAGCTCTTCGACATTTAGCTCATAACTCCATTCATCTGGATCCAGTTAATTAACAGTCACAGACTTGAACTTGTTGGTACACTCTATAGAAATATTACTGAGCATAAGATGAAGCTGGATAAAGACCAGCTAACAAGCTAACTGCACATGTTTTTTGATTTTTTAACAAAAAACGAGTAATGCTACACGTCAATGCAGGTGATTGAAGTCAATGGAGTGAAGAAGGCGAAGTCTGTCATCGCTAAGAGTTCCTAGTTCACTTCTTCTAGAATTGCGCTTAACTCACTGAATCCTATCTTTCGAATAATTTCAAAATTGAGGTTGTTCACTTTCTAAATGATGCTGATTTATTATCACATCCAAATAATGGATGGAGTTTCTGTTCAGCTCAAATTCACATAATTATTCAATGAAAACATATTTGCCACGCGGACGTAAAATGTCACTCGAACTACACGTTCAATTACTTTCAGAGTCAGCGTAGTCATGCATATTATGGAGAATGTAACTCCAGCTAACATTCGAATGTATATTTCTCGAAAATTGTGAACCTGAGAAAAAAGCATAACCATAATTTTTGTAGATAATCATCTATCATTTTGGTTGGAACTATTTTTGAGGTTAAACATACTATTAGGGCATACTCTTCAAAAAACTCTTTCTTGTGACTATTGACTCTGAATAAAATGTTTATCACACACAGGAGAGATAGAAACTTCTCGGCATTTCATAATCGTGGTATCCACAACGTCTTCGTAAATTTGAAGCTTGTTGGGATTTTATGCAGATGAACGATTATTTTTTCAATCTAACTTGACCTAATGACCCTTTAACTAACTTGACTTAGGCTATTTTCCTATATAGTTATATTTTAATAGGTCTCTAGTAATATTTATTATTTTTAGGTGAAGATATTCCTTTGGAAAACGTGGCCATCGGTTCAGATGAAGCCGACATAGTTGCAACAAGGACGAGCAATTCTTATGCTGCGAAAAAAACCGTTGCACAGGGTTTGTATCAAGTACTCATTTCTTTCAAATGAGAGATGATCTCCACTGAATATTAAGTTATTTCTATATATTTCAGGAATGATGGATATTGCCCTCATAACCTCTAATGCCAATCAGTTGAGGTATTTAGTGGAATATGCCAGTGAAACAAAGACTTATTATTTGAATTTGGTGTTGATCTCAGTTTCTTTAATTCTACAGGTGGCGGTTGGAGTTTCTCTTCTTTTTAAAGGAAGATATCAGTTGAAGGGTGACCCAAAACACAAAAATGTTTCTAAAATCAATAGCTTTTCCGTTATCGGTGTATTTTTGGTGACTTTAATCAATGTATTTATTGCAAGTTTTACAATGAGTCAGAAACCAGAACCTCAAAAGACTGTAAACTGAGTTAATTTCCTGATATTTCATAAAATGTTGCAATTAAAAAATATATAAATATAGTTGTAAACGTAGCTCCAAGTGAATGGTATACTGAGAAAATTATGGCGCTGAAGGGGCGATTATTTTACCTGAAATATTTAAAAGAGAATAGTTACAAAAGATATATTTATTTGGAAATGTCGTTTATTATAATAAAGAAGGCCGAAGTGTATAATGGAACATTAACTGATTGAATTTGCCTTTAAGTTTCACTCTTTTATCTCGCGGTCTTCAGAAGTTACAAATATACAAAGAGCAAATGATGAATTAATAAAAGTCTCCATATATATTTTATTTTAGAAACATTCATTGAAAAAAAAATAAAATTTGTATTACAATGACAAATAATAATAAACAAATCGAATAATGAAAAATAATAAAAAACAAAAAAATGATGATAATAAACAAATTGCTCAGAATCAAGGAATTGAGTTTTTGTTTTTCTTCAGTTGATTTTATCGATTGGTTTCAATATTTGAATGAAAATACCAGTTTTTTTCTTTTTTTTTCTCGGAATGTCTTTTCCTATATCAGCAAAATTAGGAGAAAGGGAAAAATGATTATGTATTCTAAGAAAGACAATGTTGGAACGGCGGAAACCTGCCTCTTCAGGAAATGTGTGGTTGCACTTAACAGTAGGGAATTTCGTTTTTTGCTTCATCTTCTATACATTAAATATCACTATTATATGATGAATAGTAAAAGCATTTTTCAGTATATGAAATTCCATATATGAAATCTATTTATATGGTACAGAAACTGCTATATTTGCATTTTCTCAATAAAGTTTATTCACGTCCGTGATCAGGAAAGTGTTGCATATTTATCATATGTAACATTTTCCAAATAATGAATATGGTGTTCAATCAATTCATTAATGTATGAAAGGGATAAAGTGCTTCACATTTATGCGATTGATTAATTATTCATTTACATATTATGTCATTGATAAAGTGCCCTTGCATAGATTTGTTCCTCTGCGAAATATACCTATTTATTTGCATCATTGAAAGGTATTTCCATGTAGGCGATGAACAGAGTGAAATATTATTTAGAATTTTCTCATAATTAAATAAATACGCATGACGCGTTTCGAAGTACTACTTCTTTATAAAATGCTGAATTAACAATGTTATCGATCATTGTCAATGTAACACTTCGTAACACAATGTAACTACTTCTTTATCAAATGCTGAATTAATAATGTTATCAATCATAGTCAATGTAACAATCATTCTTAATTTGGCATTTGATAAAGAAGTAGTACTTCGAAACGCGTCATGCGTATTTATTGAATTATAAGAAAATTCTAATATTGAAATTGTAAATATTCCATAATTCATTATGGATATTAATTTTCTCCAAGTATCGGCCTCATCAATCATCAAGATGAACAGGGTATTCAATACCTATATACCTACTCATCACGTTGTGAAATGTTGTCGTTGCTGTAAAGTGACTTTCATTATTATCTGACTTGATAAATAATGTTTACGAGTAGGTTGAATCCCTGTTTATAGGTTATATTAGGAAATTCATCAACGCATGTGAAAGAAAAGGTACTCTAATTATCCAGATGTATAACTTATTAATTCATTTACAATAGGTTCATGCCTTGCAAGTTTATGAACCAAAGTAGAATTAAATGAAATATATATATATTATAATATTTGTACAACAAATTTGGCTTTCAAAAAAGTACAGTCGATAAAACTTTGATAAGATGAAAATATACAAATATTCGAAGAAAGATTCACCGAACTCAACAGAACACGAAACAACACAGTGCTTATTATAGAGGGCCCTAGGGAAGTCACAGAGGTCGGATATGAAACTGAAGTGTTAAACAGTACAATATTAACTTTCCACATATAACACATGTTACGTATATACTGATTGAAAAATTTCGACACATTTGTGCGTGGTGTTGTCGGAAGAAAAAGAGTTGCCTTTATACTTCCTTCGCGAGGTATATAAAAGTTCAGTCTGCTCATCAAATTCGGACAATTAATGGGAAATTCGCTAGTATGTAACAATTAAGGCGAAAGGAAAGTAGACCGCAGAGTGGAAGTGTAATCTTTCAAGTAAAATATCCTCCGAATACTCTGCTTTGGAGAGGGTCTGTCATATAGATTATATAATTCAAGAACTCCTGCTGAATTTTTTCATGTTTTTGATGTATACACTACGAGGTTCGTTCAAAAGAAAAGAAGAATTTGAATTTTTTCGAAAAGTGTTCGCAAAAAAGCAATATCTGAAGAATATGGTGGTTGAGGTATGAACACCGAACAAGCATTGATGTGTGACATCGTCCATTATCGTGATGCAGAATCAATGATTTGTTTTTCAAAAATTCCGATCGTTTGAGCAGTGTTGCTTTACGCAAACGTTGCATAACTTCCTTGTAGTTAGACCTGTTGGCAAGTACTCATTGTGCACCACACCGTTGTTATCGAAGAAAACAGTGAGCAAAACCTTCACACCTTTTTCCGGTCTTGGCTCTTTCGATTCCATTGGGATGCTTGGGTCTTGGTTTCGACGTCGTTAATACTCAATTCTCGTCATCAGTTATGACCTTTCTGAGCAAATCTGGATTGTCGTTGACGTCGTTCAACAACTCCTGAGCGATACTAATGACGTTGATCTTCTCAAAATTTAGCAATGTCGGAACAAACTTCGCTGCCACACGTTTCATGCCCAAAACATCATAATTGCATGGCATGAGCGGATTGATATGCCAACATCCTCTGCTAGTTTCCTAATAGTGATTCGACGATTTTCCAATATCATTTCCTCCACTGTTACGATGTTTTCTTCACTTGTTGACGTGGTTGCAATTCCAGGACGCTCATCGACATCAACACCTTCTTGGCATTCTGCAAAGCGCTTATTCCACTTATAGACACTTCGAGACAATGTGGACTCACCTAATGCTTCAGTCAACGTTTTGAGTGCGTTGGAGCACTTTATTCCATTTTTAATCCAAAATTCAATAACTACTTATGCAAATTCGCTGATAATTTAAACATACGATAAATGTATGTATACCAACAAAGCGAGAGAAAAATTTCGATAATCGAATATGGACAGCTCCTGCAAATTCAAAATTCACCTCTTTTTTTGAACAGACCTCCTATATTTGGGTGACTTTATTATTGAAAAATAGTTGGAAATGGTCAGCAAGATCTAGATTAGGAAAGTCCAAACAATGTTGTATGTGCATTGTACGATTCAAAGTATATAAATTGTTAACATTCATATGCAGAAATAGCTGAAGCAGCAAGCCTAAAGTAATACATATGAAGCATATAGTCGATCCGACAATATTGACCGTCAACAGTACCACATGCTGTCACAAATAATCACGAATAAATTCATCCAGTACTGTATTACATCTTTTATATTGAAATTTTGCACTAAAAGGCGCATGATACAGAGTTTCGAATGCTATACAGTGATCAGGCATAATCGTTACGGTGTCAAGACCAACATTCTAAGACCTACTGACCTCATCAATCAAGTCGTGCAGGAGGGGTTCTGCAATGTGTACCCTGTGAAAATAATCATTGTTGGATACATAGTTCGACATTTGTCCACGTACTATCTACTTTTTCAAAAACATTAGAGTTGTTGCTATTCTCAATAGTCGGAAATTGTTTAAAGACTGTACATTTGAAATCTCTGGGATATACGTGGCTGGAGATAAATATATGTGACACACATAACAGTAGTATATGGGGGCTACGTCGTGAACCCAAGCTGCCAGAAGTGAGAGTCCTCAACAATATCTGAAATTTCCTATACATGAGATAATTTAAAGGAAGAAATCAATTCAGAATCAAATCTATTCATTCAATGGAAGGTAAACATATAATTTACACATAAAAGCGTGATCAAAGACAAATATAAAGAACTTTTCATCTTCTCGGTGTCAGGTACATGTGGAGGATTCATAATTTTTGGTTGTTTGTTAGTGTTATTATCACCAAGGACTTTCTAAACGAAAAAATGGTAAGAATGTTAAAATTCGATACAATGCGCATCACTGACCAAATTATGAAGTCTTCTGTAGGACAGAATAAAGTGAAAATGAAATCGAAATTATAGGTCAATAACGGACTAAATGCGTGGATCAATAAAATATAATATGGCTTGTCAGTCCATATTATTTTGAATCATAAGGAGGTTAATCATTTCGAATGTGTTGTAGAAAGAAAGGTCCACATTCCATCTGAATGTGGACCTTTAAACATTTACTATATGACAGTTTATCATAATGAGACATATTGAAAACAAGTTTTACTACCATAAACTATTTTTAAATATTATTTGGACTTGCTCAGTATTCACATTTATTTTCACCAAGTTCGACAAACGCATGAAATAGACAATTCTTCTTAAGTAAGAAGAAAGTAAGTTGAATGGAAGGAGAACGACCGAAATGTCTACTCGTTCTATGTCATTCGTTGTGATATTACTAATACTTTGAACAATGAAGAATAACCGTTTTTGCAAGCAGGTATAAAAACATTCAACATCTTATACTAATGAGAGAATGGAGTTAATTGTATCATCGTGAAAAGGCAATTTTCGAACATATCTGATATGAAAATACCGCGTAAATGTCGAAAGTCCTCAATAATGAAAAATTGAAAAAGCTTGGGAACACACAAATTGTTATCTGGAGATAAATCGGGCAACACTTTGAACCAATAAACAAACATAATATTTTTCATCTTGGTTTTTGAGGTATTCCGTATGCGTCACATCGAAAATCATAGAACATTTAGACCTTTTTCTTCTCCAGAGCTGATGTCATTTTGATCTTCTTCATATTCTATGATGAAATTTCAATTTATGGTATATTAGGAAGTCATCTGCATTCACTTGTCCGTCTCATGTTAGTGCATCAAACACATATTCTGAATTGAATATAACTAAAATTCAAACACTTGAACTTATGATATACACTTTATTGACTACATAGCATGACGCGTTTCATCGTTACAAACGACTTCTTCAGATGCTTACAGAATTATTCTGTAACAAACGACTTCTTCAGATGCTTACAGAATTATTCTGCAAGCATCTGAAGAAGTCGTTTGTAACGACGAAACGCGTCATGCTATGTAGTCAATAAAGTGTATATCATAAGTTCAAGTGTTTGAATTTAAGTTATATTCAATTATAATGGATTTACATCAAGTAAACGCCAACACTATTAAATACATATTCTGAAGATTCTTTCCCTAATTTATGATTGGCTTCTTGAAGAGTTCTTCCAAATGTGGTAAATAGTGATCTATTTATATTAATATAATAAGATGGTTCAGTATTTAAATCCAGTAGATAACATAAAATTGCTGTAGACTTGTTTGCTTCATGAATTATTTCATTGACGTAGTTTTATATGATGAAATATTTTGCAACGACCATTCAACGAAAGCTTTCAGGGCACTCGCCTGGTACGAGTAATTTAAAAGCCATTAAATGCGAGTTGCAGACGATATTTTCTTTACGACCAGTCAGAAAATAATTACAAGAATATTCATGCACTGTTTATTCAATATAGAAAAAAAAGTTTTGACAAATCAAATTTTGTACTCTGTAAGCACTATCACGTCACTTGTATATGGCATCTTTGATATAGGTCGCAGTAATCGTGGTATCGCATTCCTATTCGTTGCAAGCTTGTATTGAAATTATACAAGCTTAAATAACAAATCTCTACAAAAATGGAGATTATTTCAGTATGAACAACAAGCATGGTACTTCTGTTAAAAAATGTCGTAAAAAACGAATAATTCTTCTACTCTCATGCTTTTCATTCATTAGACTGCGAAATATATGACGTATTAATTATTATTATTATCATTATTACTTATGGGTACAAATTTCCATTTAAGATACCCGTCGTCAGCCTGGTAGAAAATAGGTACAAGAACTGCATGGTGGGTCATAATTACCCGGATTTTTTTTACCCGGCTGATTTTTACCATTTCAACGACATTTAGAGCAAATTTGTGTTTAACTTGAAGAATAGTTCTTAAATTATAATATTTTGGGGATAAAATTCAAAAAAGTAAGTTATATGAAGATCTTTTTATGTATTTAAGGAATAAATATAAAATTTACAACAAAAAATTCAACTTCTAGAAACCTACTAATAAAAAAAACACCGCGACATCCCGAGTAACCATATCATCGAAGCAAATACAACTCTGTATAAAATGGTATCGTCGTTGTGACATAAGCAAACGAAAAATTTTTATTCCGGACGTCTCAAGCCAAAGATCGCTCAAGTTCTGTCTGCCTGATCTCTGTACTAAAGCTATAAAAAGAAGTCCAAAGAATGCCATCAGTTCGTTATGATCACATTCTTTCATGTAGCTGTTTTATGAAGGGTCTTGACAGTCTGCTATGTTCACTCTGATTCGTGAATTTGTATAACTGAGAATAGCGACCAACTTTACTGTCGAAAAAAATGTTCCAGCACTCCTTTTCAGATTTAGCACATCTAGCTCCAGACTGAACCCCTGCCGCAAAATTAATAATATTTTCTGATCGGATGCGAACATTTTGTCTAAAAAGTTGTTTGCGCCATATTGTACCATCTTTACCAGAATAAGGTGAAATCAGTAACTCATGATCCGATGTTTCTGCATCTGATGAATTGTGCTGATTAGATCTACGTATGGAGGAATACATTTGATGTTGGATGCCAGTCAAAGGTCATCATCATCATCATTTTCTGATGCCTCTTGCTCGGTATCACTCTGTTGAGAACGTGATCATCTTCCAAGGTTTTCCGAAGAATTTTCTTCTTCTTCCGAGTGGCTTTCTTCTCATATTGACAGTTTCGCGTTCCTCTTTATCCATTATTCAAATATAACATAAAAATAACTAAATATAATGAAATACTTAATGACGGCTCAAATAAATAAACGAAATAATCAAATAATACACTCAACGTAATTGGCACGAAATGGTATCATCGAGTGTATAGTATAGTTGAGTCATATTCACCTTTTTGTTGTTTGACAGCGTCTATCTTCCTGTGCAGGCGCACACCGTCTAAGTTGACATAAGAAACGAGAAGAGCGGGGCACTAACTGCAGCTATTGAGAAGCGTGGTAACGTTACACTATTATTTTCTTAAATACCCGCATTTAAAAACATCACGGGTCATTATGACCCAACCTAGCAGGCGCCGGGTTAAGATACAAATTTTCAACCAATAGAAATGAAATAATTCAAAATTAACACACTTGGCTTAAGTCAAGTGTGTTAATTTTAAATTATTTCATTTCTATTGGTTTAATTTTAATTTATTGTTTTTAATATAATGTTTCACCAAGAGATAAGCGAAACCGCCGTGTCATTCAATAGAAATGCAACGTCCCATTAATATTCAGTGAATATCAAAGCTCTGTGTGTTTCTCACAAACTTCAAATTAATTCATTTTGAAGGTTCCAAACTCCTTGCTTGTATTTAGAAAAAATTGAATTTTTTACTTTGTTAGTGAGAGGTGTAGAATAATAGTGTATTTAACTCTCATTTTATGTCTATAAAGAAACTGGTGTCTTGATAACCCTCATTTAATATTCGTTAGATACTATAAAAGACCAAGAGCCAGTTTCTAATTTCGATCACCAAAACGTACTTACTGAATATTCAATATATATATTCGATTGTGCAGGTCGGATTATGGAAGCCATTTCTGGGAAGCCTAAAAATATTACCCAATCATTTCAAAGATGTTAGGACAAATATTTGAATTTTGTTATATCTTCAGTCACAAAATTCAATGCACACAAAATACATAAAAAATGTTTCTGGAATTTTTCAAATATTGAAAATAATTCACCAAAGTTTTTGTGACTTTTTTCTACCCTTATTGAAATTGGTAGTCTATTGAGGATGTTTTTATTATCAAACAAGTATTTAATATGGAGTAGGTAGGTTTTTGTGACTTTTGAAATGGCCTCTCAAAATTGGTCACTGGCTCCTCACCTATCACGAATATGAAAGATGAAGTATTTTAAATTAATTACAACTGCTGAAGTAGATTATATATGAAACGAACAATATTCAAATTTTAGATTGAGATAATCATTTCAGGTTATGAGAAAAATAGTTTTTATTGCTCATATAAACTATTTATTTATTTTTCTGTCCCATTCAATATTGGACATTGAAATATTTTTATGTTTCAATCATCAAATCGTTCTTATATGTCTGTGACACGTATTTACAAAGTGTGTTAACTGTATAACTTAATTCAACTCATTACTACTCTACAATAGTGCGAAACATTTAATGAGTAGCTCTAATGGCACCATTTAATTAACTGTATCATCAAAACAGCCGCTGTACGGATTTCCATTCGCATATTTTCCGCAGGGTAGAACTGGAAACCGCCTGGAGGATTATCCAACTGACAAACGAATTTCCATTCGCATGACTGGAAACTTTCTACTGCTTGAACGTAACGAAGTTGCATAACTCTATTAAGTAACAACATGGAGATATTTGGAAAGTTTAAGCTGCAAGTGTATAATACGACAGGCGTCTTATCAAATAAACTGTCGCGTTTACCTTCACCATACTTATGAGTTAATGATAATTTCACCTAAGAAGCACAATAAAATTTATATAAGTGGTTTGAAGCTATCGTGGATATTATCGTTTGGGTTCATGGGGGGTTTACAATATGAAACATATCGATTAATGTTCACTTGATTTCTTTTTGGAGGGTGTATGAATAATTTGAAACATAAATTAGTGAGTTGAAGAATTAGCTTGACTTATTCAGAAGTTTACACCTTTGTGTATTACAGCGCACATTAAGTCCCATAATTTGAGAAGGTTCTCCACCTTAACTACAAATTCTTATAATATGATAAGCATATATTTCGAACAGGTAACTACCCAATTACATGAAAATACATATTGAATAAATAAGGTTACTGAAAATATCAATAACAACATGGATATACAATATTAAAAAATCATTATAATAATATAAAACATTATCAAATATAATACAATATAATATATATAACGCGATTTCTAGTTGCTTTTCATCAGTTTCGACACAATTCACGATTTCAATAATTCATATTGAAACTTATTTATTCATTTCTTAATATATAAGTTTCACATATTATAATGAATATTACAGTATATGCATGAATTAATGAACCCGAAGTTAAGCGATAAGTGCGGTGCACCTGTTTCGGTGAAATATATAAATAACTGATGGAATTTCAAAACTGAAATATTATTTCATACTTTAGATATAGAAAAATAATATTCAGAAAATTGTTTAACATATTGGGAAAGAGTATTCAAAAAAACATAAATACTTAGAGGTAACCCGTAAGTGACCCAATATAGTTTCAAATCAACATAATAAGAAAACTTCGAACACAAAAGCATCAAACAATACATAACACGCTCTCCAAATTGATCTTGCACTCCCATTTATTTATATATCTACGTTAACATCACATAATTCCTTTTGCTGAACGTTTTCAGTCTTCTTTTAATTATATTGATATTTTTCAGTTCTCTAATCTCGATCGGATCACAATTGAAATTCCTGGGACCCAAAAAAGCAAAAATCTTCGACAGGTTGATTTGAATATTCTGGGAGGATAACACAATTGTTTCTGACTTAGTACCATAAATATGAGGTAACTACTTTTGTTTTGAACAGTGGTATTTTATAGGATCAGATAGGTAAAATATTTGGATAATATCAAGTATTCTATTCTAATTATATATATACCTTATCTGATGGATAGGTATACGCTGTGGAAAATCTTATTTTGAGGAATTGTTTTTGGATAATCTCCAAAGGTTTTATATAACTTTTAAGAGTACCACCATGCTAAAATTTTGTAACGAAGATGACTTTCGACAAATGCGAAGTAGTAAAATGTTTCGAGGTACACATTTTTTCAAGTAGGTACTCGTATTTGAATTTGTACAGTACACTTTTTGATTCCTTCATTTTATGCTAGATTTGTATATTCCATTTAAAATTGCTGACGATAATAATATCCAGGTACTTACTATACACCACAGATTTAATGGAAAACGTCTGACTATTTTGAAGTATGTCAAGAGGTTTCAATTGTTATGTAATTGTACTACATAAGAAAAGAGAGAAATGGGTTTTGTTGAAATATATCAATAAATATGAGTAATTTTCAGTTCTTTAGCAACAAATTCCTTTTTTCACTTTCATCTGTTGTACATACCAGTCAGTGCATGCATATTGAAATACTGAAATATTGATTTCAATATTTCTCTAACATTTATCCCTTGAAGGATAATGGAGACATCACATCGTACACGTTCACATATCTTGCTCTACTATAATATTCTCTTGACAAATTTCAAATTTTCAAATAAATATTCTAGTGTTCATTTTCTTAAATATTTCATTCAGTGCCATAAGCACAAAAAAATTTCATTTCCTTTATATATATATATATATATATATATATATATATATATATATATATATATAAGAAAATGAAGTTTTTGTGCTTATGGCACTGAATTTAAGAAAATGAACATTAGAACATTAATTGGAAAAATTCAAATTAACAGAAAATGTTATAGTAGAGCTAGATATGTGAAAGTGTACGATGTGATGTCTCCATTATCCTTCAGGGAATAAATGTTAGAGAATTATTGAAATCGATGCCACTCCTGATGGAAGTGCGAGACATATATGTTTCGTTCTGCAAGGAACTCGTTAGTCGCACTACGTCCATCGAAGTGAGGCAACGATTTTAATCTCCAAGTATCTTCTTATGACTCCAAGTGAACTATCGTACAGTGATGAATACTCCACAATTCCATCTGTGGGAATCAGTAGAAAACATTTCTCACATAAATAATAGAAAAATAATAATAAATATTGTGTCTGTAACCTGAGAGATATTTTCTACTGATTCCTGTAGATGGAATTGTGGAGTATTCATTAATCTACGATAGTTCACTTGGAGTCACGAGAACATGCTTGGAGATTGAAATCGTTGCCTCAGTTCGATGGACGTGGTGCGGCTGACCAGTTCCTTGCAGAACGAAACATATGTCTCGCACTTCCATCAGGTGTAGCATCGATTTCAATATTTCTCTAACATTTATCCCTTGAAGGATAATGGAGACGTTCACATATCTAGCTCTACTATAACATTCTGTTGGTTAATTTGAATTTTTCGACTGAATGTTCATATATATGAATGAATGGGCATAGTTGTGATAAAAAACACCACTGCCCTCACAAAACACCAACAAACATTAGGCCATAAGTTTGATTTTTCGGTTACAAAAGTCCTCAAAACAGAGCAGCATAAAAGAAAACGAGAAATACAAGAAATGATCTATATAAAGAAAAATCCAGATTCGATCAACGATATAACTGACATAACTGGTCTGAGTAAAATATACAACAATATTTTAACCGCATAGGAGCACGCTGCAAAGTATTTAAAGTTTATTGTTACACGCTTGCCGAAACGTTGGCACATAAATCTCTCAAATAGCTAATGAAACCCTTTCAACCTCAATGCACTTAATCCATCATCAAAAATATCAAATTCACTCTTAACGACATATGGGAAGGACATTATATAGATATACTGAATCTAATTTTGAAATTCGTTCAAAGTTTTTTATTATACTCCTCGGATAGGAGTGTTAATTCTAAGCGTTTTCTGTTCAGTAACCAATTGAAATGTAATGTAGTTCAATTGAATCCTTTAGAATGGACAACAAAGAGTGGAACTCTCTAATAAGAACAACATATAATATTCTGGAGCAGTTATTTTTCAAAGAAACGCCCTAAGAATTTTTGAAAACCCTGAACCACTTTCTTTCAACGAGTAGAAGGAAAATTGAATGAAACTGATTTTATGTATAGACACATTTTAACTAGGGGTTTTAGTTACTGTTCCACACAAAGTATTTAAAGCTTAATAAATTTTATGAACTTCAGCACTATTTTCCTAACCTGAACAGCATTATGCAGATGCTGAATAAACCCATAGCAAAACAGCATAAACTTGGAGAATAGGCAATTTAATTTTCCATGTCGACGTTCAAAGTTAACGCAGAATTGATTGTCGTTTCATTTTTACCCCATGAAGTTCCGATGTGAAATTGGTGGCAGCTGGGTTTTATTTCTAATTACCTGAAGTTTTTCGATATAGTGCTATTTTGATTTACCTTGATTGAAATTGGTCTAAGACTTACGTCGGATATACTAACCTGTTTAATTTTCACTATCGTTTATATTTATATGATGATCTGAAACTAAGCAGTATATCATAATATTTGAAATAGGAAAATGATTTTCGAAATGTAACGGGTGTTTTTTTTAGAGGTATAGAACTTTGAGTTGGTATTACCGTTGAAGATGGCGACCGATTTATCAGCTGAGAAGTGATTTATTCTCAGTTTGGTTTGGCAATTCATCAACAGAAGCCAAAAGGTCATCAAGCAAGGTGTAAATTCGTCGAATGGGCCCAAAACGAGATTGCCGTTGTTCCCGATTTTCATAAGCGAATTTTGTTTAGCGATGAAGCGCACTTCCGGTTCAATGGCTACGTCTACAAACAAAACTGCCGCATGTGGAGTGAAGATAATCCTCAAGTGTATGTCAAAACATCGTTACATCCAGAAAAACTGACTGGTGCGCTTTATGGGCTGGTGGAATCATTGGTCCGCACTTCTTCAAAAACGATGATGGCCAGAACGTTAACGTCAATGGTGATCAGTATAGATCAATGATTACTAACTTTTTCATTCCTGAATTGAACAACCATGATGTCCAGGAGCTGTGGTTTTAACAAGACGGCGCAACATGTCACACATCTCGTGCTACAATCGATTTATTGAAAGACACGTTTGTTGACCGCGTAATTTCACGTTTTGGACCTGTAAATTGGCCTCCAAGATTTTCTGATTTAACACCGTTAGACTACTTTCTGTGGGGCCATGTAAAGTCATCGGTCTATGCCCATAAGCCACAAACGCTTGACCATTTGGAAGACTATATTCGCCGTCTTATTGTTGATATACGGCCACAAATGTTGGAAAAAGTCATCGAAAATTGGACGTCTAGATTAGACTACATCCGAGACAGCTCTGGAAGTCATATGCCAGAAATAATATTTTAAATGTATTGAAATATGATAAAATGTATTAAATCAATTATCCATCGTTGTTTTATTGCAATTTAAAGTTCTATACCTCTAAAAAAAAGCACCCTATAGAAACAAGGAACTTCAATGGGTCAGAGAGGATAAGTTTCAAATAGTCAGATAGATAAATTTCAAAAATAGAAGTTTGGAAATGTTGAAATGTTGATGTGAACTATGTTTATCCGATCACTATTGACCATTGAAGTTTTTTTTTTGTATCAAGATATTGAAGATTTCGGGATCGGTTTGGCCATTAAAATAATGATGACTTCGTTGGAAAATTATCTGGAAATAATGTGTCATGACCTTTTATAATGTAATGCTGAGAGTATTCAGATTGAATGCAAAATATTCACAATTGTCAATTTTCTATTGATTCGAGAGCATTGTTCTGCAGAAATCGGCAGGAATAAAATGTATTTCCTTTTGTGGTAGAAAGAACTGTTATTCTTAATTTCAAATGACTGTCTCTTGTTATATACAGAATAAAAAAATTTGCACACTCTTTTTTTTGTTGAAAATTTTTATAACTGTTGTAATGCGATGTTGACATCGGTTTAGAATGACAAATTTCACCCTTTTCTTTGTTTTTCCCACTATTCGCAACATAATGAAGACAATTCTCTGACCTACACATATGTTTTTCAGGGTCAGATACGTTTATAAACGAAATTGTAATTCCATAAAATACATATAGGTGAAAATGAAAAAAATAACTAATGCTTTAATTTGATTTTAAATCTTGACTGTTGTTCAAATCCTTTCATATGATGCCTCTCATGAGTACCTAATACAAGAAACATTTTTACCAATATTTTTTGAATTTTTTTCATACAGATTTCGTAAGAATTTTATTATTTCCGATGATAGTCCAAATTGATAAAATTGAGTTGACAAGATTCTCCAGTTAAATATAAGTTATGTGAATCTTTCAACAATTTTACCACGACTTTTCTAATCTCTAATGTTTGGGAAATATTGAAAACGACTTTTTTGATTGCGATTTTTTCTGAAAAATAAAAATGAAAATCTTTATTCTATACATAATAAATTACAAAAAGTTCTCTATATTCAATGCATGCAAAAAAAGAATTGATGGAAATGCTATGCAATTCGAATTTAGTTTCGCCAATTGAAAATGAAACATCTGATCTGATGAGTTTGAAACAATTTGATTACTAGTTGACTCAACTTCTAATTAATTAGAGTTGAATCTGGACTTTTCCACGATGAACGTGTTGCTTCCGTGTTGAGTGTAAAAAGGGAGTTATAGGGAGTTGAAAATGTTTCCAGGAAATCAGAACAATTCAGCGAATTATTTCGTTTTAGTTAATTAAAGTTCATTTAAACTTTCCTGAATATAAAATTTTGCTTCGGCTTGAAATGGAGTTGTGATAATGAAATGATATATTGCATAAAGATGATCGAACGAAATTTGACGATAAATGAAAAAAGAAATGGTATTGAATAGAAGCAGCAAATATATATTTTTTGATGTTCTTTTTTCGGTATGTATTGAAATATCTAACCTAATTTCTTGAAAATGTTTCATATTGAAGGTAATGCATGAGAACAACTAGACAATAGTATTCTTTCAAAGGAGATTTTTCTCTCAACACAGGTATCAGATTCTGAAGAGATTGAGCTCAGTATTACTTCTTTTTGGTTATTGTGCTCCTGGAGGAGATACTTATGGCATTCCAAAAGCTTTCCTGAAGTCCAAATTGTTTTCTGATGACCTCTCGAGTTATATTCCTTGAGCATCAAAAACATGTTTTTGATATATTGGCATGAGTTTTGCGGATTCTCGTTGGATCTCTACTCTTGTAGTTAGGAACTTCGGTTGTTATTGCTTCTTGATCGATTTTCGGGTACTTAAAATTGATTCTTCGATAAATGCAACAGTTTTGGGTTTTTATATCAATAAGAATATAGAGTTCATTGAGACGCGTAATTTCATCAGTTGGTGAAATGTGCTTTCAAGGGCGAGAACAACCTGAAAGTGTACTCAAGTTACAACTCTCACAACTACCTTCTGAAGGCTTTAAATTGAGTGCTTCTTCTTGATAAATGATCTACGCTACATCATTGTATTACTACGTGAAAGAGAAAATTATTCTTTGGCATTAATATATTATGAAACCCCATTTATTTAACAAGCGTATTTCTGAGAATAACTCCATATTGATCTGTTGCTTCCTTGTTTTTTAAAGTCGGTTTCTGTGTGTATCATGCAGTATGATCCATGAAGATTTTGTCGATGTCGAATAATCTCTTGTCCTGAATTCCCTAAACTGTAATGTGTGCAGAGCGGATCTTATTCATGGACATCAACTTTCATGGAACTCATGGAACTTTGAGCGGAACTCATTCATGGAGAGTCAACTTGAAACGTTTCTGCTCTGAAAAAGTATTCAAAAGTGTGTTTTCGTTTGATATTTCTAATGGAGTTGTGTTTCATTTGGAGAAGTGCCTTTATGTGTGACATCGTCCAATATCATGAGAATACTACCATATTTGTCCAGCATTCTGTTATATTCAGTGGTGGCCCTATATATGCCCGGAGATTGAGATTAAACGAATTTATTCTAATCCTTTGCCACATCTTGTTTCAATGAGTGGATCATCAATCGATACTAATATGAGTTTACATATTCTCTATTCCTCTCTTGTTGTGGTGTAATATCCGAGTAGTTTTTTAAACGTCACAGATGAGCTGCTTATCTTTATTATTATAACATACTGTTATTTTGATTTACTATTAGGTATTCATTTTATACTATTAGGTATTAGGTATTTTCGATGGACAAAAATCAGCTTTCAGATTCCTAGAAGCTTAAATATGTCGGGTTGGCTTGGTGTTGGTGCCGACCAACTAAAAATTTTTCATTAAGGAATGGGAATTTTACCAGTAAGGACCGAGACCTCTTTCCATATTTTTTTCGGTGCTCCGCTAGTATTCAGTTCAATTTAGCTTCTTTGCGCAGGCTTTGTTTGTCTTCTCCTTTTCTTTTCAAGGAAGATATATTGGTTTTTTCAACTGTCTTTAAGTTTTCTTCTGTTAACGTCAGAGCATGGTTTCAATCATATCTTGTTTCAATATATTGATATAACAAGCCTTATCCTTCTCTTCCGCATTGATGTTACAGTTTGGAGATTCTGTATTCCAATACAGAAGCTCCAGTTTGGAGTCCAGTGTATTCCAATCCATGATAGAACAAACATTCGTTGTCCTTCTTTTTTTCTGTTTTGAAGAGAGAAGTACGAAAACAACCTTTTCCAGAAAAGAACTGCGTCATATAGTACCTGTCCTATTTCTCCATTCGATTAATCCAGGTTTTCCAGATTTTTTAACAGCTCTTCAGTTCATCTATATTTTCCAGTGTTCAAAATCTAAGTACGTGACCATAACCCAACAATATTACTTTTTCTCTCCTGATTGATGATATTATTCTCAAATGCTTCAATTATTTCCTTCGTCGAAAGATCGAAAGGCGAGGTTCCACTTAGTACAAGCACTGTTTCTTCTGCCAATATACAGTACGCACTTGACTTGATAATACTTGACACTCTGTTCACAAAGTTCAGATATTTTTTCTCCTTGACTGCTTTTCCGCTTATCTCTACCGCGTATAACATTTTGAATATGACAACGCTGGATACCAAAGTACTTCTTATCGATTTTGGGCCATATACTCTTGGCATTATTTTCGAGAGACTATTAACTATCTCAATTGCTGTTCTGTAGAGTTTTTTAACGTGGTGCCTTAAACTGTTATCTTTGGCAAAAGTAACCCCAAGGTATTTTGCTGTTGTGGTGATTTTGATTACTGTTTTGCATATATTAAATTTTCTTGAGGGTATCAGCTTTTTTTCCTGTGATTAATATAGAGATAGTTTCATGAGTTGCTATTCTGGGTCCCTGAAAGCTCATCCTGTTGCACTTTGTGTACTGCGTTCGATATTTGTTGCACACAATTGACTTCATTTCGTGACATGGTACGTGTGTCATGTCATCCGCGTAAGCTACTGCCTTAGTTTCTTTGGCAAGTTTCATCTCCAGTAATTACTTACAAAAATGATGTTCTACAATAATGAACCCAGGACTGGTTCTCGAGGCACATTTATTTTCTTTGTTCGTCACCTTCTTCCCTAAAATTAGTTTTAAGGTTGAAATTAAGGTTACGTTGGAGTAAGTTTTTGAGATGTCGTGATACGTTTCTCTTCCGGATTGCTTTTTTAATGTTGGTCTATCCTACGGTGTTGCAGGCATCCACTAATATCAAGGACACAGTTCAAACGTCTGGTTGACATACCTATTATGTTCACTTATGTGGACGAAAACACTAACGTACATAATAAACTCATTTATGATAAGAGATTGGAATGTATATAGAATGCATGGACATTTTTGAATGTGTTTTAAAAACTCGAGTTATTGACACATGTGTAGTGAAAAAAAGTAGATTTGTCTCTAGGCAAAGCTTCAGTGAAAATGTCTGCATATTGATTAGCACTTAACATAGTTATACTTATAATCTTGTGGTATTTTACTTTCACAAAGTTATACTAATTTTCAAAATGTTTACATCTTTCATGAAATTCACTGTTCTTGATCACACTAATGGGACTCTGATTGTCAATTTTTATACACACTGAGTTCTGTTTGTATTTACTAATATCACGAAGTAGCTGTTTTAGCCAAATAGATTCTCTGGTGGTTGCACATCCAGCAATGAATTCTGACTCGGTAGTCGACATTGCCAAAGTTTGTTTTCGTTGTGTAGATCGAATGTCGGCAGCGCCATTTTTGAGAAATACATGTCCAGTTAAGGATCGCCTGGCCTCCATGTCTTTTGCGAAATCAGCATTGCTCTATGCAATTAGTTCCTTACTCTCTTTGAGGTTCTTCAATATTTTAATTACAGAATTCTAGTGGGAGTCATCATAAGAATGTAAATATCGATTTACCTGACTCACAGCAAACATAATAACAGGTCTATTTACAGTAGACCTGCGTGTATTAAAGATCCAACTGCCTCCCGATATGGATAATCCTTCTTTGATTTGTCATCTGGATTCTGGAGTTTACATGAGGATCAGCAGGAATACTGTTGAAAATAGCATTATGCCTAATAAATTTCTTCAATAACATGTTGATATAATAGGTTTGATGAATAAAGATACTATTGTCATGTTTTTCAATTTGCATACCAATAAGTTTGTTAAATTAGAAAAAACTTTCAGATCAAAATTCCATCTCTTCCATTATCACTATGATTCTGATCTCTACAGAGCAATAGTCCATCATCAACTTCCAAGAATAGCGTATTATTGATGAGACCGATAGTTGGAGAAAATGGATATCAATAATGAAACAATATTTGGAATTTTCTCATAATTCAATGAAAAAACGCATGACGCGTTTCAAAAAAAGTATTACTATTTTATCATAATTTTTCATTCATCTTAATCATTTTTTTAGCATTTGATAAAGAAGTAGTACTTTAGGAACACTGCATCTTCACTTTTTATTACTGCTATGGAACCTGGTGATAAAAATCTGTAAACTTTTGTGTGTTTACAAGATCCTATAAATACCACTTTCTTTGCCTAAGAATTCCATTTTCACCTCCGATTTGGTTTCTTTCCCGTCCATATTTCTTGACTAATTCTCGTCTTCTATTTGAGTGATCTTGTTAGTGTTGTTGATTAGGTAAGCAGCAGTTTGTTTGGCTTCTGCTTTTGCTTTTTCTGCTAGTGTTTGGTTCTTCCTTTTAGAAACTCAATTTTCTTCCGGAAGGTAAGGAGTAAAAGTTTGATGTTTTATTCCTTCCATTTCAAGAAACTTTGAGAAGCTGCAGTTGACATATCCAAGGCCATTGTCAGAGCGAACACATTTTATATGACATTCTAACTGTTTCTCCACTTGATTTTCAAATTCTTTGAATTCCTCTGGATTTTCTGACTTCTTATGTGAAATGTATACAAATACCCTTTCAAAGTAATCATCAGTAATTGTCATGAAGTAATTTGCACCTCCTGAGGACCTTTGTTTCCATAGTTTCGAAAGGTAGCTACAAATGCAGGAATGTACCAATTCTAAAAATTTCGTTATTTAGGATTTACTCTGCTTAAATGCTAAGCGTTTGTGTTTCCCTTTTAAGCATGTTATACAGGCTTATTTATCATCTTCTTGGATATTTCCAAACCATTGATGTTTTGTACTATTTCACTCAAATCTTGAAAATTCAAATGGCCTATGCTTTGATGTCATATATAAACATCCTGTTCATCAACATCTGATATGTAGGTATGAATGTTCACATTTTATATTTAGTCGAAACATATTGTTGATTCAATTAGAGTGGCAATAATTACTTTGTTTTTATTCATTATAATACAGCCTTCAATGTTGAAATTTACGTGACCTCCATTGTTGATGGTCTGACTGCCAGATAGTTGGTTTTGAAATTGAAACTGAAATTTTATAGATCACACAAATTCAATGATTATTTGCATTTCGGTTTCTCTCTATCAACTGAAGACGTAGTAAAGAATATAATTCTGTCACTCAAATCTGGAGCTTGTGGATATGACGAGGTTTTGCCAAGGATGCTCCAGTATGGCTTGCCTTTCGTTCTTCCTTACATTACTCACATAATCAATTGTTGTCTTGAGAAAAGTTACTTTCCTAATATATGGAAAGTTTCTTTGATCAAACCAATCCCTAAAAAACCAAATCTTCTTTCGATGATTTGCGGCCTATAAGTTTGCTACCTGTGATTTCGAAAATCCTGGAAAAGGTGATTGCTGGACAGATATCTTCTTATATTTTTCTTAATAAGATTATACCTGATACTCAATCTGGGTTTCGCAAGGGATTTAGTACTACTTCCCTTCTTCTGGATGTTACTGATAACATTGTTCGTTCAATGGATAAAGGTTTGATCACTTCTGTAGAGCTTCTGGATTTTTCAAAGGCATTCGACACACTTGATCATGAACTTCTGTGTGCCAAATTGGAATATTTTGGTTTTGACAATGAATCGATTAGGTTCTTTGCTGATTATTTAAACGATCGTACCCAGTATATATTGATTGATGATATCCTTTCGGACGCTGCGGCAGTTTCTTCGGGGGTGCCCCAGGGATCTGTATTGGACCCTCTTCTGTATCTCATTTATGTGGCAGATATTTCTAGCTCAATTAGGCACTCCGAGATCCATCTTCTGGCTGATGATACTCAGGTCATTTATTCTTTCAGTCCCCATCAGATTGATTAAGCTTCTCAGCATATTAATGAAGACTCGTCCGCCTTGAAGAGTTTCTGTGATATCCATAATTTACGATTGAATCCATCTAAGTGTAATAACCTTGTCTTCAGTTCGGGTCTTCACATTGAACTGGACATGAATTTGTCTATTGGGACTGAGCCCCTGAGTGGTGCAAGAAGAGCAAAAAATTTAGGAATAATTTTCGACTGCCGTCTTCGTTTCGAACAGCATGTGGGATTGTTGATAAGAAAATCATATTTGGTTCTTAGACAGCTTTATATATCTCGACACTTCTTAAGCTTGGCTCTGAGGAAAAAACTTTGTGAAAGCCTCGTCTTGTCGATTTTGAATTATGGTTTGATCCTCTACTACCCTTGCCTCTACTCACTTACTAGGCGTAGGTTGCAGAGAATCATTAATTCCTGTTGTAGGTTCATATATGGACTTCGTAAGTATACAAGAGTATCGTCTTATATCAAGGAACTTGCTTGGTTGAAGTTGGAAAATCTATTTCGCTAGCATTTGGGGTCGGCCGTTTTTCGTATTCTCTCATCTTCTTCTCCTCCTTACCTCAGAAATAAATTGGTTTTTAGAGGCGAGATGCACACCCGCGATCTAAGACATCCTTACACTCTGGCTTTGACGCGTTTTTATCGGTCAGGCTTCCGTAAATGTTTCTCTTTCAATGCTGTTCACGTCTACAACTCCATTCCGTTGGACGTTAAAACTGGAGGCTTGACTAGATTTAAGCGTATGTATAGGGCATTTCTTCTCAGCAATCAGAGTTGATTTTTGCGTCCTTTGAAATTGTATAAATTTTTTTTTATTATTATTATTTTTTGTTTGGAATTACGTTTCTGTTATTTTATTCAATTATTCATTTATAATGTTATGTTTTGTTTCTCTTTGAACATATTGTTTCTGTGATCACATTTCGCTTCCTTTTGCTATTAATTTATAATCCATTTCATGTATTATTTTTATATATAGAGGTTGAGTGGAGTAGCTTTTACCTAGACTTCGCCTCTATTTTTGTACAATTTGGCAATAAAGACAGTTTATTATTATCATCGTTATTATTATTATTTTGTTTGAAAATTGGAATCAACTCTCTTGCGCTGTGAACTAATAAAAACTTATTATTTATAAAAGTATTAAAAAAAATAACAAAACTTGTTATTTTTTGCTATTATTGACCTTGTGATAGGTGTTTTTTAACACCTTATTACGCATTTAAGACCTGCACGTTATTGCATTTTGCCATGTGAATGGATGCACCAGAGTCTATGGATCATGAAACGGCTGAGTTTTTGGAAGCTATGAAAGCTGCGGCATAGTTTGAAATTTGTGGAATCTTTTGGTTTTTTTTTGGTCTTTTTGGTATTATTTCGATTGTTCTCCATGAGGAGAGCGACTGAACTTGAATTCGCAATCATTAGGAATTTTGCTTCATCTTTTTTGCCTCCCAAAAACGCTTCATCCTCTCTGAATGCTCTTTCTTCCGTTCATCTGTCCACTTTACTCCAGGTTGACGATTCACTTTTTGCTCAAACTTTATATGTGCGATTTTATAGCGGCATTCAGTGCGATCTTCGAGATTTTTTTTATTGATCTGTTGTAGATCCTTTTGGACCTCTTTTAGCCACTCTGTTCCGCATTTACTATTCGTAATTATATTGAGTAGTTTCTTCGGTATTCTGAACTGTTTCATTCTGTTGACATGTGCATAGAACTTTGCTCGTCGTTTTCTGATTTCTTCAGTTATCGTATTTGTCTTTTGATACAGTTCATTTTGAGGTCTTTTCATCCAAATACCGTTTCTATTGATTGGCCCGTAAATCTTCCTGAGAATTTTTCGTTCTTGTTTTTCTATTTCTCTAATTCTTGAATGGCCGCCAATAACCATTGTTTCAGCTGCGTAGATTGCTTCTGGAAGAATCGTTGTGTTATAGTGCCTCAATTTGGCGCCTCTCAAAATGCACTTTTTGTTATAGTGAGCCCATGTTAGTTTGTAGGCGCTTTGGAGCTTGGTTATTCTCTGTTCATTAGCGATTCGGTTTAAACCTGAGGACTGTATAACTTCGCCGAGGTATTTAAAATGGCCTACTTGCAGAATTTCACCATGTTTTGTCATAACAGAAGATTTATCTTTTGGTTTTCTTTCCATGTATTTGGTTTCATCATAAGAAATTTGTAACCCGGTTTTCTGCGCAATTTCATGTAGTTTTTCCACGGCGCGAATGGCTTCAGTTCTGTTGTCTGTGATGATAGCAATATCGTCTGCAAAGGCGAGACATTTGACATTTATTCTATTTTCTTTTTTGATACCCACTTGTATGCCCTTCACGTGAAGTTCCCATTCCCTTATGATCTTTTCTAAAACAATATTGTGAAGAATTGGCGAAAGTTCGTCCCCCTGCCGCACACCGGTTTTGATTTCAAAGGGATCTGATATTTCGCCCATAAATTTTACCTTGGAAGTTGTACCTGTAAGTGTCTGTTTTATAATTGTTCGGGTCTTTCGATCGATTCCAAATTCTTTCATGATTTCGAAAAGGGTTTCGCGTTCTACCGAATCATATGCTTTTCTGAAGTCAATGAATTTATATATATATATATATATATATATATATATATATATATATATATATATATATATATATATATATATATATATATATATATAAATATATACATATATGTCTCGTTACAGTCCTACGGAATTTGTCAGTCCTGGCTCATTATAGGCACTTGTCAATTTGTCCAACACTTCTTTTGCGTTTCGAAGTACTACTTTTTCATCAATGCTGAATTAACAAGCCCGTCAAAAAGTTACGTCTGAGCGTATCATGCGCATCAATCGTCTTGCGTATTTTTGTTAATATATCAGAATATATAATAAATAATATATTAGAAAATTCTGAATATTGTTTCATTATGGATATTAATTCTCTCCAAGTATCGGCCTCATCAATAATCAATTTACTATAATAACTATAACTATATATATAAATAATTTTGATATAAACAATATTTGATCAACACAAAATTGACATTTTACTGTAACGTATTAGGTAGCTACTCAAGATTTATTGATAGCGATATAAGTGAAGATAATAATTATCCTCAAAACTATTTTCATTACTAATCTAACTATTACTAATCGTTGTAGTTTGTTAAACACAACGCGAAACTCTGTAAACTCAGTATAATTTTTCCTTCTTTCTCTTCTTGAAAATGGTTCCATCCCCATAATGTTGATAAATCCAATTCTAAAAAATACAAAAAATATTTGGTACGGTTCTGCACGTATGATATATTCCATATATTATTTTTATTGCATTAACCTTGTTTCTTGCCGCTCAGAAATCGACAAATTGAATTTTGCTTTCAACGATTCCCGCTCATCGTAAAATAATTCTTCATATTTTTCTACCAAAAGAATGATTGAATTTTTCCATCGAATAAATTCTACCTTACTCGGCAAGAGTTTTCCTTGTTCGATTTGCACATCCAATTCGTGCAATTTAAAGGGTATCCAATATATTAGTTTTGTTTCGGCGATTTATACTTTAACAGATGTTGGAAACTTCGGAATATGAATTGAATACTTTATCATTCAATTCCAGGAGTACTAGATCTTATTTGCCAACCGAATAATAATCATTTTGTATTTTAAATAAAAAGTTGAGAAACTAACAGAGCTATTGGAAAAATATTCACGAGAATATATTCTTATATATTCAGAGAACTTCTTTTTTTCATTTCATCTTAGATATATATCGCGATAATCGAATGAATAAAGAAAAGCAGGTTTTGTGCACATGTAATGCGAGCATATTATTCATTTTAAATAACAGATACATCTCGAAAATAATCAACGTTTATCAAGGAATTTTCCCGAGATACATTTCTCAACATACTATGTATGCACTTGTTTAGGTATAGACGTACATATTTTCTCAGATAACAACTGGTTGGAAGTCCGGGTAGCACGGAGTTTCTATATATATATATATATATATATATATATATATATATATATATATATATATATATATATATATATATATATATATATATATATATATATATATATATATATATATATATATATATATATATATATATATATATATATATATATATATATATATATATATATAAATATATATATAAAAAAATGAACACTAGAACATTCATTTGAAAAATTCAAATTAATCTAGAGAATGTTAGTGTAGAGCTAGATATGTGAACGTGTACGATGTGATGCCTCCATTATCCTTCAAGGGATAAATGTTAGAGAAATATTGAAATCGATGCCACACCTAATGGAAGTGCGAGACATATATGTTTCGTCCTGCAAGGAACTCGTCAGTCGCACCACGTCCATCGAAGTGAGGCAACGACTTCAACTCCCAAGCATCTCTCGCGACTCCAAGTGGAAGACCGTAGAGATATGAATACTCCACAATTTCATCTATAGGTATCAGTAGAAAACACCTGTCAGATTATAGACACACCAAACATCGAAATTTCACACATCTTCTATTTCCGTAGGTATCTATTAAATGGCAATGTCTATTTGACAACTATCATCGAACGATGTTTTTAAATGTCAATAGGTTGCGTTAGTAGTTTAGCTCGCGTTTATTCTCGTGTTTCAGGGGCCTATTCACATTTTTCACAGGGGAATATTTTTTCGATGATATTTGTCAAATAGACAAATAGCAAATAGCGAAAGCAATTTAGTAGATACCTACGGGTGAAGAAGATATGTGAAATTTCGATGCTTAGTGTGTCTATAATCTGAGAGGTGTTTTCTACTGATTTCTATATATGGAATTGTGGAGTATTCATAACTCTACGGTCTTCCACTTGGAGTCGCGAGAGGATGCTTTGAAGTTGAAGTCGTTGCCTCACTTCGGTGGACGTGGTGCGACTGACGAGTTCCTTGCAGAACGAAACATATATGACTCGCACTTCCATCAGGTGTGGCGTCGATTTCAATATTTCTCTAATATTTATCCCTTGAAGGATAATGGAGGCATCACATCGTACACGTTCACATATCTAGATCTACTATAGCATTCTCTTGATTAATTTGAATTTTTCAAATGAATGTTCTAGTGTTCATTTTCCCAAATATTTCATTTAGTGCCATAAGCACAAAAAATTTCATTTTCTTATATATATATATTTTTTTTCAGTGTTTAATTGGGATTGCTGTCTAGGACAGGAAAATCAGTTACCTCTTTAGTATTTTCCAAGCTTTCGAAAGCTTGGAAAAATTTTAGATCACGCAAACATTTACAACAAACGCCTTTTCCTAGAAATGGTTCTTATTAAAAAGACAGGAAATTGTATTAACAAAAAATCTGATACAGATAATTCAAGCAATATATATATAAATCTCATAGATTCTTCTGATTAATGGCTCATATTCGGATATCCTATTCACCGAAAAATCTATTCTAAATACATAAAACAAATTCATTCTCTTTTCGTTAGTCATAAAACTTCGGCCAACGTTATGCACGTAGAATGCAGTAACATTCCAACCCAATGCATTTGGGAACACTTGTACTTATTTTCAAAATTCAAAAAACTAATGTACTTTCGGACTAACTTCACAGTAATTGTAAGAAAAAACTTTTTATAGTGCCTTGCTATATAAATTGTTAATTTTTGTACTATTTTAGCCCTGAAGAAAAAATAAACATTTTCGAAAGCTTGGAAAATACTAAAGAGGTAACTGATTTTCCTGTCCTAGACTGCAATTCCAATTAAACACTGAAAATACATATCTACAGACGTTAAACATTCAACTATATATATATATATATATATATATATATATATATATATATATATATATATATATATATATATATATATATATATATATATATATATATATATATATATATATATATATATATATATATATATATATATATATATATATATATATATATATATATATATATATATATATTGAGGATACAGATTATTTGAGTGATACATACAGTTTTTCAGGGTTTAATTTTGTATTGTTTTATTTTGAGAAAAAATGCTTGATATTAAATAATATCTAGAGTATACTAAAGTTTACATTCATTAGTAGAAAAGTTATAAAAAATTGCATAAAATACTGTAGCACTAATACTATTCTGCACTTTCAACTTTCAAACATATATTTCGAGATATATTCTCGTCGATCGGTTTGTACCGAACAGGCAAATATATGACATATAAAATTATGAATACATATAAATATATGGCATGAATTTTTCGTCATTAAATTCCAGGACATGGATGCTTCTTCTCAGTAAGGTTCCACCAATGATCCCTCTGAAGATTCAGCAAATAGCTCAGAGAATTTCGCGGATATAAAAAGAGCTGTATTAAATGCTGATAGTTTTGGAAAGAGACGGTGCATTTTTTATGCTGTGATGTTGAAATCGGGAAACAAAAAACCTAAAATTCCATGCAACTCTAGTGCCCGATGAAAGTCTTTTGCGATTATATTTTCCTTGAAATCTTCGATCTTTGAAACAACTTCATCTTCATTGGGTACTCTCTCAGCTCTTCAAATTGCCAAATATCCCATCACGGGTAGTATACAATAGCATGATTTTTCTTGACGCCATTTGCAAACAAAAAGTTTCTTATATAACGTCAATAAATTGCAACAAAACTTCTATGTAAATTAGGGGTCATCCATAAAGTACGTCACACGTAAATGGTGGGGGAGGGGGTCGACAAAGTGTGACATGGTGTGACAAGGGGTGGGAGGGGTCCTAAGTTTTGTGACATCACATTTCAAAATCTAATATATCTAGAATTATTGAATCCCGTACTTTGAAATATTAATTAAACTAAAAAATATTTCCAACTCTATCATTATGACAATACGGTTTAAATTGTTTCGTTGACGAGTTCATACCCGTTCTAGTGACACGCGCCGATGGCCTACGAGCCCTTCGACTAATGCCGCCAAACTCACCGCACCTCGCGTGATTTTATTGTTTCTATTTCATTCGACAGTCAACTTTCGCTGAGTATACGTCGTTTTTTCAGTTGTGCTAATTTGTGGATATGAAGATATTTTGATGAAACAAGTTCAAAATGAACAAAAAGATAGATTTAGGTAATCTTTACCGTAGACTATACGAAACTTACAGTGCAACTTACACTGATAAAAAACAGCATATACAGGACGAAGTTAATACCATATGGAAAATTTTGAAAAGTAGTGACAATATCAATCCGGTTTACTTGAAGTCATGAGGGACCTTGCAGTTTTTGGTGGCGCAGCTGATAATCGACGTCGCACTGAAACTATAAGGTGCTGTAAAACATTGGACGACTTACAAGCCGAACTTTGTAAACTGAGATATACTATCAGTCGATCAGGGTTATACTTGAGACTTCTGCAAAGACGAGCCGATACAGAGAATGACAAAGCACGCGTGCCATTATGTATTACAGCAGCAAACGCTCAAGCACCAATATTAATGCACCTTGATTACCGTGTAAAATTAACGGATCATGATTTCGTGGTCGCGGAAAAACATAAACTTATTCCCTCTATTTAGGCAGGTATTATAGTGAAGGAAGATGGTGAAGGAAAACCTGAAGCTGTGTCACATTCTGGGCCTACATACGTAGCAATTCGCAGTGGAAAGCATTCGTTCTCTAATACAGAGACTCATACTACAGATATACACAAACTTTCTGAAATATCTGCCTTCGAAAACTTTATGAAAACTCGAGAAGGTTTTGTAAAACCCGTATTTATTTTTACTTGCGATGGTGGCCCCGACGAAAATCCACGATACGAGCGTGTTATAATTTTAGCTGAACAACATTTTAAAGATTTTGATTTGGATGCTGTTTACATTGCTACAAATATCCCAGGAAGAAGTGCTTTAAATAGAGTAAAACAACGAATGGCGCCTCTTAGTCGTGAACTTACTGGTGTTGTATTAAAACACGATAATTTCGGTTCACATCTCGATTTCAGTAATGAAACTATCGACCTGGACCTAGAAAAACGAAACTTTGAGAGTGCAGGCACAGTGCTGAGTAATATTTGGAGCCAATTGGTCATTGATGGATATCCTGTGGTTGCCAAATATATTATGCCCACAGAAACTAGACTGGATGTCGAACAGGCTGAGGTATTGAAACGTGATGCGATTTGGTACGCAAATCATGTACGGGAATCACAATATTTACTCCAAAAAGTAGAATGTGAAGTTGTCTCGTGATGTGGTGTGCAACGATCTAGCCTTCGGCGACTACTACGAGAGGAGTTTCTGCCACCACCTGTTTTAATTAAACAGATGTCAAACGGGTATGTAACAACAGAAAAGGATGACATCGAAGGTAAATTCGCTCCTCTATTACTTCAATTGTCTTTAAAACTGAGCTCGTCATCACATTTAAATAAAGTAATTTAGTGCAAGTAAAGCAAGTAATAGTTACTGCCATAGTGTTGAGGGATACTTGTGTAAGCGATCTTGCGGCTTTTGTGGTCTATATTTTGTATCATATAAAGCCATTAACCAACACAAACAACTACATAAGAAACAACATGAAGTTCCCATTGCGAAGATACGTCCTCAAAGAATAGCAGCTAGACGTGCCAGAGAAATTCTTTGTTTGGATGTTAATGATGATGCCATATGGTTGAATGAAAAAGATGTTGACACCACAAATGTTCCTGACGTGATAAAGCTGAATGAGAACGGAGTTACTGCCATGCCAGTTATAAATAATTTGAAGGAGTGGGTTCAAAGTCCATGGACTGAAGATGATTGAGTTTCTTTCTTCTTTTGCTTTATATTCAATAGTTTATTGCTTCGTTATTGTTTCAAATATGTGATATAATGTTGATTTCATAAAAAAGTACTTAATTCAAACAGAAATGAAACTAATTTCGGAACTGCTGTTTTAATTTAATAATTTTTGCATGTGAGATTTCAAAACATGTGACGTCAGAAATGTGATCACCTATGACAAGGACGGGGGGGGGGGGGGTCTCATAAAATCATGAAATTCGTGTGATGTACTTAATGGATGGCCCCTTACATACGATAAAGAAATATCCAAAATCGCGTTGTAATTTCAAGGCTGCATTTTACAGTAAAGGTGGGGAAAAGTTCTTTCAGTTGTGAAGATCCAAAGCGGGCATATAGACCACATATACTCCAGAATTCACTGCGCACTTCATACATAGCGTACTTTAAGGCATACTCAACACTCAAGAACCTTCTTAATTATCTCCCACTGACTGGGGATGGTAGTAAACCGAATAAGAATACGTCTTCTAATGTATCTAGGGGAATCAGGTACTCCCATCAGACAACAATGTAACGGATAGCAGCGAAAATATTGGTGGTATGGAATTTTAGTCGGTGACACTTTCTTCGAGCTTATATATTTATAGTAGCTTAATTTTGATAGTTGAAATGTTCAATTAGAGATTATGATGAAGAAAGTCGTGCTCAATGATTGGATTAAGACAAGGAGAATATTTTCTACAGTGCTATTGGGACGATGGTTCATAAGAGTGATTATAAGGTTCATAATACGATTATTATTAATGCGATACCATCGATAACGAATGAGTTCAGCAAAGCTCACAATTCGTATAATTCAACTTTTTTATATAACTTCTCTATTAATTTATGTCAACTTCAATATTCTCTCGATATAGTTTTATATTAAGCATTTTTTTCAAAATAAAAAAAAGACGAAAATGACTACTAGAAAACTCTATCTACTGCTCAAATGAGATGTAAAAGTTAATTCTCCACACACATAACAAAAATTGTCCGGGTTGTTCAAACACTTTCGTGGCATATTTACGATCTTATTACTGTAAATAAAATGTAATTTACCGAACACAATAGTTACTCAGTCCACTAATTGCAGTAAACAAAGAAACGTATATGAGGTCAGAAATGAATATGTAGCTGTCACAAGAAAACTGGATGTGATAGAAACAAAACTAATATATATTTTTAATGAGGGTACACCAACATGAATAAAAATCCTAACAAAGTTCATGTGACGAAAACCGTGTTTAGCAGTGTAATCTGTATCTATACTCTGCCAGCTGACGGTGTTTCCACCACTACACCCGCAGCGGTGTAATTTATACACGAAATTAAATTGTGCATCAGTTGCTCGAAGCATAGTAGCAATGCTGCAATATTTAAAATCTCTAATGCGTCAGCTGACGGTCTTTTCACCACTCAACAAGCAGCTGATTATTTATTCATTTTTATTTATCGTGTGGTAATGATAGCACAATTCATTCACAAACAAATATCAAGGTTTTTGATATAATCAATATGAGCATGCGTTGCGTTCAAGAAATCATCGAAAGGTCGACCATATGCTCCATTGGGACAATCTCCAACGATGTTACGGTCTGTATAACTATTCCACAGTCGCAGTTTGCCATGGTTGGTGCGTATTCTATTCAGTGTCGTCCACACTCTGCGAGGTTGGTTATTATTGTTATTATTGCTGATTATTGTTCTCCTATTACTGGTTATTTGAACAATTACGTACTCAAATTTCACCTGGCATACTATAATTTTATTACACGTGTATTTTAACAAGTTCATGTGATCAGATGACGTATATTCCCCCCGACTTTTTTTCACCTCAGTATGATGTTAAGTGTTTGCGAAAAAGGTTTCAGCTGGCATACTATTGCGGCGACTAGTCAAATCCTTCCACCGGATGTATCAACCGATAGACTAGTCCCAGTAAGGAAAAAGAAGAACAGACGACTGTGCATGCTTGGGACACAACCTCAGGAGAAGACAACAAGATCTCGTCGACTTCGGCGCTAGTCGCCAAGCAGTCAACATGACTGTCATCAACAAACATTATTAGTGCAGTTAAATGGATTTAGTTGTGAATAGTTATATCAAATAAAGTTGTTCATACTGAACAGAGTTTGGGTATACATCCTAAAGAACCCCAACATTGGTGACCCCTGACGTGATCGACGCAACCACCAACTATAGTACAGAGGTGACGACAATTAGTTAATCTTATCATATTGGTCATTTAGCAGAATTCACGCTACACAGTAAATTCACTCACTGACCAATTGAAAGATTTGACCATGTCCACCTCGATATAGTAGTTCCTCTACCTTCTTCAGAAGATACAAGTTATTATTTGAGAATGACAGATGAATTCATACAATGGCCAGAAGCTGTTCTAATTACAGATATCACAGCAGATAAAATTTCGACAAAATTCTAGAAGAATTGGATATCACGTATTGGAGAACCTTCGCGATTCACAAAGGATTAAGGACGGCAGTTCAAAAGTAATCTCTCACAGCAATTAGCTCATCCGCAAGGGATTAAAAAATAGGGACCACTCCTTACTATCCGCAATCGAAAGGCCTCAACGTCCACCGTCCACTGAAATCAGCCATAATTGCATCGAACATTGGACTACATTGCTAACCAGAATAGATTTTCATGAAGTTTACAGGGAGGTTAGTACGTTTCCCACATATTATGCTAACTATGTGTGACATTGCGGGGGGAGTATGCGGCGACTAGTCAAATCCTGCCACCAGATGCATCAACCGATAGACTAGTTCCAGTAAGGAAAAAGAAGAAAAGACGACTGTGCATGCTTGGGACACAACCTCAGGAGAAGACAACAGGATCTCGTCGACTTCGGCGCTAGTCGCCAAGCAGTCAATATGACTGTCATCAACGAACATTATTAGTGCACTTAAATGGATTTAGTTGTAAATAGTTATATTAAATAAAGTTGTTCATACTGAACAGAATTTGGGTATACATCCTAATAAATCCCAACACTATCTCTAATTTTTAATTTTTTTTATCACTTCCGCAACGCCCCAATTTTACATCCACGGCTGGTGTGTCAGTTGAGGCTTAGTTCACTAATAAGTCATTCGAGATCTGTCAAAAAGACGGAAATCAATAAGGCATAAAAGCACTGTCAAAAATGCAACGCTAACTGCCGGACTAGAATTCTAGAGAAACCTTTTTCGCGTTGATGAAAGACCAGAAAGAAGAAGATCTTGCACGATATTATTTACGGGGGTTTCAATGAAATGTCAATATCATGCTTAATCTTTTTTCTCAAAATTTTGTACCAGCTAGATAACGGTTATTGAAAACTAAGAAGGAAAACGTCATTTTCTCTTTAATTTATAGAGTACAATTTTTAAGAATACATCATTTAATCTGCTCTACAGAAATAAATAGAGTGTTTATTACACAGAAGCGAATAATTCGATTAATATTCAATAATCATCAACGAACATCTTGTAATATCTTCATTAATAATTACATACTGACCTTACCATGTTTATATATTTATAGATGTTTTCTATATGTTAAAGAAAATGAAGATATGTTTATTAAATTGAACAGTAATCAAAAGTATTCAACAAGGAACAGGGATGTACCACTTATTGCTATGCATAAATCAGCTAAATTTGAGCAGTATCTGATATTATCAGAGTATTAAAATTCTCAACCATTTACCATCGAATTTGAAAGTACTGAAAGCTCATTTGTTTAAGAGGAGAGTTAAATCTCTGCTCTCAATAAAGGCATACTATAGTGTGGCAGAGTGTTTCGATGATTCGAATGTAGGCAATAATGTATGACACAATTTTTTGTATCATATGTTTTTATATTCTTTTCAACACAAATGTTCTTCACCATGTGAAATTGTCTCAAATGTTCAATATTTCTGAAGTAATTTTTTTCTTTTCTTTTCAAATGAAGATGTATGTTATTCTAAATATAAATTTTACCAATATTTTCATTTGAACCAATATTTTTGCTCGAGCGCTGAATGAAAGATCAGACTCAAAACTGAATTCAGTCCTTTTGAGAGCATTCTTCCTAGTTTATATTATTGTATCAATTGAAATGAATGTAATTCTCCAATGTGAAGAATGTTTCTCGATAATTTTATTTCATTATTATTATTATTATTATATTAAGATATTAATTATTAGGCAATTATTATATTAAGATTGCCTAAAACTTGTCGCATATCACATCGATATTTTGAGTTGACTCGAAGACAGTGTCTCAAAAGTAATTCAATATCATTTGGCACATTAGCGTAAGATGTATATAAGCTGTATAAGAATCTCCCTTTTTGCACTTTTTGAACTCGGGGCATTGAACGCGGATTTGTTTTTCAAGTCATTCGTCATTCGAGTAATTTTGTTATCGAGATTGACGCAGGTATGCTTTCGATGTTCTTGTTCAAATCTGCCTGAGCTAGGTACTAGAAAACATGCAATCTGCAGTTGCAGGTGAGAACTCACCAGGCACCTAACGGTCCTGGATAATTTTCAACCATCTTTCGATGCAGGTGAGTTCAACGCCTATGATTGGGAAATTCAGGGTAAATAATAAATATCAAGAAGTTCGTAATAGAAAATGCTTCTTATGATCTGCACGAGTTTTTAAAAGTTCACGGTTTAGATTTCTGATATTTTAATTGAAATTGGTATAAATTTTTCGAACTTACCTGTGTCAAATTAAGCTGCATTTGCGACAAAGGTAATGTATCTGATTGAGAAAATTTGGTTTAGTATATTTGTGTAGTTTTCAGTATCTACATCAATGAATATCATTATCATTGTGTGAGAGGTAATGAAACTGTCATTTATTTGTAGTGAACTCTGGCAATTCATACATTATACTACGGTGTTTTATGTTGGGATAATATTACGAATAGAGTATTCAAAATGCAAGAACTGATCATGTGTTACCTATATGGTACTTCTTGTATCTTTGTAGATAATCTTGTAGACCTTATTTCATGAACTACTTACTGACCCTTTCATCTATATATATTCTGCAGAAGTTACTGTTTGTGAAGAAAAAGATATCTCAGTTATCCCAACGAGGTCAGTTATCTGTCTGCGGAACTAGTTTTTCCAACAACCTACATGGTCCGTTTTTTAGGCTGAACCAGTCTCAGGAAACTCCTCGCTTTGAAACTATATAATGAACTGCCAGTTGATGTGCGTGATATTCATTGCGTGATATATTTCCAATATCTTATATATATATATATATATATATATATATATATATATATATATATATATATATATATATATATATATATATATATATATATATATATCTTCAAACGCAAAATAAATGAAATACTGCTGCAGCTAGCGTTTTATTCAAAGAATGCATATTTCAAATGAAATATATTATAAACTTAAGTATGGAAACTCTGAATCAAGTGCTGTGAACGACATGCTGTGATACTTCAATTGTCGTTTTTATGTTATTGTCTTGATGTTTATTAATAAGTTCATGTTGTGTGAGTTCTTCATTATGACATTATCATATACTCTCAGAAAAGACTGCAGGACTTTAATTATAAAATTATTATTATTATTGCACAAAAGTTGTTTGGCGTATCGAACTCTACGAATATCATCTTGAACTTCCAGCTCTGTTTGTTGAAAGTCCGAATGGATTTGTTAATTCATTTGGGTCGATGTGTTGTTTTATTCAAGATGAGAACAATGAAATATTCAAGACATATCCGTTCATAAAAGGACGGATTTCACAGCAGACGGTGGAGATAATTGGATAAACTTGTTTAATTTTTGAAACAGCGCCGTCATGCTTTGAGAATTGCTTGCTTTGGAATAAATCCAGCTGGCAGTTCATTCGCCTAAACGAATTTCCATCGAGATGAGCTGGAACTTTCCACTACCCGAAGGAAACAAACTTGTATTTTGTAACTTTATCATGCAACAACGCAGTGAAAAGGGAAAGACATTCGAAAAGTTTAAACAGCGGCAATGAATTCGTCGGAGTATCGAAAATGAAACCTCGAAAGAGCGAAGATTGCTGTTCAAAGTTGAACGAGAAAATGATACCTCCGAATGGGAATTCCATATAAAAGAGTTTTCCACAATGAAAAAATTCCCAGATGACATCGAAAGTTCAGAGGCAGTTTAGCTTGGAACGAATTTTTCAGTGATTCTATTTTATTGGTATTTTCTTTGTGAGCATTGAATCGAGGAATGGAAACGTTTGTGAAGGAAAAGAACTCAACATTGTTCTTTTTTATGTCCGAGAGATTAAACGTTTCGCTGGAAAACTGTTACCTAATCAAGGAAATGAAGGAATGGAAAGTGCCAGGACGGAAAATTACAGATAGGTTCGAAAGTGAAAATTCGCGTTAACGAATCAATTATAGATTTGTAAAATACACTAATATTTCCATTTTCTGAAAAATATTCCGAATGAAAGGGAACTTTTTACTGAGAATGTAATTTCTTATAATATGAAATTGAGGAACTATTATTTCATAGTTTTTACAAAAGTTCACTTCGTAGTACCAAAAGAATGAAAACATAGAAACAACGTCAAAACTAGTTAAAGAGCAAAAATGAAAATTATTAGAATATACTTGTACAGTACTGATAGAAGTCTCCTGTATTATACGGGTCACATTCCGTGATCAATAGATAATTCATTCTATTAAATTGGTAAAAGATTGATATCTCCTCGGTAGAGCATTGAAGAATTTCGTTGACATATACTTCATCCCATAATGAACAATTCGTCTTCAGAATGGGATGAAGTATAACTGTTAAATTATGCCGCGAATAAAAAATGGTTCTATTTGTCTCGTTATATTTCTACTTTTGTGTTGATCAAATTCAATTTTATTCTTATGTAGAAATAGCAGGCATTTCAATATGTACAGTAGGGCCTCGGTAATCCCGACACCTGCTTGTTCGGTGATCGCTGTAATCCGGCCGGGCAAAGGGATTCCCGGGGGAGGTCGGTGAGTGTAGTTGTGGGTTGTTATGTTCTGAAAACCTCATGGACTCATTGAAATCGATAATTTTAACAGACACAGTATTTCTTTTGGCTAATTACTCGACCAATATTATGGCATCGCTAATTAACAGATCATGGAAGAATTTGCATCCTGAATTTCTCACTGATAATGACGAACCAGAAGATGATGTTCCTTTAGCCCAGCTTTTTAATAGGTTGAGGGGGACCCAATGATCCTCAAATGAGTGAGGCAGAAACTCAAGAATGGGCTGGTGGTGCCGAAAGCGAGTTACAAAAATATGATATGTTAACTGATGAGGCGATTGTGCGAGCGGCTATGTGTAAGGACGATGAGCATGATGAGGACAATAGCGTTGAAGTTCTCACCTCCAAAAAAAATAGTAATTCAGAGGAAGTACGAGCTTTAAACATTGCTATAAAATGGGCTGCAGACAACGAATTTGATAGTCACGAAGTCATGTTTTTTCGTCAACTTAGAGACCGGGCTTTAGAAATGAAGTGCGAAAATAGTTAACAGAAGAGTATTACAGACTTTTTCAAGAAGAAGAAACTGATGTTTTATTTTAACTTACTGATTTTCTGGCATGGCTGACATCCTTCTGGAGTTCATCCACCTCGTAGTAACTGGTCTAGGCAAGAGAAGGTTATATTTATCTGTTTCATAGATAACACAATCTGTCTTGTTGACGTTCAAAAGACGTCCATTCAAATTACACCAGTTTCTGATAGACGGGAAAACAAGCTCATTGTTTTGAATGTCATCAGCTAACTCAGCAGATGCTGTTACTGTGTTTGTGTCGTCGGCATATATAGTAGTGAGTGAACATTGTGGCCATGTATTTGGGAGATCATTCATGTATAAAACACATAGGGGCGGTCCCAGAATACTACCTTGTGGTTCTCCAATTCTGGTATTCTAGTTGTTCGACAAATAAAACACGATTTTGATTATTTATTCATTTATTTATACTTTGTATTTATATTTATATTATGTATTATAGCAATACAAAGATTTTATCAAATGAAAAAGTCAAAAATGTAGAGAAATTTTAGAAATGTTCCACATTCGTAAAACTTTGGAAAACACAGTAAATGAAAGAACAGACATTGAATATCTCAATTCCATTTACAACGATTTAATAAACCTTACAAATAACACACATAAAATGAATGCACAACAATCACCAAACATCACATCTCAAAACTAATTCTTTCCAGATATGCCTTCAATTTCATACACATAAACCAACTAATATACATACTCTGGATAAGTATAAAACTTAGCTATATATATATATATATATATATATATATATATATATATATATATATATATATTTATATTTATGATTGACAACTTACGGCTAACTAGGTATAAAAGGTATGGCTAAAAACCATCAAACAGGAATGTGTTTCTTGAAAATAAGTTGATATTAAATTATAGATGTAAAAATATTTTCATGTACCAACTAAAAACAATGATAGGTGAACAATAGAATAGAAATGACAGGAGCACAGAGAAACAATGACACTGAAAAAAGACACAGAGGTGTATTTTGCCTATAACCCACAACAATTGTATTTAAATTACCAGGCAATACTCCTTTCCATTAATGTTATATATATATATATATATATATATATATATATATATATATATATATATATATATATATATATATATATATATATATATATATATATATATGTATGTATGTATATATAAATCACATTCATAAGAATCACCGGTCTTACCATGAGCTTTTCAGAGGTTTCCTTATGGTGAGGAAGACTGAAACTTCCGAAGCGAATGCTAAGCCAGAAATATTCCTCCGATACTAAAAATGAATATGTGAAAATACAAAAAAACTTATTTGATTTTTTTGAAAAATAAGCTTGGCGTTTTGATATCTATAGTTATTCATAAAATTCAATTATTAGATCGTTTTGACAAAGTGTTGATATACAACGAAACGTCAACAAAAATAAAGTTCTTGACATTAAAATAAGTTTGTTATTACTAAAAACACTGAAAATATACTATCTTAAACAGGCAATAAATCAATATCAAAAAATATATGAATATATATATATATATATATATATATATATATATATATATATATATATATATATATATATATATATATATATATTGTTACGAAAATACCTGAAGCCATCTCTGTGTTCTCTAGAATGTTCCGGCAAATGTGATATAACAACGACTCCTACGTTCTAGAAATCGAACCTTATCGAAATGAAATCTTCTAGAAACACTCTAGGGTATATAATGAACCAGGACGGCAGATGGCAGGGCAGTCAAGTCAAGTCAGAATCAGAGAGAGTTAGTTTACAGTTAGAGTACAGTGACATAGACAGAAGCGTGACATAAGTGATGTCGACATTTGTTGTATTTATTTTCAGTTTGTAAATAAAGGATATTTATTGATTGTGAAAAGTTTGTTATTGGAATTCATCCGTCGAAACCCATAATCGTAATCAACTTCGTGTCTGGAAAAACGAGACGAACAAAAACGACGAGAACAAGAAAAACTGGGTAAGGAAAAACGTCAGCTAGAGAAACAAAAACGACGAGAACAGGAAAAACTGGAGAAAGAACAAAAATGCCAACAAGAAAGGTTAGAAGATAAAATTTCATTAGAAAATGTTTTAGCAGATCTAGAAAAACGTAGGCAAGAGGATATGAAAAACTTAAGGCTCGAAATTTCTACCGAAATGAATACTCAGATAACAAACGTTAAGGAGGACCTAGAAGAACAATTAGGCAAATTAAAGTCATAGGTTCTGAAAGATATGGATGAACGTTTATTAAATATGACAAAACATGAAAATGGAATTACATCAAATCAGATACAAAATAGAATTGCTTCAAAACCACCTACCTTTGATGGAGAAACTTCCTGGCTAGTATTTAAAAAGCAGTTCGAAGCAGCAGCACAAATAAATGGTTGGAACGACAAAATAAAAGCTGTTGAATTAATTTTATCTTTAGGAGGTAAAGCAGCTGATGTACTACAAAAACTATCAGAGAGAGATCAAGAAGACTATCTTTTGTTAATGAAAGCACCGGATTCCAGGTATGGGGACAATCACAAGGAAATGCTTTACCAGGCCCAATTGGAAGCAACAACATAATGAAACGTTACAGGAGTTTCATGTTGATATTGAGAGATTGACTCGCTTAGTCATGTTGGAATTATTCTGCGTGAAATCATTTATTAGTGGACTAAGAGATTTAGAATTAATTCAACATCTTAAGATTATTCGACCGAAAGCAGGGAATGAAGCACTAGTGAGGGCCCTGGAATTTGAAGCTGCAAAAGCTTCTTCTATCCAAAGCAGAACAAGTCATAAAGTAAGACAAGTAGAGATGGAAAAGGACACAACAATCCCAGAACTCATAGACCAATTAAAGGGTATAGTTTCATCAGCCAGAAATAATAGAGTGTCCTTCAGAGGTGAATGCTATGCTTGTAGCAAGTATGGTCACTCTAAAAGAGAATGACGTTCCAGAAGAAATAGAGATGAGGATAATGAAAGATCAAGAGGAAGATCATCTTCCCCAGCACCAATAAGAAATTCGGAAAACTACCAACAGTCAGAGTAAGGGGGCGAACTCCGGCTGCGGATACAATAGCTCCTAGGATCGTTAGGGTTAGAAGCATAGCAGGTGGAAGTTTATCAGTAAGTGGTTCGATTTTAGTACGTAATGTAAATATTATTGTTGATACAGGAGCTGAAATATCATTGGTTAGACCTCATATAATACCAAAGTCTAAAATCGAACCTTTGAATAACCAAATAACTCTTAGAACAGCAACAGGAGAGGAAAGTTATATTCATGGACAAAAAGAAGTTTTATTAGAAATTGGAGAGAGGTTACATATTTTACATAAGGTTCTTGTGGCTGATATAACTGATGATTTTATTTTGGGAATGGACCTTGTGGAGAAATATGGACTTGTGTATGATAATGTTCTGGAATTTTGAAGATTGGTAATGAAGAGTTTATAACAAAATATTGCTTCAACCAAGGAAGAGTAAGTCTTAAAACGATACAAGCTTATAAAATAACGACATGCTCCGAAAAAATTATTTATGTCCAACCTGAAAGCAATCCTGGGTGGTGCGTTGGACTCATTGAACCAAAATATGACAATGAATTTTCAACGGCTAGGACTTTATCCACAGTAAAACGAGAAATGCCGGTAAGAATCGTCAATATCAGTAACAAACAACTAGACATTCAAAAAGGAAAACCAATAGCTACCTTAGAGCCTGTGTTATGGATAGTCCGATGTGAAGAACCATCTAGTTTAGAGAAACCGAAGAAGAAATATGTTGATTAGAGCAAATTTGAGTTATCATGGAAACATTTATCACCAGAACAAACAAAATTGGCTCAAGAATTTGTACTCGAAGAAAATGATCTTTTTGACGACCATGAACTACAGGGAACTGACTTAGTTTCTTACCGAATTGATACAGGGAATGCTTACCCTATTCGTCAAGCCCCACGAAAACTCCCACTAGCTAAACAAGAGGAAGCTGCTGAATTGATTGAATCCATGAAAGAGAAAGGAGTTATAGAAGAATCATCAAATCCATGGTCAGCACCTGTTGTTCTAGTCAAGAAGAAGGGTGGTACAAAAAGATTTTGTGTGGATTATCGAAAGCTCAATGATGTCACGAATAAAGAAAGCTATCCATTACCCAGAATTACTATTCAGAATTACTATTCAGATATTACTATCCAGAACCCAGAAGCACACAATGTGCTTCCTGTTAGTTTTATTTGAAATTTTCCGATATTTCTTTTAAAAATCTCAGTATTGAGCCATCATGAAGATTTCGTGAATCTGAAAAGTAGTTATCGAATTGCCCGCTTGGGTATGAACTAGAACGATAAGGCATAGAACCATTCTTACACAACTACAGACGAAGTTCTGAGGTGTTTGAATGGAACGTCTACAAAGCCTCTAAGTACGTACAGATCTTGTCACAAGAAAGCAAAAACTTGTCACCATGCAGGAAAAGGTTTATGTCGTTTCTTCTATAGAGAGAGCTCACTTGATTAGTTCACGAATGAATGATCGCATCATCTAGAAGATAGGACCTGGGTGCGTTCGGAAAACCATCGAATATTGATTGTATGGATGCACGCCCTTGAAGATTCGCGTCATAAGATGGCATATTATGGAAAATTATGGCATATTCATGAAAATATTCATGGATTCGCATAACGAAATTCTGCGATCATACAAATTTTACAATTTGAATATATCATTTTTATCACTTTAAGATATACTGTCACTATTTTGTTCAAATATGAAATGATGAAAACTCAAAATATACAACAGGAATGATTTCCCTGATTATTGTATCAAAATAGTTAACATATTTGTCTTTTATATTATGGAAATATTTCATAGAAAATATACGTGGAAGTTAAATGAACTCTAGGGGACTTCTGAACATCTTCTTTCTTACAATTTAATTCTGTGCACAAATATCTAATGAATAGCTACCCCGAAATTGATATAAAAATGAATATAAGCGAATGCATAGCGTATATGTATGTGTGAATTGCTGCAATATGCTCTAAAACTACATTTAAAATTTATTTTCCTCTCATATTTAAACAGACATTGGATACATGTGTTTTTTGTCTCACCTAAATCTACGTCCATTTGTACACAATGGTCTCGCTGGGGTTTATTTAGTTGGATATGTGCGCGAATGATTATCGATGTGCTGCCCCAAGGGTAGTTGTGGGCGGCGAGCGTGAGAGAGGTAACATTGCCAGTTAGCCCTCACATGCAGACTTCGCTAATTCACTTTGATACAAGCACGTACATAGTACGGGAAGTATTAGATACAAAGGCCCGTTCGTTCAGACGCAGAAGGTGCTCTGGACGTGCACTCCCTATGTAGGACGAATTAAATTTTCCATTTGAGTTTGGATTTACCCTCCAACGATTTATTCGAGTCAGTGAAGAGACCTATTCTATTGTCAGAATTATTTGCAATCCTTTATTAATGTAATGAATAGTGTTGGGGTTTAGTTGATGTAAATTCATTATAATGGAATATAAGCTAAAATTCAAACACTTGAACTTTTTTTTTGAAATTTTTATTGAGAAAATAGCATGACGCGTTTCGTCGTTACAAACGACTTTTTCGTTTCTTCGTCACGTAACGACGAAACACGCCATACAATGTTATCAATAAAAGTGTGAATCAAAAATTTAAGGGTTTGAATTTTAGTTTATACTCCTTTATTAATGGTTTTCTCATCTTTTCTGAACTCATGTTGTGAAAGAATTTCTAAATGCGAGTATTCATTTTTTGAATCGATATACTCATTAAATTGTTGCTCGGTTCGTTTTTCATTCTTTTTATCTTGTTTGAGTCGTATCATCCAGACATATCATCCATTGGAGTATATATAAAATTTTGGGGGTGTTCAAGACCAGGGTTACGTTATGCAACTTGGGTAATAAAATAGGTATGTGAACATAACTACTAATTACTAAAGTAAATGTTTCACGTTAGTTTTTAAGGTCGATTTCAGTGGGTTATTTACAACTGGATTTTTTAATATTGTTTTGGAACAGCGGAAAACGTTGATACAAACAAAATTAAGGTCGAAAAAATTGTATACCATGAGGGCTTATTGGGGTTAAAGTCCGAGTTTCTTGATGTACTTGGAAATTCATCGATAACTTCTTGGCCAGCCACAATACTAACCCTTTGGAAGGAAAGTGAAGCTAGCCCGTTAAGAATATTTTCGGATGTTCTCTTTCTTGAGTAGGTCTTGAGTGAATCATGGTGGTATAATCTTCCTGGCCGTGGTCAACTGGAACTCCTCCACTTCCAGACGTTTCGTTTCTAACTGCGAGAGACACCTTCAGTGCGGCGAGCGCTTCGACGTAGTTATGTACTGGGCGACGACTCGGGAGTAACTGATGACCATTTTTTGCTTTGTGCTTCTTGGAATATGTAGTCAGAATTAGGTTTTTCTACTTCTTCGTCTGTTCTATCTATGTTGAGCAATTAAATATTAAAGTAAAGTCGTATATCTGTTAGACCTCATATATTGATGAGTTTCTTGCCTTTTTCTTGGTCTTCCGTCTACTTCGTAATCCGTTGCCTTCCTGTTAAGTTCGTTCTCGTGTTATTCTGTTTTTTCATAGCATTTTACTGCTCTTTCTTTGATGCACTTCATGATGGTTTTCACCTCCAGATTCTTGTGCATTGTTGAGTTTTTGACAAACCAGGAAGCGTCAACTATTTCTCTCAGCCACTTGTTCTGAATTGTTTGTATTGTTTTCATGTTCGTGTTACATGTATTTCCCCACTCTGTAGAATCATATAGTATTATAGGCCGAATCATGGTTTCATAAATCAAAATTTTGTTTTTCAATGATATTTTACTTTTTCTGTTTATGATCGGAAAAAGTTGGGTTTTGACTGTGTTCACTTTTTTCTTATGGTCCTGTATTCTGATTTTGTATTGTTAATTTCTATTCTAATTTTTCTCTTCTCTATCGTTGATTTGATTAATTTCGTGAGTGGCCTGTTGATGTTTGATGTTTTCATTTTATGAATTATTCCATTCTGCCAGGTCAAACGCCTTTTCGACGTCTGCAGCGAATATTCCGGTCGAATGGTTCAGTAGAAGCTCCTTGGCTGTGTGCTCGACAATTCTTAGGGTCTGAAGTTCTGTTGAGTGGTTGCTTCTGAAACTGAATTGTACATCTGGGATGATATCTTTGTCTTCTAGAAGTTTTAGTCTGTTTATGATAATGTGTTCCAAAATTTTTTCCCTTCCAGAAATCAGACTTATGTATCTGTTTTTCTGTGGAAAATTCTGGGCTTTACCAGGTTTTGGAATTGGTACAACATCAGCTGTTTTCCATTCTTTTGGGTGGTGTCTTAATTTTAGTGCGCTGGTCATTATGCTAGTCAGGTTTTTGATGGCATTTGGCGGAAGTTCCCTTATTGTGTAACTCGGGATGCTATCTGGACCTGAAGCTTTTCTTCTACCAATCTTCTTGATCGTCTGTTCTATTTCATCTCTTGTACACATTCTGATTTCTTCGCCTGAGTTTTCATTTGTATATTCTTTCGCTTCCGTATTAAATTGTTCAATCCAACGTATTTTTGTTCTTTCATGCGTGGCTATGCTTTGCCTTTTCATTCTATCGGCCATTTCTTCTACTTTTTCTTCCTCAAGATATATTATTCCATTTCTTCTATGAATCGGTGGAATAGTTGTCTTCTCTTTTTTTAAGGCTCTGGTCATTCTCCACATATCGCCTTTTGGGAACCTACTTGTTGGATTATGCTATTCCATTTTTCATCATGGAAGTTCCTGAGGCTTTATTTCACTTCAATATTCGATTGGTTGGCTCTTCTTTTGTCATCTGGGTGTAATGTTCTTTGTGCTCTTTTCTTGCTTTGTGTTTTTTTATGAAGTCCTTCATTTCTATTGGGATTTTATCCTCTTTTATTTTCTCTGTTTCAATTTTGGTGCATACTTCTAGTGTTTGTCTGATTTTGTTTGTGAATGAACGAACCTTTCCCTCCAATGATGTAATGTTCTGTATCGATTCTTCAGTGGTTCTTTCATTCAGTTTGATCTTGAATTTTTCCCAATTTGTTTTTCTTGTGACGTAAGTGTCTTGCTCATCTGCATTATTTCCTAGCTCTGGTAGTACCGGGTTGTGGTCAGCACTCAGTTCTGGTAGTATGGTTAAAGAATAACTTTGGTTCATGTCTTTGAATATACATACATCTATGATGTCCGGACGTCCTCCATTGTTTGGATATATGGTTGGTTCCGTTGGATCATCTATGATCACGTTGTTTTTCTGGATCATGTAGTTTCTTAATCTGGTGTCATTAGTATTATTAACTTTGCTGTTCCAAGAAAAGTGCTTACTATTTAGATCCCCAGCTTTTATTGTTGGGATATTTTCTTCTAATAGTGAGTAAATTTTTTCACTTGAGAACACTTTCAGCGGTGGCTTGTAAACTGAGATTAATTTAAATCTTGGGTTCATCATTTCTACATATATTTCTGGGTATTCTAAGTTTTCTATTGTTCTTGTTATTGATTCATGGTGTGCTATGTTGTTCTTGATTACTATAGCTGTTTCTCCCAATCGACGGTTCAACCTATAGTTTCTATGAGTTATATAGTTTCTAATTTTAAACTTTTTGCAGGGTTAGGTTAGGTAAGGTTAGGTTAGGTTAGGTTAGGTTAGGTTAGGTTTTAAAATTTTTGCAGGGTTTTAGATGTGCCACATTTATGAGGGCCATATCTATGTTGTATTGCTCGCGTAGTTTTTGGAATTCTTGTTTTTTGTTAAGAATTCCTTCTGCGTTCCAGTACATAACTTGTAGAGATTTCGGTTTTCTGGTGTTTAGAACCATCAACCATGGGACAGCTTATTGATTTTTGTCGTTAATTTTTGAAGTGTTGAGGTGAGATAAGATATTTACTGTCTAATCTCTTCTATTCCATTCTTTTTTTTCTGCTCGTTTTTATTTGTATTTTTAGTTAGTACTTGTGTGAATGTTCTGCTGTCTCTCGTCGTTGGTTTTGCTCTTTCTTGGCTTGTGTTAATTTTCGGGTGGTGGCTACATTCTTTGTAATTGGCTGGATGTGGCCCCTTGCAGTTACCGCATTTTGCTGGGATGTCTTTTGGTTTAAGACATTAAACGTCCAGTGCTTTTTTCCGCATTTTACACCTTTTTGTGATTCAGAGATGAGTTAGCTTTGCTGCATATGACAGTTATATGAAGAGACCACGACAAATCGTTCGGAATTACAACAATGAGATCTGACTGTGTAACCACCGATGCGACTTCTGACTTGGCTTATTCTTGCCGAAGTGAAGCACGTTACACTTGCTGATATTCAGAGGAATAACCCACGTATTGTTACATTGGGAGATATTTAATATGTTAGTTATCCCATATCATATCGCCGTACTCCTCTCGATTCGCATACATCTTAGTATCATTGCGTATTTTGAGCATTTCCAACTGAGTAGTTCCGGAATGTTGGATTTATAAACAAGAAACCATAGAGGGTCTATCACACACCCCTGCAAGGGTCTCGGTTATAGATATTAGCGTCGGTTATCGTTTTTCTTTGATATTATTCAGTTTCGCGGATACAAATATCGTGTAGTGCAGCAATCTATTAGTAAGTAAGTAAGCATTTATTGGTGTCTGATACATTTGTATATGCACGAGTCAACCTTTCGATAAAATAGGAACAACCACAAACAACAGATAAACTATGTATAAACAAAATTTTAAAATCACTTAAAAACACCGAGCGATCCAATTTCAAAAAATCATTGGTACTGCATATCACATTACATCACAGAATTTTTTTCAATTTATATTTGAAATCTGTGAGAGAAAATCACCACATAATATTATTCTATCAGACAAACAAATTTTACAGAAAATCCTTTCTGAAATTTCTATGAAACACTAGAAAATACTACTTTGTAATAACAACATTGAAACCAATTACCTATTTTCGACTTACTTCTACTTTTTTCAACATTTTCTTCCGATATTGACTTCATTTTCACCGATTTTGACACCAATACTAGATAGGTTGGTGGAACTCGTCTCTTGTTTAGTTAGTCTTTCACGAGCCAATTCTTCTGCTTTTGTTCATTTTCTTCCTGCTACTGTTCAAGGTTCGTGTCCTGATTAAAGAAAGGGATTTTTTTTGTACAATTTAGAACATGAAATTCGGCTTAGGTTCCTAATTATCTCAGGCTTGAACGACAAATTCATCACCTTAACATTTATAATGGTTTATTATCATCATTATTGGATGTTAAATATGGGGACAACTATACAACATCATCCCAATCAACAAAGTTTCTTATATGGAATATATGTAGACGGAAATTTGAGATGGATATCACACATTGATCTTTTATGCAAAAAAGTGAGTAACTCATTTTTTGCAATATCTAGAATTAAGAACATCGTACCCAAAAACTCTGTTACGAATGTGTATCGTAGTCTTGTATATAGTCATCTAAATTATAATATTGATACGGGGCGTTGATATTGATATGTGGGGCGGTTGTACAGAAATAAATAGGGTGTTTATTACACAGAAGCGAATACTTCGATTAACGTTCAATATTCATCAATGAACATCTTGTAAACCTATCTTCATTAATAATTACATACTCACCTTACCTCACGTTTATATGTTCATAGATGTTTGTTATATGTTGAAGCAAATTAATATAGGTTTATTGAATTGAATACTAATCGTAAGTATTCAACAAGGAACAGTGATGTGGTACTTATTCCTATGCCTAAAACAGCTAAATTTTAGCACTCTCTCTATAATCAGAATATTAAAATCTTCAACTATTTACCATCGAACTTGAAATTACTGAAAACTCATTTGTTTAAGAGGAGAGTTGAATCCCTTCTTTTAGCAAAGGCATACTATAGTGTGGCAGAGTACATCGATGATTCGAATTTAGGCAATAATGTATGAATCAATTTTTTGTATCATATGTTTGTATATTTTATTTAGCACAAATGTCCTTCTCCATGTGAAATTGTCTCAAATGTTCAATATTTCTGAGGTAATTATTTTCTTTTCTTTTCAGATAAAGTTGTATATTATCGTGAATATAAATTTAACCGATATTTCTGTTTGAACCAATATTTTTGTTCGAGAGCTGAATGGAAGATCAGACTCAAAACGGACTTCAGTCCTTTTGAGAATATTCTTCTTAGTAATTCTTCTTAGTATTAGTATATCATTATATTGAAAGGATTAGAGTGGAGGATAAACATCCTATGACTTAAGGTATACTTCTGAATGAAGTGTACATGCATTAAACATGTAAAATCAAGTTAAATCAAGTCTGAAATTACAACTCAACGAATAACATTACATTACTTCGGGAGTCCCTCAACGTTGGCAGCACCTTTGGAAATTATCCATTTCTGAATAAGTCATCATTCGACAATTGTGAATTTCATTATAAAATTCTTTGAAAATTTGCACTAAGATAAAGCACTTTACACATTCGCATTCATAGTAGACAAAACCGAAGAATTTGAGCTCCTGATAATTTCTCAAAATTCTTCATTTCAGTTCATTGAATTTCGGATTTTCCCCGTATAAAGTGAAAGATTTATAATAAAAAACTAAATGCAAAAAGAAAATGTTTGTTTATTGAATTTTCTCGTTCCGATATTGATATACATATTTGTTCGTTTCAATCAGATTGGATGACTGGTGCGAGAACGTGGTTTCTATATTTTGAAAAGTTTGTTGATACATTGGGTAGAGCAAATTTCGAACTAAAAACTAGTTATTGTGTTTCTGTGCCCTTCGGCATACTAATGTAGAATTAATTCACTTAATTGATGTAGTTCTCACACACAGCGAGTAACTGAATTCTAGGAGAACGTTTTCCTTTGAGTTGTAGAATTTCAGATCGAAGTCTGCCCCGAGCCGAATGGGCTGCAGCCTGACTCGTTACACTGAAGTTTCTATGTGCCGCTGCCGTTCGTCTGTGCTACGTTGTTGTGCGGTAATACAGGAACCAGCCGCCTCGTATTTACGAATATCCCATTTAGTGTATATGTGTGTGAAGTATATTATCTTGTCTGTAGATCAAAGCTTTTCTTGTTTTAAGGAATTTCAAGCAATTTAGAAATTCCGGGATGTCTGTTAAAACGCTGGGTTTACTTTTGACTGGTTGTTAAGTTATTTCAACAAGCAATTTGAATCCTATTAAATACAAACGGATAAAACGACTTCCACTGAGCAAAAATATCAGGGGATAAATGAACCTCAATAATCGTTTTGCGGACCATGTGTTTTGAGTGACTATTTCGATTCTTCGATGTTGATTGAGATTGCGTTCATCTCAAAACTGAAAAATGAATTTTATATATATATATATATATATATATATATATATATATATATATATATATATATATATATATATAGATATAATAATCCCATGACTAATCGCTCCAGATCACGCCCAGGCGGGCAAAGTGTAGCTAGTTCAAAGATTCACAGGTCATTCAGTACTAGTAAATACTGAGACTCTTAATCGAAATATCGAGATATTTCGAAAAAAACTCTCAGGGAGCTGTCTACACAAATGATGTCAACGAGAACGAACCCATCACTTTCGAGAGTGAATATTAAGAGCGTTTCGAAAAATTCATCGATCTTGTTGAATGATAATAGGATACAATTGTTTCATCATTATTTTGAATCATTAGTCCATATTTAATCTATCAATCAAGAATCGATGACTTTCAAAACGAACATAGGTAATATACCAAATTGGGAGATATTTTACCTAGTGAAATATTCACGTAGGCTGCCTCTATCGGCGAAAGGACGTATAAACTCTCCCTAGCGTTCAAGATTCCTACTCATGACAACAAGAGTGCGAGTCGAAAGATTTGTAGATATTTCATTCTAACACAACAGAAAATTGTCTGGAATGTGTACGAATAATCCCATGACTAATAAATAAATATTTCGAATAAAACTCTCAGGGAGCTGTCTACACAAATCATGTCAACGAGAACGAACCCATCACTTTCGAGAGTGAATATTAGGAGCGTTTCGAAAAATTCATCGATCTTGTTGAATGATAAAAGGATACAATTGTTTCATCATTATTATGAATCATCAGCCCATATTTAATCTATCAATCAAGAATCGATGACTTTCAAAACGAACATAGGTCCTATACCAAATTGGGGGCAATTTTACCTAGTGAAATATTCACGTCGGCTCCCTCTATCGGCGAAAGGACGTAAAACTCTCCCTAGCGTTCAAGATTCCTACTCATGACAACAAGAGTTCGAGTGGAAGGTTTTGTAGATATTTCATTCGAACACAACAGGAAATTGTCTGAAATGTGTACGAATAATCCCATGCCTAATCGCTGCAGATCACGCCTAGGCGGGCAAAAGTGTAGCTAGTTCAAAGATTCACAGGTCATTCAATACTAGTAAATACTGAGACTCTCTAGTGATAAATTTACTCTAATACTGATAATTTACTCTTTACTTTTAAATACTGATACTTTCGCCGATAGAGGGAGCTTACGTGAATATTTCACTCTGTATATCTCTCAATTTGGTATAGGAACTATGTTCTTTTGAAAGTCATCGATTCTTGATTGATAGATTAAATATGGACTGATGATTCATAATAATGATGAAACAATTGTATCCTATGATCATTCAACAGGATCGATGAATTTTTCGAAACGCTCTTAATATTCACTCTCGAAAGTGATGGGTTCGTTCTCGTTGACAAAATTTGTGTAGACAGCTACCTGAGAGTTTCATTTGAAACATTTCGATATTTCGATGAAGAGTCTCAGTATTTTCTAGTATTGAATGACCTGTGAATCTTTAAACTAGCTACACTTTTGCCCGCCTGGGCGTGATCTGGAGCGATTAGGCATGGGATTATTCGTACACATTTCAGACAATTTTCTGTTGTGTTCGAATGAAATAACTACAAAGCTTTCCACTCTTGTTGTTATGAGTAGAAATTTTGAACGCTAGGGAGAGTTTATACGTCCTTTCGCCGATAGAGGGAGCCTACGAGAATATTTTACTGAGTAAATTCCCCCAATTTGGTATAGGACCTATGTTCGTTTTAAAGTCATCGATTCTTGATTGATAGATTAAATATGGACTGATAATTCATAATAATGATGAAACAATTGTATCCTCTTATCATTCAACAATTTTTCAAGAATTAATAATATCACGCTCTTAATATTCACTCTCGAAAGTGATGGGTTCCTTCTCGTTGACATCATTTGTGTAGACAGCTCCCTGAGAGTTTTATTCGATATTTCGATTAAGAGTCTCAGTATTTACTATATATATAAACATATATATATATATATATATATATATATATATATATATATATATATATATATATATATATAAGAAAATTATAAGAAAATTTATTCTAAAAATTCAAATTAACCAAAGTTTGTATTGCTAGATATTGTTAGTGTTAGTATTATATCTATGTATGACCTATGGACATTCTATTTTTTTATGTGTGTGTATAACCTATATATATCGGAATAAAGTTTTTTTCAGTAATTAAATTAATCCTTTCGATCCACAAAACAACAGGCTATGGGCCCAGAACACTTATAATAAAAAGGATGTTGGCAAAGTGGGGCATAACCTTTCTGAATGTAAGTACAAGCCCAAGAAATCAAATTTTCAGAAGCAAAATAATGGAAATGATTCTAGAAGTTCATCTAAGGAGCATTCTGTGCAATAATGATACCTGTGCAATAATGAAGAAAAGGATATTTGCTTTGTGAATGAAAATTCAAATATTTAAGAATCGTACAATGGAGAAATATGCTGGGTTTTCGATTCTGGAGCTTCTAAACATACGGTAAATAGCATGAATTATTTTTGTGAATATCAAACTTTATCAAAACCAATAAAAATTGCGGTTGCTAAAAATGGGCAAACGCTGAAAGCAACCATTAGAGGTGACATAAAAATGCTTGTTGAAAATCAAACTATAAGAGTTACTAATGTATTATATGTTAAAAATCAAGAATTAGAAGAAAAAGATTTCAAAGTCATTCTTCAAAACAGTGAAGCTCATGTTTATGAAGGAAGGAAATTATATTTGAAAATTATTTGCAATGCCAAACTTTATCAATTTGAGTTACCTATAATAGAAAATTTTGCGAATATGGTTACTTCAAATGATGAATCGAAAATTTGGCAATGATGAATCTTATTTGGCATAGAAGGTTTGTTCATGCAAATAATAACACTTTAATACAGATATTCAAAAATAATGTTATGGAAGGTGGAACGAAATTAAACAGAGATGACATGCCGTTTTGTGAAGTATATACACAAGCTGAAATGTGTCGTTATCCTCATAGAACAGTATATCAACCTAGATCTAGAAGGCCGCTAAAATTGATACATACAGACGTTTGTGGGCCAGTAGGTAACCCCCTTAAGTATTGAGGGCTACAAATACTTCGTTAAACTCATTGATGGTTTTAGACATTTTGTCATTATCCTTCCAATGAAATCAAAAAGGTAAAAAGTTCAAGTACTTCACGATATTCAAGGCAATGGTAGAAACACATTTCCAGAAAACAATTTCACATTCAAGATCAGATAATGGTGGAGAATTCTCATCGAATGAATTTGAAGAACTTTGTCAAGAATATGGAATTAAAATGGAATTCACAGTCGTTTACAACCCCCAGTGAAATGGTTTGAGTGAAAGATTCAACAGATCAATAGTAGAAAAAGCTAGAGCTCCAATCATCGAGAGTGGTTTACCAAAAACACTTTAGGTAGAGGCCACTAGGACATCTGCTATTGATGAATAGAATGCAAAATAAATCTCGACATTCCGAGAAGAACATAACTCCAACAGAAATCTGGTATGGTACAAAACCGAACATAAAGAAGCTTAAAGTATTTGGTGCCACTGCATATTCCAGAACATAAGAGAAATAAATTCGATAAAAAGTGTGATAAATATATAATGATTGGTTATTCAACAAATGGATATCGACTTTATGATCCTGAAACTGGTAACATCATTGTGAAAAGAAATTTCGATGAAACCATCACAAAGAATATAAATCATGAAGAGTTATCTGACGAAAATTATTTCGATGTTGAAGAGGAAAATGGAAATACCACAGAAGATGAAATAAAAACAGATGCATATGATGCCGAAGATACCCGTGAAGAAAATTCAGTGAAAATAACAGTAAAACGTCAAAGGAAACCACCAGCTTGGTAAAAGACTATATGGTTCGAAACAACAATGGAATTGAAGGTTCTAACTGAAAAGAAGATGAATCGTATTTGGCATTTGCTCAAAATGTTTATGTGGATAATAATTTACCGGAGACAATAGAAGATATTGAAAACGAAATTGACAAAGAAGAATGAAATACAGCAGTAATGGAAGAATTGGACGCTCGAAAAAGGAATCAAACCTGGACTTGGTGGATTTATCTGAAGGACAGAGGGCTATTTCTTCCAAGTGGGTATTCACAATCAAGAGGGACCATGAAGGTTAAATCAGTAAATATAAAGCAAAATTGGTTGCTAGAAGCTGTTTTCAGCAGAAAGTTTGAATTTTAATGAGACTTTTTGACCTGTCTCAAAATTAGCTACATTCAGAACTGTTTTATATATTTCAAATGAGAAAAATCATTCAGTACATCATTTAGATTTTGAGTTTGCATTCCTGAATGGTTATTTAAAGGAAATAATTTATATGACATAACTACCTGGTTTTATAGTTGATAACAAAGTTTGTAGAGAGTGAAGCATGTAGATATTTGTTATAATTTTATGATGGATATTATTTTTAAGGAACAAGTTATTTTGAAATATTTATGTTCAGAAAACCAAGAAGCCGACATTTTCACGAAGGCATTGCCAAAAGGGCAATTCAATAAGTTTGTCAACCTTTCAGGATATCAAAACCCTTGAACTGAGAGGGGGTGTTAGTGTTAGTATTATATCTACGGTTGATCTATGTACATTCTATTTTTTTTCTATGTGTGTCCAACCTAACCATAAAGTTCGTATTGTATTCATAATAAGTATTGTATGTTTTGATCTCAATGTATATCGAAATAAACGTTTTCTTTAATAATAAAATAAATCCTATCGATCCACAAAACAACAGATGTGTGAACGTGTACGATGTGATCCCTCAATTATCCTTCGAGGGATTAATGTTAGAGAAATATTGAAATTGTTGCCACACCTGATGAAAGTGCGTTTCTTTCAGACAGCTGTTTCTTTCTGTAAGGAACTCGGGAGTCGCATCACGTCCATCGAAGTGAGACAACGATTTCAATCCCCAAGCATCTTCTTATGACTCCATGTGAAATATTGTTAAGTAATGAATACTTCACAATTCCATCTATGGAAGTTATTAGAAAACATCTCTAAGATTATAGAAACACCAAGCATTCAACGTTCACATCTTTTCTATACCCGTAGGTATCTACTTAATTGCAACGCCTATTTGACAAATGTCATCATATGATGTTTTCAAGTGTCAATAGGTGGCGTTAGTAGTAGGCTAGGGATTCTTCCGAATTTCAGGAGCGAAAACAGCTGCCTTGTATTTCCATTAGGTTTGGCATCGATTCCAATTTTTTTGAAAAAAAAAATTGGAATCGATTCCAATTTTTTGGATTCCAAACTTTGGAAATAATATATATATATATATATATATATATATATATATATATATATATATATATATATATATATATATATATATATATATATATCTTGAAATTGATTTATTGCCTGTTTGAGGTATTTATTTTGAAAGTTTTTAGCATTAACAGGCTTTTTCAATATGAAAAAGTTTATTTCTGTTGACGTTTCGTTGTTATATTACAACTTTGTCAAAACTAATGAATAATTGAATTTATGAGTTACTATGGATATCAAATGTCAAACTTAATTTTTAGAAAAATCAAATTAGTTTTTTTGTATATTCACTTATTGATTTTCATTATCAGAGGAATATTTCTGGCTCAGCATTCGCTTCGGAAGTTTTAGTCTTCTTCACCATGAGGAAACCTCTGAAAAACTCATGGTAAGCCAGGTGATTCTTAAGTGTGTTTATATTTATATATATACAATTACATATGGTTTTTTATATACTTATCCAGAATGTGTATATTGTTCGTTTATGTGTGTGAAATTGAAGGTAGATCTGGAAAGAATGAGTTATGAGATGTGATGTTTTGTGATTGTTGTGTGTTTATTTTGCGAGTGTTATTTGTGAGGTTTATTAAGTTGTTGTAGATAGAATTTAGATGTTTAATATATAATATATTTAATATATAAGATATTTAATTATATAATACTTTAAATTCAAAAAGAAATGAATCTAACGAAAATAATTACATTCCCTTACCATATATTCCAAAACTAAGTACAAATATTGCTAAAATATTAAAACCTTATAATTTAAGAATAGCACATACTGCCAAAAATCAAATCAAAGAAATATATACAAAATTAAAAAGTAAAACTGTAATTCAGAGAAAAACTCATACAGTTTATAATATTCCATGTAACAATTGCAATAAAAGCTATATCGGTCAAACAGCACAAAATCTCGAAGAAAGAATCAAAGCACATAAATACGCGAAAACTCAAATCACAGCCTTAAATAAACATAAAATAACAGAAAAACATGATTTTGATTACAAAAATACGAACATTTTGGCAACTGAAAGAGACAAAAAATGTAGAGAAATTTTAGAAATGTTACACATTCGTAAAAATTTGGAAAACACAGTCAATGAAAGAACGGATTTTAAACATCTAAATTCTATCTACAACAACTTAATAAACCTCACAAATAACACTCGCAAAATAAACACACAACAATCACAAAACATCACATCTCATAACTCATTCTTTCCAGATCTACCTTCAATTTCACACACATAAACGAACAATATACATATTCTGGATAAGTATATAAAGAACCATATGTAATTGTATATATATAAATATAAACACACTTAAGAATCACCTGGCTTACCATGAGTTTTTCAGAGGTTTCCTCATGGTGAAGAAGACTAAAACTTCCGAAGCGAATGCTGAGCCAGAAATATTCCTCTGATAATGAAAATCAATAAGTGAATATACAAAAAACTAATTTGATTTTTCTAAAAATTAAGTTTGACATTTGATATCCATAGTAACTCATAAATTCAATTATTCATTAGTTTTGACAAAGTTGTAATATAACAACGAAACGTCAACAGAAATAAACTTTTTCATATTAAAAAAGCCTGTTAATGCTAAAAACTTTCATTGATATATATATATATATATATATATATATATATATATATATATATATATATATATATATATATATATATATATTTGTGGATGCAGAGCTCAAGATTAATATTCAATCGACATTTAATTCTCGATTCTTGTTTCAGGTTTGTTGTATTTTAGAAATAAGTTAATATTATATTTATTGAATAAATTCTTGTTTCAGTTTTAAACATCCATCGAGAGTCATTGACTATTGAATAAAATAGAAAAATAACTAAATTATAAATCAAGAATTTTCGTCAAATAATAATGTCTAAAAAAAGAAAGATTCCGTTCTGGTCCACTTGAGAATCCAAGCTGAAGAAGCAGTTGATGGTTAGATAATTCAGGAACTAAAAACTATTCGTCCAGATGGAAGAGAAAAAATGTACCTTCTTCCTGTGGAACTTCAATAATTGAAATTGCTTGTCGAATTATTAGCCATCAACAAAATAACCAAGATTTGTAAATCTCAAAGAAATGTGGTAAGTTTCGAAATATTTCAGTAGAACTACCTAGAGAAATAGCCAATCACTACCTGGATTCGGATTTTGATCCTAATTACAAGGATTATTATTTAAAAGAAGTTGTAGAAGAAATAAATAGTCGTAATATACCTGAAAATCCATCTTTAGATGTTCCAGAATGGTCCGCTAGAATTAAATATCGTTTGGAAACACCATGGGTGGTATTAAAGGACTCTTTGAGAAAAACTTCCTCAGATCAATGGTGGAATATACTCTGAATCTAGAGAGAATGTAATTATCACAAGATTCTATCGTTAATAGAATCAATTAGAATTGACTTGATTGTTATTGGTCTACCCATCTTCATTCAAGGAAAATTAGATAACGAAATAAAAAGTACAGAGTACCTGATCAGTGAAATTAGAAAGTTTGATACAAAAGTTTCGAATGTACATTCTGTTGAAGTAGAGAATGAAGTTTTCAAACATAAGCTAGAAAGAAGAAAAATTTCATCCTAAATCTAAAGAGAAACCTTGTGAGATTTGTGAAAAGTTGGGTTTACCGGATAGATTTCACAAACAAGATATTTTTTGGAATAAACATAAAATAAAAACAGTTAATAAAACGCAACTTCAAAAAGACTTGAATGATAGAATACCTGATCCAAAAAACTTGGAATGATACCACTGATTGAAGTGGACGTGATAGTTGATGACCAAGAATTAGTTCACGACATATATGAGACTGCTAATATTACAATGATCAATTCAAGAATTTAAAAAAGTTGAGAACAGAATTTACAGAATATAAGAGCACGTTCAGGACAACCAGTGGTACCGATGAGACAGATGGTATTGTAAGATTAAAATTTTAAATGCTTGATATTGAAAATTTTATTCATGTAGTTTTTATTGACAAAAATACTTTCAGATATGACTTGATTATTGGTCTTGACTGTATCAAGAAATTCTGTATGATTCAAGATTAGAATCTCACAATATTACAAAAAAAAAACAGACATTACTAAAAGGGACTTAGATGAGATAGCTAAAAACATACTAGATCCAGAAATAGAAGTTAATTTTGATAATTTTATAGATACAGAAAATTCTGAAGAAACAATAAACTATTTGAATGAAGAAAAAATATATATAAATTCCTTGATGTGAAAATATGAAAATATTTTCGAGAAGAAAAAGTCCGAACATCGAAAAGAGTATCTAACTCGATTTAGTGTTTTGTTCCGGACACAAAGTGACTCTCGGAAGGCCGGGATGTAACGCCATCTAGAGGACTATGAACTAATGTTATGGTATTCTAGTGTATAATGTTACGGTAGAGACCATGTCAGATATTCTGTGATTTTTATATTATTCTGTGATCTATTTTACAGTGTTCAAGGCGATATTGTATTTATTGAGTAAATTCTTGTTTCAGTTTTCAACATTCATGAGTCATTGACTATTAAATATATATATATATATATATATATATATATATATATATATATATATATATATATATATATATATATATATATATATATATATATATATATATATATATATATATATATATATATATATATATATATATATATATATATATATATATATATATATATATATACGATTAAAATCTTGTTTAAAATACGATAAGGCCTAAACGATCAAAATCTTGTTTAAAATACGATTTTGCTCTGAAGATTCACTCACACATGCATATTACACGTACAAGCATATTACTCGGCAAAAGTTGACTTCCTCTCCTGCCGCTTGGCATAGGGCGAGTAGTGGCCAGTCACGATTTAATGAAAATTGGCTCCTGTAAAACGTAAGTACTAGTGATATTATTATACTTATCTATTTACACTCACTGTCTGTATTTGTGTCAAATTACGCTTTTCCCATACTGTCTTAAGAAATTAAGTGGTACAACACCAATTTTATTTATTTCGTTTTTCCTAAATACGTTGCCCATAGGTAATAAGGACTATGAAAATTTGAAGTAGGCCTTATTATACTTCTAGTTTTTTATACTTCTTGTTTATTCTTTTTTCAAGTTAATTCACCAACGCCTGCTGATGGTGAACAAGGAAACATAGAACCTCTTGATAATTGTGGTATCGGAACGCGAATCACCATCACTTTTGACAGAGGCGTTAAGCTCCTGAACTCGTAGAAGAGAATGTGTCACATGTGGATTATACTAGACAAAAGACTCCAGAAGCTGATAGTAGGTTGCTGTCAAATTCTCCAAAGATATTAGCACTTGATGTCGGAAAAGAGAATGTGCCACTTGCTGATTATTCTCGGCCAAACTCCTGTTTGACTCCTGAACTTTCTACATGTTTTAGATCGACAGCCAAATTGTGATCAGAAGGATGACCAACTCAGCCAAAAGACCCAAGCCAACCAACCGCAAAACGCAGCTATTATTGCCAAATTTGTGAGACTTCTTTTAGTTATCCGGAAGACGATGTGCCACTTAATCAAATAAAATCTGGGTTTCATGATCTCATGTCCACACCTCTAAAATTCAAGAATCAACACCTATTGTCAACACAAGGCTATCAATTACCGAGTTACTCCAGTTTTCAAAGATCTTTTCGATAAATTCAATGAAGGCAAGAAAAACAATGCAGCAAAGAAAAGTATAGTACAGAACAAAAAGAGAAAGAGGATAAGTAAGGGGATCCAGGGTATTCAAAAATTAAATTCACTTCAAAAGCAACTTAAGCAAAATCTTCTTCTTACTGATCTACTAGAATCAAGAACACTGCAGGCAATCAAGCGAGTTGGTACTCTCATGCCTGTTAAGAAGACCACATGGATGACATGAGGAAGTGTTCTCGATGATTTAAGTGGCATCTATCATGAAGAGTGCGTCGGTTTGTCAGTGGATGATTGTGATGACTTCATATGTCCTGCTGTACTTATATATTGTTGTACTATTATGTATGAGGATTACTGACCTCAAGAACCATATTTCAATGTTTAAGTTGATTACTTGTATAATATAAAATATAGGCCTTATTATCCTACCTAATTATAAAAGGCCTATTGAGAGTGTTTCAAAAGTAGTTCAATTTTATGTATATTGTAGGCATAAGTTGCTATTTTTTTGTTGTATTTTGTAGTACCATAAATAAACGACTGATTACCAGTAAATGTAGTTGATTAAGTTGTTCTTTCAATATTTTATAACTATTTCCCCTTAGCTAGGCCTTATTACCTTCATGTACCTATATATATATATATATATATATATATATATATATATATATATATATATATATATATATATATATATATATCTATATATATTTCTATATATCTATTTTATTACCTAGATATAATGTACAGACAGGGGTGTTTATCACAATTTCATTCTATGCAGCGGTATTGATAGCTGAAATTCATCTAAGAGTGTTAGAATATCTTCAAATCAATAGTCAATAAATAATTGATAAATATCATTCCATATCAAGGTGCACTACTCTGAATATCGGTTGAATCAGAAGTAATTCGAATGTTTGTATTGAAGTTAAGAGCTCAATTCTAAGCCATAAACCTGCTTTTGTAGCATTGTAGTTCATTCGAGCATTAACCAATCGCAGGAAAACGTTGACTAGTTGGGTTTTTCCCTTTTTACAGCAATTATTCCATAGTCGCTCGGTGACGCGAAAACTCAACAGAATGGGGTCTCTCATGAACTTAAAAACGTCCCGAATAAAATATAACGACGGACTTAATTGATGAGATGAGATGAGCATGGATTTCAGGCACGCGAGATGAGAGGCGGGTTCGGTGTTATAATGGGAGATACTCAAATTAAAATTTTTATCCTTTTCACGTAACAAGTGCCTTTGGAGCGCGACACGAGCTTTGATATACTTGCTGGAACTCTTTGAGCTTCGCACTTTTGAGTGTCTTCTCGAATTTCAGCCGTCCGTTGAGTATCTCGATTCGAGTATGAATTATCATTTGTTTCGATGAGAAAAGCGTTTAATTAATGCAGTGCTAATGCGTCACTATATAGAAAGGCACGTTCGGGTAAAAGTTTTCGTTTCAGTAACCTTTCTGCTCAGTGGCGTGCCAATAATTATAATTCCCATTTTTTGTGCTACCATCTATCAAGTATCTCTTAATACCAACATGAAACCGTCTGTCCATATTCTGGTTTCTGAAAGAGTATGACCATTTTGATCCCATTTCAACTGAATCCAACGATTCACAAAAAGCAACTGCGGTGTTCATCGATCTAAAAAAGGCGTTCGACACGGTGAGCCACGAAATTCTGCCAAAAATACCCAATCCTGCCAGTTAAGAAACATATTTATCTTGAAATACGGAAAAATTCTTCACAGATACAATACAAGAAACAAAGAGAACGATTCACACTGAATGACAGCATAAAATCAGTTTTTGGAAGAAAACGTCCCAGTAATTTTCAACCCTTAAAAGCACTTTTGAAATATGATGTGAACATATATAAAAAATTTTTTTTTTAATAATATAATAAAGTAGCACAGGGTTAAAGAAGGTCGCGAGACCTATAACCTCCCACCTTGTAATTGAAAAATAACAATGAATTTTAATGTAAACAAAAATCTCAATAAAACGTCTTTTTATTCATTCATTCATTCATTACCAGTTATAATTCGTTCATCTCAGACTTTTTCTATATTCAAAAAGAGCATTAAGTCACATATTTTCAAATGATAAAATGTTGTTAATTATTTCAATTCAAAAAATGTTAAAGATACTCTGTGATAACCATTTTGTGCTGATTTATAGTTTTAATAAAGATCTATCTTTCTATCTAACTTACGGTGATTCATTTGAGAGATAAATTAGAGCGAAACGCAAAGGAGAAATAATTAATTTGCCGTAAAGTGTGTGAATTAAACATTCACGTCTTTTTCTACCAGCAATCAAACAAGAAACACCTACAAATATTCATGAATCAATTGGGAGAAAACTGGAAGCTTTTTCGGAATATTTTTGATATGAAATCTTTATCGATATTCACATGTTATACAGATGAAACTGTAAAATTACTTGAACTCAAATTTTCTTCCAAATTCAGGATCAGTAATAAATTTTCAATTTATTTATCTGAATCTAGCCCCTGTTCGGAATTCATGCAACTCTATATTCTGACACAGCCAAAATACAGAATAAATATAACTCATAATGGATTTCTGCTTGAAATTCAGGATAACCACATCTCATATAAAGCTAGTTACAAATTTACATTATGTGTACATCAATGTGAGGACCGAATTCATCAAACTCAATACCGACCTACCTGTAAATTACAAATTCATGATACAAATGTCCCCTCTAAGCTTGGTATTTCAAGTGAGCAAAAAGGGTTTTGATGGCCTATATTAGCAACTCATTGGAAAGTTTACTTGAAGTATTTTGCAAGTTTGGCAGAGATGGTAGTGAGTAGAGAAATGACAATGGTAGAAAACCTGCGACAATATGAGCGAGATATCTTCAAGACTTTTGAATTGAAAACACTAGCTCTTGTGTATATAAAACTTAAATAATGGTTTCTTTTCTGCAAGAAGCGCTAATACAGTAAACTAATGAAAACATAAAATACATAAATATATGAAAAAATTAATGAGGAAAAGGAAATCCTTGGATTGTGCTGTATCACATCTTAACCTACAAAAAAATGGGAACATAACACCAGTGTTTCCTTTCGAATATAGTTACTCTGAAAATTCGTTGATGTTAAAGCGTATTCTTAGTATGCTGAATGGGATTGGTTTTTATCTCGTGAGTGCATGAAAGAAAGAAAAAAAGAAAAGGTGAATGATCAGTAAGGTCGAAAACTCTCATTGCCTACTTCAGAATTTAGCTATTAAGTTGGCCTCAATTGAGTGAAGAAGTCAAATAAACGTACCATCTTCATCAGGTCGTCAAGAAATTCTACTTCTGATCTGTTGATGTAAAAAATGAAAATTATCAGCTCCTGACTAACTGAACACATCATTTGCTCAGTTACGATGTTTGTTTGACCTCAAATTACCAACCGAAAAAATTGATTCTTTTCCAAACCTGATCAGTTTATAACGTGTGATTTTTTAAGAGTTGAGTTTTTCAGGTTTGCGGCACTGATTGGTAATGGCATCCAAACGTCATCTGTCGAAGTGAAAAGCTTTTAGTATATTCGCCATTTTATCGTGAAAGGACTAACAAACGAGCAACGATTGCAAATTGTTGAAATTTACTATCAAAATTTGTGCTCTGTGAAAAATGTGTATCGTTTGTTACGAGCAAATTATGGTCGTCATAATTGACCTGGCGAATCAATAATTCGTGCTGTTATCACCAAATTTCACACAAAATTACTTCGTTGGACATTAAACATTGTCTCGCATGCGTAAAGTGCGTACTGAAAAGAATATTGCAGCCGTAGCGTACAGTGTTAATGAGGATCGTGAAATGTCAATTCCTCGCTGTTCTCAGCAATTGGGCATGTGTTACTCAACCACATGGAAAATTTTACGTGTTGATTTGTGTTTTGAAGCCTACAAAAGTCAACTTCTGCAAGAATTGACGCCAAATGACCTACCACAATGTCTAATTTTTGGTGAATGGGCCTTAAAACCTCTCAATGAAATCCACTGTTTTATCGAAAATTGTGTTCAGCGATGAGGTCTTTTCTGGCTCAACGGATATGTGAGTAAACAAAACTGTCGCATCTAGAGTGATGAACAGCCACATGTCATACAAGAATTACCGATGTGGTTTATGGGCTGGTGGCATCGTCGGTCCATTCTTCTTGAAAGATGACCTTGGAAGAAATGTTACCGTCAACGGCGAACTATATCGAGCCATGATACGCAACTTTTTTATGTCCCAGTTGGCCGAGTTGAACTTGGTTGACATGTGGTTTCATCAAGACGGTGCCACATGCCGCACAGCTCGTGAAACAATGGACATGTTCAAGGATGAATTTGGTGAGCAGCTTATCTCTCGAAATGGCCCTGTGAATTGGCCGCCAAGATCATGCGATTTGACGCCTCTGGATTATTTTTGTGGAGTTATGTAAAGTCGTTAGTGTATGTGGGCAAGCCGAACACGATTAAAGGTTTACAGTATAACATAACAAGCGTAATTCGTGGAATACAGGCTGAAATACTCGAAAAAGTGACGCAAAATTGGACTTTCCGAATGGACCATTTGATACGGAGCAGCGGATCATTTGCATGAAATTATCTTCAAAATGTAAATGGAAGGGGCCAAGTTATCAATTACAATAAAAATTTCGAATATATGATGCAAATTGAGTGTTTATTCGATTTAAGAAAAAACTACTCTTGACAAATCACCCATTATTGTGTTGCCAGAGATGACTCTGAATCGTAGTCTGAGGATTCTGAATATGTCAGTTTATTGCTCATAATTGGAGTATAAAATGGTACAAAGAGTCTTCCGCTTTGTTACTTTTTTCAGCTTCTCAAACTACAGAGCGATTTGACTAGTATTATATAATATTGTATGCTATAGTAAATTATCGAAAAATAAATGAGCTCTATGTTTTCTTTCAACGTGTGTATCTTTCTGTGACGTTGACGACTGAAAAACAAACGGATATATAGTCTCAATATGTTTTTTATGGACTCCTTAAGTATCCTCACAAAAAGCCAGAAAGTTGAGATTTTACAGATATTCACTTGGTGTTTTATATTTTCGGTTGAAAGCGCACGAGAATGTTCTTTTTTTCATTAATAAAAGGTTACATGTGGCAGTTTCACGCTCAGCTGACAATTTGCTCACACAGATTTACTTTTTCAAATGGTTCCTCTTCGAAAATTTTTCCCAGTTGCCCCCAATGTGCAAAAAGAAAAGCAAGAAAGATAAAATCTTAGCGAATGATGCCTGCCCATTTTCGTGAATCATTAATTTTCATTGTAAGAGAGACGCTTCGAGATGAGGCGGGTCTTAGGGGGGCACTTAGTTTCAATCTGGGCGGCTTGGAATGGAACATTTCTGCTTTTTTCTCTTTTTATGGATTGTCTTGCATGGGGTTCAGCATCCGCTCTCGGCCTTTGGCTTTTCATAATCCCAAAAAGAATCTGAATATTTCCCTTTGATTCATTTGCTTGCCAGAGAATGCTCAGGCCATAAATAATGAGTTTGAAATTTCTTGTTGTCACAGACTCATTGGTGTTGTATTATTCATCGAGATTTATTCGATAGAAATTCTTATATCGGAAATAATGTAGAAAGAGGAAAATAAAATGAAGAATATCTGAACGTACATTCGGAAATTTTGTGCTGTGTTGAAACTATCCCAAAAAATGGATAAATCTGAGCTACTCTGAATTACTATTTTTTCTGATATTCTCGATTTACTTAATCGTAGTACATTTTTCTTTATTAATCAAATACCACTCATTTTGACACAACATAACAGAATATTAATTCTAATTATCAATTATAATTCAATATTACAAAATTAACTGATATTCAATATAATTAAATAGTTATAAAATATAGGTGCATTCTTTACTATCGTTCAATATTTTGTAATCAGAACTGACGGAGTAAAATAGTTGACATTCTAGATAAAAATATTGATTATTATGAGATAATCTGAATCTCAAGAGAATCATCGCATTTCCAGAAGGATGATTAGCATAATATGTATCCTTAATTGATGTGTATCATTTTGACACACATCCGTGTTAAGATCACATTTGGAAAACATATATTTTACAAGTATTTAGGATTAGAATCGAGCAGATGAGCTTGGATAGATATTGATCTCAATCTATGACCAATGATTATTTTCCTAGAGTTTATTCAGGATTTTTGTGATTTTGGTTAACCTAGACATTTCGAATCAAAATTGTTCATGAAAAAATGTTAGAAATTGAAATTTGTTCTCCACGTCACTTGAAACCGAATTTTATTCAGTTTTCACTTCAACTTGTCAGATCATAAGCGAGTGTATTCAGTGTTGTCTACGTAAAATTTTTTTGAAAATAACAACACATTCAGGAATAGCTTCTGTCATGTGAAGAGATATATTTACTCTGAAGTACCTCCTACTTGACTACATTCAAAACTTTGGATATAATCAAAGTATATAACAGGTGGAACAGATTTCTACTTAGTGAATATTTATGATATAGCAATTCAGTTTATAAATGAAAAGAATATCTCTCAACTGTCGGAACATAAAAATGTTACATTAATAACTGATTAAAATTTATGCTGATTATCAAATTCCTCTGTTTTGTCATATTTCATAATGTAGGAATAAAAATTCAAATTTACTCTAGAGTTCGAACCCTGCGCGCCCTTATCACACCGACAACGTAATTCAATAAATTTTAATGACTGAGATTGAATTGTCGCTTAACTCTTGATGAAACATAATTAAATATTGAATTAAATTAAATTCTTGGCTTTATGTTCCACGATTATATTTAACAACATGAATTTGTCAACATGTTTCGAGCGTTAGCTCATTTTCAAGAAAAATGAGTTGATGAGTTGTTGAAAATGACTTGAAAATGAGCTCACGCTCGAAACATGTTGACAAATTTATGTTGTTGAATATAATCGTGAAACGTCAAGCCAAGAGTTTAATTTAATTCAATATTCAATAAATTTTATTTTCATGCAGGTGTGTGCTGACATATTTTCAAATATATTTTACATATATATTAAACTAATTTGGTCTAATATATTTTATTTTTAACATCTTTCATGATTCTTATGTTTTTTTTACCTGAAAAAATGAGATTTTTAAACTGAAATACTGTGTCATAGTTGAAATAGGTTTGAGTTTTATCGTGATTAAAATATATATTTCTATAGTAAATACTTTATATATCATTTTAATTATATTAATTTAAGTTTATATACGGAAGTATTTGAGAAAAACTGCTTCTGGTGAATAGTTTTATTTCAGATACCCTTTATCGTGGCTGGTATTCCTCATAATGAGCATCTTTCTAGAGAGATGTTCATTTTGAGGCCGTGTGCTAATGTATTTCAGAGCAAATTGTGCACAAGGCTATATAAGTGGGCATTGTGCTGTCTATTTCTGCTGATTTCTTTCGTCAATTCATTGTCCTCGTATTGTTACAAAGAACTTATTACCGATTGTATTAGCGTATTCATAACGTGAGATTTTTTTTCCCGAAACGGGACATTGCTATATTGAAAACACCCTCACTATTTTCACAGCCTTATTGCTTATTATTAGGAGAGATTGAGTATGAATTAAATATACTAAATTATTTCTGCAAATAGTTAATTTTGTATTTATGAGACGAACAAATTCATTTTTATATAGCAAGTGAGGAATTTAGAAACGAATGAAATTCTAGGAACGTTTCATATATTGACTGAAACTATCAATGCCATCTTCGAAACAGAAATATGCAATTGGGCTTTTTGAGGTGTCCATAATTTGCTCATTATTTCACCCAACCAGCTTCCGTGGAAATTTTTCTATCATTGCATTCGGTGGGGTTTTGCATCGTCACTATGTATACAAAAAATGAAGACTCGTCAATTATTTTCGTGTCTTTATTGTAATAAATATATCCCTTCTCAATCTATATGTCTCGTGCTTTCTGAACGCCTGTCCATATTGTTGGTCTGTTTCACAAAATTTGGTAGCTGTTTTTTTCACAAATTCTTTATGAATGTCAGAGCATTGACATTCAATTTCGTCAATAAATTACAGACTGAAAAGGGAATAAACTGATTATTCTGTTTCTGACCAAATCCTCCTCTAGGTGACTGATCTTTTGCAGCTTCAATTGTCGATAAAGCTCACTCTCAATAACAGAAGACCAACTTTCAATAAACCTTCTTGGAAACTTGGCGACGACAATGTTGAAAAAGCCACAATTTTAATTCGCGCTTTTAAAAGGAGTATTTCATTATTTGGACATTTTTCAATGCTCGAAAATTAGTCCAGGCAATAGAACTTTCAGACCATTTCGAAAACCGGGACAATTTTACACCCTAGGATTCTTTGTGGATAACGGGGTAGACAACCGAAAAACATGATGGTCCTGTTCAGAACGGAACGTCTGGTCACGTTACGTATTCCCGAAGAGGTAGTATGTATTTGATCTTCTCGTAATAAGAGATCCATTCCATATTTAGTAAATCCAGCATTTTGATCTGAAATAATTCGAGGGATTTCATTGTTCGAAAATCAATTATATCATACACTGACGTACTTACATTATAATTTCAATCAATTTCAAGGGGCAAGCATAGGTGACGTGACCAGAGGTCCCACTTTTAACGGGACTGACCCCTTTTCGATTGCGTCCTTCTATCCCCAAAGATACCCCCGGCACCCAAAAATGTTGATTTTTTCGAACTGGTGCGAAAATTTTGCGACAAGACTACTTTTAGAGCATTGACAAATGTTTCCAATTATTAAAAACTTCTCACGAATTCGAGCATCAAATTGTGCCTTTCTAACATTGTCGTCGAGAAGTTTCAAGCAAGCTCTATTCAAGATTCCTCTTCTGTTAGTGAGAGTAAACCTTCATCGAAATTTGAAGTTGTTGAACTAAAAGGCAATTTGGCTGAGAAACGGATCAATCAGTTTTCAATTCAAAAATTCGAAGTTAATTTTTCACAGAATTTATGAGAAGAACGTCTACCGAATATCATAAAACAAATAGCGAATACGGACAGACGTTCAGAAACCATTGGACTTATTGATTGAGAATGGGATAAAGCAAATGTAATAACAAAACGAAGAGATTGACGAATTTTAATTAGTTTGTAACTATATTGCGATGAAAAGAAAACAACCCTATGAAATGATAGAGATGTTTCTACGGAAAACTCGCTCAATGAAAAAATAAACAAATTATTGATGTTGAATATGAACTTATATTCAAACACTTGAACTTATCATTAACACGTTATTGACTACATAGCATGACGCGTTTCGTCGTTACAAACGACTTCTTCAGATGTTTACAGAATAATGCGTCATGCTATGTAGTCAATAAGGTGTAAATCATAAGTTCAAGATTTTGAATTAAGGTTAACATTCAATTAGAATGGATTTACATCAAGTGAACGCCAACACTATTAAATATTTAAAAATTATTGACGTTTGAAAAAAAAAACCCAGCTACATATTTCTAAGCGAAAGTGCTTGGAATTTCATTCTTTCCCAAAATCTTCGTCATCTTCATTGAAGCAAATTTCTTATCCGGATATATAATGAAAAATTTATTATGTATTTGAGGAAATATTTTGCGTAGTAAAATTAATTTCTAATAATCAACCTTCTTCGATAAAAAACAATAAAAGTGATAGTGCAGTCTAGTAAAAAATTTTTCAGCAGCATAAAGTTCCGTTTTAAGCCAAAATCAAAATGGACACGTTGAGCAAAATTCAAAAAATAAAACGAGTGGCGAAACATATTGACAAACTCGGGCTTATCTTACGTAACTCACGTACAAATGGCGATTCATTTCGTCCACGTGATCTGAATAATTAAACCAGATGATTGAAATTAATCCGTTTATTCTCGTTCGTTTTTCAAGCAACACGAACGCTTGAATGAGAAGAAATAAATTAAAAATTTCATTTTGAGCACTTCATCTACCTAAAAATAGCGCATTTACGGAAGCTTGTATTCGGCTTTGAACGGTGTTTTATTGTGAACGGTTTTCAGCTGAAATATTTATGCTAACAATGTTCATGAGCGGGAGTGATTAAATAGCTAAAAGAGCAGAAAATGTTTCCACCTGAAAGCTTATTTGCTATAGAAAAGAAAACAATGAGCTTTAACGAAAGTGTTTAGTTTTCTTGAATTCGTTCAGAATAAATATGCCAATTTTGATACACTTTATTCGAGATTTGGATTTGCAGGAATAGCTCAGCGGTCAATGAATTAAAGATATTATATTTAACGTTGAGATAATTTCGATTTTTTAGAGAATATTCTAGAAGAATTTGGTTTTCACGTTTTATCAGTGACGGATTTAGGCTAGATGTCCTTTTTGATAAACCAAATTTGATGAATTAATAATAACAACAACAAAAACAACAACAGTAATGATAATAAAAATAATGAAAAATAATGATAATAATAATAATGACAATAAAAATAATAATATAATTAGTATAATATTATAAGTTTATAAATAAGTCCACTTCTGATATCAACAACTGGTGTAGTTCCGGAAGTGCTACGCGAATACTTTACGGTGCTGAACACATGTCACATATTCAGGAAATTCCTGCAAGGATAAAGTAGCCGAAAAATTGTTGAGTTGCTTAGGTTTATCCCCGCAATTCAACTTTGAACAACAACAACAACAACAACAACAATAATAATAATAATGATAATAATAATAAAATCAGTAATGATGATAATAGTAATATAATAAAAAGAATAATAATAATAATAATAATAACATAATAATAATAATAATAATAATAATAATAATAATAATAATAATAATAATAATAATAATAATAATAATAATAATAATAATAATAATAATAATAATAATAATAATAATAATAATAATAATAATAATAATAATAATAATAATAATAATAATAATAATAATAATAATAATAATAATAATAATAATAATAATAATAATAATAATAATAATAATAATAATAAAGATAATATTTCGCTGAACTCTTGATGAAACATAATCAAATATTGAATTAAATTAAACTCTTGGCTTTTATACTAGAGTATAAAATTTTGTACTGTATTACGAAAGCGTAAAGATATATTTTCATTGTCACTTTTAGTGGATTTTACAGATACTATTTGTGAAGAAGACGAGTTAAATTTACTGAATAAAGGCGTTAAATATTGCCCTAAATCCAACTGTAGTAATAGTATAATAATAAAACACTTTTAGCGGTCAACACCGAATTGGCTTTAAATTCAACATATCTGATCATTTAAACTCAGAAAAAACTGTATGTGCAAATATCATATCAAAACCTCCAATTGTAAAAATATTCAATGAATTTAATACCATCAAAAAACTTGAATCCCAAATTTCAGAAAAAGATCTAATAATATGTTAAATCGGACAAAGGAAACACTGTAACTATTATGAACAAACAGACATATGTAGAAAAATCGGAAAATTTGTTTGATTCCCCAAATTTTGAAATACTCAAAACTGACCCCACAAATAAATTTCAGGTAGAAGTAAAATCACTTATCACTAACTGCAATATTATTTTCCAAGACACTAACAAAGTATTTTTGTCTATTATGAATCAGCACATACCTAGCTTATACACTCTACCTAAAATACACAAAATCGATTGCCGGATGCGTCCAATTGTTTCTTATATCAATGCACCAGCTTATAAAATTTGTAAATATCTCAACTCAAAATGACCTTCATTAATTAAATTCAACCCGATCCACAGTATAAAGAACTCCTTAGATCTTATCAATCAATAAAAACTTAAAAATTTCCGCTAAAGCAAAATTGATCTCGTTTGACGTAACAAACTTGTTTCCTTCAATACCCAATGCAGGAATAAAAATATTATAAATAGCACTCTAGATCTCAACAATGATATTTCTCAAGTAATTGATAAAGAAACAATGTCAGCATTGTCCTTGTGTTTGAAGCAAAGTTATTTCAAATTCAATACCACGGTATATCAACAGTTAGACGGGCTACCTATGGGATCACCTTTATCACCCTTACCAAGTGAAATATTTATGAGTAGTTTAGAGAAAAAAATTTTCAGCTTAAACATCACGCTAACAAAAAACGTTTTTCTTTGGAGACCGTATGTAGACGATGTTTTCTGTATCTGGAGTGGGTCCAACAGACAATTAGGTAACTTTTTGAAATATATCAACTCATTTTATGAATCCATTAAATTTACAAAAGAAATAGAAAATGACCGGAAAACGTTAAACTTTTTAGATTTGACCATTACTAGGAAAGATGATTCTCTAACATTTGATATATACAGAAAACCTACATGCACAGATACCTTAATTTCTAAAGATAGTAATCAACCATTAAATATTAAACTTAGCTCTCTTTATTCTTTTATAAATAGACTTTTGTCCATCCCGCTCTCCGTTGAAAATTTCAAAAGAGGTGAAAACTTTGAAACTTCTAGCAAATAATAACGGTTATGATGGAAACATAATAGATAATTTTATGAGAAAAAAGCAACGAAAAATTCTTTTAAATTCAATGTATTCATCTCAAATTATAAAAAGCAAACAAAATTATCATTTCATTAATTTCATAACTCAACTCAGTCAAAAATTTTCCAAAAAAAAAGAGATAAAAACAATTTGTACCAACAAAAAAAATATTAAGTCACTTTTAGTGAATAATGAAGAAAAGATAAATGTTGAAGACAAAAGCGGGATTCATAGAATTTTTTGTAATGAATGTCCAGCGTTTTATATAGGCCAAACAGTTAGAAAAATAAAAACTCGGGTTGACGAGCATTAAAGGTAGATTTTGTACAATGTTAATAAAACCGGATTCTCAGAACATTGTATTGACTCAACCACTTTATAGACTTTGAGAAAACCAAGTGATTGCACGCAGGTAATAAAGGAAAACTTTTAGACGTTTTAGAGGCAATTGAAATATGCAGTTCTTTAAAGAAAAAAGAAGACATCGTAAATGAACAGGTAGATTTTCAATTATCCTCCCTCTTTACATCCATTGTATAGATATAAATTTGTTGTTCGTTCCTTACTGTATTTTAGTCTTGAAAGTAATAATAATGTATTTATTTAGCAGCATTGCTACATCATATTACAAAATATAGTAATAACAAGTTAATTTAAATTAAAATGATGAAAAGTAGAATACTGTGAATTAGATTAATTACCAATATATGTAAATTACATAATATAGTAGAAAAACAAAAACGTTATACTGAGCACCTGAGTATTACTAATAATAATAATAATAATAATAATAATAATAATAATAATAATAATAATAATAATAATAATAATAATAATAATAATAATAATAATAATAATAATAATAATAATAATAATAATAATAATAATAATAATAATAATAATAATAATAATAATAATAATAATAATAATAATAATAATTAATAATGATAATAATAATAATAATCATAATAATAATAATCAATAATAATAATGATAGTAATAATAATAAATTTGCAAGGATGGCAATCCGTTGTCTATATTAAAACAGAACACGGACACGTAAACACCAGATCAATAAAAATCAAACGTGGAATATTCAGGGCGACTCACTCAGCGCACTATGGTACTGTCTGTCATTCAAACCGATGTCCAGGGCACTCACCACAACTAAATACGGATACAATCTGGAAGGCCCTACACAAAGGCAGAGGATAGCCCACTTACTCACTTACTATATATGGATGACCTGAAACTCTATGCTGGAACACCAATACAGTTGAATCATCTGATCAAAACAGTGGAACTGTTTACAACAGATGTTAAGATGGAATTTGGCTTGGACACATGTCGAACACTCAATATTCGAACAGGAAAGACAGAGCTAATAGGATATAACACCATGCAAGGAGATAAAGTGAACCAATGTATGGAGATAATTCCTATAAATACCTAGAGAGCCTACAATCAAAACGAATAGACCACATCGTCATTAAAAAGCATCTAACAAAAGAATTTACAGATAGGTTAAGAGCTGTCTTGAAGACCAAGTTAAATACCAGACACGTAGTGAAGTCTGAATATATACGTCATCTCATCTCTCACTTATTCATTTGGAATCATCAGCTGGACAAAGACAGACCTAGAAGGTCTTCAGAGGACGATACGTACTGAAATGACCAGAAGCTGCATGCATCACAAAAATAGCAGTATAGAAAGGTTTACTCTAGACAACACACAGATTACAAATCTACGAACATATTTTCATGACCGCAGTCGGCACTCAAGCTTATATAAAACTGTCTGTGAAGCAGATAAAGAGTACACACCACTGAATCTAGACAGTCTGCTTTACAGCAAAATGAATACATTCAAACTGCAGAGGAAAAAATAAACCTGTGGAGAAGCAGGGTACTGCATGGAAGGCATGCTCGGGATTTTGAAAGACCGAATGTCGATAAAACGAAGTCGAACGCTTGGCTCAATATTGGTGATCTGTTTACAGAAACTGCAGGATTCATACGAGCTATCCAAGATAAGGTGATTAATACCAACAACTACAAGAAATACATTATAAAAGACCCAACTGTAGTTGATGACAGAAATGCAGATGCAGAAAATGCCAGGAAAAGACTGAAAACATACGAAAAAGATATAACACCTTACTATAAATACAAACCAGAGCCGGTACTAGAGAACAGCAATTGACAAAATATATTAGGATCGAACTATCATTACAGACCGCACGATACATAATAATAGACCAGACATAGTTCTTTTGGACAAAATCAACAAGAAAGCACACCTGATAGACATAGCGGTACCTAACACTCACAACTTGATGATCACCATTCAAGAAAAAATCAGGAATTATACGGTCCTGAAGTGTGAGGTACTTAGTATGTGGGATATAGATGCGGCGTACATAAGACCACTTCAATATCAACAACCGGAAAGTGCTACACGAACACCGTACGAAGCTGAATTTAGATCCAAGGCTGTATATAAATATGCAAAAAGCTGTGGTGCTGAACACATATCACATAGTCAGGAAATTACTACAAGGGGAAAGTAACCGACAGATTGTTGAGTTGCTTAGGTTTAGACCCGCAATTCAACTTTGAAGCCAGTGCCGGAGCTGAGCATAACTGGAGAATACTAATAATAATAAGTCTTTATTTTCCTACAGTTAAAACACCCAGTTACAGGAAATATTAAAAAAACATGGAGTACTAACATCTAATGTTATCATGCAAATGTTCAAAAAATGATTTTTTAATAAGTTATTACAATAAATAATAGACAATGAGGATAAAGCTATACTTCAAAATTCACTATACATGAAAAGAGTCCAAGTAAACCCAACTAATGAAAACAAATGAGTCACTGTTGATAGCGCATTTGTCAGACGCATCATCGAATAGGCCAACACATGTATCTAATGAGTGATTGTACGAGGGAATTAGTTTTCGGAGTACCCAATAAAATTGATTTGAACGTGAACATTGTCTAGGAACATGAAAATCAATAGAGCGAATAAGAGTAGTACAGTCTATTTAACCATGTAAGAGGTTATACAGAATTTTCAGAGACAGCAAGTTCCTGCCAACTTTGAGCGATTCAGCTCCAAACCTGTTTAACAGACCAATTTGGCTATATCCTCCGGCCGGATAAACGTGATCTTCCCTTCAAATTGGATATTTTATAAATTGTTGTATCGACTCGAAATGATTTCCATGAGAATCATAAATGGGACGCCAAAGCATATATCCCAAATCCAATTTGTTTTTTTCCAAGTGTTTTTGTTTTCGAAAAGTATTCATTATTACGCACAATAAATCCATAAGATTTGAAGGCTGTTGAAATTGTTTTATTTATATGAGATTCTTCTTCTCAGTCGTTCACTCTTGACAGAGTGGTCGTGGTCGTGTCTCGGTCTTGTGCAACTGCGTCCCACGCAATACGGCGTCACAGTGCTCTATGCTCAGCGGCTCTAGAGTTTTATTGATGCTGGAATACGTCGCAGATTTTATCAGATCTGTCCACCTTGTTGGAAAGCGCCCACGCGATCTTTTGCCCTCGACTTTCCCTTGGACCACCAATCGTTCGATAGAGTCTTCGTTTCGGGTTATACTCGTATGTCCAAAGAATTCAAGGATTTTCAGCTGCACACTCGACGATAACCTCTCTTTGATGTTAAGTTCCTTCAGAATCGAGACGTTGGTTCGATTTGCAGTCCACGTAATTCTGAGCAAACGTCTCCAGCACCATATTCCTATCGCATCAATTTTGCGACGATCTTGCATTCTCAATGTCCATGTCTCAGCTCCGTACAAGAAGATTGGAAATACTAGGAAATATTTTTATTAGTCGAACCTTCGTGTTTTTGGTTATTCTGAGGTCCCTCCAAATCCTTATGAGCTTTTCCACTGAAGATCTTGCCATGGCGCAACGCCTCCGGATTGTTGACTACTTCACATCCCGCAATGTTTTGAACGTTCACCTGGTTGTTATTAGTGCGGTCCACGATCATAATTTGGTCTTATCGCGGTTAATAGCGAGTCCAAACTTCGTATATATGAGATATAAAAGCGAATTCCTGATCAAATATTATAATATTTGTCCAGGGTGTCGAATTTCGGAGACCCTGGTCATAATGGTTTCAATAATTGTGTAGTCAAATTGTATAGGCCGTTTCTTTTTACTGAACGTGACAACGTTATATTTAGTTACGTTAGTATTGAGTTTATTGCGGTAACACCAATCGAAAATAGCGGTGAGGCCATCCTGTAAGCTTTTTAAGTCATCAGCATACATGAGACTATGAACTGCTGGACTGTCTATCAGATCATTTACTAATAGAAGAAACAACAGTGGGCCTAAATAAGAGCCTTGTGGTACACCCGAAAGATCTGTGTGTATATATATATATATATATATATATATATATATATATATATATATATATATATATATATATATATATATATATATATATATATCACTTATTATACATTATACATAATACATTGCAATTAATATGGAAATTACAACTAAGTATAACGCTCCCAAAAATATTGAATTTTGAATCTGATCTTCTATTCAGTCCTCGAACAGTATTATTGGTTAAATTTTATAACGAATTCACAATGGTAATTAAGACATAAAAAAACGAAAATGATCTTGAGAATATCAATCCTTCAAAACAATTCAATTTTGTGACGGATAGTCGTACTGAAAAATAAACAAACATAGGAGACAAAAAAAACTGAATCGTACATTACTGTTATTCGAATCTTAGAGGTACTCTGCCACACTACAGTATGCCTTTGTTAAGGTACAGTATGCCTCCGTTATTCAACTGTACGCTTAAACAAATGAGCATTCATTACCTACTTTCAAATTCGATAAAGAATGGTTGAAGATTTTAGTACTCTAATAATAGAGTCAATACTCAAATGTAGCTGTTTCATGTTTGGGAATAAGTAGTACATCAATGTTCCTTGTTGAATACTCACGATTAGTATTCAATTCACAAAACCTATCATATTTATCTTCAATATATAATAAACCCCTATAAATATATAAACAAGGTATGGTGAGTAGGCAAGTTTGAATTAAGAGAGAATTACCAGATATTCGTTGATGATTACCGCATATCAAAAGAATTATTCGCTTCTTTGTAATAAAAACCTTATTCGTTTCTGTAGAGCAGCCCCACAGCACAATATTATAGTTCAGACTACAAATGGACAAGACTGTTTTACACACTCGTAACACAGTTTCTAAGTACAATGTTTTAATTCTAGAGATAGCACAAAATGCCAATAAAACATCAATGTTTACATACCAAATGTAAACATTGTACAATGTACATACCAAATTTCTGTCTTCATATATTCAAGAAACTTTGTTGATTCAGATGATGAGATAGTGTTGTCTCCTTATTTAATATTCAAGTACTGATTCCATTACCTTTCAAACAGAAATGAACACATACAGTTTCATCAACTATCACCATCAAATTGTTCAATTGACACCAATCCAACTGATTACTTCGACTTTTTCATTCATTCATATTATTTTTTCAAATATGGGAATCTTTTGTAAATTCTGAAATGAATATATGAATTATTGAAATTCATGAAAAAAATAATCGAAAGTATATATCAAAAATAAACGTCAGCAAAAACAAAACAATTGATGTAATTCGCTTCATGTTTGTCCGTTGGATTATCTGACCGATAGTTGCTCCGAAATAGGCATTTTCCGTTTTTAGCGAAGAAGATCTTTCTTCCGATTTTTTAGCCGAAATATCCAAATAATATGTAGCAATGTCTTCATTTGGGTGAACAATGCGAAGTCTTCAGGAATGCAATTCATTGGACATTGTTAGGATAATTCTTTGAAGAATTTTTAAGTTTACAATGTAAATGAATAAATTCGATCGGCACTGATTCCGCGTAAATCCACCAGCTCTTTTCACTCACACAGAAATTTGGATGATCATTCTTTAGATATAATAGTCTAAGATCAAGCAAAGTTTTGAGAGAGAATTTCAGGTAGGACGGTTTTTAGATATGCGTTCATCAGTGCGCATCCCACCTGTACAGGTAAAATATCGATTTTTCAAGTCATTTTGAGAAGTTTATTTATATATAGAAGTTCGTTTATTTTTATTTTTTTGATTAAACTATTTGCAACATGAATCTATTATTGCCAGATATTTTTATTGTTGATCAAACCGTACCAGATGCTAAATTTGAATTAAAAAATTTTTTTTTCAAAAGATTTCAGTATGTCTAAAAGTTTCAAATGATGTTTTTCAAGTATCTAAAAACCCAAAATTAATTTTCCAAACAATGATTCGATTGTGAAACCTCCAGCCAGAATGATTTAAAAGTGAAAAGTGATTGGGCATGTTGGAAGAATACAGACAATCACAAATTCCTCTACAGATAAAAAATTATAACAGGACGATGACAATCCATTATTACGACAGTAATAATGAAAATGACAGCAGTGATGATGATAATGATAATTATCAAGATGCCTCCGTTGTTTGTGATACAATTATGTATCAAAATATATAATTTTTGATTATTTTCATACTTGAGATTTATCATTGGATTTGATTGATCAATTGTGTACAACAAGGAATAATTATTCAGATACTATATTAAGCCACATATTTATTAATTTTAATTCTTTCTCTGTAATTTATTCGACAACCATTCCTAGACCAAGCAAAATGATACCATATCATATTTCACTTTTGAATTGGTCTGACGGAAGGTTCAACAAACGAATTATTGTTTGGCAAATTAATTTTAGGTTCTTAGATACTCGAATAACATGATATAAAATCTGCAATATTTTGAGAAACATTTTTTTTTCAATTCAAAATTAGCGTCTGTCATAGTTTAATCAACAATAAAAATATCTGGCAATGAAAGACTCATGTTGAAAAAAGTTCAATAAAAATAACAAAGAAAAACGAAACTTCTTAAAATAACTTGAAAAATCAATATTTCATATGTAGAGGTAGGATGCGCACTGATGAACGCAACTACTACCGCTAGCCAGATCGCCCGTTTGCCGCCCGGGAGAGTGAGAGAGATAGCTAAAAACTGGCCTACTTGAAAAGGTAGGCCAGTAAAAGGGTTGAGTATTTCACAATATTCACCATCAAAAAATTATGGAGAATGAATGATTGCAATTCTGTTCTTGACCATCTTTATCGATTCCAGATGAAATTTCACCATAAATTTCTTTTGTTATTTGCATTATCATGAAATATCACTTAATTACAGTAGAATCTATCAATTATTTAATCTCAATATCTTGGAAAGATCTATATTTGAAATCTAGCTTCTGCTTAGGATTCTCTACGCTCGAAACTGAAAACGAATACAGGACGAAGACTTCCAACTAGAAGATAATAAGAAGTAAGTTGTTTGAGCCCTTAAAATACCTCTAAGAATATAATCAACAATACTACTATCAACATGCACCTAGTATAATGCAAAATATATACCTTGTTGAGATAATCTTGCTGATAACATACTCGAAATACAGTTCAAAATGAGAATAAATATATAAATATTGATGAAATGGTGTAGTTCAAATTCAAAACAGTCCTGACCTGTTTTTTGACCTATGTTGAAAAGTTACGTTATCGCACCTCAATTCAATGCAAAAGATTATCAGCAGTTTATATTTGGCTGGTCTTTGTTGAAATGAGCAAATTGGATTTGCAGAATATAAACTCATTACATTATAGTAAAAATTGTATTTTGCTGCTGTTTGTGATAGACAGCTTCTCATTCATTATGTTGTGTGTTTTTTGTTTACTAGTTGTATTATGTAGTGTGAAATGTGGTAGGTATATCAAATGAAATGAGTATTTAACAAATTAAAAACACAAACAAAACTATACCATCATATATAAATTCGATGATGAATTTGAAAATATATTTTCTGAATTTTTAATGTCGCAAATTTTCGAGAAGTTGATTTATGAGTTGGTAGTGGTGATTTATTGTCATATACTGATCACATTTCCATCGAATGTTCGAAAGGATCTTTCACAATGTATCAGTAAGTGAAAATGAAAAACTCTCTGAATTTTTTGAATTGGGAAGAAATTCATTCAAAATCATCCCTAGTATAGTTATTCTGTAGGAAGCTCTTGTTTCAGGATCTGCGTCCACTTTCAAATCTTCAAATGGTAGTCACAATTCAATGCAGGAAACTGGAGAGGAGATAAATATACCTTCAAATATAACTTTTGCTAGAGAAGATTTTACAGTATTATCTTTGTTCGCAACATTACTGAGACGAATTAAAACACCTAGCATAACTTTCAAAATTAAAATGAAACACCATGAAGGTACTACATGACGACCAGAAACATGAATTTGTGAATTGAAATGGCAAATTAAACACTGTTCTCTCGATATTCACACTTTCGTGTTAAGAACTGTGACGTTGGTTTTCGGACTGTTAGTACTGAATAATATGATGAAATGATCTTCAGTGAAGAAGCAAGTCTTCAAAATCTTCCTTTATGATTTCAAAACTGTCTTGCTTCGTTTGTAATCAAGATAAAATCGCAGATCTATATTCTTTCATCACATTGACCTGTTAGATTTTTTTGAAATATTTTTCTTTATGTGTTATAGTTATCAGTAGTATACAAGCTTCATTGCAAGTTTGCACCCCCGCGATTCCTTATTATTACATTCTTCAAATTATGCGTTTTTTATGTTCGAAAATTAGTTACATCATGTATTGAATAGTCTTGGCATTTACTTGATGCAAATCCATTATAACTGAATATAAACTAAAATTCAAACATTTCTATTTTTAATTAACACTTTAATTGATAATATAGCATGACGCGTTTCGTCGTTACAAACGACTTTTTCAGATGCTACTAGAATAATGACTGATCAGTCAGTATTTCATTACTGACTGGCAATACCAGTCAATATTCTAGTTACTGAGTGGTGAAAACTGAGCGGCAATACCAGTCAGTATTCTAGTTACTGACTCTTTAATAATGACTGGCAATACCAGTTAGTACTTTAGTTACTGACTAGCAATGCCAGTCAATATTCTAGTAGCATCTGAAGAAGTTGTTGTAACGACGAAACACGTCATGCTATGTTATTAATAAAAGTGTAAATCGAAAGTTCAGGTGTTTGAATTTTAAATATTTGATAGTGTTGGCGTTTACTTGATGTGAATCCATTATGATTGAATATGAACTTAAATTCAAACACCTGAATTATGATTTACACTTTATTGACTACATAGCATGACTCGTTTCGTCGTTACAAACGACTTCTTCAGATGCTTACGGAATAAAGCCGTAATTATTCCGTAAGCATCTGAAGAAGTCGTTTGTAACGACAGAACGCGTCATGCTATGTAGTCAATGAAGTGTAAATCATAAGTTCAAGTGTTTGAATTTAAGTTTATAATCAGTTTGAATTTTAGTTTATATTCGTTGATATTCCTGATATCATAGTATCTCCCCAATAAAATGATTTTCAGTGTTGTAGCAGATTAATGAAAATACAATGTTGAATATATATATATATATATATATATATATATATATATATATATATATATATATATATATATATATATATATATATATATATATATATATATATATATATATATATATATTGAAAGTTTTTAGCAATAACAGGCTTTTTTTGATATGAAAAAGTTTATTTTTGTTGACGTTTCGTTAACAAAATTAAAAATTTTTGATTTTATTACAAAGTTGTAATATAACAACGAAACGTCAACAAAAATAAACTTTTTCATATCAAAAAAGCCTGTTATTGCTAAAAACTTTCAAATAAAATATCTCAAACAGGCAATAAATCAATTTCAAATATATATATATATATATATATATATATATATATATATATATATATATATATATATATATATATATATATATATATATATATATATATATATATATATATATATATATATATATATATATATATATATATATATATATATATATATATATATATATATAGGATGTTTATAAAATGGCCCCGAGTGAAGGTGATGAATCTGATCGCTGTACCATTGGAAGTGCATGTGGTGATAATTCGGCCAGGAAAATTTTTGAGTGTTGTTCTATAACGTGCAAAAACTATATGTGAAATAATTGGTTATTCGTTTTCCATAGAAGCTGTGCCAGGAGAATGGGAGGTACCAGGAAAATGTAACAATTATACATGAACGAGAAATTTCCCGAAGTTTCTATGGAAAATTCTAATCAAGAAACTTCTGAAAGCGGTAGAAGAGAAAAATAAAATAATATCAGTAATTAATTATCCACTGAAAGGGAAATTGAAATATTTCGAAGAAAATGCCCACAACAAATTTTACAGTGAAGTGATAAGCGACAAAGCAAGAAACTCATTACATGAAACTCAGTCGCACAGTCTCAAATTGCCCTTCAACTTCATCAGGATTGTCAATTCCCTCGAACGGTCAAAGATATGATGTATTGAATCGTACATTGGAACTACCTTAGAATAAGAAAGAAAACTCTGATCCAACCTCAACCTCGAATTCGGAAATGCGAACCGAACCAATAGCTAAACAAATGTGACATAATAAACCTTGAAACATCGAAAGAGATCAGAGAAAAAATCAAAATTATGAGTTTTAAGTAGATAAACATAGAAGTACTAAAATGAGACCCAAACTAGGTAAAGGAGTTATATTGAAGAGATCTTATGAAAACTTTCAGAGCTAGTTGAATGGAAAAAACTAGAGGACAAAAACATTTGGCTTTTTCTCTCAAGAATAAGAGACACTGAAAATTCCAAAACACCACAAGAGTATATCGGTGAACGCCTTGATACAGAAACTTCGAAAATAGACGTAAAAGAATTTAAAAGCCAGAACACATTCACGAACAAGTGTTTTTTGAGTGCAGTTGAAATACAACATATGAACAGAGTATATTATATTAAATTCTGGCTAGCCGGTGTTGCTTTTTCACGTTTCAATTTCAGAATCGGTCAACATTTTTCAGAAAAACAGATCGTTTTGGAAATTCAAAAGCCTTAATATGTACAGAACAACCAAGTGTACTTAAATAGCATACCTCAACCGCATCCAAAAATACATTGAAGATCATACACCTGAATGAACGAACGCCTTCCAATGAAGCTGAGTAATCCTTAATCGATAGACGATTTCAAGTTTTATATAAAGGACCATATCATGAATTTTGTATTTCGCATTTTGACTTGATTATTTTGTAATTTAAGTAAAGTTTCGTAATAAATATATTTATATATACTTTTTTCGGATAGTTTCTGTAGATATTCACCAAAGATCTACACGCCAGGAAAAAAAACATTGAAAATATATTACAATTACTTGAATTTAGAAATCCTGTTATTCAATGCAGTTTAATCGATTGTTTCGTGTTTCGTGATTGGTTATCGTGTTCTTTCTTGTACTTTAGAAATGGTCTCTAAATATCGGCTCATAAATAGGAGAATTCTCAACTACAGAATGCAATACCATAATTGAACCTATAAATGTCTTCGGTAGGTAGTTTCGATGTGAATTGATGTGACAATAAATTACCTATTTCAAATAAACATATTGATGAAATAATAATTTTACCCTGTATTCAGAGATCATGGTTCTGTTTTAGAGCCTTTGAGTCCATCAAATAGAAGTAGAGAAATCAAACCAAAATTTCAGACAACGCTGCCTGTTGTCAAGCTTGGCGACAAATATTATTATGTCGAGTCCTCAATCAAAGTAAGAATGAAGACGATTCCTGTTGAACTAGTGGATTTTTACAATACACTTAATTTTTTCAGTTGAACTATTTCGGAGCATTACACTTCTGTAAGAGGAATCACATGGAGCTTCTGAGTATTGAATCGAAAATGGAAGATCAATTCATTAAAAACTATTTGTTCAATAACTGTGAGTTAAAATGATTGAGATATCTCAAAATGATGTCAATGAATAAGTATCTTATTTTTATGCAAAATAATGTTAACGTTCTGGTTAATATTCACTCATTTCCAACTAACCTTAGCGTAGTAGGACCCTTGAATATTATACTAAGAATCTACATAATTAATAATAATAATAATAAATTGCCATTATTGCCAAATTGTACAATAATAGAGGCCTAATTAATGAATAAATGTACAATATTTGATACCTAATAGACTACAGGCCCATGTCCAAAAATGGATGGGTCATATGAACCACCAGGTGACGTATATAGGACGATATAAGAGCATAAAATAACAAGATTTCAGCACTATGCCGTCACTTGTAATCTGTCGAACTGAGTGCTGCTGAGAATTCAGAAGTGCAGGTAGGAGTGAGTACATTTTGGTCATATATTTTTGCACGGCATTTTTACCATCGATAGATCCATGAAAAATAATAAGAAAGCGCGCAGTGCCGTAAAAAAATGGTGCGCCACAAAGTCGGTAAATTTTTTTTGTTTTCTTACAATTTCCAGGGTAAATTTGGTCATTTCATTCTGTACGGCATCAGTTTCATACTGTTTCAATACAGCTTTAATGCATTTTTCAGCAACGCCGTACAAAAATCATGTAACAAGTGGAAAAACTCAAGGGTTGCAACCCCCTCTTTTTCCGTGGTCCATGGAGTGATTTGAAAAAGTACGGCTTCCGTTCCAAAGCATTATTTAGCACTCAAAAGTAATATTAAAAATAATGTCGTCAAAAAATTATTGTTCATTCCAATGTATATTAATAATTATTTTAATTCCATGGTATAAAGCTGTAAAATCATTTGACTCTGTACGGCAACTTTTTTTTCACATGATATTGTAAAATACAGTTGTTATATAGTATTGCCGTTCAAAAACACTGTTCTGAAAAAAATTATAGAGAAATACGAATACTGAAATTTTTCAAATTTTTGCAAAAGTTTAAATATTCATAGATTGATAAAATATAGCAATTTCCTACATTTTCCGCTTGTTTTAAATAGTATTAAGATAAATAAATTAGGAAAAAATGACGCCGTACATTTCAATGCAGACCATATCTTTTAGGATGATGAAAATGACGCTACTATTTTAAGGGTGTAGTACTTTAGGGCCATCTGATAGTGTAGGGTATTAACAAATTTTTAAAGAGAACAATTGACAATATGATGAAATCATTATGACGACTAACTGAAGTGTAAACTGGTATGTTATGTAAACTGGTGTCTACATAATATCCAAGAATTGAAACTTTAAATCCCAGTATCAACAGTTTTGTATACTGTTTGGTTTAATATATACTTAAAACATTATTGATTCATGTATACAATTGTTTTGTTTTATTGTAATGATGTGACTAAATAAAACAACTATTTTTAAGAAAATTTCGACATATGTAAAGATGATAATACAAAATAAGGTTTTTATTTAAATTATTCAGTATCAGAATCAGTCGCTGAGTTGTTATCGGAATCAACGTCTTCATCGACGTCCGAATTATCTTCTCTATCATTTTCTGAAACATGATTATTTTTTAATTTTCATGACCGGAGCGCCCGTCACTTACAACTATAGGAAGAGGAGTACACACATACTTATCGAATTATGTGTGAGCGAGCGCAAATCAACACCTTACGCGGGTCCAAGTCGAGTACATCCAAATATAATACGTTATCTATGACCCACGACTACTTAGCACTAGGGATGATCGATGTTAGAAAAACATCGATGTTGACATCGATGTCATAATCGAAAGCCCAACATCGATGTTCGATATTTATCGAATTATTAACATCGATGTTAAAATATCGATGTTCTTGCTTTCAACGTCGATGATCACCGATTTTCGATGATCATCGAGCTTTCCTATTGGTCGTGCGTGAGGATGTGAGTTAAAATCGATATTGATTCCGTTAACAACGATGTTCGATATTTATCGAATACCGAACATCGATGATTATCGACCATGCCATGTGCCTATACTGTACACAGTACATTATAGGCACGTGTATATATACGTATACAAATGGTAAACGTCATAACTGAACGTTGCTCCCAAGCGGCATATATGTAAATTATATTTATTCAATATTTTCATGACTTTTTATCAATATGAACTTTCAGATCTGTACGGCATTACTTTTTTATAAATTATTTCATTAAATACAAATAAACTATCTAAATGCCGTATCAAAATAAATCGTCTTGAATTTCACCTTACATTTTGTTGAGTTTTTTTCCTTAAAAACCTTCGGACCAAAATGTACGGCATGTAAAAAAATATTATCTATGTATAAAATACTTTCAAAATAAATTAAATATATGTTGTTTCGAATCACCCCCCGGACCACGGAAAAAGGGAGGTTGAAACCCTTGAGTTTTTTCCCTTGTCACATGATTTTTGTACGGCGTTGCGGAATAATGCATTAAAAGTTGTATTGAAACAGTATGAAACTGATGCCCTACAGAATGAAATGACCAAATTTACCCTGGAAATTGTGGGAAAATCAAAAAAATTTACCGACTTTGTGGCGCACCATTTTTTTACGGCACTGCGCGCTCTCTTATCATTTCTCATGGATCTATCGATGGTAAAAATGCCGTGCAAAAATATATGACCAAAATGTACTTACTCCTACCTGCACTTCTGAATTCTCAACAGCACTTAGTTGGACAGTTGACAAGTGACGGCATAGTGTCTGAATCTTAATATTTTATGCTCTTATATCGTCCTATATACGTCACCTGGTGGTTCATATGACCCATCCATTTTTGGACTAGGGCCTGTAGTCTATAACTCAGTCCTACGGTTTGCTTAAAACTTGCAAGATGTCAAGTGATTTTGCTATATGTTATACTATGAAATATCTCGGAATAAAGGGTCTGATCCTTGAAACTGACAAGTTATAGATGAAAAGAGGCAGTCGTGCTTTGACGATAGGTTCAAGTGACTAAACGAAAAATCTTGAATTCATAGGCAACCTTGAGAGTATTTCGAGTGCAACCCATGGCTCTAATTGAACTTCTCAATTCACTGAAAAACATCATTCATTCAAATCAGTCGAACAAAAACTTTTACATGGCAGTTTATCAGTTAAATGAGTTAAAAGTATTTATCAACTCATGGATATTTTCACGTAGTGTGAAACATTTTCGTAATATAGGGAACTAAATTTACCAGATCCAACTTTTTGGTGTTTTCAATTTTTCAAATGATTGATGGATTTCTCCTTTAATGCACGATAATTCATAATGATAAAAGCAAACCGTTTTTATTATTCAGATAAAAAATACCATTTCACGTTCTGAATAATCACTGAAATAATTCCCGAAACTGCAATGGCAGTGAATTTTTATGGCAACACTGAATTATATACAACGCAATGTAGTAAACCCTGCATGCTTTTATAACGGAAATTTTTTCATATTCTGAATTTTAGAGGGTCGTATTACACTAAAATCCATGTGAAGTGGAAATAATAAAAAGTTGGGCAAGCTTTATAGCGTATTGTATTAACTATAAATCGTTTTGTTGAGATGATCCTTCGTATTTTTATATGATAAACATTCAACTCTTTGTTAACTTAAGAATGATTCCAATATTTACCGTTAACAGTGCTTATAGCAATATATATATATATATATATATATATATATATATATATATATATATATATATATATATATATATATTTATAGATATATATATATATATATATATATATATAAATATATATATATATATATATATATATATATATATATATATATATATATATATATATATATATATATATATATATATATATATATATATATATATATATATATATATATATATATATATATATATATATATATATATATATATATATATATATATATATATATATATATATATATTATTATTATTATTATTTCGATTGTTCCCCATGAGGAGAGCGACTGAACTTGAATTCGCAATCATTAGGAATTTTGCTTCAACTTTTTTTTTGCCTCCCAAAAACGCTTCATCCTCTCTGAATGCTCTTTCTTCCGTTCATCTGTCTACTTTACTCCAGGTTGACGAATTACTTTTTGCTCAAACTTTATATGTGCGATTTAATAGCGGCATTCAGTTCGATATTCGAGATTTTTTATATTGATCTGTTGTAGATCCTCTTGGACCTCTTTTAGCCACTCTGTTCCGCATTTACTATTTATAATTATATTGAGTAGTTTCTTCGGTATTCTGGACTGTTTCATTCTGTAGACATGTGCAAAGAACTTTGCTCGTCGTTTTCTGATTTCTTCCGTTATCGTATTTGTTTTTTGATACAGTTCAATTTGAGGTCTTTTCATCCAAATACCGTTTCTATTGATTGGCCCGTAAATCTTCCTGAGAATTTTTCGTTCTTGTTTTTCTATTTCTCTAATTCTTGAATGGCCGCCAATAACCATTGTTTCAGCTGCGTAGATTGCTTCTGGAAGAATCGTTGTGTTATAATGCCTCAATTTGGCGTCTCTCGAAATGCACTTTTTGTTATAGTGAGCCCATGTTAGTTTGTAGGCCCTTTGGAGCTTGATTATTCTCTGTTCATTAGCGATTTGGTTTAAACCTGAGGACTGTATAACTTCCCCGAGGTATTCAAAGTGGCCTACTTGCAGAATTTCACCATGTTTTATCATAAGAGAAGATTTATTTTTTGGTTTTCTTTTCATGTATTTGGTTTTATCATAAGAAATTTGCAACCCGGTTTTCTGCGCAATTTCATGTAGTTTTTCCACGGCGCGAATGGCTTCAGTTCTGTTGTCTGTGATGATAGCAATATCGTCTGCAAAGGCGAGACATTTGACATTTATTCTATTTTCTTTTTTGATGCCCACTTGTATGCCCTTCACGTGAAGTTCCCATTCCCTTATGATCTTTTCTAAAACAATATTGAAAAGAATTGGCGAAAGTCCGTCCCCCTGCCGCACACCGGTTTTGATTTCAAAGGGATCTGATATTTCAACCATAAATTTTACCTTGAAAGTTGTACCTGTAAGTGTCTGTTCTTTAATTGTTCGGGTCTTTCGATCGATTCCAAATTCTTTCATGATTTCGAAAAGGGTTTCGCGGTCTACCGAGTCATATGCTTTCTTGAAGTCAATGAATGTGATCACTGTATTTCTACATTTCCTCATCTGTAATATCGTCTTCAAAGTCCAGATCTGTTCAGCACATGATCGGCCTTTTCTGAATCCAGCTTGGTATTCCCCAATTAGTGGATCCGCTTGGTGTTCTACTCTGTTTAGGAGTGCTTTAGAAAGTATTTTGTACGCAACCGGGAGTAAGGAAATTCCCCTGTAATTATTGATATCCATTTTGTCCCTTTTTTTGTGCAATGGATGTATCAACGCGCATTTCCAATTCTCTGGTATCTGTTCCGTTCTCCAGATTTCTGATATTAAATGATGAAGTTTTTGGGTCAAAGTACTATCGTTCAGTTTCCAGAGTTCCGCAATAATCCCATCTTCTCCTGCTGCTTTGTTGTTTTTGAGTTGCTTGATAATTGCCATAATCTCTTCCATATCAGGGGCTTTCGAGTCTGGATGCGTAAACCCCGAAAAGTCGAACTTAAGTTTTTCTTGGGGTGGATTGCAGTTGAGAAGGGTGCTGAAATATTCGGCTAACATTTTGCAGTTATTTTTTGTGTTAGTTTCCAACGCGCATTCGGATTTTTTGAAGCAAAGAGTGGGCGCTTGGTATCCTCGCAAGTTTTCTCTGAAAGTTTTGTACAAATCTCTAGTATCATTATTAGTGAAATCCTTCTGTATTTCGTGACACCTATTACTATCATATCTCCGTTTTTATCTTCTAATTACTTTGAAGGCGTGTTTTTGAGTTGTAAGGAAATTCTCCCAGTTTTATGGCCGTTAAATTTTTTCCATGCAGTTATTCTCTTGTCGACTGCTTGGTCGCAGATTAAGTTCCACCAGCGGTGTTTCCTGGTGTGAGGAGGTTGCCCTAGTGTGATGGCTTTCTGAATATTCTTTGTAAGGATTTCCCAATTCGTCGATTCTTCCTGATTGATTTGTGCAATGATTGTATCCTTGTGAAGTTTCAGATATTCGGGCCCTTTTTTAAAATCGGACCTAACTTTTCTGGGTGTAACTTTTTTATTTCTGTTGGGTTGAAATTTTGTTTTTATTTGGAGGAGATAGTGATCCGAATCAAAGACGCCTTTACGAGTTCTGACATTTAAAATTTCCTTACGTTGTTCTTGGAAGTTGCGACATGATCTATTCGATATTCACCCTGCTTGAGACTGGGCGATCTCCAAGTAGTTAGCTTATGTGCAGGTTTTTGAAATTGAGTACTCATGATCTTGAGTTCGAAGTTCCTACAGAACGCGATTAACCTTTCACCGTTCTTGTTGGTACGTTTGTGTTTAGTATGGGGACCCGTAGTATCTCTGAAGACCCGTAGTATTCCTTTCCTTACCTAGCTGTGCGTTAAAATCTCTTAGCAAGATTTTCACGTGGTGTTTTGATATTTTATTGGTTGTTTCTTCCAATGTTTCCCAAAAATCTTGTACGCTTTCTGGAACGGTTTTGTTGTGGTGATTAATGGGAGCGTGCACGTTGATTAAAGTGTAAGCTTTATTAGCTGATTTAATAGAAAGCAATGAGACTCTCTCGTTGGGCGATGTGAAGTTAATAACCGAGTCTAGTATGGAATTGTGTATCGCGAATCCGGTACTTAAGAGCGGTAATTTGCCCATTACTTTCACGGCAGGTTTCCCTTTGTAGATTCTGAAACTGTCGGTATCGAAATGATTCTCGTCCATGAATCGTGTTTCTTGGAGAGCGGTGATTTTGAGATTGAACTTTCTCATGGTGTTGGTGAGCTGCTTCAGTTTACCTGTTTTAGCGAGTGTATTAACGTTAATTGTACCGATGTGATGTTTTTGTTTGATCTTGAGATAATGGAAGGTTTTTGAGAAGCTCCGATTCTTCTCCGCATGGTGTGCCTGATCCCCCAGAATCCGATGATCAGGTGAAGCCAGTCTTTCGACTGGTGCCTGGGGTAGTGATACTTTGATCTTGTTTTTCATCATGCGTTCAAGCTGAATAGAGCTGAGTGGTGGTCTCAGTTGAGAACACAGGGTGTACGACTCGATTTTTGAGTTCGAGAAGGTTGAAATACAGCCGCCTCAACTAGAGAAACAGACGCTGACCACTGGCCGTCAGATACTGAACAGACGCCAATGGATTTGTTTAGTTAGTTTTTGGTCCGCCCTGTGTATCAGTGTCTCCTATATCTAGGAGACTTTCCCTATCCACCACCTGGGGAGGCGCCCGATGGGGGTACTAACAACCCCACACGAGATATATATATATATATATATATATATATATATATATATATATATATATATATATATATATATATATATATATATATATATATATATATATATATATATATATATATATATATATATATATATATATATATATATATATATATATATATATATATATATATATATATATATATATATATATATATATATATATATATATATATATATATATATATATATATATATATATATATATATATATATATAAGGAACTGAAGTTTTTGTGCTTATAGTACTGAATCAAATATTTGAGAAAATGAACACATGAATATTAATTCAAATAATTCAAATTAACCAAAAGAACGTTATAGTAGGGGTAGATATGTGGACGTGTACGATGTGATGCCACCATTCTCCTGCAAGGGAAGAATGTTAGAGAAATATTTAAATCGATGCCAATTGAAAACACGAAGTGCGAGACAGCTGTTTCAATCTGCAATCAGGCATGGCATCGATTTCAACACATCGTACACGTTCACATATCTAGTTCTACTATAATATTATTTAGGTCAATTTGAACTTTTTCCATGAATATTCTAGTGTTCATTTTCTTATATATATATATATATATATATATATATATATATATATATATATATATATATATATATATATAACAATGTTAACATGTAACATTGTATACAACGTTAACAATGTAGCATTGTATACTCTTGATAATGGGTTCACCACCTGAAAGATATGTGAATTCTTTAATTTATTTAGTGAAACTTAAGCCAAGTGCGTTGATTTTATTTTATTGTTTTATAATAATAATTGATATAGTTAGGTTCAACACAAGAAAAATTATAAATACAAGAACCATTTGTGGCTTCCATTAAGGAAGCATAGAATTCATATACTCTCTTTCATAGAACTCAATATTATTTTGTTCAATTATCAAGGACAGTTGGCTGCAATATCGTGCGGATGGATTCGGTTTCGAGTTCTTTCGAATGAATGTGTGTGTTTCAATTTCTGTGTAATACACTTATATTACTGGACGTTTGAAACCGGTGATGAACTCTAGGCCCACCGAATAAACCAAACAGACAATATTCTGCACGTTATTCATGATGGAGTTCTGATTTTTAAATTGATTTGAAAATTTCCCATATCTAAAGATCTCATAACATTGATTACTTGACACAATACATTTGACAGACAATATTCTCAAAAATTTTGTTTTTTCAGTTCCAACATCAGACAGTTTCTGGATATCTGGAACAGATTTAGCTAAAGAGGGCGATTTCGTATGGATGTCTACGGGTCAACCATTCTCCTACACTAACTGGCATCCAGTTGATGTTAAAGAACCAAATAATGTGAATAATGCGGAACATTGTGTTCATATGTATCAATATTTCAATTCACCGAATTTTTTTTTCTGGAACGATGTGCATTGCGGTGTTCCTTATAATTTCATCTGTGAAACTGAACCTATTTCTGCTAATACTTAATTTATGTCGGGATAATTGGATGCAAGATTTGTATTGAATAAAAATTTTTCTATAAATGTATTAGATACCACAGTATTTGAAATTATTTGAGACTAATTTAGTCGTTAGTAAAACAGTAATTCGAAAATACTGAATTTATACTGCTGTATAATTAAAATAGTTCGATTGCAATCGAATTTTTATTTGAGTAAAATGTCCTAATTCATTATATATATATATATATATATATATAAATATCAGAAATTCACTACAATAAAAAGAAATCTGTAGTTCCCGTAATATATCGCACTTGCAGATAATGCTACTGTTAATATTACTGAACTTTTTGACAAAATGCAAAATACTGTGTAACAGCCAACATGGATTTATTAGGGACAGGCCAACAAAAACTGACATTTTTCAATTCATTGGGAAAGTATTGGAGGCTCTGGAGGAAAACTAAATATAATTGGATTATTCCTGCATCTCTCAAAGGCGTACGACAGCGTTGACCATGAAAATCTGTTGGAAATCATGGAGACCGCTGAAATTAGAGGTCAACTCCTAAAATGGTTCAGATCTTACCTAACAAAACGAGAACAGAGAGTGTTGATAGTAGAAAAGGGCGAATAAATAAAATCGCACAAAGCCAAATCAAACAGGGCATACCACAAGGAAGCATATTAGGATGTATTCTATTTTTGATGTACATAAATGATTTAACAGGTGTCACTGAATTTGGAGAACTGATGGTATTGTTTGCTGATGATACCAATGTATTACTGTGGGATGAAAATCTTCAAGAACTGATTGGCATGTTGTCTGGGTCTTTGTAGGAATTCGGGAATGGCTACAATTCCGTAAACTCAAACTCAATACTGAAAATACGAGTATGACGTACTTCAGAACCCAACATTCAACAAAAAATATACCAAGAGAGATAATGATTGATGGAGACAACCTCAGTCTTCAAAAAACAGCAAAATTCCTAGGATTGACACTGAATGAACATCTTACATGGAGACAACATATAGAAATTACTAACAGATGCTTAAATTCAGTATGCTTTACCATCAGAGTCTTAACAAAATACCTATGGAGAGATATATTAAAAACCATATTCTTTGCCAACTTCGTTTCAAGACTGAGGTATGGTATCATTCTATATGGACCACGTAAAAGTATTAAGGACATCTTTGTAACTCAAAAGAAGGTAATGAGAATAATGTTTGGAGTTAAAAGTAGAGAATCCTGCAGAGGTTTGTTTAAAAACAACAAAATTTCAACAGTGTATGCAGTTTACATCCAGGAATGTCTGAACTTTGTATACCAAAATAAACACCTTTTTGAAAGTTACTCAAGCCAAAGCAGTTATGAAAGTAGAGAGACACAATATATTTATCCTATACATCACCTTACTATGACAGAGAAAAGCTGCCACAATTTCTGCTTGAGGATTTTCAATAAACTGCCTAATTCCATCAGAAGCGAAAGAAATATCAGAAAGTACAAAAAAGCAATATACGAATTTTTACTTAAGTTAGAGCCATATGATTTGGGTGAATTTTATACTGATCAAATTTTTATTTTTTTTTTGACACTATTTTCTTTTTACTATTTGTAGTAACTAGAAATGAAGATCTATTCTATTCTATTCTATTCTACTACTTATAGATATTCGCTATCAAAGTGCACTATAACTTTCTCTCGATAATTTTTGACGAATTATTCAACAGAATGTTATAGCAGGTCTGGCTGTGAAACATGAACAATGCGATTTCTCCATTGTCCTCCTAGGGATCAATGTTAGAGAATATTGATTCTCCATTATCCTTCAAGTGGAAAATGTTAAAGAATCTTGAAATCGATGCCTACATTCATTGAAAGCGTGAGACAGTCACTGTTTCGACCTACAATGTACTCATCAGTCACGCCACGTTCAACGAACGAAAGGCGATTTCAATCCTCACATACCCCCTAGAGGATTTTAAGACAGAAGTATAGAGTAATTTGTACGCCTATATAATGGACAGATAAATGTACATCTCAAATCTTAGAATCAATGAACAGCACATGAACATTTCTACACTAAAAGTTTCACACGTCCTTATCTATTAAGATAACATTTCACAACTCTAGACTTTTGTGACAATTTCATCTAATTTAGTTTGCGGTTGTAGAATCGCTCGTTGTCATTTCTCAAAACATGTCACAAATTGAGTACAAGAAAAAGAAATCTTTAGTTCCCGTCCTATATTATGGCTACTTATAGGTATCTGCTATCAAAGTACAATATAACTTTTTTCCGATAATTTTTGATGAATTATTCCAAAGAATATTACAGCAGAGCTGGCTATGTCAAACATGAACAATGCGATTTCTCCATTGTCCTTCTAGGGATCAATGTTAGAGAATATTAGATTCTCCATTATCTTTCATAGGAAAAATGTTAAATAATCTTGAAATCGATGCCTACATATATTGAAAGCGTGAGACAGTCACTGTTTCGTACTACAAGGTACTCATCAGTCACGCCACGTTCAACGAATGAGATTTCAATCCTCACAAACCCCTAGTGGATTTTAAGACAGGACTATAGAGTAAGTCGTATGCCTATATAATGCATAGATTGATGTACATCTCAAATCATAGAATCAATGAAAAGCACATGAACATTTCTACTTTGAAAGTTTCACACGTCCTTATCAATTGAGATACTACATTTTAGAATTCTAAATTTCTGGAATAATTTCATCTAATTTGATGAAATAATGCGCTATTTAGTTTGCGGTTGTAGAATCGCTCGTTGCCATTTCTCAAAACATGTCAGAAATTCACTACAAGAAGAAGAAATCTGTAGTTCATGTGCTATATTATGGCACTTGTAGATAATACTTATACTTATAGATATTCGCTATCAAAGTACACTATAATTTTTTTTTGATAATTTTTGACGAATTATTCTAAAGAATATTATAGCAGAGCTGGCTATATGAAACAAAAACAATGCGATGTCTCCATTGTCCTTATAGGGATCAATGTTAGATAATATTAGATTGTCCATTATCCTTCATGGAAAAAATGTTGAAGAATCTTGAAATTGATGTCTAAATTCATTGAAAGGGTGAGGTAGTCACTGTTTCGTACTGCAAGGTACTCATCAGTCACGCCACGGTCAACGAATGAAAGAGAAAGATTTCAATCCTTACATACCCTCTAGATTTCAAGACAGAAATATAGAAAAAGTCGTATGCTTATATAATGCATAGATTAATATATATTTCAAATCTTAGAATTAATGAAAACCACATGAACACATCTACATTGAAGTTTCACACGTCCTTATCAATTAAGATACTACATTTTACAAGTCTAGATTTTTGGAACTTTCAATGTAGAATTTTCTTCGAAATAGTGATGTATATTAACATACAATTAGTTCTTTCGAACTTTAAATCTTCGGGTTATTTTTGTTTATATATATGTTGTTGCCTTTGCTTGATGATGAAATAGATATTGTTATTTCTGTCTTCAATTCGCATAACAATAATTAATTTGCGGTTCATTTTAAAGGTGAAATTGTGTCCAATGCTATCATTTTTGGACTTGAAGATCATCAGATTCAGCTTCTTGTAAAGTTGTGCTATACGAATTTTTCTGAGTATGACACATAAAATATCAGTTGTCAAATACTTGTTGAATAAAACTTTTTTGTTGAGCAACATAGAATACAGATTGTCTAATTGATAGGAACATCAACTTTTTCTGCAAAAATGGTTATCCTAAGAAGCTTCCCAAGAATTGTTGCATGACTATACTCGTAAAGACAAAACTAAAATTACACAGATCTGTTAAACATTTCCAGGTACCTTATTACAAAACATTATTGACTCTGAAAAATTGTTCCATATAATTTTGAATCACGAAATTTTTTTTTCGAGATTGAAACAACATATAGTTTACCTCGAATATAATATATATATAATATATTGAACAAACAAAACAACTGTAAGTAAACAGAATAATGGGTCATAAATCGGATTGTATTGTGCTTCAACAGTCAACAGTATGAAATCGTGGTTATCAGTTACATATTGATCAACTGTAGTCTATTCAACAATATTTCCTGAAACTCTTGAGCTTCAGAATAGATGGATATATCCACTTATAGGCATACAACATGAAACCCTTTGAAGTCGACATAATGAGGAATCCTCTTGAATAAAGTAATTAGCAACAAAGTGAAGTGTCAGATATTATTTCACAAGCTTAAGTTTATCGCTCCAAGAGTTTCTTCCAGAAGCGAATTCACGTTCTACCTTCCACAGCTAAAATTTTCTCCATTGCACACGATATGTGAACAGTGTAATATTTTGAGAGATAAATCAGATTCATTCAACTGCACTGTTACTGATATTAAGGCAAGTTTCCTTGATCTGCATAGTCACTGTTAGAATATATATATATATATATATATATATATATATATATATATATATATATATATATATATATATATATAAATTGCAATGTTAGTCGCCGACTATTATGAAAAGGAAATACAGAGTATTGGGGTATGCGGCAAAAAAGGAAAAAAGAACATGAACTTACACTTTCTCGAGGTTGGTATTAAACGATGTTTATACAATCTGCAAAATGAAGTTATCGAAAACAATCGTCCAAAAATGAGTTAATCCAATTGGAAAATTTTATAGAGAGAATATGTATACAATAATAATTGTTCAGTTTATTCGACATTTGTCAAGGTGTCAAGATACTGTCACGTCAACGTCAGTAAAAATTAGTTGTTACCAACCGATGTTCAACTTAACCATTATTTCGTTACAGAAGTGTAGACTGAAACGGTATCTGTGACTAAACACAAACTAAAAATTGTGACCTGTGTCCAAAAACAGTAAATACGCATACACTGAACTTAATTGATGGATATCACTTTTTCTGTTCATACTGTTTGTTTCTTGAAATATGAAAGCCATCTCCATAAACAGTCTTCTTGTACGATTTTTCTGTCAACATAAAACTTTCGTAGAGTCATAATCCATATTATGTCCATTTTTATTTACGTGTTCAGCAAGTGCACATCTCTCGGGTTGAAGCCTGCAGTCACTCCTGTGAGAAACTATTCTATTTTTTAAGGTTCTGGCAGTTTGGCCTATATATATATTTTTTCACAGTTGTTACAAAGAATGCTATAGACAACATCCATCTGAGACTCTCTTGGAACCCTATCCTTTAATTTTGTGAAAATTGAATTGATGGTAAGTACGGACCTTTTCGCAATCTTCATCTTCAGGGCGTTATTAAAAAGTTTCGTGAGTCTTGGGGTCATGTTCTTTCGATAAGGTAAGGATGTGTAAAGTATATGTTTCTCTCTATGTTCCTCCAGATGACCAGTTTTTATCTGACCTACATCATTCATATTTTCGTTGTCTTCTGTTTCTTGCATGAGTGGAAGTCCATTATAATGTTGACTGTCATCCGGTTCTTGTGTTATGCGGAAAACAACAACATTACTACCTTGGGTAATATGATGTTGTGATAGGGCAGCGTCTGAGTCAACCATTCCTGATCACTGATCTGTCCGAGTATACCACCAGTTTTGAGCGTAGAAGACGTGCTGAGCAGGTTCTTATTGATTAGTTTGATCGGGTAGGAATTATCTAGTAGCAATTTTTTTAGAATTTGGAGATTCTTCTGATGGAAGGACCCATCCGATATTCTCGTCACTCTCTCCCTCATCTGTCTTACCAAATTGGTTTTGATATTGTGTTTATGGTAAGTCATTGGATGACAGTCAACATTATAATGGACTTCGAGTCATGCAAGAAACAGAGGACAACGGAAATATGAATGATATAGGTCAGATAAAAACTGGTCATCTAGAGCAACATAGAGAGGAAAATATAATTAACACATCCTTACCTTATTTGAACAACATGACCCCAAGACTTACGAGACTTTTTAATAACGCCCTGAAGATGAAGATTGCAAATAGGTCCGTACTTACCATCAATTCAATTTTTACAAAATTAAAGGATAGAGTTCCAAGAGAGTCTCAGATGGATGTTGTCTATAGCATTCCTTGTAACAACTGTGAAAAAATATATATAGGTCAAACTGCCAGACCCTTAAAAAATAGAATAGTTTCTCACAAGAATGACTGCAGGCTTCACCCTGAGAGATGCGCACTTGCTGAACACGTAAATAAATATGGACATAGTATGGATTATGACTCTACGAAAGTTTTATGTAGACAGAAAAATCGTACAAGAAGACTGTTTATGAAAATGGCTTTCATATTTCAAGAAACAAACAGTATGAACAGAAAAACTGATATCCATCAATTAAGTTCAGTGTATGCGTGTTTACTGTTTTTGGACATAGATCAGACCTTTTAGTTTATGTTTTGTGTTTTCTAGTTATAGTAAAGTCACAGATACCGTTTCAATCTACACTCCTGTAACGATATAATGGTTAAGTTGAACGTCGGTTGGTAACAACTAATTTTTACTGACGTTGACGTGACTGAATATCTTGAAACCTTGACAAATGTCAAGTGAACTGAACAATTATTATTGTATACATAAACTATCTATGAAAGTCTTTAATTGGATTAACTCATTTCTGGACGATTATTTTCGATAACTCTATTTTGCAGATTTTTTAAACATCGTTCAATACCAACCTGGAGAAAGTGTAAGTTCATGCTTATTGGATCTTACTCTTTCATGAAAATGATATATATATATATATATATATATATATATATATATATATATATATATATATATATATATATATATATATATATATATATATATATATATATATATATATATATATATATATATATATATATATATATATATATATGTGTCTATGTATGTGCATGTGCAGGTGTGTAGAATTCAATCCTCGAAATCAGATTCAATACTAAGTTTTTTTAGCAATAGTTTGAACATGAAATTTTAAATAGTTTGGACACAAGAAAGTTGATAGAAAATTTCGCAAAATTAAGGGCAAGAAGAATACATTTTTTGTAGATGAATAGAAATAGGAAACGTGAGTTAATTGTAGAATATTGAATTGAATTAAGAATAAATGTTTTATCTTCGTTTTTTTTTTTTTTCTTTTTCCTCGCCATAATAAAAAAATATAAAAGCATTATCCTTTTTTTTGACGAAACTCTTATAGTAGGGCGACTAGGGCGGCATAATCGGAATTCCCTATTATTGAGTAATAGGGAATTCCATTCTAAGATTCGTTATCAAATTGACACATAAATTGGGTTCAATTAATACAGAATCTTTATGATAAATATATCTCCAATCGGTTTTCCCAGTGTGTAGGTCATCAGTCAAATCTGGGATTAATTTCATATTAGAAAACAATCTTCATTCTGAGGAATTTATTCCATATCATTAAGGATATATATTTATTTGTTTACCAGAATGATATTGAATTTTGATAACCACGCAATATAAATTATGGATCAACGCTCTTTTCTTGCTGCCGTTAAGTATTTGAGTTTAGTATTATGTTTTTTGTTATATTGCTACTTGTTTCAACTACTGTTTCAAGTGGGGGTAAGTAAGAAAAACCGTCTGCGGCTTTGAAGTTCAGTTACACATATGTAACTAAATGAGAGTGAAAAATTTAAATATATATATATATATATATATATATATATTTATTTATTTTTACATACAAGGGCTCAATCAACAAACAGTTTAAAACTGTCCTATAATAGAGGAGCACATATTACAAACGTTAATTACCTATGAACTAAGTTTCTATAAACTATATATCTAATATGTATATCTTATGACTAGAAATTTTTCATACATCTCATGGAAATGAAGTTTTCGATGCATTGAGTTGAATCTTATCATTTACAAAGAAAATACCTTATTCTACTAAAAAAGATTAGATAATTACATCATGAAAGTAACTCTATAAAAACTGATGATTACTCTATTATCGACCTTAAATAATCTCTTTTTCGAATGTCTCTTAAAAGTTATGAAATTTGGAGAGAAAATATCCAAGTTGGTTCCTTATAGTCACTTATCATGTTTAGCCTGTTGAAAGATCTATGGATGGGTGAATTCAACATATAATTTGTTTTGCTCTGCTCAAGAACCAGTGTTGTACTTTTTCTTACAACATGTGGAGAACAATTAAAGTTTATAAGGGTCATACGTGCAGCAGAATCTATTAAGCCATTGAGTAATTTGTAGGAGAAACATATATCAAAGTACTCGCGTCTCAAACTCAAACATTCCAGCCTATGAAATTTCAAGTTACTTCTCATATGAGAATCCATGACGGTACCTGTTAAAACGGAAATTGAGAGCATTAATTAACTTCCGTTGAACATTCTCTAATCTAGTAATGTATTTATCATAATTTGGATTTCAAACGACCAAAGCGTATTCCAATTTGGATCTCACAATAGAATTACACAAGGCAATAACAGACTCAATTCGAGCAAAAGGCCTAGTCATTCGTAATATGAAAACCAGATTTCTGCGAGCCTGTTGGATGATTCCTTCAATATGCAACTCAAAGGTCAGTTTCTTATCAAGCTTAACACCCAAATCAATCACTGAACTGACTTCATTCAATTATTGACCTGACAATGTCAAATTGGAGGAGATAGGATTTTTACTTCTGGAGAAAAGAATATGATGACATTTGTTCAAGTTTAGTCGCAACTTATTGAGGCTGCAGTAGCGAGGAATGCATCTGGATCGAACTGTAAAAGAGAATAATCGTAAAAGGATTTTATCTCCTTCGATATTTCAAGATCATCCGCATAAAGATCTATATCGGTATATCTAAAGCATTCGCAAATATCATTCAAAAACATAAGGAAAAGCAGTGGACCAAGATGTGAACCCTGTGGTACACCTGAAGCCTTGGAGAAGTTAGTGTAAACTACACATACAGATGTTCCTTCCTCTAAATTCCTCAATATCTGCTGTACGAAAGACAGCAAGTTTGACACAAAAGATCGACCAGACAAAAATCCATGTTGACATGGAGTTAGATAGTTTTTATTTTGGAAAAACCGATTTTTGGTGATTATGGACTCAAACATCTTCCACATATGGCATACTAGTGAAATAGGTCTATAATTTTTTCCATAACTTTTATCGCCTGACTTTGGTTGGAGGATGGATGAAATGCATTTTTATATTTATATATATATATATATATATATATATATATATATATATATATATATATATATATATATATATATATATATATATATATATATTCTTGTAGCATTCTTGTGAATGTTTTAGAATTGAGGTTTGTTCAATAATGTAGAATATGAAATGACGCCATGAGACTAAACAGGAATACTCTGCAGATAATCTCAAAGAAACAAAATTAATATGGAAAATTCTATTGACACTATAAACTTATATCTCAGCATATTTCTATGATATTAGTAGACTGCAGGTGGATTCAACTGAAACGGTTTAGCGTTGAATTTGCTGACCTTGTGGATGAGCTCAATGTTCTTTGTAGCTTTATTACTCTTTCACCATAGTCAGAATCAGGATAATACGTAGTTAATAGCAAAAATCCCGTAGTAGGTAGTATAGCAAAAATTCAAGCAGTGCGGTAAAATACGGTAGTACAAATACGGTGTACTAGTGAAAAAGAATCTGGTTGTAGGTAGTGAAGAAAAAATCTGGTAGTAGGAAGTCATGCAAAAATCCGATAGTAGGTAGTGTAACGGAAATACAAGCAGTACCGTAAAATCCGGTATGAGGTAGTGAGTCTAGTGTTTCCCCTCATTCGGATCTAGGACCAGTGTTCGTTTTGAAAGTCATCGATTCTTGATTTATTGATTAAATACGTACTGATGATTGATAATAATGATGAAACAATTGTATCCTAGTATCATTCAACATAATAGATGATTTTTTCGAAGCCCCCTTATTATTCACTCTCGAAAGTAATGGGTTGGTTCTCGTTGAAAACATTTCAACATTTGAAAACCTTCCCGAGATTTTAATTCGAAATATTTCGATGAAGACTCTCAGTATTTACTATTATGAATGATTCGAAAATCTTCAATACAAAAAACAGAAAAATTTGAATATATATTATTAGTACGGTGCAATTAGACCAAAACCTCAACATCCAAAGTAAAAGTTTCCCCCCAACTTTAAATTGTTTTATACAGTCCACATATTGTTTGGTAAAAAGTTACACCATTTTAAGCGTCGGGTTTGGAAAGGAGGGGGGGGAGAAGTAGGCAAATTAGTAGTTTTTATCAGTTTTTATTGAATTTTTCGAAAACTAGGCGATTTAGGGCAAAATGAGTGGTATACAAGAATAATATAAATTAAATTGCGAACAAAAATAGTCCTATGCGTTATTTGGCTAAAGTGAACGGTTTCTGAGTTACAGAGGGTGTAAAATATAAATTTCTCGTATTTTTTAGATTTTTTGAAAAATATTACATTTACACTGACACTTTTTTTTTAATACGGGATTTTGTTTGGTAAATTGCGGTTTTAGTGGCCGGTGGTATGTTATGATAAGCCCTTGAAGAAACGTCAACCTCACCACCTTATCAAGGGGTTCTTTGGGGAAAAGAGGCTTCCACAGGCCTAGGCCATATAAACCTGTGGTACGGAGAAACCCACTCATTACTATTCAGTCCTCTTCAAACATAGCATCTTCCTCTTCTAGATCTTCGTCTATGATGTTCGTGCCCCTGTTATCACATACAAGGCCTGAGCAATTACCGCATATGCTTGAGCAGTTTAGACCACTCTTTCTGCACTCGCAGTTACGGACGCATTCGTCTTTGCAATTGCACACTATGAGCGAAAGTAATTCCTGGGGAGCTGCAGGACGTGCTGTTGTAATTGGTCTCAAGTGTTCGCCAATCTTCTTCCACCCCCACTCGGACGGATTCTTCTTCTCATTCAGCCACTGCTGCACCTGGTGGTAGGTTCTAAATGAATGCTGCCTGGAACCAAAACAAATGAAGTGTTCGACCATGTTCATATTCCAGTGGTTTTATTGTCTGGGAAGTCATGTTTGTAGCAACTATTTTGGAATAGACAGATGTACTCGGGGCTCTGTACGTTTGCAAATCAAACAGACCTCGTTTTTCAACAGCTTGCGCAGTAATATTTTTCGAGGTACGTTGTCCTCTACCTGAAGTGCGGTTTTAGGTGTTATGCAAGCAATTCCACCCATGACATGAAAGGTGTTATGGCCATCCAGAGTGTGTACATTGTAGTCCGCATTATCGAAAACAAATTGCACATATCCGTTATCAATTCTTGTGCTCTCTTGGGATGTGACCGATCTCTCATATTTTAAAACTTCCTTGTATGGTACACAAACACCCAAATTGCAAAGAATATCGACCAAGGCCTTTGAACCAAATTTTCTGTGCAATGAAACACCGGTTCCAAGTTGGACAGGAGACAAAAATGATCTTGGACGTGCAGCGCTTATTATACTGTGACATATTGCATTTTTTTTCCTTTCAGCCACTTGTTTCGTCCTTTGAATTTTCTCGGGTGTTTGTCTTTTAGAAGTAGGCTGTATTATTTCACTTATCAACACGTTGAGCACTTCAGGTACCAGTTCAACTCCTCCTTTAGAAATTTCTTCAATTGTTGGAAACTGAGAATAATCGTAGCTTCTGGACTTGATCTCACGTCGAATAATAGCTGCTGCAGCTTTGATTACTCTCAATTCCTCCTGAGCTTCGTTATCAGAGTTCCGATTTCTATACCAATTGTCTGATAAAATATTAGTAGTAGTTCCAGAAAAACAAATCACACTTCTTTTCCCGGGTAAAACTGCGAAATTCAAGCTATTACCATAGCGCTGAATAAGTTTTCTTTTGAAATGTATGTCAGTATATGGCTCAACTTCGGGACTCAGTTGAACGAACATATTTTGTAATTCTTCAAAAGCGTACTGACATTCATCATTTTTCTCCAAATAATCACACAGCATATCAAAAGCGTCTTCTCTTTTGGCATCAGCGCTTGACCCACCTTTGGTTGTTGCTGCTCCTTTTTCAGGCCGTGAGGATCCTGGCTTTTGAAATGTCTAGTAACAATGCCAGTGGTATCTTCCATCAGAACTGACGAGGTCGATGACCTGAGAGAGCCTCACACTTACCTCATCTCCCCACTTGTCGTGCCTGTTAATTTCTTCCGTTCGGATGTTGTCAATGAGTTCAAGTTTCTGCACCAAACTCCACTTTTCTAGAGCTGGGTTCCTGCATTTCGATATATCAACACACTTGCGACCACAAAGAAAACATAAGGATTTAAAATCAAATGATTCCCGGGGAATCTTAGCTGGAGGTTCCTCATCTTGTTGAGGTGGATTTGGACGTAATATATAAGATTGTCTACACTTACTATGTACTTGAAGCGAGTCATTCTGCAGGAACTTTTCTTTGACATCATCTTTACGAATTTCACTGCACTGAATAATTTTGTCCACCGCCTTTCTAGTCAGAGTAATTAGTACACCACCCTTGTCCTCACAAGGTTTCAAAATACACTCCGCCATAATTCACACACTTTCAAGTGATTATCACAAAAAGATTTAGAAGAAGTCTAAAGACAAGCAATAAATCCAATGACAACAGAACTTCACTAGAAATAATACTGAGTACTCACAAACGCATTCAACGGGTTTTCCTATACGACTACTGACTAAGAGTAAGGGACAGGAGTGAGGGAGAGTGAGAAAGAGAGCGTCTGAGGGGAGTGGCGGACGACAGGTGCAGGGTGTAGCTGGTCGACCGACCCCTCGCTCGGCATTGTTCTAAACACGTTCTCGTACCCAATATTTTTACCTGTGGTGCTTCTTAGCTTCTTTTTGGACTACAATACGATTGTATGATATAACTTTTTGATCAAATTTTTAATAATTTATTTATTACATAGTAGTTATAACTATATGTTTCAAAAATCTAAAAAATACGACAAATTTACATTTTACACCCTCCGCAACTCTGGAACCGTCCACTTTAACAAAATTATGCTTAGGACCATTTTTGTTTGCAATTTAATGTAGATTATTTTTGTATACCATACTTAATCGCATAGTTTTCGAAATACTAAACAAAACTGACGAAAACTAGTAATTTTCCAACTTCTCCCCCCTCTCCCCCCAACCCGACGCTAAAACCGGTGTAACTTTTTGACAAATAATATGTGGAATGTATAGAACAATTTGGAGTTGAAGGGAAACTTTTACTTTGGATGTTGAGGTTAGGCCGCTTTTTGGACTAATTGCACCGTACTATATATAATGGGTGATTTTTTGAGCGTAGTTTTTTTTATTCGAATAAACACTCAATGAGCATCATATACTCAAAACTTTCATTGAAATTGATGACTTGGCCTTTGCCATTTACATTTTGAAGATAACTTTATGTAAATGTTGTCCGCGGCTCCTTATCAAATGGTCCATTCGGAAGGTCCAATTTTTCGTCTCTTTTTCGAGCATTTCGGCCTTGTATATCACGAATTACGCGTGTTATGTTATCCTGTCTTAAGGCTTCAATCGTATTCGGCTTGTCCACATTACACCAACGACTTTTCATAACCCCACAAGAAATAAACCAGAGGCGTCAAATCGCATGATCTTGATCTGGCGGCCAATTCACAAGGCCATTTCGAGAGATAAGCTACTCACCAAACTCATCCTTCAACATATGCATTGTTTCACGAGCTGTGTGGCATGTGGCACGGTCTTGATGAAACCACATGTAAACCAAGTTCAACTCGGCCAACTGGAGCAAAAAAAAGTTGCGTATCATGGGTGGATATCATTCGTCGTTGACGGTAACGTTTCTTTCACGGTCGTCTTTGAAGCAAAATTGGACTTATGATCCACCAGCCCATAAACCACACCAAACTGTCGTTTTTTCGGGATGCATCGGTAATTCTTGTATGGCATGTGGCTGTATCACTTCAGATGCGACAGTTTGGTTTATTCAAAAATTAAACGTTGTGATAGGTTTACAAACCCAAATCAACACGTAAAATTTTCCATGTGGTTGAGTAACACATGCCCAATTGCTGAGAACGTCGACGAATTGACATTTCACGATCCTCATTAACACTGTAGGCTACGGCTGCAATATTCTCTTCAGTACGCATTGTATGCATGCGAGACAATGGTTTAATGTCCAAGAAAGTAAACTTGGTGCGAAATTTGGTGATAACAGCACAAATTGATTAGTTGAATAAATAAGTTGATAGCAGAAGGATTATGACGACCATAATATGGTCGTAACAAACGATACACATTTTTCATAGAGCACGAAATTTGATAGTGAATTTCAACAATTTGCAATTATTGCTCGTTTGTATGTCTTTTCATAATGAAATGGCAGAGTGTACTAGAAACTTTCCATATTGATAGATGACATTTAATAATTTAATATTGAATTATCAATTAACCAGTGCCGCCAACATGAAAACTTAACTTTTAAAAAATCACCCGTTATATATAACTATGTACATATAAATGTTTAGGGAGTGTTGCCGTAATTATAAGACTTTCAATAGATAAAACCCAAAATTTTTTTGTGCATATATGGGTCATTGTCAAATTTTGCGCAGGTAAATAGAATTTGAAATGATAAAATTTTTTATTTTTTTATTATATATATATATATATATATATATATATATATATATATATATATATATACCTATATTTGAGATTAAAAATCGGTCATGAAAATTTTATGTAATGAAAAAACACATGTCAGTTGTGTGCATGAATATTGGTCAAACTAGAAATACTGATTCTTTTTATATACAAAGTTGTAGAATTTCTAGCTGTAGAAGGATATAATGCTTTCAATAACTTAACAAGCATATTCAAATTTCCAGTGCTAAAATATTATGATTTCTATTATTGTTATTATTTCCATATATTTCTGTTGAGTAAATATGATTTTTTCATTCTCCACTAATTTAATGGTTTCAAGCATGGCAGCTTGAAAATTGTTCCAGGGTGTTACCCCATTTTCAAAAGTTAAACTGGATACATATTCTCAAAATAATATTTCTCTATTTTATTTTTTACTTGCTGTATAGAAATGGTGGGGAGAAATAGGGACAAAGATGATTACGGTTCTTGGAATGGAGGTTGTCGAAAGTCTGATTACGTCTAAGCCTAACTTAATCCTTTTTATCTCTGCTTTTTGCCCACCATGTTTCTATAGAAAATAAAGATGTGGGATATGAAAATGTTGGTCTTGAGTATAGATCTACAGTTAAACTTTAAAAAATGGGATGATATCCCGAAAAAAAGGTCAAGTTTATAATTCTGTGATACTAAGACAAGTCTTTTTTAATCAAATTTGTAATAGCCTTATATTTATGTATATGATTCTCCTTTCAGGTTATGCATCACCTTCTGCTCATAATGATATAAGCCATAAAGAAAGTTACATTAAAAATGTAGGTACAGGACTGAAATTTCGCGAGAAAATAACTTTGGAAAGTGGAGGTTTTCAAGTCGTTTCTTTTTTAGCGACCTTTCTCAAATTAATTGGAAATAACGCACTTACGATCAGTGTGAAGCAAGGTAATGATAGCAGTAGCAGAAGCTACTCAAAGTATATAAAGTAGAAGTTCTATGTGGTTATCAGAATTTTGTGTTAGAATTAAATAAAATGAATGAAACATTAAGGCGACTAAATTTTGTGGAGTTCAAATAAGTTTCAATCACTTGACAATACAATTTTCATAAAAACTTTCATGAATTGATGGAAAACTCTTAGATTATATGATAGATAATGGAAAATAATAATAATGTATTTATTTAGCAGAATTGCTACATCACATTACAAAATATAGTAATAACAAGTTAATCAAAATTAAAATAATGAAAAGTAGAATACTCTGAATTAGATTAAGTACCAATATATATAAATAACATAATATAGTAGAAAATCAAAAACGTTATACTTAGCACCTAACTAATATACCATGATAAAATCAATTAGAGAACTAGCAGAAACGAGGCCCAATTGAATTATAGTGACTTTAAACTGTATTGCATTTCGTTGAGATAAACGTTCTCAAAAGTCTTTTAAATACTTTTAAACTTTCACAGTTCTTTATATCTGCAGGAAGTCCATTGAATTAATTTAAACCTTTATACAAAATAGATTTGAGCTTTTGTGTGGTGTTACATTTTCCAAGGATAAAGTCTGTTTTGAATCTCGTATTATAAGTATCTTCATCTTCAAATAATCGAACTCTATCACTAATGTAGGTTGATAACATATTTCTTTTCAGTTCAAAAATGAACACTTGTATATTAAACACAACTCTTTGGCTGACAGATAACAAATTTAACACATTAATCATGGATTTGACAGGTGTATATCTATTACATTTTATTATAGATCTCATAGCCCTATTTTGTATTTTTTCTAATCGACTTACTTGATATTGAGGACAATTAAACAATAAGGAATAACAGAATTGTAAATGAGGAAGTGCAATGGCTTTATAGAATGACACCTTTGTACTCATAGACAAAAATTTGCTGATTCGTGATAAGAATCCTAGTTTTTTCGAAAATTTTCCCGTTATATAATCTGCGCGTGCGTGAAAGTTTAAATTCGAATCCAAAATTGTACCCAAGTATTTGATATGTTCATCGTGAACAATGGCTTCTCCGTTTACAGAAATATATATATTATCAACCTGCACATTTATCATTCGTGATTTCTTGGCGAATATACTAAATTTTGATTTTCCTGCATTCAAACTTAATTTATTATCACACAGCCACGCGAATAATTTGTTCATTTCAATGTTCATATCCGATACCATTTGATGTAAATCTTCCCCCACTATATACATCATCGTATCATCAGCAAACAAAGTTATTTTAGATTTTGTGGCTACCTGTACTATGTCATTAATATATATTGAAAATAGCAACGGACCCAAAACTATTCCCTGTGGTACACCGTGATTTACACTTAAAATCGCAGACACACAGTTTTTATCCTGTGTGTACTCTATGTACTTTGTTAGACATATAGGACCTGAACCAGTTCAGTACTTCATTCCGTAAGCCTATATTCTCTAACTTTTTCAGTAAAATTTCAATGCCTACTGTTTCAAAGGCTCATCCTTTCCATCATATTCAACTTTAATGAAATATTCCATCATTTTCAACTTTATGACTACAGAATTCGAAATTTATAGGTGGTTTCACACCCACAAACAAAAGACAGAAAATTACGCAACCACAGTTTCACACATCTCTACCTCTTATCCAACTTGGAAATGCTGGAAAATATTATTACTTTGAAACATCTTTAAGAGTAGGTATTTTCATGATCGCGTGTTATACATACTTCATTTCCAATAATTTCAGTTGAATTACTTTGAAGCTTTTGCATACTGCAGAAGAAACCATATGGATCTCCTCAGTATTGAATCGAAAGAGGAAGACGACCTCATTAAACATTACATGTTCAAGGAATGTGAGTATGAACAGATGGTGCTGCATAACTCGGTTTTAATTGCCTTTTATTCTTCATGACCTATTGAATTTTTGAAACTTTCATAATCTAATATTGATGAACTGAATAAAAAATATGATACTGTGTGAATTTGGCACTGTTATCCTTATGGATCGAATGAAAATACTGCCATTAGAAAAATTGAGCTTCAACCTCCTAAGTCATTTCGATTTGGTTCTCCACTTTGTTTTCAATGGAACAAAAAATGCTCAGGTACTTCCTAAGATAATGTTGAATCACTACTATTGGATAAATGAAACAGAAACGCAAATTTTATTTTAATGAGAGGTAATAATAAATACTTGTCTAAAAATCACTGACTGAACAATTCTTCATTCGACTAGTTTCGCCTTTCACGGCATTATCAAGAATGAAAACATATTACAAAGACAACCTTTAAATATTTGCAGATCTGTTCGGACCACAGAATACTTCTCAAATTCGGTCATAGAAATGCGGGTTTCTAAATTATCAGAGATTTAGCAGCGGGGAGTGGTTTGGATCTAACTGGTCATTGAGAAGACTGTATTTATCGGATTTTTGAAGTTTATTTATTTCCATGGATTCCAGGTAGTTCATTTTCATACCTTTTTCGCAGTAATGAAGAATCTCAGGTTTAAAACAACGTGAGATCGTTTGTCCTGTCGACTCTAGATGTTCCCGAAAAGCTGATTGACCGTTTTTTACGTGTTCTTTTGGTCTAGTTCCGAAACGTCTTCCGGTCTGGCCAACATATGACGACTTACATTCTTCACAGTCCAATCTATAATTTCCAGACTTTTTCATTGGCTCGGATTTGGACTATTTGTTATTAAAGATCATTCTATCCAATCTGCTGTGACTTGAGAATGTTATATTCAAATTATTATTTTGAAGAATTCAATGATTTTTGAAGAGGGGACGTGTGTATAAGGGATGCTCACATATCTTAATTCATTATTATTATTGATGTACTGATAATGATATAATGATAAATATGAATTGAGATATGTGAGCATCCCTTTTACACACGTCCCTCTTCAAAAATCATTAAATTCTTCAAAAATAATAATTTGAATATAGCATTTTCAAGTCACAGCAGAATGATCTTTAATAACAAATTGTCCAAATACGAGCCAATAAAGAAGTCTGGAATTTATAGATTGGATTGTGAATAATGTGAGTCGTCATATGTTGGCCAGACCGGAACATGTTTTGAATCTAGGCTGAAAAAACACGTAAAAAACGGACAGAGTGCTTTTCGGGAACATCTAGAGTCGACAGGACATAAGATCTCACGTTGTTTTAAACCTAATTTTCTCCATTACTGTGAAAAAGGTATGAAAATGAAGCCATGGAAATAAATAAACTTCAAAAATCCGATAAATACAATATTCTCAATGACCAGTTAGACCTAAACCACTCCCCGCTGTTAAATGTCTGATAATTTGGAAACCCCCACCTCTATGGAAACCCTCATTTCTATGACCGAATTTAGGGTGAATTCTGTGGTCCGAACAGATCTGAAAATATTTGAAGGTTGTCTTTGTAATATGTATTCATTCATGATAATGCCGTAAAAGGCGAAACTAGTCGAAAAAAAAATTGTTTAGTCAGTGATTTTTAGATAAGTATTTATTATTACCTCTCATTTGAATATGAACTATCACAGAGTTGATTCATCGTCCATTAAATTAATTTTATTTTAGATTCAATTTAATCTCTCACTTCGAAATGATAGTTATTCGAAGTCATCTTGTAGAATATCATGATCTATTGGTAAATGAAGTAAACAGTATTATTGGTTAAAATCAGATTTGCTTTCGACGACGATAAATCCTTCTACTTAACATATACTACCAAATGAATTAATTATTTTTTATTTGCAATAATACGCGCATCAACCACTTAGGGTTATTAGCGGAAAAGATTAACATTCTGTATAAAATAAATAGTATTTTTCCACTTTACAGACAGAGAAGTTTTTGAATAATTGTTCAGATTTTGCATTTTACGTTCGACATTATATTTTCCACACACACAAACGATGTGTTTCACTGTCAAGGGAACTTCACACTTAATGCACATACAGAGAGGCTCTTTTTTATTATGTAGCCGTGGGTGAGTACCGTGTGGCCGATTCACAGACGAGTTAACTTGGTCAATTCGGTTCGGAGGAAGCGGTAATTCATAATTCACTGAAGCGACAATACTTTTTTGTTTAGAATTTATTTCATTAAATTCTTCTTGCCATTTTTCTTGAATATGATTCTGTTTTAATGATTCATTGTCGAAAAAAGATGAATGAAACTTTGTTTTATTTGACTTACTGGTTGTAATATTTGGGTCTGATGCTGATTGAACTTCAAGATTATCCACTTCCTCGTTTTGTTTTGATGCTCATATGTGACGGGACCCATATGAATTTTTTTATTAGGTTTTGTTTTGTAAATTTGCGAGTTCTTCTTTAATTGATAATAATGCAGGACTTTTCGCAAATAAATGCTATATGAGTCAGATATTATAATATTACGACCTTTGACTAACTTGCATAGTGTTAGCGCTTCCACTATAGTAATTGTTTCCTCAGTGTATATGCTACAGTGTGCTGGTGAGCGGACAGAAAGTTTGATGTCATCCATTATTCACAGCCGCCGCACAACCTATACGAGACTTTGAAGCATCTGTGTAGAATTTGTTATATCCTTCGAATTTAGATATTGCTTCTAGGAATAATTTTTATGATGTGTAGGCGATTCACTGCGTTTTGTGTATTGCAAAGTAGTAATTTATATCAGGAACTTCTAAAGTCCAAGGGGGCACATATAATGTAGGGTCGTAGTATATCTGAAGAAGTCTATACTGAATTTACTATGCGCACATGTCTTTCAGTGAAAGGTACTTTTCTACATTTCTGATTTTCGAAGATATTACTATCCGGAAACATTATGCTATACACAGGGTTCAGTTTGTTCTTTGATATTGTGGAAGCAAAGTGACAAATATTCACGACGTACTTCTAGTTTAGGCTATTGGGCAATTATTCTTAAGCTCTGGATTGAAACTTGTACGAAAAACACCCTATGCTAGTCTCAATTAGTTCTATTGAGTTCTGAATTATATTTAATTTCTTCAAAAATTTCTTCAACAATGAAATGTAACAAACAACATTATTAATAGATTCAGTGAAGATTGGGTTGATTTATTGTTTTTCTACGATTTCCACATTTCAAAATAACTAAATGTCAACATCATATTCGAATATATATTTATACTAGCTGACCGGGCGAACTTTGTTCCACCTTAGAGGCAATAAATGAGCACATTTTATTTTATCACGGTCCATTTTTTATTTGTATCGTTAATGTAAATTAAAAAAGCAAGTATTTCAATGATTCTTTCTTGAACATGTATTTTAGTGCATGGGTTTCACTTTTTAGTGAAACATCTGGTGACAGACGATGTTTCGTTTTATTATCAGGTGCAAGAACAAATAACGCAGATGATCTTCCGACACGTGAACATGCCACATATACTCGTAATTGACCATGGGAAAAACATGGATTTCCTAGATTCGGACCACAAATTTTAAAGCATTGACCGCGTGATTTGTTTTATGTCATGGCGAATGCAAGGCGCATCGAAGATTGAAGACGTTAAAACACAAAAGGCATGTCAGTTGGGATCATCGAGATCCTTGGAATGAGAACTTCCTCACCTTCGAAATTTCCTTTGAGTATCGTCGCGTAAATCACATTGTTCATCAATTTCCTTATCACCAAACGCGTTCCGTTGCACAGTTTTGGTTGGTTTATGTTTCGAAGCATCATTACTACAGAGTCAACCATTAGTCGTAAATTGAGAGGAGGTAATCCCGGCACATCCAAGGAGTTTAAAAATTCAATTAGATAGTTGGTGGCTTCATCTTCATTTGTTTAACAGTCAATCGATTTGAAAGAATGCAGTGTACCAATGATCTCGTTCTGAATTATGAAGTTTAAGTCATCTACATCTTTATTCTTAGCGTCTAAAATTGCTCGATCACTCTACTTTTCATTATTTTTCTGGTTAGTAATGATGTTTGGAAATACTTTGTTGATGAGTTAGTCTTTTGATGAGACAAAGTTACAGAAATTCTGAGGAAATGAAATCAATCCGCTCGATTCGTCGACAGGTACTCGACCATTACCGATAGTCAGTATAAATCTTCATAATCTCACATAAATCTTCAGCAGATATATCGTTCAGCAATGCAACTCCAAAACATCTCCAGTCATCGCGTAGATCTTTCAATGTTCGGTGAAGTGCTTCCAATGCACGTTTATGTGCTTTTGTGCACCCGTCCCAGATGATTATTTTCGATGTTGATAAAACTTTGGCCATTGCGAAGTGTTTTGCAATATTACATGTTGGTTCTTCAATAGTTTGAAGATTTAACGGCAATTTAAATGCTGAATGAGCCGTACGGCATCCTCCTATCAATGTAATGTAGTTGCTATTCCAGAAGAAGCAACTGCAACCGTAATGCTGGATCTTGCACTAACAGTGGCTAAAACTACTGATATGAGGAAAGTCTTAGCAGTTTCACCAGGGCATCCAGGAAATATAAACCACCATTTGCATCATCAATTGCGTTCATTAATGTATCATAAACTTCCTTTTGTTGTTGATTATTAAATCTAATTCCTGTTGATCATATTCAAGTCAACGGAAAAGTTCCTGTGCAAATTCTTGATTAAATGCGTCATTTCATTTAACGATTTGTCGCTTTCATTCCTAACCTGAGTAATAAATTACTGAACATGAGGTAACACATGTCTTCGATCAATATCAAAGCCCGATTATGTATCTCCTCATTCATCTGAAAGTCGCGGTTTCTTGAACTGACACGAATTTGATGTAAAATGTCTTCCGACATAATTATTCTTGTTGTGGTATATCCGTTTTGTTATACCAAGTTTTATGTCACGTTCCACTAGAACGTGATGAAAAGTATTCTATGTCCTTCTCCTGGTTTTAACCTACCTCCCCACCAATTTTCAGAACAGGAGTTATAGATAATGTACTTAGTTAACTAACACGAATCAAATATGGCTTGGAAACACCATGGGTAATATTTAAGGACTCTTTCAGGAAAACTTTCTCAGAAAAAGGTTGGTCAAATGCACGTTTAGTTTATAATTTTAGACATATAAATGGATCAATGGTAGAATATGCTCTGAAAAAAGAAAGAATGCTATTATCACGAGATCCCAAGATGCCTGAGGCAATTAGAATTGACCTGATTGTTATCGGTCTACCAATCTTCATTCAGGAAAAACTAGACAATGAAATACAAAGTACAGAGCACCTGATCAGTGAAATTAGGAAGTTCGATATAAATGTTCGGAGTTCAACTTCTGTTAGAGTAGAGAATGTAGTTTCCAAAGAAAAGCTAGGAAATAAAGAAAAATTTCATCCTAAATCTGAAAAAAAACCTTGTGAGATTTGTGAGAAGTTGGGTTCACCAAACAGATTTCACAGACAAGATAATTGTTGGAATAAACATAGAATAAAAACAGTTAATACTACGCAACTTCAAAGCGACTTGAATATCTAATTTTACAATATTACAAAAAGAAGAAACAGACATTACCAAGAGGAATTTAATAGGATAGCTAGAAACAAACTAGATCCAGAAATAGAAATCAATTGTTATGATTTTATAGTTACAGAAAATTTTGAAGAAAAAACAAAGAGAAAAACATTTTGATGAAGAAAACAAAGAAACTGTTAATTCCTTGATAAACAGATATATATATATATATATATATATATATATATATATATATATATATATATATATATATATATATATATATATATATATATATATATATAGATTGTTGGTAAAATATTTGTATCAGAAAAAATCTATGAAAACGCTCATAGAGAATTCAGACAGAAAAACCGCAATCAATACAACGTACAAATCGATAACGTCATTGCCATATACATTTTATCAGTTTTCGTACGGATCAACTGATGGAACTCTATTTTATCTTCGAAAAATTCAGGGTTTTCAGTCAGTATTCTAGCTATGTAATAAAATGTATACAAATGTAACGGAAAAATAGAAACAACTACTAACGGTCTCTGAATGTCAAGTTCATATTTCGTTATCTCAAAAGTTACACAGAACAATCGATTTTGCCTTCCTTCAAGCATCCGGCTAACCACAAAGATTACAAATGGCAAGTTAAGGAAAGATTTTCAGGAGCGGTGAATTGCGTAACTCGCTTTGTTTATTTTAAATCTCTCCTGTATTTATGAACTGATTCATTTCGAGGCATTCTGAAATTTCAAATTACTGTTGTAAACATGTTTAGCAACATGTAACGTATAAAAAAGAGACGTTTTGTTAAAACATGTTGGTTATGTTATCTCTACTGCATAAACTCTAATTCTTGTTTTTTCACCTCAAGAAAACATCAAAAAAGTGTCAAAATATCGAGAATTGTAAGGAATAAATGAGTTTTCAAACACTTCATCAGACCGGTTATTCCCGTTACTTAAATTATTAAATTTCTCGAATAAGTATTGCACGGTCGAGAAAGTACCTTTTATTATATATATATATATATATATATATATATATATATATATATATATATATATATATATATATATATATATATATATATATATATATATATATATATATATATATATATATATATATATATATATATATATATATATATATATATATATATATATATATATATATATATATATATATATTGATTTTGCCTGTTTAAGATAGTTTATTTCCAATGTTTTTAGCAATAACAGGCTTATTTTGATGTGAAAAACTTCATTCTCGTTGACGTTTCGTTGTATATCACAACTTTGTCAAAACTAATAAATAATTGAATTTCATGAATTTCTATAGATATCAAAATATCAAACCTATTTTTTAAAAAGATCAAATTAGTGTTTTTTGTATTTTCAAAAATATGCTGGATTAATACTTCAGCATTAATATCCAACATTTGATAAAGAAGTAGTACTTCGAAACATCGTCATGCGTACCTATTTGTATTAAATTATGAGAAAATTCTAAATATTGTTTCATTATGGATATTAATTTTCTCCAAGTATCGGCCTCATCAATCATCTTTTTTATATTGCTCACAATAGTACTCTAATAAACATACTTTGTAAAATAATAAGTAACAAGAACACGAATTAAACTTTGTTTCAATTTCTATCAAATAGAACCTTTCAATATTCTATAAAATTATATTATCATACATATTTTTGGCTATATTTGACAACATAAATTGAAAAAAGAAAGCTGTTACTTGAGGGATTATAATATTTTGTATAAATGAATAATTTCAATGAACATTTATAATTTTTTCGTCAAATTGGTCCATATAAATGAATCACAAAAATATCTACTTGCGACAAGCACAAAACTAACACATGCTTACCAATAGCTTTTGGTCTTTTCCCTGCTACACACTCACACACCGATTGTATAATACATCCGCTTTAGTTACATATAGCAGTGGAAGCAAAATGAGTGAGGAATTTTGTATTTTCTGAATTACCTTGACCTTTGAAAAATATATGTGTACTAGTATTTGCGGCCACTAATGCTAGAAGGTAGTTATTTTGCAGCGTATTATAACAAATTCTGTGCAATGTAGAATAATCAGACATTCCTATGCCCCCTTTATACAGTTAGAGGAAATAAATATTTATGTTAACTATATCAAAATTGGATAACACTGTTTCTGCATCTACACTTTTGAATAGCTTTTCTTCTGCCAATTCTATCATATAAAGAATAAGGCTTGAAAGGTTCTCATTATTTTTTTTATTTGGTTTAAGGTTTTTGTTTCTGTCATAGTCATTTAGCCTGAAATGTATAATATACATTAATCAACTACAACTCACTAAAACACAAATAACTGCAACTCAGTAGTTAAAGAACGAAATCGAATTGTGTAAACAAATTCTAGTACATTATGTTACTTACCTTTCAATGAGCTTTTCCTCAGTAACAGTGAATCTTGCGACCCTGTTTTAATGAAGATCTTCCGTTCGGCGACCTTTTTCTTACCGCAATTCTTAATAAAATTAATAACTTTTCTAAATACAATAAAATTTCAATACATTAAGTTCAGTAACTACGACTTTGTGCTATTTGACAACTGTCACAATCTGGCGATTAACAAGCGCCGACTGGTGGCAAAAAAAGTATCGAAATTCCTCATTATATTAGGCCTATTATTTGCTGAGAACTCATCAATTTTTTTTTCAAATGATACGTCAATTCAGTTTCTATTATTTTCAAAAGGTATATATAATATAATTATATATACCTTTTATATACAATTATTTATATATAATATAATTATATATAAATAATGGTATCGAATATTTCAGGTAAGGGTAGTTAATATGTGATAATACGAGTATAATGTTTTCAAAGGAATTCGAATATATAGTATTATATATGTCTATTAAAAAATCATGAAGAATACAAAAAACTTCAAAATTACTGGAAAATCCATTTAGTGTTGTTATGTCAATCTTATATCAATAATAATCAACAATTAATTAATAATGGAAGTTGGATTGTAGTATTTGGATGAAAAAAAATTATAAGGTGTGCGATATTCCATGAGTGATTATTTGCTTGAGCCATATAATACATCGCTGCTCTTTGTTTTAGCTCTAACAAAAACCTTTAATTATGCGAAAAAAATCCACTCATAATAATTGTGACGAATTTTAATTTTCTAAATTTTCGTTTCATCTATGGTATATGGAGTAAGATATTCTAAAAAACGATTTTTGCGGCATTTGGTCTTCAAATTCATACATAATATTATTCGATAATTTTGAGACATCATTGAAGATTTGAAACCCCAAAATAAAGGTTCATAGAAATATTGAGCTTATCATCTTTCATTCCGATGTGAGCTCTTGATATGATCGCGTTTTTTTATTCACCTCTCGATTAAAACTTGTTTCGGATTAATGGAACAATGATTTATCCGTGAAAAGCACTATTTGCACAGGATTTTCACTTTTTCTTTCTAGTTCCAAGATTGGATAGTATTTGGACGTCTGGGACGGATATAGGAAGGAAGGGCATTATGTATGGCTATCTACTGGTCAACAACTTACGTTCACAAACTGGCATCCGGTTTATGTTGTGGAACCGAATAATTTCAATAACTCGGAGCACTGTATCCATATGTACCAATATTTCAACACACCGAATTGTTTTTACTGGAACGACATTTCTTGCAAATTTACTTACAATTTTGTCTGCGAAACTAAACCTATTCTATATTAGAAGAAATTTCTTGTTCAAATTCAATTGAAATGATATTAAATAGTTCTTAATTTTGATTGTTCTGTTTTAATTGATTCAACCAAGTCTAATATATAGACCACTACAGAATGAAGTGTAGTGTAACAAATCAGGTTTTTATATTTATCACATTTTATCTGAGCTAATTTGTATTTCACACAATACTTTCAATGAGAATTAAAAGGTACTTATTCTTGAAGAATTTATATTAAGTAATAGGGACCTCCAGTAAAATGGTAAATATTTTTTCGGTAAAAAAAACAGTACTAACTTTCTGGCTTGATTCTGTTGTTTTCATATTACTCTTATCATTTAGGGATATTGAATTCGTTCAATATTGAACTCCTCAAGAATCAGAAAGGAGTTTTGTTAAGTGATTGCTTCAATTTCGTCGAAAACAATCTGCTCTCACTGAGTACAACCCAGTAATCTGGAGTTAATCAATTAGGAGTAGTTGGATTTTCAACCATCTTAATATAATTGAGAACGATGAAATTTAATTCTTTCGATATGGGAACTGAGAGTTTATAATTAAAATTATGTTACGGACTTTATACTCAGCAAAAGCATTATCTTGTGTCCGTATGAAGTGAATAGTGAAAGTCTTCCTCTCATCTACATCTAAATTCTGTCTAATGTGAAAAAGCATTGACCACGGATAGATAACTAAAATATTTCATCAATATAATTTTGGTTTTCTGTGTTTAGCGTAAATTTTTCCACTGAAAAATTACTTTAGAAAGAACAATATATCATGAATTGCTTCCGTTCAGATGAGTTTGCGAATATCTCTCAGTTCAGTTCAATTCACAATTTTCTTTTTACTGACTCATTATTTCTTATTATTTTCAGAATATTCTCAGGAACTCGGTTATGTATGAATAAAAAAAAGTTTCGTGAATAAGTGGGTATTTTTCCATATTTAGGTGATGATATGAAAATATTTGCTAATTTCTACATGAAAAAAATGGAAAAAACTATAAAATTAAAAATTATCACACTTGACTTAAGTTTCACTGAATACCCTTGAAAAAAGAACATTTAACCTATTTTTTATGACCAGGTAGTCTTTTCCGTGAAACTAGTCTTATGTTCTGTGGATTAGGATATATGAGTGAAAGTTGTACATTTTTAAATTCAGTAATATAGTATACTCTTGATAATGGGTTAGCAACCAGAAATATATGTAGAGTTTTCAATTATTCAGTGAAACTCAAGTCAAGTGTGTTAATTTCTAATTTTATAGTTTTTAACATAATGTTTCACCAAGAGAAAAGCGAAACCTCCGTGTCATGTATTGAAAAAGATGGTTTAATTGAACTGCCTCATGAGAAAGTAGGACAAGCTTCTAGCAGGTTTTCAAAGTGAATTCTGTTAACGCAATATTGTTCCATAAATATTCTTAGAATTTGCCACGTGGGCGTTGTTGGCATTACATTTTCAAAAACTTCAGTAACGTATGACTAAAAATAGTTTGTATTTATAAAAAAAGCAAAGAGTATAGGGGTAGTGGTCAACTGAAAATTATCTCCTTCTAGACGAAAAGTCTAATAAGGGTATTGCGAATATGGGATCATTGAAATTGTGGTAGGAATATTACAAATTTGAAATAGTATTATTTTGTATCATTTAGGATCAAGAAATGGATGGTGTTAGTTGGATCATACCTGTGTCAATTGAACTCACAGTTTTCTATATATGTTTTTCTATTTAAAGTATTCACAAAACAGTTTAAATATTTTCCATTTGCAATTCCCTGAGCATCAGTTCAATAATAACTCAAATATTCAGTTTTACTGATAATATATAATTCGTTGTCATCTATTCTGAACAAAAATAGAAATTTTTCACATTCACTTCGAAAAAACGATTTGAAAAAGGCACTACTCTGATTTGAAATGGCAACTTTAAAATATGAAAATGTATTCTATAGATAAGGTTCAGTGCCAAATGCAGAACACGCAATTGGAAGCAGCAACTGACACGTGTTCCGATTTTGTTGGCACTCATTGAAGCGGTGTAGCCAAGTTCAACATGTACGAGATTGGAGATGAGAAACATTAGGCTCCTTATTAATTTCTAAGGTCTTAACCTGAAACTTGGCTGTGCCGTTCTGATGGAAGCCAACCATCACGATATATTGGTCAACTTCTGCTTCCAATTGCGAAATATATGGAAAACTTTGATTCTCTCGGCAATCAATAGTATTTTTTCATTCAACCTTTTTGTTAGTTAATGATGAAATTTCGAGGATGAAGCCCAAATTATTTTTTGTGACAACTCCGGTTCAGATACTAAATATAATAATCGTGCCTACATATTTTTGGAACAAAAAAAAGATAGATATGTGATTATTTTTGCTTATCACCACGACATCTCCGAATTAGTATAAGAAGCTGCATTTGAAGCGGCAATTAGCTAATATTGATATTCTATTATTTGAAAAATTCCGAGAGACCTGAAAGACTATCGATCCCCCAGAAATACAAAATCTAGCAGAAATCTTACTTTCATTACGTCGCCTTCAGGAACTCTCTTTCTTGCCTCCCAAAAACGATTGCATTCATTCGCAATCATTAGGAATTTTGCTTCATCTTTCTTGCCTCCCAAAAACGCTTCATCCTCTATGAATGCTCTTTCTTCCGTTCATCTGTCCATTTTACTCCAGATTGACGATTTGGTTTTCGCTTAAATTTCACATGTGCAATTTTATAGCGACATTCAGTGCGATCTTCGAGATTTTTTAAAGTGATCTGTTGTACATCCCTCTGGACCTCTTTCAGCCACTCTGTTTCGCATTTACCATTCATAATTGAATCGAGTAGTTTCTTCGGTATTCTGGACTGTTTCATTCTGTAGATATGTGCATAGAACTTTGCTCGTCGTTTTCTGATTTCTTCCGTTATCGTATTTGTCTTTTGATACAGTTCATTCTGAAGTCTTTTCATCCAAATGCCGTTTCTATTGATTAGCCCGTAAATCTTTCTGAGAATTTTTCGTTCTTGTTTTTCTATTTCTCTAATTCCTGAATGGGCGCCAATAACCTGTTTCAGCTTCGTAGAATTCTTCGTAGAATGTTTCAGCTGCGTAGATTGCTTCTATAGGAATCGCTGTGTTATAATGCTTCAATTTGGCGCCTCTCAAAATGCACTTTTCGTTATAGTGAGCCCATGTTAGTTTGTAGGCCCTTTGGAGCTTGGTAATTCTCTGCTCAGTAGCGATTCGGCTTAAACCTGAGGACTGTGTAACTTTCCCGAGTTATTTAAAATGGCCTACTTGCAGAATTTCACCATGATTTCGATAAGAGAAGATTTATTTTTTGGTTTCCTTTCTTCTATTTGGTTTCATCATAAGAAATTTGTAACCCGGTTTTCTGCGCAATGTCATGTAGTTTTTCTACGGCGAGAATGGCTTCAGTTCTGTTGTCTGTGATGATAGCAATATCGTCTGCAAAGGCGAGACATTTGACATTTATTCTTTTTTCTTTTTTGATATCAACTTGTATGCCCTTCACGTGAAGTTCCCATTCCCTAATGATCTTTTCTAAAACAATATTGAAAAGGATTGGCGAAAGTCCGTCTCCCTGCCACACATCTGTTTTGATTTCAAAGGGATCTGATATTTCGTCCATAAATTTTACCTTGGAAGTTGTACTTGTAAGTGTCTTTTCTATAATTTTTCGGGTCTCTCGATCGATTCCAAATTCTTTCATGATTTCAAAAAGGGTTTCGCGGTCTACCGAATTATATGTTTTTCATAAGTCAATGAATGTTATAACTGTATTTCTACATTTCCTCATCTGTAATATCATCTTCAAAGTTCAGATCTGTTCAGCACATGATCGACCTTTTCTGAATTCAGCTTGGTATTCCCCAATTAGTGGATCCGCTTGGTGTTCTACTCTGTTTAGGAGTGCTTCGGTAAGTATTTTGTACGCAACCGGGAGTAAGGAAAATCCACTCTAATTATTGATATCCATTTTGTTCCTTTTTTTGTGCAAAGGGTGTATCAACGCGCATTTTCAATCCTCTGGTATCTGTTCCGTTCTCCAAATTTCTGATATTAAATGATGAAGTTTTTGCGTCATAATATTATCGTTCAGTTTCCAGAGATCCACAATAATCCCATCTGCTTCTGCTGCTTTGTAGTTTTTGAGTTGCTTGATAATTGCCGTAATCTCTTCCATATCAGGAGCTTGCGAGTCTGGATGCGTGAACCTCGAAAAGTCGAACTTAAGTTTTTCTTGGGTTGGATTACAGTTGAGAATGGTGCTGAAATATTCGGCTAACATTTTGCAGTTATTTTTGTGTTAGTTTCCAACGTGCCATCGGATTTTTTAAACCAAGGACAAAGACTGAACGCTTGGTATCCTCGCAAGTTTTCTCTGAAAGTTTTGTAAAAGTCTCTAATTTTATTATTGGCGAAATCCTTCTGTATTTCGTGACACCTATTATTATAATATCTCCGTTTTTCTCTTCTAATTACTTTGGAGGCCTGTTTTGAGTTATAAGGAAGTTCTCCCAGTTTTCATCATTTTTATGGCCTTTTAATTATATATATATATATATATATATATATATATATATATATATATATATATATATATATATATATATATATATATATATATATATATATATATATATATATATATATATATATATATGTACCAATTGAAACAAATTATCTGAATAGACGTAAAGAAACAAAGAAATCTTGATTGCATTCATATTCAATATTTTGTAAGACTTCCATCTCCTATAAATTCAAGTTCAAATTTTGAAACAGAGCAATGATTAAAAGAGAAAATTCTCATTCAAAATTGAAAACAGTTGGAGATAAATTACTAACAAAAACGTTGTGTGAATTCTGCTTCCGCTTCAACCATTGTTTATCAGCGATAGAATTATTCATTTCATTTGTATTCATTGTTATTTCATTTTGATTCATTTTTCAATTTTAATTATCATTACATATTTTTCTTTCAGCTCCCAGCATTCTACTAATTGATAATCTTAATTGAGGTTTTCCAGTTCACTTTCATTATTCATTATCAAATACCTTTTTCACATCATAGCTTTCTTTCAGAATTTGAATTTGAAAACAATGGAAAGTCTACAAAATGGTGAACAATCTACATTACCCAGTGCCTTTGCATATATATTGCCTAACATATATATTCACATTCTTATTTTGTCCTTGAAAACCATAAGGCTACTCCATTTTCCACTAAATGCTTTGGTAGTGTTTACGACTTTTCAAACGTCTTTCCACAATTTGGATATTCAATTTAAATAGATGAGATCGATTTCAGTTTTTATCATATCAAAAAAAAAATGTTCACATATGATCCCAAAATGTTGACCAGTGCCGCCTGTGCAAAATCAAATATCAATATGGTCGCCACAAAAGTAAGTATACTCAGATATTCGAAATATTAAATTAGCAAATTTGGTTTTCACATGCGGATGTCATATCTTCGATCAGAGTTGCATCTATTATTATCTTGTTTTCTATGAGAACTTATCATTCTGTTTATTGAAACGGTTTATATCTAGTCACTGTATTGCAATGTGGATAATATTCCAGTATTAGTTTAATATGGAATATTTGAAGTAATTCAGATAACAGTATAAACTCTACCGCAAGCATGTTTACTTTTTATTTACTTCTAGTTATACTAAATGTGACTAATGGTAAGTTTATTTTCTAAAACAGTCAATGAACATGTCATTAAAAATTTTGTGTTCTTTGACTCTATCTTTCAATCTAATGAGTTAAACATGCATTTTGTATATTTGAAAAACTTATTGCATTCTTTTCGAAATACAATGATCTGTATATAGCCTTGAATTTGGAAGTTGTGAAATCCTGAATTTATTTTGATCTGCGTAAAGGGATTGAGCTTACCCGCATAACGCCCAGATTTCAAAAAATCTATTTCTCAAATTTAATACTACTAAGCAGAATACAGCATTCTAATTTTATGCTGGGTAACTGGTTTGATGACCACATGTTTGTATTGAAAGCAACAGAATTTCCGGTTATTCGGTTTTACTTGAGAATCAGTATATATATATATATATATATATATATATATATATATATATATATATATATATATATATATATATATATATTCAGAAAGAAATTATTGGGTTTTCTGGTTCTCAAAAATATTTATTAAACATCTTTATCACATAACTTTTCGTTCCTTTTCTTGGGCCTTTTTCAAATGAAGTTTCATCAATATATTGTCATCAACTAAAAAAAGAGAAAATGACAGGCATGTAAACAACATTACACGATCTAAAACTTACCACACAAACAAAAACAATACTCATTATCATATTATGAACCAATATTCAAATGAAGAAAGGTTTTCAAAATTTGTTATATTTCTATATATATTCATCTTAATTTACCGACGATGCGCTGTCGTTCACGTTCAGACAAAGACTAATTTCCGTCTTTATTACCTCGGTTTCTTCGGTGTCACTACGCGCACAGAATGTTATTGTAGATTTTACTAAGACCCTTTATATCTACCTTGTCATTAATGGCATCCGGGTTTTTTTTTATATACATCATTTCATGATATTCTCGTTTTCTCTTGTTGTATTCAGATTTTAGGATTTTTGTTCTGGTGAAGTCGAATTTATGGTTCAATACCTGTTCGTGTTTTCTTAATGCGGTGGTGTTCCTGTGATCATATTTGTGTCCATTTAGCCTATTTTGTAGGTGTTGGCTGGTTTGTCCAATATACACTCCTGAGCAGTCTTGACAAGGTATCTGATATACACTGTGTGTCTTTTTGTTGTCTGGTATGATGCTCTTAAGTTTACTAAAGACACAATTTGTCTAGGTTTTCCGATAGATTTGGAATATATGGCAAAGGTAGAAATTGGTTATCAGTTGTATTCTTAATTTTATTAGTTTCGTTGTTTATTTGATGTGTTAGGTGTTTTTACATCTTTGTTTGAAAATTGCATTAACCAGTTTTTTAGGGTATGAGTTTCGATATAAAACTGGTTTAGCCTTATTAATTGCCTCATGTAGATAGCTTGGATCGCTGAGCTTTATTGCCCGGTCTGCTAAACCAATTATAACTGCCTTTTTTTGTGAAATGTGGTGTTGTGAATTAAAATTGAGGTAACGTCCCGACCACGTTGATTTTGTATACCATTTTGTTTCTAGGTTGTTATGGTTGTGAAAAATCGTCATGTCAAGGAAATTTATCTGACTTTTGCTTTCACATTCTATTGTAAATTTTAGCTTTTCGTGATAACTGTTAAATTGTTCTAATATATATTCAGTTTTATTTTTTGGTACTGCTGTTATGCAGTCATCAACATAACGGTAGAAGAAAGGTACATGAAAATTTAATTTTGGGATCATCTTATTATATATATATATATATATATATATATATATATATATATATATATATATATATATATATATATATATATATATATATATATATATATATATATATATATATATATATATATATATATATATATATTCAGTATTTAATTGGAAAAAAAGCTTGGAAAATACTAAAGAGGTAACTTATTTTTTTGTCCTGAACTGCAATTCCAAATAAACACTGAAAGTACATAATTTTAGACCAAACTAGTTTTGCCTTGTCTAAACTTGTTCATCCTATATGCGATCGGATAAACGGTACAGACTAGGTCAAACTGGTCGGTCTTAAGGGCGACAGGAGACTAGTGTAACCTAGGAGGGAATGGTTGAGCCTAATATGAAAAGTACACTTCAGGATAAACTAGTTCGGCCTAGTCTATACTAATTTACTCAGTCAGAAATGTTTGAGCTGATACATATATGATTATATATATATACCGTAAAATATGATTTGTCGCCAGTTTTTATTTTAATGAATCGACTTATTATAAAAACAATGGTCCAAGAAAATGTTTGATGACAATTTAAAGAAAGTATGGAACATCAAATATTGCTGTCAATCAATAAGATGCAAATTTTCATCGCATTTGCTCAAACGTTGTTAAATATATAAACCCCCTTTTGAATATAGAAATAATAACGGCAATCAAAATTTGTTTGTCAAGGTATTTATTTATCTAAATCTTTCTCAGAAATATTCAATTCGTGTCTCCACGAACTTGTTGCAAACGGCTAAAGTACGAGAAGTTCGAATTTCCGATGTAGTAATTTGTACAGAAAGTTAGTTTCGGCAATATAAAATTCGAATCAGAGAGAATGAAATAGTTTTCTGATGTGGTATGGAGTAAATTTTTCAATTTTAATACGTTTTCGAAAATACATTTTTAAAAACCTTATTCAATGCCGTTCAAAACGTTTAATGAGAGTACAAACATACAGAGAGAGAAAAAAGTTTTGAATAATTCTATACGATCTAGTTTTGCACTAATAAAAAAACTTTTATTTTATGATCAACTGAAAGAGTAATCCTTACAGTACACATAAGAAAGCAGAAATTGCTAGATGTTCATCATTACAAATTAATGTAGTTTCTTCACTTTTTGATAGACGCAGTACTACTGATGAGTTGCTTACAATGAATTCCGCTTACACTTTCATTTATCATGAAATCCGTTATGTATTTCAGTATCACATCGTGAATGTGATTAAGTGACCACTTCCACTATGATATTCCTTTGATTAAGTGTGATAATTCTTATGAAACTCACTCAAATTTTCTACTACATATTTATATATATATATATATATATATATATATATATATATATATATATATATATATATATATATATATATATATATATATATATATATATATATATATATATATATATATATATATATATATATATATATATATATATATATATATATATATTTTTATATATAAATTTTTTTCAATGTTTTTAGCAATAACAGGCTTATTTTAATGTGGAAAACTTTCGTTTGTTATTCTCGTTGATGTTTCGTTGAATATTACAACTTTGTCAAAAAGTAATAACTTTTTGAAAAGAAAGTATACCATAACTTCTCGATCATTTTCTTGAGAATTATTCAAGGGAATATTAAGAGAGCGGACTATTTTCCTTCAAGGAAGGGATAATTGTTAGAGTATATTGAAATCTATGACTACATTTGTTGAAATCGCAAGAAGAGAGTTTCTGTTTCGTATTATAAGGTATTCATCAGTTTCGCCATTGACCAACAAACCAAATACCAACACCGATATCAATATTCTCTAAGTAGGCCTAGTTAGAAGTTGTACCTTGTGGAACCAAAATCCAATAATTGAAATGAAAAACTTTATCATGGCAATGAGAAATAGTCGAAAATATAACTCATTCTCCAATTGGGTGGGGAGTAAATTTGTAAGTGTTGTAAATAGACTCAGATAATTATCTCTTGGCAATTTGCCAACAAGATATTTGAACTGTTGAACTAAATTGAAACTAGACAACAAAGTGCTCTGCTGACTGCTGTATCTTCTTCTGATATTTGATGCACTAAAGAATTTCTAAAGATGCACTAAAGAATCAGAATTCCCATAGTTATATAGTGATAATATTCTTCATTTGGGTTGAAATATGAATCAAAAATCAAGAAGTTTTCTCAAACTCCTGTAATCAACTTCCAAGAAATCTAATTTTCATTTATTTATATGAATGCAGTGGTAATTTTGTAAAGTAGTAACGATGTATCTAAATACGAATTTATTTCAGGAGAGTTATGTAAAATTGCTTCCTCGGATGAACAGGGAGTGAATATTGTAGGAAATTGTGACAACAAAGCTGGTAAAGTATAAACAATATACATATACATATATATATATATATATATATATATATATATATATATATATATATATATATATATAACAACACAAAAGTGATAGTCGCATTGAAAAATGTTGTTGAGCTTCAGCATGTCACGTCTGAGACTCTGATCACAATTTTGATTACGAAAATATTGAGAGTTTGGATAGGGAGAGTAGTCACAAAAAAAGATTATTTTTGGAAATGACACATATACACAACACAGACAATACGATAAACCGTAGCTTACATATTGAGAAATTGTGCAACATCTGTAAAAGTATTTTAAAATAGAATAAATCAAAACATTGTCCCACGCCAATAGTTTGAAATTTTCGAGTAAATCATTGTACACCCCACACATATGTGTCTCGTCTTCATCCTTCTAGGGTGTTGAATTTCTGACCATTCAGTTTAGCAATATGTAGGGTACAAGTCAACAGAATAAAAGACGTTGTTTGAATGATGTTAGTTCTGTTACCATCACTGCATAAACTCTAATTGTAAGTAGTTTTATATTCTGTAAATATTCAATTTGATCATTGTAGTCATTATATAGCCGCTTGTTTTTTCTATAGATATATATATATATATATATATATATATATATATATATATATATATATATATATATATATATATATATATATATATATATATATATATACGGATGTATATGTATATTGTAAAATAGTAAATATATTTAGAAGTAGTACTTCGAAACGTCGTCATGCGTATTTGTATTAAAATTATGAGAAAACTCTGAATATTGTTTCATTATGGATATTAATTTTCTCCAAGTATCGGCCTCATCGATCATCAATATTGTAAAAATTAGATTTTTGGGTTTTGAGGAGATATTTTCTGAGAAATATCTTTTCAGTGATTTACTGACAGGGGAACTTTCACTCACCATAGATAGCATTTGTCGAACGCATTAGCTCTGTGGGAGTCATTCTGTTATTATCAGGATCGTAGAGGTGGTCTCCATTGCAGTGATTTTCACGGCGGGGACATTCGTAGCGTTGATTTCCGTAATGTCCTAGAAAGTTCCTGGAAATTTTCGCAGTAGCAAGTATCACCGATTTTTCGTTTCCTTATTCTTCACTACAGATTATTGATATTCTGTGGTTGAATGGTGCGGTCAATATATGACAGTAATTGTGATTTTATTGCACAATACAGAAAAACATTGTTAATCATTCAAATTATAATTCATTCGAATTGTTATCAGTTAGCAATTCGGTCTCAGAAATGAGTTTTGTATTAGTTTTGAGATGGTAGTCATATAAGATATTTTCTGAAGCTTTTACATGATATGTTACTTGATATTTTTCATGAAATTTCATTGTAAATGTTAAGGTAGAGGATACGTCCCAGAATTTCCCATCAAGAATAATAAAAATAACACTTCAAAAAACCCAAAGAAAAAACAGAAACCGAGAACCAATCTGCCAGTTTTAAATCTAGGAGGAGGTGCTGACTGGTATTACTTTGAGACAAACTTGAAAGTGCGCATGTGAATATATACAGCAATAAATGATTAATTTTCTTCATTTCAGCTCAACTATTTTGAAGCATTCGAGTTTTGTAGAAAAAATAATATGAATCTTTTGAGTATTGAGTCGAAAAAAGAGGAAGTACTCATTAAAACTCATCTGTTCAATTTAGGTAAGTTTTTTTGCTATCCTGTATTCAATACTAGCTTGTATCAGCATACTAAAATATCATCGTAAGGGATTTTTTGTTTAAACTCAGGAGGTGAGATTTCGCAGTGTGCATATTTGATGTTTCTAGAAAATAACCTAATGCGTATGTCAAATATTCGTATGAATTCGTTTGGAATTAAGTATTGGTATGGAATGAAAAAAATCATGAACTTCTCATCTGGAAGGAAAACGTCATTTGGAAATTAGTTTTGCGAAAATATAGTTCAATTTATTTTAATTGTATAACTTCTAACGGCGACAGATATAGTAGTTTTTCTCTCGAAAAGCAGAAAGAGGGATAATTTTCTATTTCGTTTTTACTATGTTTCATAATATTTAATTTTTTTCCTTATTTACTAAATAGGAGCCATTATTCATAATAAAGAGAAAAAAATGATAAATCACTGGAAATATAAAAACAATTGTTAAACTGATTTACATATATATTAAAAAGAATACTGCATGACGAACGTTTCGATGAGATTCACCTTTTTCAAATGCTACGTGCAGACTAATGTCATTTCTCGAATACATACAATATATTAACTTAAATTATGAATACAGAGAAAACAGGTAGAAGGGATTAATTTATGTTGAACTACTATATAGTAAACTAAGTTACTTTGAAAAGATTGAGAAGGGAGCTTGGGGTATGATCGATTTGGCTGTTCAAAAGGTTGCCAGAATATTTGTATTTATTAATTTGAAGTGATTCTAACAAATTAAGCTTCATTCCCTTGTTTGCGGTAATCCGCATTGGTCCCTTCTACTTGTTATCTACCTGTTTTCGCTGTATTCTTACTTTATGTTTATATATTGTATATATTCGACAAATGTCATTAGTCTGCACGTAGCATTTGAAAAAGGTGAATCTCATCGAAACGTACGTCATGCAGTATTCTTTTTAATATATGTTTGAATCAGTTTAACAATTGTTTTATTATGTTTATCGATTTACATCAAGTATCGGCCTCATCAATCATTAATTGGAAATATATTGATCTACGCTTTTTTCCTCATAGTAAAATATGATATAAAATTCTAGTGTACAATTTTTTTTTCAGTTATAAGAAGAAATATCAATTATTGTTACTGATGAAAACTTAAATGCATTATCATTTCATCTCAAAAGGATAATGTATTCATGTGATATTCAATTTTAATAATTATTTTCAGTCCCAAAGGTGACTAGTGTTTGGACTTCAGGAACAGATTTAGGAAGAGAAGGTCACTACATTTGGCTGTCTACAGGTCAAGAATTTTCGTATACCAATTGGCATCCAACCGCTGTTATTGAACCTAATAATTATAATAATTCAGAACACTGCATCCATATGTATCAATATTATAATGCAGTTGACACTTTTTTCTGGAACGACCATGATTGTAAATTGACGTACAATTTCGTTTGCGAAATTGAACTGAATTGTAAATTATGTATTTGAATCTATGTCCAAATATATTTGAAGAACAAGTAGTATGAATTATATCGTTATGCCATATTTACCTAACGAAGCTTCATTCATTAGAGTTTCGACCTCTCTGTCAAAGTTTCTCGAAAGAATTTTAAACATGTAACAATCTATTCACGAGTATGTCCACTACTAAACTTATATCGTTCTTCTGAGATTCTAACGTTCTCAGTAAGAATACTCAGATGTAATTTTTTTGTTCTCTGGATTAAAAAACACTATCGATTTCCTATATAATTATCACAGCAATAAATTAATCATTCCCTTCGTTGAAACAGTTGATGAAACTAGAAACTCTTAATAATGAGATTTGATATTGAATAATTGCCGTGGAAATGAATATTGTGGAATCTATGAAGTGTTTCATATTCAGCACCTACTGTGAACTATAACAAGAGACATCGTATGAAATATTCAGCATATAAAGGTAAAGCTCCTCAAAATTGTTTTCGACACCAAAGATTGTACGCAACGTTACGCAAAGAATATTGATAAAATTACTTGTTGGAAGCCATTGTTGAACGACATATATGATTATTATTTGAGGAAAAATGCGAGGCTTCATTTTCTAGGAAAAGCGGGTTCTCAAAAATAAACCTACGCAAACTTCGAAGTTAGTCAAATAGCCAGGTCACGTTACTCTAAAAAATAGGAGTACCTTTTTTTTATTTTAACCTATTCTTTTATTTTTTACCATATTTCCAAGAAGCGGAACGTTCACAGAGACGTTCAGGATACCCTCGCTATGAAATTCTGACAAGTCTCCATCGATACCCTGCGTTCAAAAAATTTAATTCGACGTCAAGAGTCGCAAAACTGGGATTTTAGAATATTTTTTGACCTAGTGGTATGTTACACGACAACGATAGTTGAAACCAAAATTCAAGATGAGAAAATTATCTAAAAAAATTTTGGCCGTACTGTTTTTTTATAGTTCACTATTTTCGAGAAAAAGCTTTTCGAATGATAGCTGTAGCTGCATTCTCCATAATATGAACCACTGCGTATATTATTGGAAGTGTAGTATGAGTATGAATTTTATATACGCATGACTGATCCATTTATATTACATAATTCTATGAATTCAAGCTGAATGGGAACTAGGGCCTTCATTTGGATGTAATACACCAGAATTATTAGGGGGAGAAAAAACGTTCTTATGGAAACTATTCCAAAATTATGATTAGGTGAGATAAGCGTGAGATAGAATCACGAACATTGCTTTCTTTTGGCTCTTTTTCTTTCGCTCCAGCAACAATCACATGAATTAACAAGTATCGCTTTTTGTCCTTCGTTGAATGATCACGCAAAGGAAACATGTGCGGTTAACTCATCTTCCTCCAGTTTCAACTTTTGTCAAGTAATACTTCTATCTAGTGTATCGTAAAGTTCATGTGTGGTTTGTTAACAAACTAGATCCAAAAGAATGGAGTAGGACGCTAACTGATAAAACGCCTGGACTAATCTATTCTTTATTTCCAATTGCACCAGAAAGCTACGTAATACCAATTTTTCTAGTGATACATCAACCTGTTTCTGTTGATAGCTCAGCGTTAAAACATGACTGTCTTGGAAAATTAATGCATGTTTTATAATATATTATACCTTCATGCAGCTGTATTTTGAAAAACTCTGCCTCTTGCAGAAATGTATTGTCTTATCAAATAACAGACTTCAAAATTGAAATTCCGTTGCTCATTAAATGTTTGCAATGCATTGTAGCTTCGTGGAAACATTGAAATAGATATTTATTCGAGGAAACTTATTGAATGAATTAAGATGAATGAATAAGATCATTTTATTCATCTCGAATAACATGTAGCTGAATTTCGACGAATAAATGTATTATCAATACAAACTGAAAATTTTACTTATAATACGCGTTCAATAATGTTCAGACACAGCGCAGGCACGCATATTATGGAGTTTATGGCATTCAACATTCGAGTGGCTTTTCCTCAGAAATAGTAAATCTTAGCAAAAAAAGTATTCCGACTATTTTAGTATATAATAACCTGATAATCGAAGATTTTGATTGCTTCTTTCGTTGATTACCCCAAGTTTTCCGTTGAAGATGTTTTCACTTCCGCTGAAAGAGTGAATTGATTGGTTATTTCACCACAATATGAGACAGTATATCTAAAGGTATATAGAGGTCTGGAGCTGTTAAATAGTTCTCAAAAATATCTAAGCACCTGGTAATCACCATCATCAACCAAGACAGCCATAGAATTGCTTCTCACAACCTAGAGACCTTCTATCATACCTAGAGACCAATTTTCGTCCATTATTAATTTCATTTTTGAAACAAATAATTTGTCGTATTGAAATGAATTTTATACTCAAGTTGTAAAACTTCAAAAAACTTCACATATGTTATACTTATATCTGTTATCTGTTATACTAATATCTCTTTATATCTGTCATCTATATATACTGTTTAATGAATAATTGTTGAGAACGCATCGCATGAAAAAGTCGTATTCCGAAATGCACCGATGTGATTGCAGAGTATATCCGGTTGAAAATTTATTCATTTTGATATTGAATTGTCGTGTCGAATATTACTACTGATGAGTCAGTTTTTTTTTAGGTGTTTAATATAGAATCTTTCAACTGTATAAATTTTGAGTGCGTTTTTAAGCGGCAAGTGTTTCAAATTATTGATTATATCGTTGATTATTTTTCCTTTAAAAGAATTTCTGCATCTAAGATTACATTTTCAATTTTGCAAGAAATCTTGAAATGGTCTCCAACAAAAAAACTGTCGTTATCAAATTTTTCAATCTTTTCACCATATCTCATTGAATTTTTCCGATTATTTCAATTACAATAACCAAGTCTAGCTTTTTTTATATTTTTGATTTTTTGCGTTGAAATAAATTCGTGTATTGTTTTTCTTACAAAAACTGGTTTCCTTATCTTTACGTTTTTTCGATTCAACGAGGTAACTATTGTAAACCAGATGGAAGATAAATCTTCGCAACTGATCAGAATGATTTTATGAACGGAAATTTCATGGAATATATTTAAACATATCCCCTGGAGGTTTCAAGTCGAGGATTGACTATATCCCCTGAACTTAAAAGTTAAAGTTTCAAGAAATCACGAGTGGTTGAAATTGCCTGGCTGAACAATTGGATTTTATCATTTATATTCAATCTGAATAACTAGAAAGTGGAAATAGACGTTCTGATCAAGCAGGAAGAAATCTGGATCTCAAAGCAAAAAGAGATCTTTGAATCGAGATTTTTAGTCGATAAAAAAATCGAGATCTTCGATCTCGATTTTTCATGACTAATTATGTTCCAAATTAATATTCCTTCACCATTGATAAGTTTTTATCAAACACCAATAGTTATAATTTGTTATCTTGAATCAAAGAGATTTTCAATAGAAATTTTAAACAAAATTATCTTGTTTCACTGTCTATATTGCTCATAAATCAGGTGAATTTATATACGTCTCCCCAGCTTTACAGTTGCCCGGTGCTATAAGAAACATTTTACAGGGAAGTACGTTATAAGGTCTCTGATTGTCCCATGGGGATCGCCTTAGTTCAACTCTTGCATCTATGGTAATGTCTTTTCTACTCAATACATGTCTGCCTAGGTTATCGTTCCATCTATCATTTTTATCATCTATCATGAACACTGAGAGATCTGTACCATTTTTAGACACCAAAGTGGTTAGCTCTGATGAAAATGTAATTAAGTTGGATTGGTATCAGAAACATTGATATTATTGGTATTTTTTAGGTAGATATCTGCATTTTCGATTCCATTATGATTTAAACATGAAGTTGAATATAATCCGTCAACTTCAACATTCAACTTCAAGATACGTCATATAGCTGGCAACTATCAAAAAAGTATATTTTTGAAATGTGCCTCATAAATTGGAATGGCAACAACATACTTAAGAAACAAACATTGCTGGACTCAGCTGCATATACAGTTATTTGCTTTGGAAAAAATTTTAAATGAGCCCTTCTACAACTAACTCTTCAGTTCTCAATGGGCGTTTTGTGTTATTTGTTGTGACATTTGGTTTTTGAGTGTTTACATTTAGACGTTTGTATGCGTTCCTACAGTTTGGTACCTAATTCTTCTACAATTGTTAGGTTACCTCAACTTTCACATTTTCATATTCAATTGTTAAAATCTGATTAAGTCATTATTATATGTTAATTATAACAACTACATACACTGCTTACAGTTTGGTCAAATATTCAGCCTAGTTAGCAACAACATGTAATACATTCCTCATGACATTTCACTCAATATCTGTATTGTAGTGATGAAGAGTAGTGATGAAGAATATAAACATATTCAAAATAAAGACCAGGCAACAAATTGGTTGAGTATCAATTATAGTGGCCATATTTTTGCCGGAACTCAAATCATATATATTGACCAGCTGTTCCGAATCAAGGAGTTCCAAATGTTAATTCAGAAGAGTATTCACTTTGTGAATACTCCTCTGAATACTCCAGTTTTCGTTGCTGATGAAATCAATATTGCTTCCCATACATAAAGTGAAAAGAAAGAAGTATAATACAACACAGGGTTTCAGATTTGATGAGTGTCAGTATCAGAAACAAATGAAATATCAGGTTATGAGAAAGAAAAGGTAATAAATACTTCATGAGAAAAATGAGAGTACGAAATCATCTCGTAGGTTGATGATAATAAAATTGATAAATGTTAGTAATGACACGTCTTATATACTTACCGACAAACCGAGATAGCAAGCAACCTCATGTACGTCATCAACAGCATGAAAATCCAAATTTCTTGCAACAATACTTATTATATTCTGAAATGTCGGTTCCAGTGCTTTATTTACAGGTAGTATCATTGAATCTTACTTACGGTGAGTAATTTTCATTTATTAAATGGGGCACCTTGAAATAATTCTTTCTTTTCTGAGTTTTCCGAGGCTATTCATTATTCAAGAAAAATCGAATTCATGATGAATAAAATGACATAATTGTCTTTTATTTAGTCACCAAAATACTTCATTGCTCATAATTATTATTCACAAAAACGTCTGATAATTTCATGATTGCGCAGATTATTGATAACAAAACACAGAAAATTCCGACCGTTGTACCAAAAAAAATTTTTTTTCATTTTATCATGTTCTAGCTATTTTTTGTTTCAAGTAGTAGATCGAATTGCTTGCCGAATTTCAGGTTTGAGTAATAACTAATCTTTAGAGAACCTTAGAGTTCCTAGAAATTTAGTTCATAAGCTGAAAAATTGTGATACATTTAAAAGCAGAAATGTGGATACTCAAAGTAGCACTGAATGTAGTTATGTCGAAGTAAATTTTATCTGAAACTTTCATGTTTTTTTGGAACCAATTGGCCAACAATATACCTAGCTTTTTTAACAAATGACACGGAGGTTTCGCTTATCTCTTGGTGATACATTATGTTAAAAACTATAAAATTAAAAATTAACACACTTAACTTAAGTTTCACTGAATATATTGAACACTCTACATATGTTTCGGGTGTCCAACCACGTATTTTCAGGTGTATACTCTTGATAATGGGTTAACCACCCGAAACATATGTAGAGTTTTTAATATATTCTGTGAAACTTAATGTGTGTTTATTTTTAATTTTATAGTTTTTAATATACCTAGCATTTACTTCCGTGTAAGTCTTGAGCTATGTGTACACTATTTGTAACTTTTCAAATAAAAATGATGTCATTAACAATTTTTTTGAAATTATCAACTTCTTCAGGATAAAATAAAACATTGAAACAATTGATATAATGAAACTGGTTCAAGTTGAATTCAATCTAAGTATAAAGATCAACAGAAATAAAATAAATTGAAATATATAACGGAAAAGAACTCCTCGATATTTCGAAATATGTTTGACAATTATATCTTTAGTTCAGCAATTATGATTATGTGAAGGAATGGTTTCTTTATTTGCACTTACAAAATGAAAGCAGAGTATGATCCGATATGCTATTATTTATGCTGGTACTATATATCAATATTTTCATTATAATTATTCATATATTTCATTATATTAAACATTATATCATTCAACAAATGTGCTCTATTTCAGGGGAAGTATGTTCAATAAAGTTCACTGCCGACAATAGGATTACTGTTGCAGATAGTTGTCCCTCAAGAATAGGTAAAACATAAACATTACTCTCCAAGAAATACAAAGGGAATGAAATGTGTCTTTCATTTTACAAGTTAGTTTTTTTTCAATATCGGCTCATGTCCGATATTGATTCAATTCCTGAATTTGTGGAATATTTATGCAGGTCAAAACTAGATTGAAAAGTATTGGCATTCACTCGGTCCAGATACTTCAAAACTATTGGATACAAACACCTTTTATTTTATTTACACTTTTAGTGTCATAACGTAAGTCGTTTCGTCGGTATAAACGATATCTACAGACAATAACATAATATGATCCAACTAAACATCCGACTGTACAAGTATTTATTAACATCAATTGAATTTATAAGAAGAAGACCAACAACCATAGAGTTACTCTCAAAAGCCTTCCATACAGAACTGTGGCTACACTTCCTTCGTGATCCCTTTCCTTGTTACGTAGTCATCTCTTCAATACAACATTCAGAACATACAATAACTTTCTCAAACATATCAGAAACAATAAAACCAACATTCATAAAGACAATAAATCATGTGTTTATCAGTTGAATTGTGAAAATGTTAAATTTTGAACGTTCAGATACATATATAGGCAAAACAAATAGGAATTGCGGTACTAGAATTAAAGGACACTAATACAGTTTTACATATAACAAAAATAATTCTGAGTATTCGAACCATTTGCAAAAAAAAATCACACCTTTTCTTCAAATTTGAAATTTTATCACAATTTTCATTTTTCAATAAAATGCATGGGAAATAGTAAAAATCAACAGACACAAATATTCTGAGAATTTGCTTAGTGAACAATTGGATTAAAATATCATTGTTAGTCCTGTGGGTTCGGTTGATTATGAGTTCGGCTAGTAATGTATCTTAAACTCATGAACTATGTTGCGTTATGTTATTTAATTTTTGTCACACTTATTCACTTTTCGAACAACATCAAGAAAATTTGTAATGAATGATGAAATTGAATGACTTCATATTGTAAATATTAATTCTGAACCCATTTTGAGGTCAAGGATATATTCCGGAGCATAACAAGAATGAAGTTACGATTTCGGGATTAGGAAGAAAAAAAGAAGAAACTTCGCCATCTCTCAGTACTGCAGGTATTTATTGATATTCATATTAGTAGGGGAGCCTAAGCAGGGATTTCGGAATCTACTGAAGCGCGGCAGATTAACGTACGTTAATCAACTTACGGGAATACGTTGTTTCCTGCGAAGTACTGAAATACGACCGTCAAAGATGAAGTATCAGATTTTTAACACAAAATTGATCATCAGAAAATGTCGAACGAGTCAAATTAAGATAAGGTGAGTTAAATACATGTTAAAAAAGGTACATTCCGCTAAACTGACAATTTGACAGTTACATAAATGAGTGCAAGCGTTACAAACTTGTAGAAAACAACGTCATTCCGACATTTCTATTCTAACATTCGATTATTCTGATATTCAAGCACTCGATTTATCTGACAATAAGATTTTCAGCAATGCATTAAATTTGAGGCACATTCCTGCATATAATCGTCAGATTATGGTACAGCACGTCTGAGACATAAAAATGAACCATATATATATTTATACACACACACACACACACACATATATATATATATATATATATATATATATATATATATATATATATATATATATATATATATATATATATATATATATAGTAAATACCGAGACTCTGTTCGAAATATCGAAATATTTCCCATAAAACTCTCAGGGAGCGGTCTAAGCAAATCTTTGCAACGATAACGAAGCCATCACTTTCGAGAGTGAATATTAGTGCGCTAAGTAGTGCCCACAGGGGCGCGATCTGGAGCGATTAGGCATTGGACCATTCTTACACATTGCGGATAGTTTTCTCCGACAGAGGGAGCTCACGTAAATTTTCACTGGGAAATATTTGCCTCATTTTGCCATAGGACCTATGGGAGTTTTGAATGTCATCGATTCTTGATTGATATATTAAATATGGACTGATGATTCATAATAATGGTGAAACAATTGTATCCTTTTATCATTCAACAAAATCGATGAATTTTTCGAAACGCACTTAATATTCACTCTCAGTGTAGACAGCTCCCTGAGAATTTTATTTGAAATATTTCCATATTTCGATAAAGAGTCTCAGTATTTATTAGTATGAATGATTTGTGAATCTTGAAACAATATATATATATATATATATATATATATATATATATATATATATATATATATATATATTATTATTATTATTACGATTGTTTCCTATGAGGAGAGCAACTGAACTTGAATTCGCAGTTATAAGGACTTTTGCTTCATCTTTTTGCCTCCAAAAAACGCTCCATCCTCTCTGAATGTTCTTTCTTCCGTTCATCGGTCCATTTTACTCTAGGTTAACGATTTTACTTCTGCTCAAACTTCACATATGCGATTTTATAGCGACATTCAGTGCAATCTTCGAGATTTTTCATATCGATCTGTTGTAGATCCTTTTCGACCTCTTTAAGCCACTGTGTTCCGCATTTACTATCCATAATTATATTGAGTAGTTTCTTCGGTATTCTGGACTGTTTCATTTTGTGGACATGTGCATCGAACTTTGCTCGTCGTTTTCTGATTTCTTCCGTTATCGTATTTGTCTTTTGATACATTTCATGCTGAGGTCTTCTCATCCAAATGCCGTTTCCATTGATTGGCCGTAAATCTTTCTGAGAATTTCTCGTTCTTGTTTTTTTATTTCTCTAATTCTTGAATGACCGGCAATAACCATTGTTTCAGATGCGTAGATTGCTTCTGGAAGAATCGTTGTGTTATAATGCCCCAATTTGGGGCCTCTCGAAATGTACTTTTTGTTATAGTGAGCCCATGTTAGTTTATAGGCCCCTTGGAGCTTAGTAATTCTCTGTTCATTAGCGATTCGGTTTAAACCTGAGGACCGTATAATTTCCCCGAGATATTTGAAATGGCTGACTTGCAGAATTTCACCATGTTTTGTGATAAGAGAGGATTCATTTTTTGGTTTTCTGTCCATGTATTTGGTTTAATCATCGGAAATCATCAGTAACCTGGTTTTCTGCGCAATTTCATGTAGTTTTTCTACGGCGAGAATGGCTTGAGTTCTTTTATCTGTGATGATAGCAATATCGGCTGCAATGGCGTGACATTTGACATCTATTCTATTTTCTTTTTTGATACCCACTTATATGCCCTTTACGTGAAGTTCCCATTCCCTAATGATCTTTTCTAAAAGAATATTGAAATCGATTGGCGAAAGTCTGTCCCCCTGCCTCACACCGGTTTTGATTTCAAAGGGATCTGATACTTCGCCCATAAATTATACCTTGTACCTGTAAGAGTCTGTTCTAAAATTTTTCGGGTCTTCAGAATCAGAAAGTTCAGATCTGTTCAGCACATGATCGGCCTTTTCTGAATCTAGTTTGGTATTCCCCAATAAGTGGATCCGCTTGGTGTTCTACTATGTTTAGGTGTGCTTCAGGTGTACGCAACCGGGAGTAAGAAAATTCCCCTGTAGTTATTGATATCCATTTTGTCCCCCTATTTGTACAATGGATATATCAGCTCCCATTTCCAATCCTCTGGTATCTGTTCCGTTTTCCAGATTTGAAGTTTTTGGCGTCAAAGTAGTATCCTTCAGTTTCCAGAGCTTTCCAATAATTCCATCTTCTCCTGCTGCATTGTTGCTTTTGAGTCGCTTGATAATTGCCGTAATCTCTTTCATATCAGGGGCTTGCGAGTCCGGATTCGTAAACTCCGAAAAGTCGAACATAAATTTTCCTTAGTGTGGATTGCAGTTGTGAAGGGCGCTGAAGTATTCGGCTAACATTTTGCAGTTATTTTTTGTGTTAGTTTCTATCGTGCCATCGGATTTTTTCAAGCAAATACTGGGCGCTTGGTATCCTTGCAAGTTTACTCTGAAAGTTTTGTGAAAATCTCTAGTATTATTATTGGTGAATTCCTTCTGTATTTCGTGACACCCGTTATTATCATATTTCCGTTCTTCTCTTCTTATTTCTTAAGGGTCCTGTTTTTGAGTTGTATGGAAGTTCTCCCAGTTTTCCTCATTTTTATGGCCGTTAAATTTTTTCCATGCAGTTATTCTCTTTTCGACTGCTTGGTCGCAAATTACGTTCCAACAGCGGTGTTTCCTGGTGCGAGGAGGTTGCCCTGGTGTAATGGCTTTCTGAATATTCTTTGTAAGGATTTCCCAATTCGTCGATTCTTCCTCATTGATTTATGCAATGATTCTTTCCTTGTGAAGTTCCAGATATTCGGGATCCGACCTAACTCTTTTGGGGGCAAATTTTCCATTTCTAATGGGTTGAAATTTTGTATTTATTTGGCGGAGGTAGTGATCCGAATCAGAGACGCCTTTGCGAGTTCTGACATTTAAAATTTCCTTTACGTTGTTCTTGGAAATTGCCACATGATCAATTTGATATTCACCCTGCTTGAGACTCGGCGATCTCCAAGTAGTTAGCTTATGTGCAGGTTTTTGAAATTGAGTACTCATGATTTTGAGTTCGAAGTTCCTTCAGAACGTGATTAAGCTTTACCGTTCTTGTTTGTGTTTGGTATGGGGACCCGTAGTATCTCTGAATTTCTTTACCTGGCTGTGCATTAAAGTCTGCTAGCAAAATTTTCACATGGTGTTTTGGTATTTTATTGGTTATTTCTTCAAATATTTCCCAAAAATCTTGTACGCTTTCTGGGACGGTTTTGTTGAGGTAATTAATGGAAGCGTGCACGTTTATTAGAGTGTGAGCTTTTATAGCTGATTTAATAGAAAGCAAAGAGACTCTCTCGTTGGGCGATGTGAAATTAATAACTGAGTCGAGGATGGAATTGTGTATCTCGAATCCGGTACCTAAAAGCGGCAATTTGTCCTTTACTTTCACGGCAGGTTTCCCTTTGTAGAATCTGAAACTGTCGGTATCGAAATGATTCTCGTCCATGAATCGTGTTTCTTGGAGGGCGGTGATTTTTAGATTGAACTTTCTCATGGTGTTGTGTGAGCTACTTCAGTTTTCCTGTTTTAGCGAGTGTGATGTGATGTCTTCGTCTGATTTTGAGATTATGGAAGGTTTTCGAGAAGCTCCGATTATTCTCCGCATGGTGTCCCTGATCCCCCAGAATCCGATGATCAGGTGAAGCCAGTCTTTCGTCTGGTGCCTGGGGTAGAAATTCTTTGATCTTCTTTTCTATCACGCGTTCAAGATGAACAAAGCTTTTTGGTGGTCTCAGTTGAGACCACAGGGTGTACGACTCGATTTTTGAGTTCGAGAAGATTGAAATACAGCCGCCCCAACTAGAGAATCAGACGCTGATTATTGGCCGTCCGATACTGAACAGACGCCAATGGATTTCTTCAGTTAGTTTTTAGTCTGCCCTGTGTATCAGTGTCTCCTATATCTAGGAGACTTTCCCCTATCCGCCACCCGGGGAGGCACTCAATGAGGGTTCTAACAAACCCCACAATATATATATATATATATATATATATCGTGTTACCTCACGACCTATTAACCTCATGGGTTAATAGGTCTCTATGATATAGGAATCAGAATCTTCAATTATCTGCCACGTAGAGAGTTGGGATGTATGAATTGGTTTGAAAATGAGCTACGGTCATTCCTCTTGGAGTGGGTTTTTCTACTCTACAAGTGAATACTGTAGTCGCACTTGATCCCTTGTCCAGTTCTTTTCGTTCTTTTCTGATATTATTGTATTTTGAATGTTTTGTGTTAATGTATTCTATTAATTTGAAATCGCCTTGACAATTCCAATGCTATTCATTATAGTCCATGGAAATATATCATACTATTATTATCATTATACCTATTGAGTTGCGATAATCCTCATTCAGAACTGTAGGCTCCCCTCCTATAATAATATTCCACGATTTGAAATCGAATATATAATGTTACCTATTGATGAAAGACATTCTGTATCTTATGTTGAGGTCAGGGATATATTTTGGAAGGTCCTTCGAGCAATGTGATAGATTCTTGGAAGCACAACATGATGAACGCAACCATGACTTCTATGAATATTGGAGGTAATTATTATTCGTTATAACCTCAGGTCAATAGCTTTGTTCGCGGTAAGGATTCTGAACCGATTCAGAACTATTCGCATGAGCAGTTTGAATTTTGGCGTTCTTGGATAATCCAGTTCCGAACTTTTAGTTACAGTTCTGTGTTCGGCTAAACTGGGACTGGTTCGGAATCGATTCGGAATTGGTCCTACCGGCTCGAAGGATCGTACCGCATATCTCAGATACAATTTTCCACATCTGTGTTAATTTATGTAGAACTGTAAGTTCGGGACTTGAGCATTCACGATAGTTTGGCAATTGGTATCATAGAAAATTATTTCTTTGATTTGTTTATACATGCCACATGGTAACGAAACGGAAACTAACAGTTCGATCACTTGAGTACCCTGTATTTCATTTGGCTGCAATAACCGTGTACTACATATTTCATATTTCAATTTATACCATCTGTTTTAACAAGTAAGTTATATGATTGGTCTACTCTTAAGTTTATCTTCAATAAAAATATAAATATCTTTAGGTGAATATTCCAGTCATGTCTGAGCATTTTTCATCTTCCGATGAAGATTTGGAAGCTATGTTGGATACCGTTGAAATTCCAAAGAATGTTCAAACATTATCTTGAAGTTTTTTTGTTGCATCGATCCGACATGGTCACTGTATTTTTGAAACAATTCCAAGAGAAGAAGAGTGTTTTGGTGGGTCCATTTATAACTATCCTCTGGTTGTTGGGACATTTCTGAAATCCTACTATCACTAAATGACTAAACGTATCTTGCTATCTTGTGCTTTCGAAAATAAATAAATTGGAAAATGGTTGCTTACTTATAAGTCGACTTGCATAGAATAATGTGTTATTGTATTGTTCTTTGATTAGAATAACAATTGCAAGCGATATACGGCATATTATTCGATGAGAACAACCATGATTTGAAAATTCCCTAAACTAGTTGTAAAATCGTTCGCGGGTCGAAATAATTCCGAACCAGTTCATAACCGAGCATGCGTATCAAATCAATCCCGAATCAGTTATGAATTAGTTCTGAATAGGTTCAGATTCCTTACGGCGAACAAAGCTAATACTTGGCAATTTCAAATTGAATTTGGGAAGAGTTTCATATATAAAAAAATTATATCTTATAGCACATTTCAATCTGACCAAGATTGGAGATAGATATTACTATCTTGGATTCTCAGAGACGGTAATTCTGATTCATAAATGTTCAGTAATAGAAATATAAGACAATCATAATTTCAGATGACCTACATTCAAGCTTTTCGGTTTTGCTCTCCGTATACGAACCTCGTCAGTATCGAATCGTTCAGGAATAACAAGTCTTTGAGGACATATTTTCTTGATCAATGTAAGTAAATCAAATAAATACAGTAATTTTAGAAGGAATATAGTTCAGAGCTTTTGAGCAGAAGAGCATGATACGGTATTACGTCATTGAAAATCGGAGTAGTTTCAACACACAAGTGTATCAAATAAGGTTTTTTTTCAATTTTGAGTTCGCCATCTCTGGACAATTTCCATTCGATATAATTTAGTTATATAACCAAATATACCAAACGGCTATGTCTTACACGGTATTCTAACCCAGATCTCCCTAGTGAGGGTCGTTATTCTCCCCACTAGGCTGTAGAAACGACTTTAAATTCAGTTAGGCAGTTTCTCATTGCTTTATTCTTCTCTCGGTTTTCACTGATGAGTAAACGAAAGGAATCTTCGATCTTCAAAAAAAATTTTTTCACCCGCTTAACTTCAGTGTTGAAAACAAATTACTCCGAATGAACTCAGTTGATACCAATATAGAACATATATTACAACTTTAAAGTTGTAATATAACAACGAAACGTCAACAAAAATAAACTTTTTCATATCAAAAAAAGCCTGTTATTGCTAAAAACTTTCAAAATATATATATATATATATATATATATATATATATATATATATATATATATATATATATATATATATATATATATATATATATATATCATTGAATACTGAGACTCTCAATCGAAATATTTCAAATAAAACTCTTAAGAGAGCTGTCTAACGAACCCATCACTTTCGAGAGTGAATATTAGGTGCGTTTCGAAAAATTTATAGGATACAATTGTTTCATCATTTTCATTAATCATCTGTCTATATTCAACCAATCAATCGAGAATCGATGACTTTCACAACGCCCTTAGATTCTTTAGCAGAATTAGGGGAAAAGTTCTGAGTGAAAATTCACGTGAGCACCCTTTATCGGAGAAAAAATGTATAAAATCTGCCTAGCGTTCTAGATTCCTACTCATGACAACAGTACCGCGAGTGTAAGGCTTTGTAGACATTTCATTCGAACACTACAGAAAGCTGTCCACAATGTGTATGAATAGTCCCATGCCTAATCTCTCAAGATCACGCCTCGGCGAGCAAAAGTATAGCTTATATAATCTTGAAACTATATATATATATATATATATATATATATATATATATATATATATATATATATATATATATATATATATATATATATATATATATATATATATATATATATATTCTTGACTGATTTTCTAGGGTTATTAAGTCTTAAGAGAATTGGTGGTATACTTATATTTTTACTAACATACAAATTTCTTTACTTTTCGGCAATCAATGTACATAGGACAAACAATCCAGTATCTAAAATCCAGACTAAACAGCCATAAATATGACGAAAGAAATCAAACAGCATTAACCAAACATATAATTAAGACTAAGCATCAGTTTGATTTCGATGGAACAAAGATACTTAAAAACGAACGTAATACCGAAGAACGGGAAATCTAAGAAATTATCCAAATTCAAGAGAAGAGTGAAAAAACGGTTAACACGAGGGAAGAGTACAAATTTAATTTAAAAATGCAAATATAAATGCAAATGTTTTACTATAATAAGTGAGATATCTCCGCATAAACGGTTTCACCTGCTAGATACCGACAACTCGATGTAGTTGACAAAAAAAAAACATATGTTGAAAATGATAAACATATCTAATACATCTAATTTGGATTTCAGTTTAGAAATTAACCAAGAGAATGTTATAGTAGAGTTAGATATGTGAACGTGTAGGATGTGATGTCTCCATTATCCTTCAAGGGATAAATGTGAGCGAAATATTGAAATCGATGCCACACCTGATGGAAGTGCGAGACATATATGTCTCGTCAGTCGCACCACGTCCATCGAAGTGAGGCAACGGTTTCAACCTCCAAGCATCTTCTTGTAACTCCGAGTGGAAGACCGTAGAGTAATGAATACTGACAATTCCATCTATAGGAATCAGTTGAGAACACCTCTCAGATTACAGAGGCACCAAGCATCGAAATTTCACATATCTTCTATACCCGTAGGTATCTACTAAATTGCAATGTCTATTTGACAAATATCATCATACGATGTTTTCAAATGATATTTATTTATATTTACTACTAACGCAACCTATTGACATTTGAAAACATCGTATGATGATATTTGTAAGTTTTCTGTTTTTCCGTAGATTGTGATATTTATAAGCAACTGAAGAAGACTATATGTGGTGGACGAAACGTTTTGGAATGAAAAGTTTTTCAATGGAGTATTAACTACTTAAGGGGCCTTCAGCCTTCTAAGATGTTGAAATTTCTGACCATTCAGTTTAGCAACATGTAGGGTATAAGTGGAAACAAAATAGGAGACTTTTGTTAAAATATGTTAGTTCTGTTATCTCCGCTGCATATACCTAATTGTTAGTAGTTCAATATTCTTTAAATACTGAATTTGTATATATATATATATATATATATATATATATATATATATATATATATATATATATATATATATATATATATATATATATATATATATATATATATATATATATATATATATATATATATATATATATATATATATATATATATATATATATATATATATATATATATATATATATATATATATATATATATATATATATATATATATATATGTAAATATATATTTAATATTTTTAGCAATAAAAAGCTATATATTTTCAATGTTAATTTATAGATACGCTTTATTTTCGTTTACGTTTCGTTGTATATCACAACTTTGTCAGAACTAATGAATAATTGAATTTTATGAATTACTATAGATATCAAAACGTCAAACTCATTTTCTTGAAAAAAATTGAATTATCTTCTTTGTTTAATATTCAGAGGAATATTTCTGGCTCAACATTCGCTTGGGAAGTTTAAAAAGGAAGAAGAAGATTAATACTTCCGAAACGAATGCTGATCGAGAAATATTTCTCTGAATACTAAACAAAAGAGCCAACTTGATTTTTTTCAGAAAAATAAGTTTGACGTTTTGATATCTATTCATAAAATTCAATTATTCATTTGTAATTCAATAATTGATTCATTCATTATTCAATAATCTGAAATTATATGTTGAATTAATCCATCAGAATTTACATGCCATTGCTTATGCGTTTGATGCTACTTTTATAACAATTAAAATCGATTACATTTCAATTTCTTTATTGCTTACAGATCCAGGGGAGCAGCGGGTTTGGACATTATCGAATCTCGACTCCTATGAAAATTACGACTGTAACACTTTGGGCTGGCGTCGCAATCATTTCATGCGCAGAAAACTGAATTGCTCATATAAAATACATTTCATTTGCGAATTGTAATGATTCGCAAATTCATCCATATTTACATATTTCCTGGATCACATTCTTACTATTAAATTATAAACAATGCAAATGAAAGAATCGTCATTTGATCCTTTAGTTTTATAAGACTAACGACGTCTTAGTTCAATGAGGAAAGCTCTGATGATGATATTATCCAATTCGTATTCTGGATATCGAAACCAGTTGAAATACATTTTTAGTTCAGGATAAGAAAACACAAGACAGAGTCGATGATCAATATAGGATAGAATTCAGGACTAAGTTCAATTTTTGCGCTTACTAAACCGTTCTCAATATTGGTGGATAGCTGCACCTACTTCTGATTTGTGATTTTGTCTGAACACTCTTTTATCATCTTGATTTGTATTTATATATAAAACGAAATCTAGAAACGTATATTTCACATATTTCAGAAACTCGTTGAAGAACCAAATATTTTGCTTGACAATTCCACTTCGTAGTACCAGTTTAAAGTACTACAGGTCTAGTAAACTCGTAGAATTGTCCAGAATCTCTAAGATTTTGAACAGATTTATATAGTTAGAATAGGAAAATATTTTAATAATGCATTAGGCAATAAGTAAGAAGGTTAACGCAACTATTGCGAATATCATGGGTTTACCATACTCGCATGAGTGTGATGAACTTCATTTTAGCGAGTAAGGAGTTTGAATTTATGTATGAATACGTTAATATTTTCTTGATAAAATCAGTTCGACATCAGTAGTCAACTCATTCAGCTGACAAGGAGTAGGCAGAATGAGGCCTTGTCAGCACCGAAACCCTTTCATACCGATCTCCAGGAATCGGGAGAATTGGTCCTTAAATTAGTTGTCCATCAGTCGGCAGCTAATCACCCGCTGACAAGGAGTAGGCAGATTGAGGCCTTGTCAGGGAGAAATTTCCTTGTGGGAAAATAGCACTCCACATCTCTATAAATGTTCCTTCGTGCCGGAGTTGAACCACTACAAAACTAGCGACCAAGAGGGCCATCAGCGTCTATCAAGGGGAGTCAAACATGGAAGGATCCACAGTCCAGGTCCTTCAGCGTGAGAATACAAGACCAGCAACCAATAGTACCATTAGCGTCTATCAAGGGGCAGTCATACACGGAAGGATCCACAGTGCAGGTTCTTCAACTAAACTACAAGACTACCAACCAAGAGGACCATCAACGTCTATCGAGGGGCAGTCACACAAGAAAGAATCCACATTCTTTAACATTGAAACGAATCCAAGCTGAAGTTCACCAATCAAGAGAGCCTGATTGTAAACCAGGTCATATGGGAAAATTTGAGGGCTTTCATCGAAATCAAGCCCTTGATGTTAGATCGTCGGAGCCCACAGCATGTTCAAAATCTTTGAGATTTCTAACAGATTTTCTATAATTAATAATAGTACCGAGTTAGATGTGAGAATTTATTACAGCCGTCGAATTGGAGCCCTTGTTGCTAGATCCTCGGAGCCTCCCAGCATGTTCAGAATCTTGCAGATTTTGAACAGAATTATATAGTTAGAATAGAAAAATATTTTGATAATGCATTAGGCAATAAGTGAGTAGGTTAACGCAACTATTGCGAATATCATGGGTTCACTATACTCGCATGAGTGTGATGAACTTCATTTTAGCGAGTAAGCAGTTTTAATTTATGTATAAATACGTTAATATTTTCTTAATAAAATCAGTTCTACATCAGTAGTCAACACATTCACCTGACACGGAGTAGGCAGATTGAGGCCTTGTCAGGAGGAAATTTCCTTGTGGGGAAATAGCACTTCACATTTCTAAGCACTAATCGATTGGGTCGACTCTTGATGGAAATTAACAACAATTTGATGGAAACTACGTAATTTGTAATTATCACTTTAATTCACTCAAACATAGCAATATGGTTCGTCAATACAGTGGCTTCATCAGATGTAGTTTTATACACTCGTTGTAAAACCAAATATTTTCGTTGACAATTCGACATCGTAGTACTAGCTTAAAGTACCAGAAGGCTATAAAACTCGTGGAAGCTTTTTTCAAATCACTAGTTGATTTGGCATCAGATAAGCAACTGTGTTGGCGAAACAATATGGCTATTTTTGACTAAATTAAAGTGAAAATTACAATATCTTTATTTTTATTAGGATTATGCTGTTGAATTTTCATTAAGTATCGGCCCAATGGTTTAGTTATTTGAAAGAAGCTTCTGAGAGTTGCCTTCCCCTGTGGTACTTTAAGCTGAGTAATATGTTGTGGAGTTCTCAACCAAACTATTTAGTTTTTCAAAAAGTCAGAATGATTTGCAACTATGCACACTTAAATAGTACGGATTACAATGCAAGAATTCGAGAAAATTTTTGTCAGAATAGCGATTTGTTCATATTTGAACGATTGACAGTTTGGAGGGCAGACACTTGAAAGACCTGACTTGGTGACTATGGTCATTTGATGATCAAAAAGTGAAAGAATACAGGTTTCCATGCAACTTTCGTTAGTCACACATGACTTAATCATCAAGATCAACATACAAAAACAGTGAGTTCAACTTCAAACTTTGGCTTCATATTTTTTTGAAATTTGGTCAGTAGAACATAATAGAAAACTTTTGAATTCATTTGAATTTGAAATTTCATATTGCTCATAAAATTTTTGTGGAAAAAGTATATGACAAAAATTGGAAAAATATACAGAGTACTCAATTAAATTTTTGGGAAATAATGGAAATAAATCGGCATAAAAATTCTGGAAATTTGCTCAATGAACAGATAGAATTGAACAATTCACCCTTGTTAAACCTTTTCAGGTAATAAAAATTAGATTTCAGAATGGAACATCTTAGGTAATACCCAAAGACATAGAATCTCAAATTCCCTGATATTTATACCTGTTTTTCAAATTTGTTGTTTAATAACAACTTACAGAATAATTTCTGTAAGCATCTGAAAGACTCCTTCAGAAGGAGTCGTTGTAACGACGAAACGCGTCATGCTATGTAGTCAATAAAGTGTAAATCATATGTTCAACTGTTTGAATTTAAGTTTATATTCAATTATAAACGCCAACACTATTAAATATTCAAAAAATTGGAAATTTAATCGAGAAAGAAGATTTTTACAGTCATATAATTTATATAGTCATATATATAAAATTGTCAAGAAAAGTCTGTTTGCAACATGTGCTATCAACAGAATGGCAGTATTGAGAGATTGGAAACTAATAATAAAGTAATAACTAATGATGAAAATAATAAAGTATTTTCAACAATTCCAGAATAAGTAAGAGTGGGAAACAAAGATTAAATTTTTTGTTAAAAAACTTGATGAGAAGTGCTTGACGTCAATTTATGGAGGAATATTCATTGAGAGGGTTCTTATAGAATATCATGAAAAGCATTCCACTATCCTTATTAACCACTATATTTCGGTTTTTAAATAATCCCTTCTTTTCATTTTGTACCGCGTTCTTCAGTTTTTTGAACTATCATCGATTTGTTTCAAGGATTCAAGTCTATTTCCACGAATACCTGCAGAATCAGGGTGATTTGTTTCGTTAATACCACCATGAAAATTTTTTTCCCAATTCGTTATTGGATTTACCTGGTTATTGAATGTGAAATGTCCAGAAGAGTCGGGGAATACAGTTATCAATTTCCTAGTGATCGAAAAAAAATATTTCCTCAATGGACTTTTTGAAGACGCAGACAGAGGAATGGTGTTCAATCAAAAATGTGCTATGGATGACCAATGAATGAAATATATTGAAGGTGTTGCTACTTATGAGGTCACAAATGAAGAGTGGTATCTTGCAAGAAAATTCCGCATGACTGACAGTAACTTTCAAGACATTATTTCAGCTTGCAGGAAAAAAAAGTTTTCAGTGAGTTTGTTCAAGACGCTCCTAGGTAAGTGATACATGTATATACATATATATATATATATATATATATATATATATATATATATATATATATATATATATATATATATATACACATGTGGGGTTGTTAGTACCCCCATCGGGCGCCTCCCCAGGTGGCGGATAGGGAAAAGTCTCCTAGATATAGGAGACACTGATACACAGGGCGGACCAAAAACTAACTAAACAAATCCATTGGCGTCTGTTCAGTATCTGACGGCCAGTGGTCAGCGTCTGTTTCTCTAGTTGAGGCGGCTGTATTTCAATCTTCTCGAACTCAAAAATCGAGTCGTACACACTGTGGTCTCAAGTGAGACCACCCCTAAGCTCTATTCAGCTTGAACGCATGATGGAAAACAAGATCAAAGTATCACTACCCCAGGCACCAGTCGAAAGACTGGCCTCACCTGATCATCGGATTCTGGGAGATCAGGGACACCATGCGGAGAAGAATCGGAGCTTCTCAAAAACCTTCCATTATCTCAAGATCAAACAAAAACATCACATCGGTACAATTAACGTTAATACACTCGCTAAAACAGGTAAACTGAAGCAGCTCACCAATACCATAAGAAAGTTCAATCTCAAAATCACCGCTCTCCAAAAAACACGATTCATGGACGAGAATCATTTCGACACCGACAGTTTCAGAATCTACAAAGGGAAACCTGCCGTGAAAGTAATGGGCAAATTACCGCTTTTAGGTACCGGATTCGCGATACACAATTCTATACTAGACTCGGTTATTAATTTCACATCGCCCAACGAGAGAGTCTCGTTGCTTTCTATCAAATCAGCTGATAAAGTTAACACTTTAATCAACGTGCACGCTCCCATTAATCACCACAACAAAACCGTTCCAGAAAGCGTACGAGATTTTTGGGAAACATTGGAAGAAACAACCAATAAAATACCAAAACACCACGTGAAAATCTTGCTAGGAAATTTTAACGCACAGTTAGGTAAGGAAAGGAAATTCAGAGACACTACGGGTCCCCATACTGAACACAAACGTACCAACAAGAACGGTAAAAGGTTAATCGCGTTCTGTAGGAACTTCGAACTCAAAATCATGAGTACTCAATTTCAAAAACCTGCACATAAGCTAACTACTTGGAGATCGCCCAGTCTCGAGCAGGGTGAATATCAAATTGATCATGTCGCAATTTACAAGAACAACGTAAAGGAAATTTTAAATGCTAGAACTCGTAAAGGCGTCTTTGATTCGGATCACTATCTCCTCCAAATAAAAACAAAATTTCAACCCAACAGAAATAAAAAATTGACACCCAGAAAAGTTAGGTCCGATACAGAATATCTGAAACTTCACAAGGATACAATAATTGCACAAATCAATCAGGAAGAATCGACGAATTGGGAAATCCTTACAAATAATATTCAGAAAGCCATCACACTAGGACAACCTCCTCGCACCAGGAAACACCGCTGGTGGAACTTAATCTGCGACCAAGCAGTCGACAAGAGAATAACTGCATAGAAAAAATTTAACGGCCATAAAAATGAGGAAAACTGGGAGAATTTCCTTACAATTCAAAAACAGGCCTCCAAAGTAATTAGAAGAGAAAAACGGAGATACGATAATAATAGGTGTCACGAAATACAAAAGGATTTCACCAATAATAATACTAGAGATTTTTACAAAACTTTCAGAGAAAACTTGCGAGGATACCAAGCGCCCACTCTTTGCTTCAGAAAATCCGATGGCGCGTTGGAAACTAACACAAAAAATAACTGCAAAATGTCAGCCGAATATTTCAGCACCCTTCTCAACTGCAGTCCACCCCAAGAAAAACTTATGTTCGACGTTTCGGGGTTTACGCATCCAGACTCGCAAGCCCCTGATATGGAAGAGATTACGGCAATTATCAAGCAACTCAAAAACAACGAAGCAGCAGGAGAAGATGGGATTATTGCTGAACTCTGGAAACTGAACGATACTACTTTGACCCAAAAACTTCATCATTTGATATCAGAAATCTGGAGAACGGAACAGATACCAGAGGATTGGAAATGCGCGTTGATACATCCATTGCACAAAAAGCGGGACAAAATGGATATCAATAATTACAGGTGAATTTCCTTACTCCCGGTTGCGTACAAAATACTTTCTAAAGCACTCCTAAACAGAGTAGAACACCAAGCGGATCCACTAATTGGGGAATACCAAGCTGGATTCAGAAAAGGCCGATCATGTGCTGAACAGATCTGGACTTTGAAGACGATATGACAGATGAGGAAATGTAGAAATACAGTGATCACATTCATTGACGTCAAAAAAGCATATGATTCGGTAGACCGCGAAACCCTTTTCGAAATCATGAAAGAATTTGGAATCGATCGAAAGACCCGAACAATTATAAAACAGACACTTACAGGTACAACTTCCAAGGTAAAATTTATGGGCGAAATATCAGATCCCTTTGAAATCAAAACCGGTGTGCGGCAGGGGGACGGACTTTCGCCAATTCTTTTCAATATTGTTTTAGAAAAGATCATTAGGGAATGGGAACTTCACGTGAAGGGCATACAAGTGGGTATTAAAAAAGAAAATAGAATAAATGTCAAATGTCTCGCCTTTGCAGACGATATTGCTATCATCACAGACAACAGAACTGAAGCCATTCGCGCCGTAGAAAAACTACATGAAATTGCGCAGAAAACCGGGTTACAAATTTCTTATGATAAAACCAAATACATGGAAAGAAAACAAAAAAATAAATCTTCTCTTATGACAAAACATGGTGAAATTCTGCAAGTAGGCCATTTTAACTACCTCGGGGAAGTTATACAGTCCTCAGGTTTAAACCGAGTCGCTAATGAACAGAGAATAACCAAGCTCCAAAGGGCCTACAAACTAACATGGGCTCACTATAACAAAAAGTGCATTTCGAGAGGCGCCAAATTGAGGCATTATAACACAACGATTCTTCCAGAAGCAATCTACGCAGCTGAAACAATGGTTATTGGCGGCCATTCAAGAATTAGAGAAATAGAGAAACAAGAACGAAAAATTCTCAGAAAGATTTACGGGCCAATCAATAGAAACGGTATTTGGATGAAAAGACCTCAAAATGAACTGTATCGAAAGACAAATACGATAACGGAAGAAATCAGAAAACGTCAAGCAAAGTTCTATGCACATGTCTACAGAATGAAACAGTCCAGAATACCGAAGAAACTACTCAATATAATTATGAATAGTAAATGCGGAACAGAGTGGCTAAAAGAGGTCCAAGAGGATCTACAACAGATCAATATAAAAAATCTCGAAGATCGCACTGAATGCCACTATAAAATCGCACATATAAAGTTTGAGCAAAAAGTAGATCGTCAACCTGGAGTTAAGTGGACAGATGAACGGAAGAAAGAGCATTCAGAGAGGTTGAAGCGTTTTTGGGAGGCAAAAAAGATGAAGCAAAATTCCTAATGATTGCGAATTCAAGTTCAGTCGTTCTCCTCATGGGGAACAATCGAAATAATAATAATATATATATATATATATATATATATATATATATATATATATATATATATATATATATATATATATATATATATATTTATATATATATATATATATATATATATATATATATATATATATATATATATATATATATATATATATATATATATATATATATATATATATATATATATATATATATATATATATATATATATATATATATATATATATATATATATATTCTTGGATACGAGAGTGATTAGACTGGATGATGGTAGTATAATTCTGGATTGGTACCAAAACCCACAGCATCAGGACGATTTCTCAATTATTGGTCGAACCATCCAAAAAGGCAGAAATATAACACCGTGATGGCGATGAAAAATAGGTTAACACATATATGTGATGAGAGGTTTCTTCAAAATAATTTAAAACAGATATTTAACACGTTCATCAACAATGGATATCCAAAGCATATCTTAAAAAAACTGATTTATAACACAAATATTTATGATGGTTCCACTGAGGTAGTTGATGGACGAATCACAAATTACAAGAAGATACCTCACATAGACCACTTGACACATCGCATTACCACCTTATTCAGAGACATACCTGAGATCAGAATGGCACCATATAGCACAGTAACTATAAAAACAATCTTCTCAAAACTGAAGGACCGGACACCAACTCTACTCAACAATAACGTCGTATACAGGTTGTCATGCTTGGGATGTGAAGGCACGTATATAGGCCAAACCAACCAATGGCTAAAACAACGATTAACCCAACACAAAAGCGACTGCCGTCTCATGAAGAACTCATGTGCTGTTGTTCAACATCTGAAAAATACAGGACATATGTTTGATTTCTCTAACGTGAATATTCTTGACCAACACTACAATTACAAGACCAGGCTTTTCCTTGAAATGTGTCACATAAGAAAAGATGAGAACTGCGTGAACTATAAATCTGACACTGGTCAATTAAGTAACATATACTGCAATCTATTAAAGATAAAGAATTAAAAAACCGGACCACCGCTAATGATATATTGCTCGTGTCAGTCACAGCTCTCTGGCCTGCCGACAAAGTATGAACCGTGTATGTGTTTTTTGATATTTAAACTTTTAGATCTGTAAGTTTTAATGATTTTATTTTTACAAATTGTGATGACTCATGTACCTTCATTTGTTTTTAGTATACTCCTGAAGAAGTCACGAAATAGTGACGAAATATTGAGTGTAAAGGAAAATAAAGTATTTCACACAAACCGCTATCCTGATATCCAAACATTTAATTTTCATAAATTGTACGGTTGAAATAATAACGATCAATATTAATGATGGGTTTTTATCACGACATCAAGCTGACATATGGCGAACACATTATGAGACTAATGAAGCGATTATCCACTCTCAACTTGAGGCATGCAAGAAACAGCAACAGAAGAATTTTCCTGCTTCGATGTAGGACATCTGGAATCACTCCCAGACACATTCTTGATTCCACGAGAAACATACACGGGTTATTATTTGCTGGCTGTGACACAAATATGTCCAACAGAACGGAGAACCTAATATCACGTTTAAAAAAGCAAATTTTGTCGTTGGAAATAAAGATAACCTGTAACAACTTAAAAAATCCGAAATCATGATCAAGGAGATAAAATCACAACTTAGCCAGCGTCTTCCCCACGACATAATGCATGAATACAATAAGCGATTAAACGTGTCATTCAAGAAGCATCACAGTTCAATCAAAAGAGATAACATTAAGAAATTTGATAATCTTAAGAGAATGAATCCACCTAATGACCAATTGTTCTTTGATAACACACGTTGGTTCAGAAATATTTCTAGCACGACCATTCCCACCACTATTTCCGATTTTTTATCGTTAGGACCTAAATTTGCTCTGAAATGTAAACAGAACAACATAAAGATCGACAGGTTGCTGGCAGATATAGAATCAGTCATATCTGAGGCACCTGAGGAAAGAAGAGATTCATTGAGAGCAAGGGCGACCAATATAGTTACCAATTTTTTAAACAACTCTAAGAGTGAACACCGCTCTAGTATGGATGAAGTATTCGAACAAACCAAATCTTTCCTAAAAACTTATCCTGAACTTCTTGTCTTACAAGCGGACAAGGGAAATTGTACAGTGGTAATGAACAGAAATGAATATTATGAGAAGACTGAAGAGCTGTTGCGAGATACTAAAACATATAAAAAACTAAAAAATGACCCTACTGCACCAACACAGAGAAAATATAATGCAATTATCAAAGAATTAAAGAAAAACAATGAGATTACCGAAGAACTTTATAAGAAATTTACCATATACAACTCGTCAAGTTCCAAACTATACTGCCTGCCAAAAATCCATAAACATAACATCCCACTGAGGCCCATCATAAGCTCTGTGAACTCTATAACAAATAACATTGCCAAGTTTCTATCAGATATCCTGGACAATGCTCATGATGGGGATACTGACTATAACATCAAGGATACATTCTCCTTTGTCAACACAATCCGAGAATTCAGATTACCTCCAAATTATGTACTGGTTTCTTTGGATGTGATTTCTCTCTTCACCAATATACCACTGGATCTAGTTGTGAACATTTTGAAATCAAAATGGAATAATATAAAAGATCACACAACACTCTCAAAAGACAGTTTTTTCAAGCTGATTGACTTCATATTCAACAATACTTTCTTTGTTTTCAACAACCAGCATTATAACCAAATATTTGGTACACCGATGGGTTCACCTATCAGCAATATTCTTGCCAAAATTGTTCTTGATCATCTCCTGAAAGAGGTCACCCTTAAACTGCCATATGAATTACCGTTCATTTTTAAATACGTAGATGACATCATCTGTGCTATTCCAGCTGGTAGAGAACAGACCACTTTGGAGATCTTTAATTCGTTTGATATCAACCTTCAGTTTACTATTGAACTGGAAACAGAACAAAGCGTAACTTTCTTGGATACGAGAGTGATTAGACTGGATGATGGTAGTATAATTCTGGATTGGTACCAAAAACCCACAGCATCAGGACGATTTCTCAATTATTGGTCGAACCATCCAAAAAGGCAGAAATATAACACCGTGATGGCGATGAAAAATAGGTTAACACATATATGTGATGAGAGGTTTCTTCAAAATAATTTAAAACAGCTATTTAACACGTTTATCAACAATGGATATCCAAAGCATATCTTAAAAAAACTGATTTATAACACAAATTTTTATGATGGTTCCACTGAGGTAGTTGATGGACGAATCACAAATTACAAGAAGATACCTCACATAGACCACTTGACACATCGCATTACCACCCTATTCAGAGACATACCTGAGATCAGAATGGCACCATATAGCACAGTAACTATAAAAACAATCTTCTCAAAACTGAAGGACCGGACACCAACTCTACTCAACAATAACGTCGTATACAGGTTGTCATGCTTGGGATGTGAAGGCACGTATATAGGCCAAACCAACCAATGGCTAAAACAACGATTAACCCAACACAAAAGCGACTGCCGTCTCATGAAGAACTCATGTGCTGTTGTTCAACATCTGAAAAATACAGGACATATGTTTGATTTCTCTAACGTGAAAATTCTTGACCAACACTACAATTACAAGACCAGGCTTTTCCTTGAAATGTGTCACATAAGAAAAGATGAGAACTGCGTTAACTATAAATCTGACACTGGTCAATTAAGTAACATATACTGCAATCTATTAAAGATAAAGAATTAAAAAACCGGACCACCGCTAATGATATATTGCTCGTGTCAGTCACTGCTCTCTGGCCTGCCGACAAAGTATGAACCGTGTATGTGTTTTTTGATATTTAAACTTTTAGATCTGTAAGTTTTAATGATTTTATTTTTACAAATTGTGATGACTCATGTACCTTCATTTGTTTTTAGTATACTCCTGAAGAAGTCACGAAATAGTGACGAAATATTGAGTGTATAGGAAAATAAAGTATTTCACACAAACCGCTATCCTGATATCCAAACATTTAATTTTTATATATATATATATATATATATATATATATATATATATATATATATATATATATATATATATATATATATATATATATATATATATATATATATATATATATATATATATTATTATTATTATTTTGAAAGTTTTCAGCAATAACAGGCTCTTTTTGATATGAAAAAGTTTATTTTTGTTGACGTTTCGTTGTTATATTACAACTTTGTCAAAACTAATATTAGTTTTTCATATCAGAAGAATTTCTCGAGGGCTTCCTGCCTAAAAATGGTATGACTTATAAATTTTCGATGGCATGAAAATGGCGATGACTTCTTCGATGGTTACTGTTTGAAATTTCTTTTTTGTGGTGACACGATTTAGGCAGTCCATTGGTATAGCATAAAGTAATACAAACGCAACAACGAAAGAGGAGTTGATCACGGATGATGAAGCATACTCACACAAGAAAGAAATCTCCAAGGTCTTTGTATGAAACGTTTAGAAAGCCTGGCTTCGAAGTATTCTGACAATACTATTGAAAATCTTCGAAAAAAAATATAGAATAAGAAAAATTGACGAACGTCAAATAAATCGGAAAATTATGAGTTCTCGGCAAATAGCCAGATTATAGCCATTCGTATTAACTATTATAATTGATAAAAAAGCCAATTTGTTGTTAGGACAAATTTATTTTGTATATGGAAACAACACCAGTTGGTCCAAAAAAAATAATTACATATATATATATATATATATATATATATATATATATATATATATATATATATATATATATATATATATATATATATATATATATATATATATATATATATATATATATATATATATATATATATATATATATCTTAAGGAACTTACGGTATAGCCTGTAGCAGTACTCAAAAGCTTACACGTGTTTCGAGCTTTTTGACTTTCTTCAGAAAGGTGTAGTTGAAATATCAGTTTTACACTTGAAGCTGAAAACACGAAACAAAGCAATTTTATGGCTTAATTTTTGGCGTCAAGAATGAATATCATCAGTTTTGGATACTGGATCACTTTTCGCTCATGTAGTGACTTTCTGGATACCTCAGAAAGGTTTGAATGTAAATTAATATATATAGAGATAGAGATCGATGATAAAGTTTGCACTTGTAATTAGCCGTTGACAGTTCACAACAGTTCTTGTAATACAACTTGTAATCAGCAGTTGACATCTATACCTGAACAGTATAGTTCAAGTATCAGATATATAAACTTGAAGACGAAAACCCGTAGCAAAAACTCACGAGAAGTTATTTTCTCAAAGATTTTGATAGAATTTTGAGTGAACAACTACTGATAGCGGATAATATTCTTTTGAAGACTTGTGAATATTGATATCGAATGGATAGAAATGCAATCGATGCAGTTTTTAAGTTCGTCGGGGTAACGATATATTGTTTCGAGAGGGGTTTACATTAGATGTCACTGTTCTCAGATACTGATCAAATACTGATTTTCATATATATGACCCGACAATCAAGAAACAACATCTACGTGCAGGCTGATGAAAACGGAGCTTATCACGGAATGGTCAGAACTTTATTGTTTTAAATTTTATACCAAGTTATCTATTTATTGATGTGAGGAACTCTGATCATGTCTAATTGAGGAGACTTAAAAAGGATATTCACTGCAACAGAACTACTACTCATGTGATGAATATTCAACAGATTCTGGAGATTCAATTATATTTTTAACTTGGACTTTAATTTTGTTTCACTAATTTCAATTCCTTCTGTCTATATGCTAGCAATGAAGCAATTTGAATTGCATCAATAAATCTCTATCTATCTATGATGTCTTCACGGAACTCTTTTGATTTGACGATTGGTAATACCGAGGAATAACAAAGCATCAGAATAAGAAGGTCTCAGATCCGATTCAAGAGAACTGAAAAAGTTTGAGTCCTTAAGCACGCAGAAAATAATCAAACACCTGAATGAATTTTGCAATATTTTATATGCAATAATAGCAAGGGCTTCAAACCAAGATAACAAAAAACCTCTTGTATATCAACTTGTTTTATCAACTCGATAAAAATCAAAGTTTTTTTTGCAACGCAGTATATTCTGAAATGTTAACCATGTTGAGAGTTCTTTATTTATTGCTGGTTGCATTGAGCTTTAATAACGGTAAGTGATTTTGGTTTTGTGTATTTCAAACCATAAATATTCAAATTATTTTATGATTCATTTTCACTTTGGAATTTGTTTGGTTATTTATTGATCAAAGATTCCTTTAGAATTTTTTCTGGAAAGTATTCACATAATTGTTGGTGATCTGTTCATAAAATACTGTATTTCATTAGCGAGACATGCGTAATTTTCAGTAAATTTATAAAGGCATTCATATTTTTGGTACATATTATTTTTATGAACAATTATATTACCTATCGAAGGACTCTAAAAATTTTCGGGTTTTCAATCATGCTCTTCAAGATTCGAATGATGTGTGAACTGCATTAAGCATATACATATCACGACTTTCACCACTAATAGATCATACTTTAGTGCTATATCATTTTGTAACCAGTTATTTGACTTCATGCAGTAAATTGAATTACTGGAATATATGTTTTTCCTGAAATTTCTCGACTCTACATTCCCTTCGAAAAATTGGTTTGAAAGACTTCGAACTAGAACTAAAATTGGAAATAATCAAATAGAATACCTAGAAGAAGAAAATCAACCCATACATCTATAAGTTATTGATGTATCAATTTGAGGATTTTTTCTCTGATATTTAAGCACAAAAATGAAGAGAAAATACAACCCTTTTATACGATGTTGCGAATATAGTTCACACTTCTCAAAATGTCTATCATCAGAACATATGCACATAACTACTCATAGAAAATGAGAAGTACTAAACATCATCTCCTTTCTACGAGTTTAGTTTCATTGAATTAGTGCTGATAAGAACTGTGTGAAGAATTAAACATACGATTACATCATCTGAATTCTGACTGTTAATATATATCTATAATATAAAAATGAATCACAAAATGTGTTGCTGAGCGCATAACTCAACAACGGCTGAACCAATTTTGCCAATTCTTTTTTTTAATTGTTCGTTGAAGTCCAAGGATGGTTTTTACGGTGAGAAAAATTCGAATAATTGCCGGGAAAATCCTAAAAACAGCCCTTTTTTCCATCAAAACGTGTTCTAACTAAAATGTAAGGTCAATTTGAAATTTATTGCTATTCAATAAAGTTCATATCACTGTTGTCTAACCGATTACTATTTTTTTTGTTGGGTTTGTTATGGCCAGGAGAAGGTCTTATGAAAAAAATCTTGAAAAATTGTATATAATTTAATAATATAAAAACACCTATATAATATAAAATTGAATCCCTCTTTCCTTTGGTGACGCCGTCACGCGTGAAGGCTGGACCGATTTAAAAATTTTTGTTGTTGTGTTTGTTATTGACAGGAAAACAATTCAAGAAATTGCGTGTAAAATTATAAAATTTAAGGTTCCAAAAAGAGGATGTGAAAAAACTGATTATCTTATCACACGGTTAGTTCAGAGCTATCACGACTAATATTAATACTTCTATTTAATATAAAATTTTGGTAAGTTTGAATAGACTAACATACACGTTTCTAACATAGCACGTGGTATTTTTGATTATAAAAAAAATACATATGTAGTTTTCTTCAATTTACAGTTGAAATTTCGTTTTTAAAAATGCTAGCTATTAGATGTACAAACTTGAGTCACAGAACCCGTAATGCAGCAAGTCAAAGATACAAAAGAGCTAGTCAAACTGACGAGCAACGGAATGAAGTTGAACGGAATCGATGAGACCGACATTAACAATATGAAAAGGTTGCGTTTAAATCCTATCGACCTGCATTACAGATAGATTAAGTACAGTTCACAGCCAATCGTTGCTATGGGAGCAATGAGGATTGTGTGTCAATATTGCAAGGCAAGTTTCATTGTTATTGATAAGAAAATTATACCAATGACGCGACAAAATATTGCGCGTCAATTGCAAGAGTCAATTCAAATAAACGCTATTGGTACAGTCACCAGAGCCTCTATATTCATTGGTTTCCGGGAATGGATTATATTCTGAAAATTTTTTAACTTATGTCCAGCAAATATCTCATATAATTAACAATGAGATATATGGGACAAGTACTTGCTACGAAATTAAGAGCATGCCGTTCAACTATAGAACGGACAGGTTAATCACATTCAATACATCAAACGTAATAATATAGGAATTTTTTGATGATTTGACTAATTCGAAATAACAGGAATTATAGCAGTCCCTTCGTAAGTGATTAAGTCTATGGCTCCAAACGAGATGAATATCAAAAACAAGATAGTGTAGCACAAATACTAGAACATGTCTTTCCGCCTTTTTGAAAATATTCAGAGCAAAAAATAACATATATATATATATATATATATATATATATATATATATATATATATATATATATATATATATATATATATATATATATATATATATATATATATATATATATATATATATATATATATATATATATATATATATATATTAGGGTGGGTCGAAAAAAATCGATATTTTTTTTTCGGATCGTAATACCGCGGAAAAGTTGCTAAATGGTATGACTAAATAGGGGAAAAAATATAAAAATTATCGGATGTTATCTTCCGTTCGCGCATAAGCTCTAAAGTTTTGAAAAAAATAATTTTTTTTGAAAATTTGTAATAATTTTTTTTTACGATATTTAATATGTAATAGTGAAAAATTTCATCTACGACACACTAATAAAGTAATATAAAAATACCGGTATTGCACTTCAACATCTTCCGTTCGCGCATGGACATCCAAATATAGCCAAAATACAAGAAAATCGGATTTTTGTCCTATTTTCTTTTCATGTATAGTTACAGATATTTCTTTGGACGAATTAGTCGTTATTGGCTGTGATGGCACCAATGTTAACACCGGATTGAAAAACGGTATAATACGCCGTATTGAAACACACTTAGGTAAGCCTCTGCAATGGGCAGTTTGTCTTCTTCATTTTAATGAACTACCCTTCCGCCATTTATTTCAGTATTTAGATGGTAAGTCGACCGGGCCAAATTCTTTGAAAGGACCGATTGGTGGGAAATTGATCAAATGTGAAACACTTCCAGTAGTGCAGTTTGAAAGTATTGATTGCCAAATCCCTGAGATAGACAAAAAAACTCTTAGTAAGGATCAGAAGTATTTGCTGGAAATATCAGAAGCGATTAAATCAGGTGAATGCCCAAAAGATTTATCAATCAGGGATCCAGGACCTTTGTCTCACTCCAGGTGGCTAACAACAGCTAACCGTGCTTTAAGACTCTACATTAGTCAAGAAAATCCAACTGCTGAGTTCCAGGAAATAGTAATATTCATTCTGAAGTCATATATGCCGATGTGGTTTTGTATTAAGAAGACCAAACTTTTTACTGATGGCCCTAAGCTCGTGCACCAATGTATTGAAACCTCAAGATATCTTAAAGATGAACTCAAAGCTGTAATTGACCCAGTTATAGAGAGAAATGGGTTCTTTGCGCATCCAGAACATGTTATGATTACTATGACTCAAGATCCCAGAAAACATATAAGAGAACTGGGCCTCCGCCGCATCATTAAGGCAAGAGAAAGAGACCAAAAGAGGAAAACAATTCGAACGTACGTGGCACCTAAGCTAAACTTTTCCGCAACAGACTACACGGAATTAAATTATTGGACAAACTGTGAATTTTCTTCGCCGCCTCTATTGAAAGATGTCACTGATGATGAACTGAAAACCTACATCAAAACAGAAGAAGTACCGAAGTGGGAAATCCTATCACAGAAGATGCCAGTCCATACTCAAGCAGTGGAGAGAAGCGTCAAGTTGGTGAGCGAGGCTTCTGCTAAGGTTTGCGGATCTGCAGCTCGAGACGGGTACATAAGAACGACACTTAAGTCAAGGTCCACGATGCCAGCCTTTGATAACAAAAGACAGTTCAAACTACCAGACATGTAATCTATTCGTAAGTGAAATATGTACTTTGTAATTATTGGATAATACATCAATAATATGTTGAAGCTTGTATATATTTATTTTTCCTAAGTCCACATTTTTGAGGTTTTCAACACTTTTTTGCTATTTTTACAGCCCATGCGCGAACGGAAGATGTTAAAACTCAATACCAGTATTTTTATATTAATTCATTAGTGTGTCGTAGATGACATTTTTCCCTATTACATATTAAATATCGTAATAAAAAAAATTATTAAAAATTTCCAAAAAACTTTAATTTTTTCAAAATTTAATCAAACTTTAGAGCTCATGCGCGAACGGAAGATAACATCCGATAATTTTTATATTTTTTCCCCTATTTAGTCATACCATTTAGCAACTTTTCCGCGGTATTACGATCCGAAAAAAAAATATCGATTTTTTTCGACCCACCCTAAATATATATATATATATATATATATATATATATATATATATATATATATATATATATATATATATATATATATATATATATATATATATATATATATATATATATATTGATAACGAGTTTTTGCTGCACTTAATGTATTCCTCAGATAGGACATTTTCTCTGATTTATTTCTTTTATTCGTTGAAGCTACGCTTTCTGGTCACTTGAAAAGCTCATTACTGATCTCGGCTTGATTTGTTTTTTAGATGAGTACTTATATCATTTGTATTGGAAAATTAATAAGTAATGAGTTTCTGTAACATACACTGAAATTTTTCGCATGCAATTTTGATTGGTTGTAATGCTCATTTCTTCTCCTTATATCTTACATTAACAACTAACAACAATGCTCGTTACACCTCAATTGTATTTTCAGTGTAACAGTCATTTTCAAATTTCCACAAAATGTCTACTTATGTTTTCTCTCAATAATCTGGGGTGGCCTAATCGTAAACTTGTAGTGATGAGAAGAAGCTCCAAAACAGATTAACTTTTGCTATTTTTTGATAAAAAGTCCTCTTTCAGTAGCCATATTCAAGGAATTAATTTGATACGTAAACTTGCGTTCTACACCATGAGTACTACAAAGCTTTCACCAGTTTATACTTTGAAGCCTTTCTCACAAAAATTTTGAACACGAGTGCAACATATGTGAAAATTTTATTTATCCTCCTTCACAACTCTGACAACACAATAATAATTGTTATAATCATCACAAAATCTATTTTTCATTCAGTTTTTATAAATGAAAAGTAATTTTTATCTATTACAAGCAAGCTGAAATTTTTTCCACTATGTTTTACAGCCACTAGAAGTAACAATAAATATTTATTTACTGCTTGCAGTACTCAAATATCGAATATTATAAATTTGATGATTATTTTCAAGTCTTCCCATGCAGGACATATCCCCATCCAGATAGTCGATGCCTGTTTGGTATTCGGTTCATCAATTGATTGGATACGTCTGCTACAATATTTCAAATGAAGCTAATTTCACTTTAGGATTTTCACTATAATTTGTCATCATGACAATTGTTTTGTAGACATATCAATGAATATCAGTTTACTTGGAAATACAAATGTGTCGGCGAAACAAGTGTTTTGTTTCAAAACAATATGCAGAACACTACAGAACTGTGTAAGTCTTTTTTTAACTGTGTCTTTTTTTATCTGCTTTTCGGATATTTCTTCCTTTCGGTAGTTGATCATTGTTTCCACATGAGTTCTTCCTACTTCAATAATCTCATAATATATATGAACTTTCAGATATCTTCAAAAAGGTGCTACAAGCATTTTCGTTGATTACACAGAATATGAAATGAAATGTTCTATCGAACAAAACTGTATAAATATAATGATATATTTGACCAACGTTAACTATTAGAAAACCGAGCATTACCTGTCGCAAGTGAATCTCGGTTGTAGGTTTCTTGGTTGAAATCGTTATAGACGTGTTTCTTTTATATTATCAACAAGCATCAAAGTATTTTCTTACCAATTGGAGTGTATTTTTGGAGGATCACCCTATTTCTCACTTATTTTTTTGCATATTTAAATGCAATTTCAGCTACTCATATATTCGGAATGCATAATGGAGATTCGCGAAATCACGAAAACCTTGATTTTGAAATCTTTGAAACTCTTTTATTTGTGTTAGGCTCGATTGGAAACTACTTCATTTCCTAAGGACAATTTGATTCAACGCCTATACAGTATATTTTTTATAACTGAAGTTTCAGCTGCTCACTTTGAATTCATATAATATTCTTGCAATTTTCGAATCATATATGAGGCAAGGTATTTTAACCTTTCTTTGTGTATCAGTTGTAACTATATTATTGAAGGTTACACAAGGGCAGTATAATCTTCTGTTCTGTGTCGAATCTGTTTATATAATAGATTATATATAATGACCGACTAGGCTAGAATCTCATAGTGATGTGTAAACTACCCGAAAGATATACATATATGTACTTCCCTACCAATAATGTCATTGTTTCTTACTTCATCAATTTCTAACCGTTCATTTTGCTCCATGCTGTAAATTGAATCACTACATCAGTTTTTTGAGAATGTCTCTACCTCTACAGTCCCTTTAAATTGGTTTCAATGACTTACACTCAAAATTGAAAGAATTGAAGTGAATACTTGAAAGGAATTTGAAATCAACACATACATAAATAGCACTTGTCAACAATACCCTGAAACTTACAAAAACAATGATATCAGTTGTTATTAGTGTATAATATTGAGGTTTATTTCTCTGATATTTGTTCACAATAATAAAGTGAAGGTTCTACCCTACTATAGGTAATCCGAATTTTTGAAATGTCAAGCACTATGAGAAAATCTGTTTTCATTTCAGGACAAGAATGTGAAATAACTCTCTCAGACGATCATGAGATCCAGTTTGGAGATAGCTGTGCAATTGAACCTGGTAAAAAATGAAAATAACTCCTCAAAGAAATGAAAATTATTAGACATAATCAACTCTTTACGGGTCACGTTTTATTGAATTTATGCCGATGAAAACTATATGAACTATATATATGAATTTATACCGATGAAAACTATATATATGACCAACTCTGCATGAAACATTTGAAGTGTAGTTCATTTGAAGTGCTTCAGATGTGTAAAACTGATAATTATAAATATGAGGCTTGTGAGATGACGTGAGTACGCACTCACACTGACGAGAAAGCGAACTGCAATGCTTGAGAAAGTATATTCCGTTTCCCCGATAGAGGGAGCTTGAGTGATTAATTTATGGATGAATGTTTGCTCCATTTTTCATTTGGAAAACCATCCAAACTTGATTGTTCGGATGTATGCCACATATGTATGGATGCATGAATTAAACAATTAGATGGTATTTCCATTCAACAAGCTGAATAATCTTCGGAACGCACTTAATATTTCCCACATTCGAAAGTGAAAATTTGTGTATTCGTTGACATTACTTGTTGAAAACTTCCTGGGATTTTAAATATTCCGATTGAAAACCTCAGTATTGCCTTATATATATATATATATATATATATATATATATATATATATATATATATATATATATATATATATATATATATATATATATATATATATATATATATATATATATAATATTGAATCTTATATCCAGCGTACTTCAAATTGAAGTATGTGGAATATCGGTAAGCGGTCTGTGACAAAGAAACTTATTCTCTTCTAATCTCTATATTCCGTCACTTTTTTTGTGACTTCTTCAGGAGAAAACTACATTAATAAATTAAATTACGAATGAAATAAATGGGTCTCATAAATGATGGGATAATCACTCACCAAGATGTAAAGTCACTCATTGAACTTATACACAACATAGAACATAGTACAAAATATAGATTGCAGTTTACTAGAAAAGTTGAAGTTTCCCAGTTGAACAAGAAAAGGACCAAAGTGTTTCATTTTTGGACTACACTAAACTTGTAAGAACTGACCAGAATGTTGTAATATTATATTGCTATCGGAAGAATACATCTTCTGGAAGATTCATCAACTATCATTCATTCCATCCCATGAATCAAAAATACAATACTGTGGTCAACATGAAAAACAGAGTATCTCACATTTCTCGCGAATCGTTTTTAAAACAAAATTGAAGTAAATTATTTCAAATGTTTCTCAACAATGGGTACCCTAAACATATTCTCAGAAGGCTTATATACAATTCCAACTTCTTTGACGGACCAACTGAGGAGTCGCACATGGAATTCAAACATAAAAATCTCCGATACATTGAAAAATTGTCAAGCCAGATGATTTCATGTTTTAGAGAGTTCAACCACATAAAAAATGCCAATTTGTACTCGAAAATCAAGGACAGGACGCCATTAGGATATATGAGTAATGTTGTCTATCAACTTCCTTGTCTTGGATGTGATACATTGGGCAGACATCACAGTGGTTGAAACAGAGGATTACACAACAAAGAAGTGATTGCCGTATAGGAAAAAACTTCTGTGATACAGTAGAACACCATCTGAAGACTGGTCACAGCTTGGACTACTCTGCGGTCAAGGTATTGTAGCAGGAAGTACAGTATAAGAGCAGACTGTGCCTCGAAATGTTCCGCATAAACAGGAACAAAAAAGGGATAAATTTCAAATCGGATACACATAAATAACATTTACAGTAACATTCTCCATGTACTGCAGAATGGATAGTACAACCAACGCAATGATTAATATATTTTTGTTGTATATATATATATATATATATATATATATATATATATATATATATATATATATATATATATATATATATATATATATATATATATATATATATATATATATATGTATTTTTTGTATATTTTTTGCTCCCTCTTTCTTTGTATCCTGCAAAGTTAGCATCGACTCATATTATTACGGCTTGTCGTACTGACATGGTTGCATTTTATTCTCTTTTATTTAGCTGATATATACAACTTTTGTTTTATGTTGTAAATAAGTTCAATGAGTGACTGACTTTACATCTTGGCGAGTGATTATCTCGTTATTTATGAGACCCATTCATTTTATTTGTAATTTAATTTATTGTTGTGGTTTTCTCCTGAAGAAGTCACAAAAAAGTGACGAAGTATAGAGATCAGAAGAAAAAAGTTTATTTGCCACAGACCGCTTCCCGATATTCCACATACCTCAATTTGAAGTACGCTCAATCTAAGATTCAATATTATATACATATATATATATATATATATATATATATATATATATATATATATATATATATATATATATATATATATATATATATATATATACTAGTAAATATGAGATTTATAATCGAAATATCGAAATGTTTCAAATAAAACTCTCAGGGAGCTGTTCTTGAAGCTCCCTGAGAGTTTCATCTGAAATATTTCGATATTTCGATTAAGAGTCTTAGTATTCACTAGTATTGAATTACCTGTGAATCTTTGAACTAGCTATACTTTTGCCCGCCTGGGCGTGATCTGGAGCGATTAGGCATGGGATTATTCGTACACATTTCAGACAATTTTCTATTGTGTTCGAATGAAATATCAACAAAGCCTTCCACTCGCACTCTTGTTGTCATGAGTAGGAATCTTGAACCCTAGGGAGAGTTTATGAGTCCTTTCGCCGATAGAGGGAGCCTACGTGAGTATTTCACTCTGTAGAATATCTCTCAATTTGGTATAGGACCTATGTTCGTTTTGAAAGTCATCGATTTTTGATTAATAGATTAAATATGGACTGATGATTCATAATAATGATGAAACAATTGTATCCTATTATCATTCAACATGATTGAGGAATCTTTCGAAACGCTCTTAATATTCACTCTCGAAAGTGATGGGTTCGTTCTCGTTGACAGCATTTGTGTTGACAGCTCCCTGAGAGTTTTATCTGAAATATTTCGATATTTTGATTAAGAGTCTCAGTATTATATATATATATATATATATATATATATATATATATATATATATATATATATATATATATATATGTGTGTGTGTGTGTGTGTGTGTGTGTGTGTGTGTGTGTATACGCTCTATGCGAACGTGTACGATGTACGATGCACACGATATATATAGTTATACAAGTTGTCATAACTGAACATATTTTCATTTTCCTAAGAATATCCAAGCATAGGTCCCTGAAATATGCGAAGAACCGCGGGAGTGTTACTAATGGAACCTATTGACATCTGAAAACATCATACGATGACATTTGTCGAATAGACGTTGAGATTTAGTAGATGCCTTCGGGCATAGATATGTGAACGATGGGTGTTCGATATATCTATGTTTTCGGTCGATTTCTATAGATAGAATTGTAAAGCAACCATTGCTTGACTCTTCTTTACTTGGAGTCATAGGAAGGTGTTTGGAGATTGAAATCGTTGCCTCACTTCGACGGATATGGTGCAACTGGCGGGTTCCTTGTAGGACGAAACAGCTGCCTTGTGTTTTCGTCAAATTTGAACACTGATTTCAACATTCCCTAACATTTATCCATTGAAGGACAATGAAGTCGTTCAAAGAACAATACTGAAGAAACGTCCTGCACGTTCAAATAGCAAGTTCTATGAAAGCTCTAATTTTTCGAATGAATGTTCTTGTATAATATAGATGTAAAATGATAAGATACTCTTCATATCATTTGTATATAGTTATATTATAGTTGTATATAGTTACTGTAAAGAAGAATAAGAATTATATCTGTGAATCGGTATCTTTCAAGAGGAAGGGAGAAACTTCATTTCAACAGACAGAATTGAATAGATCCCTCTTCAAACTAAGAGAGATATAGATAAGATGTAGACGTAAAATAATTGAGATAGATAGTGTTAAGATTGTATAGGATATAAGGACATTAAATTGATTTTTCTTTTAGAATAAATCAATCGTTTGAGATATACCTGAGTACAATCTTATTGAATCAATTTAATATCCTTATATCTTATACAATCTTAACACTATCTATTTCAATTATTTTACATCTACAACTTATCTATATCTCTCTTAGTTTGAAAAGGGATCTATTCAATTCTGTCTGTTGAAATGAAGTTTCTCCCTTCCTCTTGAAAGATACCGATTCACAGATATAATTCTTATTTTTCTTTACAGTAACTATATACAACTATAATATAACTATATACAAATGATATGAAGAGTATCCTATCATTTTACATAGATATACTCATATTTGTGTAAGTGAATGATATTTTTTCCGAAAAATTGTGGAGTTAGATAATGAGTATATTCTGAACTTGCAACAAGTATAAAATTATATTTGAAATGATAATTTTTCTCCCCATGTCAAAAGGAATTCTAGAAATGAAAAATATATTTTGAAAAGATCAACGCTTTGTTACGAATTCAAATTTGAAAGAAAATATCAAAGCAGCTTTATTGTCTTTCTGTAATAAAGATATTCATTTTACCCTTAATAATATAGTTTCAACAATTCGAGATTGAATTGAATAAACGAATGGTTTCTTGGTAAAATAATAATTTTGTTTTTCACGTTGAGGCCAAGGATATATTCCAGAAGGTCCCATGAGCTACGTTAGGAGCTCAGGATTAGGAGAAACAGTTGAAGAAATTTCATCAGGTATTTATCATTATAATAATTTTTGAAAATTTATATATTTGCTTATATCTATACTTAACGAAATGAGAATTGATTTAAGTTTACCTGTATATGCGGATGATTTCATATTGAATAGACTAATTTGGTTCTCTGTATTAAGGTTGAGGACATATTTCGACACAAACCATGGATTATGTTACGATTTCTGAGGAAAGCAGCCTAATCGATGCATCTTTGTCTACTACGAATAATGAGGGTAGTTATTATAATATTTATATTTATACAGAACAATTCGAATGTAGCTAACGTCGCAATTCCGTAATGAAAATTACATATCCAACGTTACGGAACCTGAGAAAATCAAAGATCAAACCGTACCCTCATTACGAATATTATACGTTATTATTATAATTCACATATATATGAAAACCACGAAATATTATATGCCAATAGCTTGATATCGATCAGGATAATTTTGATCCCCATTTCAAGATCATGAATTCTATTTAGCTCGTACTCTCATTCACGTAACGAAAAATGGAAAAAGCAGAAACCTCGAACCCTTTTCTTCTAATACGAACACAACAAGTAATTAAGTCGGTAATGAACAATATTGAACTAAGTCAATTTTAATATAGTCTAATAGCCGGTGGGGCTCGACTTTCACCCATCTGATAACCAGATAAGATAATTTTTGTATGCTATTTTATTTATTTGTAAACTCAAATATGATAACATACCTATCGAAAAGTGTTCATGGCTATTTGAATTTGATTATTTTTAATCAACTTTTTTCATAACCCTCATTATGTCTATTCAGATGACATCACCAATGTGATAACCAATAAAAATTTCCATCAGAAGAAAGGTAATTTAGTAACCAAAATGAAAATGGAGCCTTGCTAGCCAGAAATCCTTCGTAGAATATTCTTGCCATGCTTCAAAGTTATTAAAGATTACACGAAACTGTTATGTTTCATTCTATGCTATCACATGGACCTCGGACAATCACTTTCAATCTGGTTAATATTTAAAAGCTTGGATTTTGAAATTTTAAATCGTGGCAATAATACTTTACGAAGGGTTCTTTTTACAATTTCTGATAGCAATTTTTATTGCTTATCATATCAGTAAAGTTATTGAATGAACTCAATGAAGGCGATGGAAACCAATTCATTATAAATAATTGAATAAAACATAGCCACGAACACTTTTTGAAAGGCAAGCTATCAAGTTGAGTTTGAAATCAATAATATTTCATAAAAAAAACGTCTAACATGTTATCCAAAGCTCTATTCGGCTCCGGCGTCTTCCCAGTACATGAGTAGTAATTGAGCTCTGAGCACTGAGTAGTTGGTTCGGTAACCAACAAAAGTGTAGATATCCCCATTCAATCCAAGCGCAATAATGCACTTAGTTCGCTATGGTTCACCAATAAATTATTAAGATTCTCCATGAAATGGAGAATCTCATTTTATTTAATCAGAAGATATGGTGAAATCTTTGCCATTATGGCACTTAGTTCACTATGCTTCTATACGGGTCTATTATCAATTACATTAAAATGAAAATTTGGCAATAGTTTCATATTCTATGATAATTTGGTTTTCCATTCTGAGCTCATGAATTTTTTTCAGCTGGTACCATGAACCACGTAACCAAATCTGGAAAATGCAAAATAGTCGAAGCAAGTTCTACTAATACAAATCTTGGAGGTATTTATCATTATTTATATTATTTATTATCAAAAATTGTGAATTATATTATTTTCTGATAATTACAAACGCTACATAGTAATTTTGTAGTCGATCTTGAAGTCAAGAATACATTTATTCAGGTACCATCATACATGATACGAATTCTAGGAAAAGCAAGAAAGGTGAAACAACTTCGTCTGCCACGAATATTGGGGGTACATTTTATTCTTCGTATTCAATATCAAAAATAGGAAATTGAATTATTGTCTAATAGTTCCATATTCAATAAGGAATATATTTTCTATGTTGAGGGCAATAATGTATTTCTGCAGGTATGATGACACATATTGCGAACACTGTGAAAAGCAGAAAAAATCTAGTCAACTTCACTACTATGAATATTGTAGGATGCTTTCACTATTCTTGTTAATTTTTGAAAATTCGAAATTGAAATACCTTGTCTCCATTCCATTATCACTTTATGGTAATGTTTGAAGGTGTTTCATCACCTCCCATTCTATTACCTATAAATTTACGACGCCAATGGCGGCTGCCATATTGAAGTGACCATATAGTATCGAAAGGGATGTAAATATGTAAACAAAATCATTTATCAAATTTTTGTGAACTAACTCAGTTTGAAAAATACAGTACTTTTTTGCCCTTATCACCCTTATAGGGCGCTCATGACGGTTACGGCATTGAAGTGACCATATACTATCGAATGGGATTTAAATATTTCGACAAAATCATCCATCAAATTTTTTTGAACTGAATTAGTTTAAAAATTACAGCAATTTTACTGAATTTTTTGCCACTATCACTCCTTTACGATGCCAATGGCGGCTGCGACATTGAAGTGACCACACAGTATCGAAAGGCATTCAAATATGTGAACGAAATCTTTTATCAAATTTCTGTGAACTAGCTTAATTTGAAAAATACAGATCTTTTTTGCCCGTATCACCCCTATAGGACGCCCATGACGACTGTGACATTGAAGTGACCATATACTATTGAAAGGCATTTGAATATATAAACAAAATCGTTTATCAAATTTCTGTGAACTAGCTTACTTTAGAAAATGCAGTATTTTTTGATATTATAGTTTTTGGTATTAATATGTTATTAATATATTTTTACTTATAAAGTATTAATATATTTTTGATATATTATTCCCATATAGGACGGCCATGACGGTTGCGACATTGAAGTGACCATATACTATTGAAAAAGATTTAATTATGTTAACAAAATCATTTATCAATTCATCATCAAATTTTTCTGAACTAACTCAGTTTAAAAACACAGTACTTTTTTGCCACTATCACCCCTATGGGACGCCCATAGCGGCTGCGGCAATGAAATGACCAAAAACTATCAACAGGGATTTGATTATGTAAACAAAATATTTCATAAATTTTTTGTGAACTAACTTAGTTTGAAAAAAACAGTAAGTTCTTGCCCGTATCATCCCAATAGGACGCCCATGACGGTTGCGACATTGAAGTGACCATATACAATCAAAAAGGATTTTAATTTGTAAACAAAATCATCTTTTTGTGAACCAACAATAATAAGTACTAAACTCTATACAGTCTACCAACACTATCGACATTTTCGAAATATATAAGAAAAAGGTAAATAATTCAGTTTCAGCAACGGATATACTTGATGACCGAATTGTGATTTCGAAGTTTTTATATACATATCTTGAGGCGTGTGTCACCTTAAGGTATGATTCGTTGCTGGGATTTCGTTGCTAACTTCACACCGGCAGAAAACCGAAGATCAAATCGTACGCCCACTACGAATATTATACGTTATTTTTATAATTTACATAAATATGAAAACCACGAAATATTATATGCCAATAGCTTGATATCGATCAGGATAATTTTGATCCCCATTTCAAGATCATGAATTCTATTTAGCTCGTACTCTGATTCACTTAACGAAAAATGGGAAAAGCGGAAACTTCGAACCCTTTTCTTCTACTACGAACACAACAAGTCACTTAATTAAGTCAGTAATGAACAAAATTGAACTAACTCACTTTCAATATAGTCTAATAGCCGGTGGTGGCTCGATCTTCACCCATCTGATAACCAGATAAAATAATTTTTGTATGCTATTTTATATATTTGTAAACTCAAGTATAATATCTATCTAAAAGCTGAACCAAATAGCATACCTATCGAACAGTGTTCATGGCTATTTGACTTTGACTATTTTCAATAAATTTTTTCATAACCCTCATTATGTCTATTCAGATGACTTCACCAATGTGATAACCAATAAAAATTGCCATCAGAAGAAAGATAATTTGATAACCAAAATAAAAATGGACGCTTGCTAGCCAGAAACCCTTCGTAGAATATTCTTGCCATGCTTCAAAGTTTTTAAAGGTCGCACGAAACCGTTATGTTTCATTCTATTCTATCACATGGGCCTCGGACAATCACTTTCAATCTGGTTAATATTTAAAAGCTTGGATTTAGAAACTTTAAATCGTGGCAATAATACTTTACGAAGGGTTCTTTTTACAATTTCTGATAGCAATTTTTATTGCTAATCATATCAGTAAAGTTATTGAATGGACTCAATGAAGGCGATGGAAACCAATTCATTAAAAATAATTGAATAAAACATAGCCACGAACACTTTTTGATAGGCAAGCTATCAAGTTGAGTTTGAAATCAATAATATTTTATGAAAAAAACGTCTCACTTGTTATCCAAAGCTCTATTTGGCTCCGGCGTCTTCCCAGTACATGAGCAGTAATTGAGCTCTGAGCACTGAGTAGTTGGTTGGATAACCAACCAAAGTGTAGGTATGCCCATTCAATCAAAGCGCAATAATGCACTTAGTTCGCTATGGTTCCACCAATAAATGATTGAGATTCTCCATGAAATGGAGAATCTCATTTCATTTCATAAGAAATATTGATGAAATCTTTGCCATTATAGCGCTCAGTTCACTATGCTTCGATACGGGCCTATTATCAATTACATTAATATGAAAATTTGGCAATAGTTTCATATTCTATGATAATTTGGTTTTCCATTCTGAGCTCATGAATTTTTTTCAGCTAGTACCATGAACCACGTTAGCAAATCTGGAAAAAGCAAAATAGTCGAAGCAAGTTCTATTAATACAAATCTTGGAGGTAGTTATCATTCTTTATATTATTTATTATCAAAAATTGTGAATTATATTATTTTCTGATAATTACAAACTCTACATAGTAACTTTGTTGTCGATGTTGAAGTCAAGAATACATTTATTCAGGTACCATCATACATGTTACGAATTCTAGGAAAAGCAAGAAAGGTGAAACAACTTCGTCTGCCACGAATATTGGGGGTACTTGTTATTCTTCGTATTTAGTCTCAAAAATAGGAAATTGAATTATTTTCTAATAGTTCCATATTTAATAAGGGATATATTTTCTATGTTGAGGGCAATAATGTTTTTGTGCAGGTACCATAACACATATTGCGAACACTGTGAAAACCAAAACATCGAGTGAACTTCGCCTACTATGAATATTGTAGGCAGCTTTCACTCTCTTGTTCATTTTTGAAAATTCAAAATTGAAATACCCTGTCCCCATTCCATTATCACTTTATGGTATTGTTGGAAGGTGTTCCTCGACCTTCCATTCTATTACCTATAAATTTCATCAAAAACTCTGAAGCAAACTGTGACTGAATGAAAATTAAACGAGTTGAACTGAAACAAATTATCTACACTACCTTTTACTCAATATGGTAGAAAAAGTGGACAAGAACAAAACCAAGCAGATGATTACGATACCAAATGTAAAAAAACTATCTGAGATGTTAGGACGGGTCGCTGAACAGAGTAACATTAGGAAAGTTTTTGAGTTAGGTATCACTATACGAAGCACACTCATCCGAAAAAGACCAGATCAGATGGACCTGCTAAAAGCATGAACTGTTTATACCTGGTATCTTGTTAATGCGAAGATTCTTACGTGGGACAAACTTGACTTGTTGTCAGTTACATAAACATAACAGTGAACAATAACAGTGAACATAAACTTCCTACGTAGCGAGCAGAAACATCAAACTCAGGCCTAGCGGACCACGCCAATGGGACGAAGTTAAGATTACTTATCTCAAGCAAGATTGGGTGAATTGAAAGTTGAGAATCGGGATTTATCTAGCAGAACAACGACATATTCAGTCAACAAAAAGTTGAACTAACCAAAATTTGGCTACTGATCCTTACATGAGTAACGTGGCAACCAATCGCGGATGAGCATTGTGAGATATCAAGAACCAATGTGGTATATAAGTGTAGCATCTATCTCAGAAGACAAGAAAAGTCAATTCTGAAAGTGCGTTCCCAAATCAAAAGTCAAATTCCCAAGCTATACACGTTTGTCATTAAACTCTAGTAATAGATAAACATATCTTGTAATTACCAACAAATTGTACATTACGTGGCTAAACCGAGGCTATTATCTACAGTCCAGATAATAAGGAATTCACTATTATATGGTTGAACAAGCTTGAAAAAACCTTATAACTTCACTCCTTCCATTTGTAAATTTATACATTAATGTATAATGCCAACATTTATTCAATAAACGTCTTCTCGTTTCTCTCTCCCGAACGATCAGGGGATAGTCGAGCTGTGCACGTTGTACTAAAGAGTACCTAAGAGTGAGGTGAGGATTTTCATAGTGAGTTAGAGGGCACTCTCCACATTTCGGGTTACGAAATACAGCACAGTGACAACATGCGTACGACGATATGATATGTAATAGAATTAAGTTACGACGTACGTCTTGCGATAATGTTTCGAAGTTGACGAAATACGGATTTTTTTAGTGATGAAATTACCGAAAAAAGACTAGTGAGCCAATTTCCGTGCGTTTTTCAAAATGCAGAATTGATGTGAGCCGAAATAAATCAGAGACAAAGAACGAATTAATATTGATTGTTACAGTCATTGTTCGTATACATACATACATATATATATATATATATATATATATATATATATATATATATATATATATATATATATATATATATATATATATATATATATATATATATACAATATATATACATATACATATACATAATTGTAAATATATATATATATATATATATATATATATATATATATATATATATATATATATATATATATATATATATATATATACCGAATAGACATTGTGACACTCAATAAATGGAAAGTTTGTGAATTGTGTTTAGTCAAGATGGCGAAATATAATAAATCAAGAGAACAAAAATTCATGATGATTTGATGTATGTCAAAAGCCAAAAGACCAATCGGCAAAATGCGCAAACTGCGGTGCGACACATCCTATTAATTGCAAGGCTTGTGTTCATTACCCGAAATTGCATAAAGGTGCAAATAATTGCACGGAAAACATGACAATGAAACCCCAATACAATAAGGACAACATATTATATTTGCAAGTAACGATGGAAAACTTAAATAATTAAGCACAAATAAAAACATTCTAGAAGTTATAGAGCTAATAAAAACTGCAGCCGAATTTGAGAATGTAGTGAGCACTTCAATGGCACAAATTGACGGAGTTATTACACAGTGAACAGAATAACAAGACGCAAGTCATTACAAATATTGAATTGGAACGCATCAGGACTACTAGAAAAGAAAAATGATATATAAATGTCGCTCTGAGAAATGAAACAACACAAATTCGCAACAACACAACCCTTAGGAAAGACCGAGTGGACAGAAAAAAGGAGGCACAGCGAAAACCATTAGGGACACATCAAGATGCAGCAATAAAAAAACAAAAAATATCGAACATTCGGAAATATATATAAATATATATATATATATATATATATATATATATATATATATTATATATATATATATATATATATATATATATATATATATATATATTAATATATATATATATATATATATATATATATATATATATATATATATATATATATTTATATATAGAGAAATGGAAACATCATTTGAAAGCTGAAGAAATGGCTAGACAATGTAGAGCTAACTATAACAGAGCTGATATCCAATTCATAGAGGGGGATTGAATAGGGAATTGATTCATGAAAGAGTGTACGGATGAAGTAATACGGTCTCTACAAGCATTGGAGAAGTTACATAGTTATATATTTAGTAGAATAAGATCACGAAAATCTCTAGGTCTAGATGAATTTCCAAGCTTTCCGATGAAAGAACTACCATTCAAAACTATACATAAAGTATGCAATATCATCAATGGTGCAATTAAAATTACAACACTTTCCGAGAAAATGAAAAAATGTGCGTTCGATTACAATTCCGAAACATTCACAAAATCATAGATATATGAGCCTAATTCTAGCATTAGAAAGAATAATGAAACAAATCATAAATAATAGAATTAATGAAGAAACAAAAGACATCACTCCTAATGAGCAATTTTGCTTTAAATCAGTACATTCAACTGAACATCGATTACTAAGAATAGTTGAACAAGCAACGAGGAAACAGAAAAAAGCATCAAGGTTGCAAATTCACTTCGGACATCGAAAAGTGTTTCGACATGACAAGGCAAAATGGCATTATCCACAAAAGGAAATATGCTGGTATAAATAAGGCTCTGATCAAATTGATCAAATCAACAATAAGAATGAAAACAAACACAAGATCTGAACTTGAGAAGATTAGAGCAGCTGTCACAGAAGGGTAATCTTTCTCATCAATCTTATATGGTATATACAGACATGCATTCCAGAAATGCCAAGAAATGTCTACCTGACTCCATATTTAGAGGATACAGCAAAATACACATTTTCAAGGATCATCAACATCATTAGAAAACGGATTCAACCAACAATAAACATTCTTACTATTTGGATGGACAGATGGAGAATTGAAATAGATTCTGGACAAAGTGAAGCGATTCTATTAAAATCACTCAGTAAGCGATTGCCAATTCTTAGAGTATTGACTAATGGAGATACCACCGACAACCTTGAAGGTTGTTGAAAACGAATGGAAAGGGCAAATTAAATTAAACCTGGGAATTGTGATAGAAAAACTCACAACCGTGTGTATCCACTGATGAACAAATTAGCTGAATATCTCTGAAGAACAAGATTTTTATTCTTAAAACAATAATAAAGCCTCTTATGTTATATGGATCAACAGATTGGGATAACACGTGCAACACCAACATTAAAAAACTCCCAACAAGACTAAACATTATTATGAGACAAATACTGGACACATATGGACACCATGTATGGACCTACATGGTGCGTGAGAAACAGATTAATACATCGAGACCTTAAACAATCGATATTATCAGAAGTTCTTGAACACAAATCGAGAAAATATTACGAAACAGCAGAAACCACAAAAATCCACTTATAAGAAAAGCAACAGACTGTAATATAGACGACAGACGAAAACAAAATTGATCTTGAGAAAAAGCAGTTCGAAACGGATCCAGAAAAGACAGATCATTAAAATATCTATTGAATATCATTAATTTATAAACAAATGAAAATAAGGGACTACGCAGAACAAAATATAATTCTGTTTGCAAACCGTTCTCCGTAATTGTTTGCAATTCCGTTCTCAAGTGCAAACTGCTCATGTTACAGATAAAATACTAACCGAAACCAGATAAACCAGAATTTAATTTCTGATTCAACAATTCTTCTCTTCATTGGCGATAAGAAAATTGCCGGTTTATTTGAAATTTGCTTCAATGTATCTGTGTATGTTTCAGCCCTCAGAGCATTCATCATTAATCTCGTCTCATCATTTTTTCAGTTTAATCCTATATATTTTACCAAATCATTTTCATTTAAACATAGTTTGTTCCGGAATTTGAAATTCATAGTCAATGGAAGTCCTACTGAATAGTGAATATATAGTATTAATATAGTGATTTTTTTGTCTATCTATATAAACTACGAATGTTCATCACGAATATGAGAGGTATTGATCATTCTTTATTTGAGCATTCAATAATTCGAATATAAGTTATATGTCCATATTTCCTATTGAATAGATTTATTTTGTTTTCCAGCTTTGGATGAAGAGAATATTCAATTTTGCGTTTTGAATGGATTTTGTGAATTAACCCCGATTGCTGATTCAAAATACTTTTTAGGACTCGCAGTAAAGGTTCGACCGAGTTATACATGTTCAGTAGTAAAAATATGTGATAATCATAATTTCAGATGAACTACTTTCAGGCTGACTCCTTCTGTTCTCCTCTCATGGAAATCATCACAAAGGAAAATATTGAACACATCTATGAATATGTTAAAGATTCATGTGAGTTATCTACATTGGTGAAGATGTGGATAATATTAGATAACTATATGCAGAAAAAAACAAAGGAATTCAGTTCTTGTTGCACAGTATCAATCTAGAATGACTCAGTATTTCATTATTTTACTTACTTTAAATCAGAGCTAAAATTCAGGTACCTACCTACGCGAATATAGTCAGGCAGAATAAGGCTGAATTGTTCTTTCTTAATTGAATGGAGTATATTTCTAGGTAGAAGGTATTCCTTGTTCAAAATACATTTGCAAAAACTCAACTTTGATATATAAAGGGAAAATCAACACAAACCGCAAACTACAGTTTATAAAGCACATATTGAATGCCCTAGAAGACTCAGGGTAGTCTGTGGCCTTCTTCTGATCTGGTCAAAAGTTTTTTACTGTTTAAGGCATGAGTATCTAGAAGAAAGTGGCCACCATTCGTACGCGAGCAATATTCGTACAGTTAGTATAACAAACGCACTAAATGGCACACAAACACTATTTACCTGACTTGAATCTGTAATTGTAAGTAAAATTGCTACATATGTTTTTGACAGAATGGAGATGAACTATTTATGTTAACATTGTTTATTTTGAGCTCCCATTGTTATATTTCTTGACATAGGAAAGAATTTGCGTTCTAATTTTGTGAAAGACATTGAGTGCATACGGACAACGGCACAAACGGTACATTCTCAGTACACGGGATTTGATTATCGCGTATATATACAGATAGGCATGAAAAAACTGAACAATAAATGACTCTGAAGAACAACCAATCGTGGAAAATACAAGAAAAAAGGAAAGCCAAAGCAGTGAAAATATATTGATGGATTTGATCGAATTAAATTCAAGACAAAAAAGGACACTAAGGGTATATAGTTGTAGGATCATGTAGCTTCACCACTCCTATGAAGAATTAAGCAATCAAGATTGCTGTAGTGTTGAACATCTCCAGCTGATTAAGAAATGAATGAAGAGTCTGAATATTGTAGTAGCAATAATATTTCGAATGTGACACCAGAAAAAATCGCAGAGAATTGTGTGGTTTCGTAGCGTTCGAGAAACGTAGTTCTGTTGTTTTTTACGTAGGAAAAATACTTCAGACATGAGTCGGGTATAGAGGTGAGAAAATCTTATCTTCAGAAGAAACGGGATTAACATGATCACTCCTTTTTCCTGACCATACTATGATTCTTGTTAATCCTCAATCACGACAGTGTTGTACAGCTGGAATGGCTAGAGCTTTCAAATTGCAGTTAATTGAAATAATTATGATGTGCAATAGTTCAGGAATAACAATAATGAATATTTATTAATGAATAATTGAATAACAAATGAATACTTACCTACTCAAAGTTTGAATTGTCAAAGACTCTACAAAGATCTCAAAGAAAATCATTTTGAACATCATGTTTGGTCTAATTGAAAAGCTTAGAAATGTCAAAGAGAAAACTTTGGATGAGCGATATCATTTTCTGATATTTTCTTCAAAAACAACCCATCGAATATGGAACAAGTCGAATATTATTGAGTTAGTTCTTCGATGAATAAATATTTTCGTAGTATATATATATATATATATATATATATATATATATATATATATATATATATATATATATATATATATATATAATAATAATAATAATAATAATAATAAACTTTATTTCAAATAAAGTAGACATAGGATTACGTTACATCATACATACATCCACTTGAAATGAAATTGTGTCATAGTCTATTTCCATCACTTATTACCATACGATAAAAATTCTTCTACGGTATATGGCTCAACTTTTAACAGCAATTTATATATTTCTTTCTTGAATAGTTTTAGGTTTGTTGTTTCTCTTGTCAGATTTATAATTTTATTGTAGTATTTTATACACCTATACTGTGGTCCTCTTTCTGTTAGTGACAGCCTATGTATTGGATATTTTAATTCCATTGTTCTCGTATTGTATGTCGTGGAGGTTTTAGTTTCAAAATAATTTCTATTTTTTAAGACAAATAGCAAGCATTCTTGAATGTGTACTGCTGTAGCTGTAAGTAGTCCATTTTTTCGAAATACTCCTCTGCATGATTCTTTGCATGTCATTTTCCAGATTGTGCGGATGGCTCTCTTCTGCATCTTGAGTACTTGCTCAATATTACTAACACTTCCGTAGAACATAATGCCATATCTTATTTTTGATTCAAACGTAGCCTGGTAGATTATTTTCACAGATGATGAGTCTAAATAATTTCGTAGAACACCCAGTGAATAGCAAATTGATCCCAGTTTGGTACACAAGTTTTTTATATGTTCATTCCAATTCAAGTTTTCATCTATTGTTAGACCCAGAAATTTCCCTGAGGTCTGAAGATCAAGTTTGTTGTCATCAAGCTGGATGTGGGGCGGTGTTTCAAAGCCAGCATGTGTTGTTTTTATTACTATCGCACATGTTTTCTCTATATTTAAACATAATTTATTAGATTGGAACCATTCAGTTGCCTGTTGTAGAGTATTCTGTACCAAATTTACTATCTGAGGGAAGGTGTCTGCATTTAATGAGAAACTTGTATCATCGGCATAGTTGACCATAGATGTGTTTGGACTGGGTTGAATTACATTTGCTAAGTCATTGATGAAAATAATAAAAATAAAAATATATATATATATATATATATATATATATATATATATATATATATATATATATATATATATATACAATATATAAATTCAAGGGTTTTTTAGACCTTATGAGCTATAAGTACAAACTCTTTCTCATAAGGCCAAGCTTTCGAATTTATTCAATTTATCATCAGGGCAATCTATCAATAAGAGCATCATACTATCACAACCTAAATTCCAGAAATGACAATTTACATACATAAATGGAGTTGAGATAAATGGTAAATCTACATCGAAATTTGAATTCCCCTATCTTGACATACCATATAACACAATATTTCAATATAATTTTCCAGTTTATAAACGAGTGATTTAGATAAGTTTGCATACATAGTACTAATCATCATTCTCGCGGTTTTAAACAATTTTATGTCAAACGTTCAACCCTTTTTTTATTTCACTCTTCTTCTCTGTTGGTTGTTCTTCTCCAGTCTTCTGTAATCCAGTAAGCACAAATTGTGCTGAGTTTATCAGTATCTGACTTCTGATTTATTGGATGTGTTAAGTTGTTGATATAAAACATCCCAAGAAAATTTCTATTCATATTATTTTGTGATGTTTGAAAATTTTGGTCGTCTTCAAAGTCCATAAACTGCTTCTCTTTATTAGAGTCTTCTGCCAGAGCACACCGTTCTGGATGATGGATCTCTCTGATGTCCCGTTATTCGATTTATTTACAAATTAAGTACCTTCATTCTACACATTTTGTTCAGTTTGTCTACTTCATACATAATTCCATTGTTGTTATTTTCGAAGAGATTATATTGACGCTTTATGTGTTGAATCATATGATTAGGTGTCAACTGTTTTCGCTCGTATTGCAACAGAGAAACTCCTCTGTTCATGAGACTATCAACCTTGATGTTAAGTTTAATCCTCTTGTTAAGGCTGTATATGACTCCCTTACCATAGTTAGTTGTTATTTCTTGAAAGAAACCCATATTTAATCATTCAATTTTTTTAACGGTCTCATTAAATATATATATAAATTCAATATGAGGGTTGTTTAGACCTTATGAGCAAAGTACTCAGTAAAAAAGTAATAAGTACTTTTTCTTACTAAGCCAAGTTTTCGAATTTATTCAGTTCGTCATCAGGGCAATCTACAAATAAAAGCATCTTACAATCACAACCTAAATTCCAGAATTGACAATTTATATACATAAATCGAGTTGAGATAAGTGATGAATCTACAACGAACTTTGAATTTCCCTATCACAACATATAGCAAAACCATATAACACAATATTTCAATATAATTTTCCAGTTTATAAACGATTGAATCAGATAAGTTTTCATACATAGTAGCAATTATTATTTCCGCGATATTTGAACAATTTTATGTAGAAATTTATTAGGAAATTAATCGAGAGAGACATTATCCATCATCCAGAACGGTGTGCGCTGACAGAACACTCTAATAAAGAGAAGCAGTTTATAGACTTTGAAAACAAAAAAATTTTTCAAAAATCACATAATAATATAAAAAGAAATTTTCTTGAAATTTTTTATATCAACAACTAAACATATCCAATAAATGAAAAGTCCGATACTGATAAACTCAGCACAATTTATGCTTACTGGATTACAGAAGACTGGAGAAGAACAACCAACAGAGAATGAGAGTGAAATAAAAATAGGGTTAAACGTTTGACATAAAATTGTTTCAAACCGCGGAAATAATAATTAGTACTATGTATGAAAACTCATCTTAATCAATTTTTTATAAACTGGAGAATTATATTGAAATATTGTGTTACATGGTTTTGCTATATGTTGTGATAGGGGGATAATTCGAAGTTCCATGTAGATTTACCACTTATCTCAACTCGATTTATGTATGTATATTGTCAATTCTGGAAGTGAGGTTGTGATTGTAAGATGCTTTTATTTGTAGATTACCCTGATGGTGAATTGAATGAATTCGAAAGCTTGGCTTAATAAGAAATAGTTTGTACTTATAGCTCCTAAGGTCTAAACAACCCTTATATTGAATTTATATATATATATATATATATATATATATATATATATATATATATATATATATATAATTCGTTTAGTTTTCTTGTGCTTTGCTTAATAACATAAGTGTGAAGGTTTCTTGGGAATGAGCACAGTTTAAAATTGATGTAGTAATTATTTATTCGACATATGTTTCGGCTCTAGGCCTTTTTCAAGAATATTATATGTTTATTGTTTGTTGGAAACTGACTTCAATTTCACAAATATTTCGTTAAACTGAATAGCGTGAGAATTATGGTTTATGGGTAACATCTGTGGGTTCGTTTCTTTAGGACATGCGTATCTTCCGATGAATTCTTATCTTTGGTTCCATGGGCGTGCAGTTCTTGGATTTTAAATGTTATTTTATCAGATTGTAGTATATTTTAGATAAACTATTTGTATCTGTTTTATCGTTAATAGCATTTTTTTTTTTTTAATGTGAATCATTTCCAATATAGTTCTAGATTTATAGTTGTTTTCTTTGTTCAATATTCTATAATTTTGAAAGTCAAATGTATGATTTTTTTCCTGTTCGTGTTTTTTTAAAGCCGTGTTGTTTTTGGAGTATTTATGACCGTTTATTCTATTATTATTATAAAAGAAAGAATAAACGGTCATAAATACTCCAAAAACAACACGGCTTTAAAAAACACGAACAGGAAAAAATCATACATTTGACTTTCAAAATTATAGAATATTGAACAAAGAAAACAACTATAAATCTATAACTATATTGGAAATGATTCACATTAAAAAAAAAAAATGCTATTAACGATAAAACAGATACAAATAGTTTATCTAAAATATACTACAATCTGATAAAATAACATTTAAAATCCAAGAACTGCACGCCCATGGAACCAAAGATAAGAATTCATCGGAAGATACGCATGTCCTAAAGAAACGAACCCACAGATGTTACCCATAAACCATAATTCTCACACTATTCAGTTTAACGAAATATTTGTGAAATTGAAGTCAGTTTCCAACAAACAATAAACATATAATATTCTTGAAAAAGGCCTAGAGCCGAAACATATGTCGAATAAATAATTACTACATCAATTTTAAACTGTGCTCATTCCCAAGAAACCTTCACATATATATATATATATATATATATATATATATATATATATATATATATATATATATATATATATATATATATATATATATATATATATATATATATATATATATATATATATATATATATATATATATATATATATATATATATATATATATATATATATATATATATATATATATATATATATATATATATATATATATATATATATATATATATATATATATATATATATATATATATATATATATATATATATATATATATATATATATATATATATATATATATATATATATATATATATATATATATATATATATATATATATATATATATATAGGGTAAGGTGGGGCAAAAGTCCGCAAAAATCACTCAAGTATTTTTTTCAGTTTTTAGTATATAGCAATTAAGAAGGTTTGAGTGACTAGGTGATGATTGATATCTTAGCCAACTCATATAGCAGTATCACGCCATTTATTAGTTCACTAAAAGCAGTGAACCCCATTTTTTAAACGTCTACACCTGCGGACGTTTGCCTCCATTTTTGTTGTGAAGATCCGCATTTGCGGACTCTTACCCCACCCTAAAAAAAACAATGAGTTATAATGGTAAACAACTTTTTCATACAAGAAGGTTTGTATAATCTTCAAAATTATTAGAAAATGTTAACATCCCCTGAAATCGACCAGAGCTCGCTATAAGTGGCAGAGACAGTCTTTTAACAATATCACTTGACGAAATTACATTTTCCTCGATGGTTTCAGAAAATTTCATAGTATTTTGGGCTTTCTTGAAAAATTTGACATTAAAGCCTTCGTCGTTTCTCCCAAGTATTTTGGCTACAAATAACCGAAAAGACTTCTTTCCATGAACTTTCACAAGAGCATATTCCCCTTCAACTATCTCCTCGTTTTCATCTTCGTCACTGTTCTCAACCTCGAATGAGACATCGGTAAGACTGTCGTCTTGAAGCGATATCTCCGTATCGGACTGGGAAGAACTTTCAGAATATATCTTCTTTTCATCCCTTTTTTTCTGGGCGAACAACGATTTTGTTACTTGGGTAACAGACTTCTTCTTCACAAGGTTCTTTTTCTCGTCAACTTTCTCTTCTAGAAGCAATTTATTCGGTGTCGATGTGAGAATCGTCGATTTTAATACTTTCTTTGTGCGTTTCCTTTTTTTGGTTAACTTTGGCAATGGCATTATGTCCGCTGGAGACGCAGCTGTAATATTAGCTACTGCACTGCTGGGTAGTGGAAACTTAGGGTGTTCAATGCGTTATGGTCCAGGAGTGGAAGGGAACTTTGCCTCAACTTGTGATAGCTTCGGCAAAGCAGTAGATTCTTGTCCAACGTTAGAGTTGGAAATGGCAAGGGTCTCTTCTACTGAATCCTCACAAAGCTCATCAATGCGAGAAGGCTCAGGATTGATTGTAGACTCATCGTCACTAGTGAAATTCACCACAACCATGCGTTTCTCATCCATATCATCTAGATTTCGGTCCGTAACTTCACTAGGAAGAAAATCTTCTTCGCTGAAAACTGCTAAATTCAATGGGTAAATTCCAGTGGCACGAAATGACGAAGTCGCTTTTTCCACTGTTACTGTTCTCTCGTATGCGCTTTTGAAAAGCTCGGCGACATCATACAAGCTAATCGTCTGCCCTGGGTGACAAGACTGCCAATTTTCAGCAACCTGATCGTAGTTGATCTTGAGTGGTTAAAAGAAAACTCGATCAAGAGGCTGAGTTTTATGGCTGTAGTGCGGAGGTGAACTCAACATAACCACATTTTTCGATTAAGCATGAGTTACTGCCTCTAAATTTGTATGAGATGCATGTTTACTCAAAATAAGTAACACTGGTTTCTCTTTGGTTGGTTTCGAGAATTTCATGAAATGATCTAGCCATTTGATGAATGTTAGGGAGTCTATGTAACCTTTATCAGTGACTGCCATATTGCAGCCCTGAGTTCCATTTTTAATGAAAAGAGGATTTATTCTTTTTCTACGAAAAATAAAGTAGGGTGGTATGTAAATTGCACTAAGGCAGCACACAACTGTTACGGTTTGCCCTTGTTCCGCACTTACATTCTTTTCAACTTCTTTTTGCCCAATATTTGACACAATTTTCGGAAGCTTTCCTGGTCCTGTCTGAATGCCAGTCTCGTCTATGTTGAAGATGCGGTCCGGTGTAAATTCATATTTTTCATACACTTCCTTCAAGTTTTCAAAGAAATGGACCACTTGAATTTTGTTGAAGCCCAAAGTTCCTGCTACACTTGTTTTTCTCGGAGTACGAAGACTAAGTTTATGACGTCGCATGAACTCTATTGCAAAATCCTTTCCAGCTGCCATTTTGTCCTTATTAAAAGGTGATGGAATTTTGTTTGATTCTGCATAATGAAATAGTAGGAAGCAAAGAGATTCGAACAAAATACCATAAAATCTCTTGTTCAGTTGTTTGCAGTGAGCGACTATATCTACCTCTTCTCTTTGGTGAAGACACTTCTGAATCTGCCTAGTTTTTGCACACCGTATCCTTTCTTCAACCTTATATTATACCAAAATCTATTTCAAGATAAGAACTGAGATGCCAACTCAACTTTTTCTCACTGTTGCCTCATTGAATCCAAGCATTTCTGCAGCTTTTCGTATAAAATATCCTTCTCTTATTAACTCTTGAGCTCGGTTAAACAGCTCTGGCGTCAAGGGCTTGACACTGAATTTTCTTTTGTAAGTTCTCAAAAAGATTAATGCAAATATAACACATTTTAAATGATTAACAAATACGTGGGACAAAGATCCGCACGCGGTTCTTTACCCCATTGACACTACGGATATTTGCCCCGGTTTTCAACCTCATACTATAATGGCAAAATTTAATAGACGCATACGGTAGAGGTTATAAATTCCTTCTTTGCGGCTAGTTTGAATCATAACTATATAAGCAAATAACTATGCGAATTCAAGAGAATAATTCAACACAATAATTAACACCCACAGCAGAAGAAAATATTACAATGATAAGGACAAACTCAGTACTTACCTCATGATCGGCTATTGGCGCCTTGTAAATACATTATTTCTCGTATGTCAGTTGGTAGCACTTTTATCAACATAAAACTAGTTCGTTCGTAGCTGAATTACAGTTTCGTGGTATTTTTAAAAGGCGTCGGCGGATCTTTACCCCGTGCGGATCTTTGCCCCACCCTACCCTATATATATATATATATATATATATATATATATATATATATATATATATATATATATATATATATATATATATATATATATATATATATATATATATATATATATATATATATATATATATATATATATATATATATATATATATATATATATATATATATATATATATATATATATATATATATATATATATATATATATACATATATTTATATATATATAAAATATGAATATGATCATATCGACTCGAATATGACGTCATTATGTCGGTCAGTCAAGACGTGTGTCCGCAGTGTTCCGACAATTTCATCGTTAATTCTAAAACTATTAAGTGCTGTATTTGTGGAGTGAAATCTCATACAACTTGTGTATCACTGAAGGATGCATGGATTAAAATTTTGGCTGAAAATCCGAATTTGAGATGGTTTTGTGACTTGTGTGTGAGGAAGCTTCCCATGCTGGTTGAAGTCGATTCTCCTGAAAAATATGTCGCTGCCACCAATGTAATTATGCAACAAAACATAATTGAATGTTTAAATCGTGAAAAAGTTCTCATGCAAAAATCGATAGAAGATCTTGACTACACTGTAAGTTTACAAAAAGTCATTATTGCATCCTCTAAGAACAAAGTTGATCAAGGTCAAATTGCTTCATCATCCCACAATCAAAATAATGCAACAAAAAATTCCAATGTAAAAAGTTCAAACCGAAATGTAAACAAGACGGAATTGGCTACCTTTACATTACCGACGCATGCGTCTGACCAAGGAGACCCTGTCCGTGCAACTTGTAATGACGGTACAACCGAACTACCTGGAATAGTTCAAAACAGTGCAAACTTTAATGCACCAACTGTCACTAGTCAAGTTCAAGGTCAACAAGCAAGACGTAAACTGAATAATGTTAAAATGAGCAAATCGAGCAAGCCTATTATCGATAGTAAACTAGTGAATTCTGCATTGATACAAGCCAAACAGGCAATAATAATGAAAGATCTTCAAAATATTGCTACGGACACTGATGCAAGTGTGACAAATTCAGATTCCTACGTAAACCAAACAAATGAATCAGAGTGGAAATCGGTAAAAAATCGTAACAGACCACGAAACAGAAAATTTGTTATGGGCTCAGGCGAACCAAGCGTACAGGTTAAGACTATTCCTGAATATACATATTTTCACGTCTCTAGGCTTCATCCTAGTACTAAGCCAGAAGACTTAAAAAATCTCTTGACAGCAACATTTCCTGAAGTACAGTGTGAGCTTCTTCAATCTAAGCACCCTCTTATTTATGCTTCTATGAAGGTATCTTTATATCATGATAACCTCAAGAAAGCATGGCAGAAGGAAGTTTGGCCACATGGTGCTCTAGTGTCCCGTTATTTTTTATTAAGGAAGGGGCCATCCCAGACAGCAGGGGATGCTCCCCAAGTTTAACGTGCTCAATAAATAACAATAACTCTATTCTGAATAATCTGGCAGCTGATTCTTCTCAAGTGAACCATGGTCCCAAGAAACCTTTTTCTCTAATATTTCAAAATGTGCAATGTCTAACTACAGCTCTAAATAAACTGAATGTTCTATTATCAGAAAATGATGTGGACATTTTAACGATTGCTGAGCACTGGAAATCTGCCGACGAGATCTCACAGTGGCAAATCCCTGGATACAAGTTGGTTTCTCAATTTTGCAGAGAGGAGGGCAGACATGGAGGAACCGCCATTTACTGTAAAAAGCCTGTGCAGTCGTTTGAAAGAAGAGATTTTGTGAGTCTCAGTGTGATTAATGTTGTTGAGTGTTCTGCGATTCAAGTGAATCTAAAACATTCTAGTATAGTTATTCTCTGTATTTACAGACCTAACACAAAACCTTTAGCAAATGTAGACATTTTTATTGAGAAACTGAGTGCAATATTATTGAAATGTAGCTTAGAAAAAACTAATTTTATTATCGCTGGGGATTTCAATGTCAATGTTTCAGAGGATTGCAGAGATACTAGGGAGTTCCTATCAACTATTGAAATGTTTAATGTCAGTCTTTCATTTTCATGTGTAACTCGTCCAGCCTCGGGTGCCTGTTTGGATAATATTATTACAAACATGAAAGGATATAATGAAACCCTGGAATTCCATATTTCAGACCATCTCGCTTTAAAGTTCACGCTGTCAGAGGCCATTATAACTAAATCTCCAAGTAAGTTTTCAATTAGATGTATTAATGAACAAACTGTCAATGATTTTCTTTTGAATTTATCTCTTGTGTCATGGAATGATATCTATGACATGTCTGGCAATGTCAATGCAATGTGGAGCTGCTTCTCTTCACGCTTTAAAACTGTCTTTGTAACGTCATGCCCTCTAAGGGTTGTGTGTAATAAACCTACAATGAATATCTGGAAAGCGAATCCAGCCATAAAAGACAAGAAAAGAATTTTAGATAATCTTCTTGTTATTTCTACTGCCAGGCCAGAATTTAAGGAAATTTATAACAATTTTAAGAAGCAGTATGATCATGAGATTTCATCAGCATATAAATCTCACTTCGGTGACTATATAACCAATGCCCCTAACAAATCGAAAGCTGTTTGGAGGGTATTAGACTCTTTAATGGGTAAGTGCAGAGAAGCTGACTTAGCTATAAAAACTGGTAATCCATTGAAATTGGCTAACAACTTCAATGATTTCTTCATTGGAAATGCCACTCATAGGGTAAAGTTTAATAATCCTTCTCAGTCATTAAATACTTCTAGGTCTGAAAGACTAGATAAGTTTTTTATTTCTTTGAAGTTACCGAAGCAGAAGTTATTGCCGCTGTGGGATCCCTGAAAACTTCAAACTCCTCTGGGCATGATGGCATTCCTATTTCGATTGTGAAAAAATCAACCCATATTATAGGTAGGCCATTGGCTCATATCATGAACTGTGCATTTTATGAAGGCTGTTTTCCAGACGATCTTAAAATCGCTCTGGTAAAACCCCTTTTCAAAAAGGGCGATATCAACGAAATTAATAACTATAGGCCAATTAGCCTTTTGTCAAGTTTTGCAAAAGTTTTTGAGAAAATACTAGCAACTAGACTTCTAAAATTTTTTATCAAATTTAGAGTCATTGCGGCTGAACAGCATGGCTTTACTAAATGCAAGTGCACTGATACAGCTCTCTTTGAATTGTTAGATGCTGTCATTGTAGCACTTGAAAAAGGTGAAGTTCCTATGGCGCTGTTGTTTGACTTATCAAAAGCGTTTGATTCTGTATTGCATAGCGTTCTACTTGAGAAACTCGAGCTTTGTGGTATCAGGGATATTGCTTTAAAGTTTATCGAGAGTTACTTGTCAAATAGACGGCAGAGAGTTGTCGTTACGGTTGATGGCACGGCCCACTTCTCTGAGGAGAGGATCCTTTCCAGGGGCGTTCCTCAGGGAAGTGTGCTGGGTCCTCTTCTATTTCTTATTTATATTAATTCCCTGTGTTCAATTACACCTCCAGTCAAATGCTTGCCTGTCCTCTATGCAGATGATAGTAATTTTCTTGTGATATCTGATGAAGTTGAGACCTGCATACAGGATGGTAATGCGGTGATTTCTGCGGTGAAGGGGTGGTGCTGCGATAACCATTTAACTATTAATGAAGATAAAACCCAATGTCTCTTTTTCTCTAGTATTAGATCTAAAACTAATTTTCCTTCATCATTTGATCTAAATGATGGTACCAATATCGCTGTGACAGACAGTGTGAACTTTTTGGGGATTGTTCTGGACGGGCACCTGAGGTGGGTCCCACATGTTTTCAGGTTAAGGAAGCGTTTAAATAAAGTTATTTACACCTTTATAATGCTTAAAAACAGAATTAACTTGGAAGTTGTTCATACTCTTTATTACTCCAATTTCCAGTCTTTAATGGTCTATGGGATTATTTTCTGCGGAAACTCGCCTTCAGCAAATGAAATCTTCTTAACACAAAAAAAGGCGCTACGACTTCTGTGCGGTTTGGGCTTCAGGGATTCCTGCCGGGGAATATTCCGCGCCAATAATGTTCAAACACTGTATGGTCTTTATATTTTTAAGCTTTTACTTTTTGTGAGACAGCAAAAGCATTACTTTGAAAAATACTTAAACGTGAATAAGACCCGGCAGGTCTTTCCGTTTAACCTTCCCGTACACTCTAGTGCCAAGTTTGCAAATGGTCCGCTCTATATGGCCATGAAACTTTTTAATTTGCTGCCTCAGTGCATGAGAGTCATTGAAAAAACTGAAGTGTTCAAGAAATGTATTTATAAGTTTGTTTTGGAATGTGAACCTTATAGTTTAACTGAATTTTTAGACTACTGTAAAAAGTAGAAAACTCACCTGACTTGTTTCTCTTGTGGGCTGTGATGATGATTCGCAACTGTACTTGTTGGAACCAATAAATTATTATTATTATTATTATATACATATATTATATATATATATATATATATATATATATATATATATATATATATATATATATATATATATATATATATATTGGGGTATGCCAAAAAAACCAAAATCGTTTTCTTGCAATGCATACCCTCTCAGTTTTTTCAAATGGTGTAGAAACGCGTAGAAATAAAATTTCATGTTGTACCTAGGACCACAGCAACCGGTGCCGGCTTGCATTGATATATGTCAGTACTTGTATACTTCGGAGTGTCACAAATTATAAACGCTTGTTTTCTCAGTTAACGTATCATTTTCGTTAAGTCAGTCGGATAATCCAGTTGTAATAAAGGTATATTTTTTGTATATTGGAGGTGAAGTATCAAATTACCGTTCTGAAACCATTTAGAAGTACTGACCATTTCGTTTTAAAACATCCGTCAAGTGAATTTAAGTGGCAATGAAAGCCCAAATAAAACTATTCGAGAGTGTACATATTGGGAGAAGGCCTGTATCCCGACTGAAGCTTTATCTCAATATGTTAAGAGATAAGTGGCCTCATACCAAGTCTGGAAAGATTCACAATAAATTCGTATGAAAAAAATATCTACATATTCGAACAGCGTCGTCAAGAGTTTGTTATAAGTTTGAAAAACTTATTCGACATTGCACATGCGCATGCCTCTCCATAAATAAACATAAATGAGAAGAGGATATTTTTGTAGCGCCAGAGATGGCATAGCAAACTTGGTTACTTAGCTGGAGGGAATGAAAAGTCCACCGACAAAGAGAAAAAATCGTGCCTCAGAAATATCGGGGAACAAAAACCAAAGGCTAATTATTTTTCATCCCTTATTGTTTCGAATTCACACTAGTAGAAAATTTTATCCTTTTATTCAGAAAAAATGGGTTTGAAAGACCACCCCACCCCACCCCAACTGAGAGCTCACAGTGCGATATTGATAAAACTCCAACGATCAAACAATTATAGCTCAAAAACAAGTGACAGCGTCAATGAGTTAAGTATGAGAAATTCTGTGTACATCATTGAATTTACTATAGAGGCACAAGGACTCAATACTAACCACCATTCCATAATTAAATCCTCCGTTCTTTAATTCGTACGGAAAAACGAAAAAAGCGGACAGAAGGTTTAAGGTGTTGGTTTCTGTTTCTCTGAATATCTCGTCGCAAATTCATCACATGTTCTCGAAATTACTTCATCACATTCTCTATGCTAAATAAATTTGAATAATCTTCATTCATAAAATTTAAACGCCTGGCATTATTATTGACAAAGTTTCAAATGGTAAATGACAGCATATCGTATTGTTTGTTCAAACGCCGTCATAGCCAATTCATATTAAATGAACCTTCAGGCACATAGCTCAATATTAGTGGAAAAATGATAAATTGTTAATTATCTGGGAAATTACAAATTTTCGGAATGAACTTATACAAAGGTACACTTATTCTCAACGCTTGATTCGATATTATTATAGAAATAGGGGGTTACTCTTCGAAAAAAAATATTTTTCAGTTTTTTTGAATTTAATTTCAATTTTTCTTCTCTGATTTCTCTGTACTAGTATTTTTGGAAATATCATGCAAGGAATTGTAAGGTCGATCTTCTTCTACAAAAAATTCCATCCATATTAGATAATGAAAGCTTCCGTATGGAAAAAATTGATAATTATGTTTAGGTCTGAAAACGTCATTTTGAACATAAAATTTTAAATACGTCAAAAACGGTTGGACTTACGTATAGCACACTATAAACAAACTACGAGTATGAGTAGTATGACTAGTAGTATGAGTAGTATGACTGACATGTCATGAATGACTTGAGTCATTCAATTTCCATCATGTCTGACATGTGAATTTGAGAAGTCTGCAGGAAAAATTAAGAGAACCATTGTATAACATATTTGTGATTCGTGTAACTTGTATTTTATGTTTGATTTGAGATTTTTCTTTCATCTTGGGACGAGTTATATTTGTACTAGTCCATTATTATTCAATAACATACATGAAATTGACATGTCCTCATAGTTGACCAGTGTGGTCTTCTCCCTCTGAAACCTGATGATGCGAATAATACTTCGCGAAACCGGTAGCTAATTAAACCAAAAATTGGAGTTGTGAGAATTGTGTTTCATTTAATCCTCATTATAAAAATGAACTCACAGGGATAATATATATATATATATATATATATATATATATATATATATATATATATATATATATATATATGTATATATTTGTTAATTGAAATTGATTCATACTATTATTTTTATGAAAGTATGTAAATGAAATGAAATAATGTTTGTCTTGAAATTAATAGGTTGAATGATACGACAAATAACGTTTTTATATTCATATTTTAAATTCATTTATGCTTACAGATCCAGATGTGGATGCAATTTGGATTCGCAAATTTTCAAATTATTCGGAAGAAGAAGATGGTTACTGTACGAGGCGGTGGTGGGATCCCAAAGGATCCATCATTTACAGACGTAGTTGCTTCGATAAAATACATTTCATTTGCGAATTAAAGTAACTTTTCACTGATCATTATATTACTGTTCCGGTATAATCATCCAACTGAATAAATCATTATTTTTGAATTTACTTTCTAAAGACATCTGCACATATCAATAAAAACACCCTCATGATAATTCAACATATTAATATTCTGAATGAAGTAATATATTGAGTAAAATGAAGTAACATATAGGTATTTGTGTGTTCATATATATATATATATATATATATATATATATATATATATATATATATATATATATATATATATATATATATATATATATTTAAAATTTATTCATTGCCTGTTTATGATAGTTTAATTGTGAATGTTTTTGATGAACTTTGTCAAAACTTTCGACAAAGTTGTGATATACAACGAAACGTCAACGAGTATGAAGTTTTTCATATTGAAAGAAGCCTGTTATTGCTAAAAACATTCACAATTATATATATATATATATATATATATATATATATATATATATATATATATATATATATATATATATATATTTCTATTATTTATTTGATGAAATTTACAACCTACTCAAATAAAAAAGTATTAATTTAATTTGATGGAAGAATAGGCATTTGAAAAAGAAAATTAGCTGGTACACCTGTTCTGATTAGAACATTAGATTATGGTAATATTTTCTTGCAAGATTTTCTATTTCAGTGGTGATATATGAAATTCTCAGACCATTATGGATGATGAGGTTGGAAACGTACCAAGGTGCATCAAGCAATAAACGCAGTATTTTCGATTGTAGTCTTTGGATCATTTGAATGTTGAAGGGATATGCGCAACCCTAGAATGGAATACCGTACGTTCATAATGGTTTAATAATTGCCTTGTATATAAGTATATTATTACTGAGGTTCAGTTTTGATTTCTTGCCTATGAGCGACATTTGTCGGATTTCCAGATTTATTTGTTTTTTCTTTGATTGGATGTGTTGTCCCCAATTGAGGTGCTGATGTAAATGCATTCCAAGGTATTTCGCTTTTGTATCAATTGGTATATCTTTATTGGTCCATTATTTTGACTGGAGGGCACAGTCCTTTTCTAGTTGTAAAGAGTGCACTGATTTTGTGTCATGATGCTAAGTTGCCATTTCCGATACCATTGTCCGAGATCGTTCAAATGTTGCAGATTCACAGATTTCAACGTTCTCACTAAAAGCAAGTAGGGCTATGTCATCTGCAAAGGTGACAATTGTGGTGTTCTTATTTTTCGTCATGTCTGATGTGTGGAGGATAAATAAAATAGGCCCCAATATACTTTCCTGTGGGACTCCAGAATTTAGTTCTGAAAATCTGGATATTCCTTTCCCTTTATTTTACGGCAAAAGTGCAGTCTATAAAATATGATTTTGAGAGCAAGTAATATGGTTGCGGGAAAAGTTTCTTCAATTTGTACAACAGACTATTGTGCCAAACCTTGTCAAATGCTTGCGACGAATCAGATAATACAGTTGAACAAAATCAGATATGTGAAATTTCACATATCTTCTATTCCCTACGGGTATAGAAGATATGTGAAATTTCGATGCTTGGTGTGTCTGTAATCTGAGAGAGATGTTTTCTGCTGATTTCTATAGATGGAATTGTAGAGTATTCATTACTCTACGATCTTCCACTTGAAGTCACAAGAAGATGCTTGGAGGTTGAAATCGTTGCCTCACTTCGATGGACGTGGTGCGACTGACGAGTTCCTTGCAGAACAAAACATTTATGTCTCGCACTTCCATCAGGTGTGGCATCGATTTCAATATTTCTCTAACATTTATCCCTTGAAGGATAATGGAGACATCACATCGTACACGTTCACGTATCTAGCTCTGCTATAACATTCTCTTGATTAATTTCAATTTTTCAAATGAATGTTCTAGTGTTCATTTTATATATATATATATATATATATATATATATATATATATATATATATATATATATATATATATATATATATATATATATATATATATATATATATATATATATATATATATATATATATATATATATATATATATATATATATATATATTTATTGAGAAATATTATTATAAAATTATTGTAAGAATTATTCATCAGTTTTGACAAAGTCGTAATATAACAACGAAACGTCAACAAGAATAATCTTTTTCATATCAAAAAAAGCCTGTTATTGCTAAAAACTTTCAAAATGTATATATATATATATATATATATATATATATATATATATATATATATATATATATATATATATATATATAAACTATTGAAACGTTCTAGTATATTATTAATTTGATCTTCATCTGCTATTATTAAACAATCATCAACATATACTTTATATAATAAGATATTTTCTTTATTCCATTACTAATTGTGCAAGAACACTTGATATTGGACTGCCCATTGCGACACCATCTAGTTGTTTATAAATTTGAATATGAACAAAAAATTAACGAAATGCTTAGTGATACAATTACGTATAAAAAAAATTAAGAGAGATCTAACAAAAACTTTACAGAATGAAACTAACAAACTGATGAAAAAATGGGAAACAAATAATTTTATATCGCCAAAAACATCTAAAGAGTTAATACAACATAATAGTTTACCACCCAAATTTTATGGTTCACCTAAAATACATAAAAATAATATTCCATTAAGACCAATTGTTTCATATATTCAATCTCCTCTATATAATCTTTCTAAATTTCTTTCTTCAGTTTTACAAAATGTAATAAATCAAAATCAATTTTATATCAAGGTCTCTTACCATTCAGTTGATAATCTAAAAAATTTACAACTGAATGAAAATCATAAATTATATTCTTTAGATGTAATCTCACTATATACTAATATACCTAATGCAATCGTTCCAAACATAATAGATCTAAAAAGGAATATTTTAAAAAATTTCACTTGTATTCCAAAAAATGAAATCATTGAAGCAGTAAAATTCACTTTAGGAACAAATTTTTTTCAATGTAAAAATGAATTTTATCAAAAACTAGATGGTGTCGCAACGGGCAGTCCAATATCAAGTGTTATTGCACAATAAGTAATGGAATTTTTAGAAGAAGATGTAATAAAAGATTTAGAAGAAAATATCTTATTATATAAAAGATATGTTGATGATTGTTTAATAATAGCAGATAAAGATCAAATTAATAATATACTAGAACGTTTCAATAGTTGCCATAATAAATAACAATTCACACTTGAAGAAGAAAAAGATGAAAAATTAAATTTTCCTGATATAACAATTATAAGGAAAGATAACAAAATATTTACAAGATGGTACAGAAAAGAAATAAATTGGCAACGAACCATAAATTATATAAGTAATCATCACTATTCCCAGAAAAAAGGTATAATAATTAATTTTATAGATAGATCACTAAAATTAACATCATCATGTTTACGACATGAAACACTTGAAGAAGTTCGTACTCTTCTCATGAAAATAATTACCCATTAAATTTAATCAATAAAATCATGAAAAAGAGGATTCATAAATTATATAATACTTTACATTCAAAAAGAATTAAATCTAACGAAAATAATTACATTCCCTTACCATATAATCCAAAATTAAGTACAAATATTGCTAAAATATCAAAACCTTATAATTCAAGAATAGCTCATACCGCCAAAAATCAAATCGAAGAAATATGTACGAAATTAAAAAATAAAACTGTAACTCAGAGAAAAACTCATACAGTTTATAATATTCCGTGTAACAATTGCAATAAAAGCTATATCGGACAAACAGCACAAAATCTCGAAGAAAGAATAAAAGCGCATAAATACGCAAAAACTCAAATCACTGCCTTACATAAACATAAAATAACAGAAAAACATGATTTTGATTACAAAAATACGAAAATTTTGGCAACTGAGAGGGACAAAAAAAGTAGAGAAATTTTAGAAATATTACACATTCGTAAAAATTCAGAAAACACAGTAAATGAAAGAACAGACATTAAACATCTAAATTCTATCTACAACAACTTAATAAACCTCACAAATAACACTCATAAAATGAACACACAGCAATCACCATCTGTCATGATCACATCTCCAAACTCATTTTTACCAGATCTACCTTCAGTTTCACACACATAAACGAACATTATACATATTCTGGATAAGTATATAAAAAACTATATATGTAATTATATATATATATATATATATATATATATATATATATATATATATATATATATATATAAATATGAATCACACTTATTAGAATCACCTGGCTTACCATGAGTTTTTCAGAGGTTTCCTCATGGTGAAGAAGACTAAAACTTCCGAAGCGAATGCTAAGCCAGAAATATTCCTCTGATAATGAAAATCAATGAGTGAAGATACAAAAAAACTAATTTGATTTTTCTAAAAAATAAGTTTGACATTTGATATCTATAGTAACTCATAAATTCAATTATTCATTAGTTCTGACAAAGTTGTAATATAACAACGAAACGTCAACAAAAATAAACTTTTTCATATCCAAAAAGCCTGTTATTGCTAAAAACTTTCAAAATAAAATATCTTAAACAGGCAATAAATCAATTTCAAGAAATATATATAATATATATATATATATATATATATATATATATATATATATATATATATATATATATATATATATATATATATATTGACTCCACAAATCCTTGAAAGAAGGCTTCGAATTGTAAAGCTCAGACATCTAGATGTTCTTTGTTTCAGATATGCTCTGGCGTTTCATGCAGTGAAGAATGATAATAAGGCGATAAATGAACTGATATTGCCAAAACTATAGTTTTGTAAACTTCAGAATCTGAAAAAGTGGAGATCCCTCAATATGTGTTTCATCCCCTTAGCCACGAAAACAAGTTAATGTTCTTAGTGATAGTTACAGCTCTCCGCTTTATTTGGGAGAATGTGAGGAATCTCTCTGGTTCTTTAGCGTGTACTTGTCTTGGGTTGTGTTTTCTATGACACTTAAAGGCAGTTGCTATACTTACTGTATATTGTAATTAACCATTCTTGTTTACATTGTCAACAATTTTGTTTCGCTTTGGGTCATTTGAGGTATAACTCATGAATCTTCGATTCCAGTACTAAGTTTTCACATCCTGCTTTATTGAATTATCTCAGAATAATGAATTTTCACATAATGTGAGTTATTAAGCATTATATAATTTTTTTTAAGAGTTTTTAAAAACTTAATCTGTACATGTTGCTAATATGTAAGTATCATCCTTTTGAGTGTTAACTACACCTTTTCTCAAAATGCTCGTTTCGCTGATGCCTGAGGAAAACCCAATATTGGACCCACATAGAGATGATATTGATAGTTATAAGAAATAGTTGAATACTAATTATAAATACAGCAAAAACGCTTTCAACTGCGGAGAGAATATTTCATTAAAATATATTCTGCATGAGGCGGGCATATCAATTGTTTCAAAAATCATCTCTATGACCAATTCTCGGATGAAAACGTTTTTCATGCTATATAATTGAAAATCTTTCTTATAAAGAACTTCACAAGAATTGACATTGTTTCGTTCGATTTCAAATGATCTCGTCACTCGTAAATCTATCCTGGCCGATGACAGTTCCCACTTATTCGGTTCCATGATTTATAGAAAAAAGTAGGCAGCCACTGATTTAGGACGAGATTTATGTGTTACCATCGAATGGAAATAGCTGTCAGATGCCTTCTTTGTTTCCATTTCGAGGATGTCGGCTTTTAGGAAAATCCCGATTTCATTTTGATTGAAATATAAATAAAAAGCGACTGGCTGAAACACGTCCGTTGCAGCAGATTTCGAATCGGAATTAGTTTTAGAAGTTTGTGGGATGGAAACGAAATGGTATGAAGTTTACTCATTTCTTTTGAAAAATGCATTCCGTCCCATTTTATGTCAGGGGTACTGAGTTATGTAACGCATATAGTGAAATGGATCTATTCGTTGGAAGTGTGTTGAATTACGTCAACTACTCATATATTCATTGGCCTCAATTACTTCCTTTTCATGTACTTTTACATAACTAAGATTCTCTTTCATTTGGATAGTCTAAATCTGAATCACCTTGGTCAGTATCAAAAAGTTTCTCTTGTGTTTCTGTTTGTTCAACATTAAAATTTCTTGCTTTCATTAAAAGCTTCGTCGACAAATCATAGCTCTGTTCCTACTCAGGTTGAGTTACCGAATAATAATCAGATTCTTGAGGAAGAGTATTGAAGCTCTTCGAAGAGGAAATTGAATTTTAGCGAGTTTCTGGAAAACCCCTCCAGTGAACTACCTCATTCATGCTTCGATGTTCTTCTCTTAGAATTTGAATTTATCGAAACCAAGGCAAAATAGTGAGCTGATATATGAAAGCCATGGAATTATTCGGAATGAGAAAAGAAAGAGGAATATTAGTGCAAAAAATAGAACGCTATACAGAAGGAATTCATTCTCAATATTTCATTTAGAGAAATTTCAGTTGAAAAAACATTAGCAGAAATATATACACTAACCTGAATGAACATTTATATTCAAGAAAGAAAGAGTTTTATGAATTCGATTTTTTTACGAATAAGGTTCCAGTTGGTCTGAAATATTTTTTCCCATACTGTTTGAACATGTGAAGTTTCTTTCTCCGCAAAGTTGAATTCATATTTAGAAAACCTTCTTACAGAGAAAGAGAATATCTAGGGCAGCATTTACTTGGGTATGTTTCACTATGCTTGTGTCGATATTCGAGCAGTATATCAGTATGAGCGTAAGGCTTTTCAAGGAAGTATTGAAAATAATTTGTTTAATTTCGTGTTTGTCGTGAAATTTTTCAAGTCATAGTCAATTAACTATTCTTACGTATCTGAATTTCATAGAACATTTCCATTAAATTTTTCATTCGAAAAATAATAATGATGATACTAATAATAAGAATATATATTTCTTCGTAAAATTATACAAGCAAATACCCAACATCAAAGAAACAAAGTCAATTCTAACATTTGAAAGAAAAAAAAAAAGAGAAAGGTCAAACGTATTTAGATTTGTTACAGCATTCCTCACATAGGAAAATTGAAATAAATCTATAAATTTCCGATTCGAAAATAATCTTGGAATTATCATTTTTCGAAAACTCACTGATTTTCATAATATTGCCCTGGTCAAGGAATTTGTCCCTTATGTGTCCATAGAATTACAATCATGAAAACTAGAATAAACAAATGAAACCAAACGACACATAGGCGATAAAAGGAATGGAATTTATCAAAAACAGATAGAGGAAACCGAAAAGGTTTCTGATTCAAAAACAAAGTGACAGGTGACTCAAATTAATTTCATGGGGTTCAGTTTGTGAACTCTCGATAGGAAAAAAAGACCTCCTCTTAATTCCGGTTCAGTCACAATTTATGATCGAATGAAGATAATAATGGTTGGTGCAGCAGAAAGCAGGTTGCAGGTTAGATTCATAAAAAATTTTACATTTATACTTCACAGAATCATATTCAACATAATATTGAGTTTTTATTATGAGGTCATACCTTGAACCTTGAGTTAAAATTGCTACATTGAGAAAATCTCTATGAAAAATCTTTTGGATATACTGACTCGAATTAATGAAGACAAATAGTTTATTATAAATAGATTCATCACAAACTCATTGTATATTCAACTTTTCGTGCCTAACGAACTCTCAGTTCTGTTTGTATCGATAGAATGAAGGATATGCTAGATAAGCAGTATGAAGAACAATAACTTGGTTCTTTGGTTCTCAATATCTCTATTTTTCTCAATTTCGTATGCAAAAATGATTTGTTGGTCATAATTGTTCGTCATCAATAGTTTTGTTCGTCATAACAAACAAAATTAGAATTGGAAGAATCAGATATATTTCACTGAAACAGATAAATATAATGAAGAATTCTAGCATTCCATAAGAAACACATACTACCGATTTGACTTTAGGGCGTCAATCCTCAATGTTATGAAAGATCTAATAGAACAAAAAAAAACCGAATTTCTGAAATAAATTGTATAATTTTTCCTGATACAGTTAGTTCATCTGGAGAGATGATGACAAAGAGGATAATTTCTTCTTCGTGATTTCAACTCACAGTAATCTCATGGGATCGAGTTTAATAAATGCGGTTATATGATTTCTTAACCCTTTCGTATCTCTGAAAGGAGTTATAATTTCCGGCTAACGCCCGAAGAAATTCTGACGGGATCAGGATCTCATTATACGAATTCCGCCCATCAAGATGCGGCTATAAATTAGGGGGAATTTTCCAGATGTATTTCACGCCATCCTTTCTGGGAATTCAATTTTGGCGGATTCGAGAATGCGGAAAAGATCATCAATTTGAATTTTCATTCCAATTTAATTATTCACGACATACTTCTTTCAGATTTTTGTAATTTGAATAGAAGATGATTCAAAATACGTAGGGGTGGGGGTTTGAAAGCTGCATTCATACAAATACTTCTGAAAACATTAATGGAACAACGGAAGCAACAGGGCGATTGATAAGAGCTTAAAATGTAGACGTATATTTCCGTGTAATCCTCTTCATGTCAACCTGATGTTATTGTTGCTCGATTGACCTGTGTATGAATACAACATTTTCATTTTGAAATGTAAGATTTCCGTTATATTTTCGGGAATCAATCAGTATTAACTGAATGATAGTTTCAGATAGTTAGTTACAGATTTTTGAAATTTGAATAGAAGATGATTCGAAATACGTAGAGGTGGGGGTTTGAAAGCTGCATTCACACAAATACTTCTGAAAACATCAATTGAAATGTAAGATTTCCGTAATATTTTCGAGAATTAATCAGTATTAACTGAATGATGTTTTGCTTTGCTGAAAATTGTTATTTCAGTCACATATGGAAATTTGAAAATGGTGATACGTATTTTCGTTTTTTTTTTGAAATATTTATTTATTTAATTGTATTAGCGTTTACTTCATGTAAATCCATTATAATTGAATATAAACATAAATTCAGACACTTGAACTTATGATTTACACTTCATTGACTACATGGCATGACGCGTTTAGTCGTTAGAAACGAGGAAACGCGTTTGCATGACTTTTGTTTACATCAGATGCAAACAGAATAATGTTATTCTGTTTGCATCTGAAAGAGTCGATTGAAACGACGAAACGCGACATGATATGTAGTCAATAAAGTGTAAGTCATAAGTTCAAGTGTTTAAATTTGAGTTTATATTTATTCAGCTATAGCTATTTCAAAATAATATATACATCAAGGTTCAAAATTTACTATTTCCAATTATAAGTTTAAAACGATATTAATGTAACGAACTGTTTTTATGGAGCTAGGCAATTTATTAAATGCGTTGAATCTTCATAAAATATACTTCTTCTAGATTCAGAAAGCTGACAAAGTTTCATATATAAATAGTCAGCATTTCTTGTATCAAAACATTTTTTATTACTCTTTATGGAAACGATTTGTTTTTAATTTCAAATATGAATACATATGTAGCAAGAAGTATTCTCTGTTCATCTGACATTAGTTCTGAACAATTTATCATGCTTTGGATTGGAGTACTCTTACATTTCAAAATTTTCCGCATAGCTCTATTCTGTAACTTTTGTAGCTGTTGAAGTTTTTCTTACTCAATCTCAATAACAGAGTAGAACAATATTCAAAGTGTGACATTTTTATTGACTCAAAAATCAATAACTTCACTCATGTCGTTAGGTTTTTTTCCAATTCTCTTGAGGAAGTTGATTTTCTTGGAGGTTTTTAACGATGTGAAGTCGATCACATCATTGAAACGCAATTTCTCATCTAATATAACGCCTGATTATTTGACAATTTTCACCTTTTAATGTTCTGGTTCTCGATTTTTATACTTATATTTTTGTTATTATTCACCTTAAGGATTTAACTTGTACCAAAAACTACAAATTTAGACTTGGTTACATTTAGCGATAAACTGTTATCGCTTAGCCATTCATTTATTGCTGCCAAGTCTCTATTGATTAATTTTGTCATAATCTGGATATTTTTACAACTAAAATTAATCATTGTATCATCTGCGAACAATCGTATACAGTTTTCTCCACATGAAAATCAATATAGGAGAATAGCAGTGCACCTAACACCGTACGCAGAGGTACGCCCAAGTCAACTCCAATGCTACCCGAAAAATCACCATTGAACTCAACTTTTTGAGTTTTTGTAAAAAATAGAACCAGAATTAACGAAAAAACTGGGTAGGCAAGAATACATTATCAAAACATCCGAATCCGAAGTGAAATGAAAGGTCTTCGACATAGAAAGGGTGCTGAATAATAGATTCCTAACTGAGTTGGAAACAATGCGTGCATTGGCTCTATCAGGACTTCAAATAGAGAAAGATTGGTATATGTTCACCTTGAGTAGAAGGGAGTGGGAGGAAGAGTGGAACTGATGACTGATTGAATAATTGAATATCAGTTGTGACAGAAAGTCGACAACGAGTTGAAATTCATTCGCTATATTTTCTGAATCAAAAACGAAATTTTTATTTTTACTACACTTTGACCAAAATCCTAATATATAAGATCCGGTTTGTGCGAACACGGGAACGCCTGGACCAATTATCATGCTTTTCGATTTGTTGTATTCGTCGCTGTCCAGAATATCAGAATAGCTATTGTGAAAAACGTTCAGAAATTTTGCAGTGGAAAGTGGCTTAGGTCTATCAAACAGTAATAGAGAATTTTTCGATTTGAACAGGATGACATGTTATGACTGCTTGTCTCAAGATGTTCCCGAAAAGCTGATTGACCGTTTTTTAAATGTTCTTTTAGCCTAGTTTCAAAACATCTTTCGGTCTGGCCTATATATGATGACTTACATTCTTCACAGTCTATTCTTTATATTCCTCGTTTCTTCATTGGGTCGAGTTTTGACAATTTGTTTTCAAAAACCATTCTATTCAATCTTCTGTGACTTGAAAAAGCTATATTCAAATTACTATTTTTGAAGAAATTAATGATTTTTCTTGAAGAGGGGTCGTGTGTATTGGGGATGCTCACGTACCTCAATTAATTTTTGTCATTATTATTACTGATATAGTGTGCTATGATGTGTGCTCTATATAAATGTGTATTGATGAAGAGTGTTGAATAAGATAAGCATATCTTATTACCTCATTTAAATATTACTATCACAGAGTTGATTCATCGGCCATAGAATTCATTGAACTTATAAGAGTTGCGTTGTTGAAGACCCATATGCTGAAGGTTTTCCCAAGCAGGTTCTGTTTATCAGTAATGATAGTATTCCTGTCAACAAATCGAGCAGCTTAATTTCGGGTTTTTGGAATTTTTGCAATTTCGTCTCATCAAAAGACGGGCTTGTTAGGGAAAGTTCCCTAGTTTCTTTTTTATTCTTAGGTTAGTTATCTAGTTACATTTTTGATTTGGTAGTATGATCATCTTCATATATTGTTCCTTTTTGAGCTGCTCAATGTAAAAGTTGTATTTTCTCATTTTTTGTATTCCATTTTCACTTTATATATTTCGTTAATACATTGTTAGAATAAGACTATCCTCTGAATTTATCCGCAATGCTCACCTCAACAGGGCTCCACAGCAGAGTATTTCCGAACGATAACGTTCTATTTTCCATTTTCATATCTGATCGTGACGTTAAAACCGACGAGAAGAGTGATTTTTCTTTTCATATGTTATTTAACACTCTTTCCAGCTACTGCTAGGTAGCTCTGATTGTTGTAGTGTTTGGTTTAGAAGACGATATAGAGTTAACCTGTCTGTTTTTTTTTTAATATATCATTGAAAATTAATTATCATCAAGATTTGAACCTGTTTAGACCTTCATAAAATTATATACTGTTTCTTTTAGTGTATTTCGTTGAGTTCAAAATAATTAGTTTCCATTATTGAATTAATGTGATGGTAGTTGAATTCCTCTGGCATTTGTACGTTATTTCGAAATTTGGGAACAAAAATAGTAGCCTTTAGGGTATCATGGCACGTGCTTATCAATACACAAAAAAAGCCTCACCCTCCATCTTTCCGTAAGTCCAGGTATTTTTTCAAATTTGATCGTTGTTTTATATAGGCTCTTATGTTTCACGTTTATATTTCTTTTTCTTGGAAGTATTGAGAATCCCATCTTATTTTTGAGGTTACTTTCACCGTATCGAATGTTTTGGGAGGATTGTTCTTAGAGCCATACTTAATATTGACCTATTGGTAGGAGTTCGAGTACATTTGATGTGATAAGAGTACTCCACTGCATTATTGGAAAATACATTTTCCATATTTATTTCTCTCATTTATCATTTAACTTAAATTCATTTCATTTTATAAATTACTTAATGCACTTGCTGTAGATTTAATCTTTTTTCATTAAATATTAAATGTATATCTTGTGTTGTGAGGATTAGGCCGTTTTAGCTAAGAGAGAATTAATTTATATTTCAGTTGTTCCAATTGTTGCATAATCATAATACACATTATCACTTTTATTTTATTCAATATATATTCATATATATTGAATTCAATATATATACGTAACACCGTTATTGAACCAAGTGAATATTACTGTTAGGGAGAACTAAGATTAGGAACTGTTAGACCAGGTGGAGTTGTTGTTTGATCCACCAGAAAACCAAATGAACCAAATGCATTGTACCGAGAACTTTCAAATCTCTAGCGCCTTGCATTCAATTTTTATTATTCTATTAACACACCCCATCTTCACTGTAGCTAACTGTAGTGTGATGCAATTCAGTAACTCAGTTCGCACTCAATAGACACTCAGGTTTCGAACCAGAAGTTAATTGCAGATTACATCCTGTTTCAAATTCTGGATGTATAAAAATACTATAATATATTGACGGGAATATCTTGAAAAACATTATTGCAAACCACAAAAATAAAAGGTGGTTCAACCGAGCATTTTATCGCCTAAGAATAAATATGTGAATGATATAAAACTTTATAATTGAGAATCAAATCGTTGGTACTTTGGATTCATTCAAATATATTGACTGAGTAACTAACGAATAATAATAATATATTCATTTAATAGGTAACTTCCTAATATACAAACAGAGGTATATCAGCTGATAACAATTTTATATGCATACCAATCAAAAAACAACCGAATAACAATTCTGGGCAAGAAAACCAAATTGACAACTTCCAAACAAATACCTGAGTACAATCAGTTCAATTCATCTTGAAATATTTCGTGAACTTCCTCTTGAACACACGAAGTGCTGCTTAATTCTTTATTTCATAAGGCAGTGCATCAAACTCTTTATGAAAATCAGTATTGTGTCTTATATTGTAAGCGTAAATCTGTAAATATATATATATATATATATATATATATATATATATATATATATATATATATATATATATATATATATATATATATATATATATATATATATATATATATATATATATATATATATATATATATATATATATATATATATATATATATATATATATAAGGAAATGAAATTTTTTGTGCTTATGGCACTGAATGAAATATTTAAGAAAATGAACACCAGAACATGCATTCGAAAAATTCAAATTAATCAAGAGAATGTTATTGTAGAGCTAGATATGCGAACGTGTACGATGTGATGTCTCCACTATCCTTCAAGGGATAAATGTTAGAGAAATATTGAAATCGATGCCACACCTGATGGAAGTGCGAGACATATATGTTTCGTTCTGCATGGAACTCGTTAGTCGCACCACATCGAAGTGAGGCAACGATGTCAACCCCCAAGCATCTTCTTGTGACTCCAAGTGGAAGACCGTAGAATTTCTATTAAATTCATATTAGAATTTCGTTGAATGTTCTGGTGTTCATTTTCTTGAATATTTCATTCAGTGCAGTAAGCACAAAAAATTTCATTTCCTTAAAAATATCGCCGAATAGGCCCCTGAAATACGGGAATAAACGCGAGCGTACTACTAACGCAACCTATTGACATTTAAAAACATCTTTCGATGATATTTGTCGAATAGACATTGCAATTTAGTAGATACCTACGGGTATAGAAGATATGTGAAATTTCGATGCTTGGTGTGTCTATAATCTGAGAGGTGTTTTCTACTGATTCCCATAGATGGAATTGTGGAGTATTCATAACTCTACGGTCTTCCACTTGGAGTCACAAGAACATACTTGGGGGTTGAAATCGTTGCCTCACTTCGATGGACGTGGTGCGACTGACGAGTTCCTTGCAGAACGAAACATATATGTCTCGCACTTCCATCAGGTGTGGCATCGATTTCAATATTTCTCTAACATTTATTCCTTGAAGAATAGTGGAGACATCACATCGTACACGTTCACATATCAAGGCTCTACTATAACATTCTCTTGATTAATTTGAAGTTTTCGAATGAATGTTCTGGTGTTCATTTTCTTATATATATATATATATATATATATATATATATATATATATATATATATATATATATATATATATATATATATATATATATATATATATATACCAGGTTGCTGCTTCGTTCTACCGGAGATCTCGAATACACGGCGGATCAATAGTTTACGTAAAAAATGAATACGAATTCTGGAAACTCTGGAAATGCAGAGTGAGATTTGTGGTGTTTATTTGAAATCCAACAATTTGAAGATTTGTGTATTGAGCATTTACAGACCTCCTGATGGTGACATCAATAGGTTTATGTGCGTTCTCCCTTTTGTTCAAGAATACTGTGTAAATACTTTGAGTGTCATATTTGTTTGTGGTGACTTAAACATCAACTACTTCGCCGAGCATGACTGTCGTAAGCACTTTTTTGTGGAAATATTGGTAAGTTTTGATTTTCATGTCTCCTTAGTTGAGGCAACAGAAGTTTTCACGAACAAAAATGGTAGAACATCGTCTACTAAAGTAGATTATATATTATATAATCACAAACGTCCTCACGAGTCCAGCTGAAACATTGGTATCTGCTGCAGGTATCGGCGATTGTAAATACATTCTCCTAACTTATGTTGAAGATTATGTGTCAGGCTCTCAGTGCAGAAAACCTCACTCTCTCGTTCCTACCGTGCACTATATAAACAAAAAATTAACGAAATGCTGAATGATTCAATTACGTATAAAAAAATTGAAAGATATCTAACAATAACTTTACAGAATGAAACTGATAAACTAATGAAAAATGGGGAAAAACAGTTTTATATCACCAAAAACAAAGTGTCAAAACAATATAATGGTTTACCATCCAAATTTCATGGTTAAACTAAAATACATAAAAATAACATTCCATTGAGAACAATTGTTTCATATATTCAATCTCCTATATATGATCTTTCTAAATTTTTTTCTTCAATCAAAAAAATTTTAATAAATCAAAATCAATCTTATATCAAGAACTCTCATCATTTAGTTGATAATCTGAAAAATTTACAACTTGATGAAACTCATAAATTATATTCTTTAGATGTAATCTCACTATATATCAATATACCTAATGCAATTGTTCCAAACATAGATCAAAAATGGAATACTTTTTACTTGTTTTCCAAAACATGAATTCATTAAACCAGTGATATTCACTTAAGGCACAAATTTTTCTCAATTTAAAAATCAATTTTATCAACAACTTGAAGGCGTCGCAATGGACAGTCCATTATCAAGTGTTATTGTGCAATTAGTTATGGAATTTTTAGAAGAAGATGTATCAAAAGATTTGGAAGAAAAAATGTTATTAAATAAAAGATATGTTGTTTGATAATAGCAGATAAAGATCATATTAATAATAAACTAGAACGTTTCAATAAATTTCATAATAAATTACAATTTACACTTGAAGATGAAAAATTGAATTTTCTTGATATAACAATCATAAGGAAAGATGACAAAATTTTACAAGATGGCACAGAAAAGAAATATGTTCGCAACGAACAATAAATTTTAGTAATCTTCACTTTTTCCAGAAAAAAGGGAATATTAATTGATTTTATAGATAGATCACTGAAATTAACTTAATGTTTACGACATGAAACACTCGAAGAGAGTCGTACTCTTCTCATGAAAAAGAATTACCCATTAAATTTTATCAATAAAATCATGAAAAACAGAATTCATAAATTATGTTTTATTTTACATTAAAAACAAAGTAAATCTAACGAAAATAATTACATTCTCCTACCATATATTCCAAATTTGAGTACAAATATTGCTGAAATATCAAGACCTTATAATTTAATAATAGCACATACTGCCAGAAATCAAATCAAAGAAATATTCACGAAATTAAAGAGTAAAACAGTAACTCAGAAAAAACTCATACGGTTTATATTATCCCACGTAATAATTGCAGTAAATGCTATATAGGACAAATATCACAAAATCACAAAGGAAGAATTAAAGCGCTTAAATACGCAAAAACTCGAATAACAGCCTTACATAAACATAAAATAACAGAACACTAATAATTTATCACGATGTTGATTATAACAATACAAAGGTTTCAGCAACTGAAAAAGACCAAAAATGTAGAGAAATTATAGAAATATTACACATTCGTAAAAATTTGAAAATTGCAGTAAATGAAAGGAAAGACATTAAAAACCTCAATTCTATTCGCACGATTCAATAAACCTCACAAATAACACTCATAACATGAATACACAACAATCACCAAACATCTGATCCCAATCACAACAATCATCCACATCTCAAAACTCATTTTTTCCAGATCTACCTTCAAATTCACACTCATAAACCAATTAATATACATATTCTGGATAAGTATGAAACTGCACTATATGTAATTATGTATATGTATATGTATATATAAATCGCACTTATCAGAATCACCTGGCTTACCATGAGTTTACTATGCGTGACATTGAGTCACAGATTTCCTCATGGTGAAGAAGACTGAAACTTCCGAAGCGAATGCTTATCCAGAAATATTCCTCTGATACTAATAATCAATATGTGAAAATACAAAAAAAATAACTGATTTGATTCTTCTAAAAAATGGGTTTTACATTTTGATATCTATAGTAATTCATTGAATTCAATTATTCATTAGTTTTGACAAAGTTGTGATATACAACGAAACATCACCGAAAATAAAGTTTTTCATATTTCTGTTCAATTAAAATAAACTATCTTAAACAGGCAATAAATCAATTTTAAAAGAATATGTATATATATATATATATATATATATATATATATATATATATATATATATATATATATTCATATATACTGGTATATACTAGCGGTCCATTACGGCTCCGCTAAGTATAAAATGAAATAATAGGAAATTTAATTAGTACATCAAATTCATTTATACGAACAAAAACATATTTTATTAAATACCTAGCTATTTTGAAACTTGATCCAAAATATTTGGATAAACAATATTTTTTGTTTTTACAATTTAAGCATGAATGAACGACTAGGGGAACCGAATCTGGAACATGCAACATAAAGTTGGCCATGTGAAAACATGATTCCTCCAAATTAAAATTTTCACAAAGGAAAAACGCACAGGATATTGTAATCGTTTCAATTCAAATGGCATATCAGTTGGCATCATAGGGATATGCGGTATCAAACAAAATTCTTCTTTTGATTTAGCATTTAAGATCGCAGCTTCAAGCAAATTTGGCCATAACGTTTTCATTGCCATTTTAGTGCCATTACACAGTTTTGGTGGATTAATATTTCGCAATAATATAACCAAAGAACCAACTTTCAGATTCAAGCAATGCGGTGGCATACCAGCCGCTTCCAATGAATTCAAAAATTTAATTGGATAATTCAAAGCCTCATCTCGATTCATAACACTTTCAATTGATTTATATGTCGTGAATACACCAGGCAGTTCAACTTGAATTTGAAAAATAATGGCATTGAATATTTAATTATTTGTGATTTAATATAAAATGGTCAACAAATCTATTTCTTGCATTACGTTCACGGTGCGATGCATCAGCTTGTGCGATTTCATCTGCAGTCTGTTATCGTTCTAGTAGGTAATGCCGCATCATTTGCATTACGCGTTCGCCGGCCTATATTTCCTCGTCTCGCGTGTGGCATTTTCCCTTTACTTAAAAAATAATGAACCAAATTTAAGAACAATTGCTACATTAATAGTGGTGTATCAATTTCGTACATGTGCGTATTTGTGTGAATGGAAATATATATATGACTGTATACGTCAATGTATATAGAAAAGTCATTCATAATAAATAATCCATTTTCAAATCAACGTGCTTTCACCTGTTACAAAAGAATAAAATACCCGTATGCATACAATATGATTTTTCAAATGAAGAAACACACATACATGCAATTCACTTCAACAGTTCGAAACTTACCGTTTGTGTAAATGCATTAGACAATTTAATTCAAATGAAGCCTGTAAACGATTTAAAACACCGACGGCTTGCTAAAACACTGAAAAAAGTACACGAACACATATACATAGTACATTTGAACAATTCAAGACTCACCCTCTGTATGAATGCACTCAACAATATGTTTAAAAATATAAACACAAAGCAATAATTCTCGGTGACAGTTTGCTTTAATCGAAGCACGTCCAAAATGAAATGACCGCTTGAATGACATAACAACATGCTTGTATTGTCAACACTGAAAAAAGTTTAAATTTGACAGCAAAATCCCCATTAACAAAATGAACCGCTATTTATTGAATTCATTTGTTGGAAAAAATGTGACACCATTTTGTGCAAACCTCACATGAACGATCTACTAAATAGTATAAAAAGCCTAAACGTTAGGTTTGGATAGGTGAGCCCGTTCATGAGTTATACAATTACAACGAAAAGTGGCATTGATTTATGTAGAGGGTGATTTATTAAGAGGTATTTTTCTCGATAAAAAAAATTGATGAAAACAATTTAATTTTATAATCTTTATTATCAAACAAAGCAACCATTCTTGACAATTATTTTTTGAATCTAATTCGTTTCAAATGTTGTCTGCGATTACGGTTAACAACATCCATTCTGTAATTCCAATTTTCAATGATGCGTATTAGTATTTTGAGTGGTATTTGGCCAATGATTCGAGTAATACTGGCCTCCAATGCCTCAATTGTAACCGGCTTATCCATGTAGACTTTGGACTTCACACAGCCCCACAGGAAAAAGTCAACAGATGTGATGTCACATGATCTAGCCGGCCAATTCACTGGTCCAAAGCATGAAATGAGCTGTTCGCCGAATCGCTCTCGAAGTAAAAGCAATGGTTAAAGCAACAAGTGGCGCCATCTTGTTGAAACCAAATTTCGTCAAGACCACGGGCTTCAATTTCTGATATCAAATAGTCTGTTATCACGGCGCGATAACGGTCAACATTCACAGTAATGTTTCGGCCGACCTCTGTTTTGAAGAAATATGTATCGATTATTCCACAGGTCCATAAACCACACCAAACAGTTGTTTTTCTATGTTTAATGGCAGCTCTTGAACCTCTTCGGGTTGTTCATCATCCCAAATACGGGCACTTTGTTTATTCACGAACTCATTAAGCCAAAAATGGACCTCATCGGTGAACAATATTTTAGTCGAAAACAGTGGATCTTCTGCAAGGTTGTCAAGAGCTCAGCGACTGAATCGGAAACGATTCTGAAAGTCAGCGGACTTCAGTTCTTGCACTGATTCAATTTTGTTTTCTTCTTAAGATAGATCCTTACGTAAAATACGCCAAGTTGTTGAATATGACAGGCCAAGTTGTTGGGAACGGTGACGAATTTACAATTTACTGCCTTCGTATACACCCTCCGCTACAGCCCCTATATTTCCTTCACTACGTACTGGATGAAGTCTATTTGACCGAGTATTATCCAGTAATGAAAATTTGGTGGTAGAATATAGATAAGTTGCTCTAAGCGACGGGAATACATTCCTCGTAGAACGCCCGTTTTCGTAAAATAGTTGAAAAATTTAAAGACGCTGTGTCGGGCTAAGTCTTACCATTATGAATTGTCAAACACTACTGAACAAGATGTTACTTCAGTTGACACGAGGCATGCGCAATCTGCAACTAAATCCCCACCACAAAAAGTACCTCTAAATTAATCACTCTTGATATTGATATGTGTGTGTGTGATTATTTAATTCAATTCATATTCCCTGTTGGTTCATTCAAAAATCAGGATATAAATTGTATCACTACTGCATTCTATAAACACAAAAGTTCATCCTACCAGCTGGAGTGCAAGTTGTGAATTCATTAAATTTTCTACGGAAAGAGACGTATTTCAATACTGTGAATCGATATTTCAGGTTTCCAAGATCTGTCTAAGTGATGTTTATGTTTTCCTATTGTCAAAATTGTGAAATTCACACTTTACTGACATAAATACTGAAACGAAAATACGAGATTGTAATAGTGAATCTACTTCTGATTTACATGTAGAAAATGATGTGAAACTAGCAAAATATTTTTTCCTCTCGTTTCTATTTATCGTGGTGTTGGTTTAGATATTTTTTGAAACTATCTGAAAACGACAATGTGTACAATATAGCCATATTCATTATGACGTTAATCAACTTTCATTATTAGAATTAACGTTCTACTTTTCTCACCTTTTTTTAATCTCAAGAATATAGAATTCTTATATCGTTTGTCATTTTGACCATTCTTCGGTCATTTTTCATTCCGATATTTTCAATGTTTAGATGCAAAAAACCTCATTAAAAAGTTTTATCGTCAGCTCTTTTGATCGATGAGTTGGTCGTTTTCATCTCCTGAAGAACGCGTTCGCTTTCAGACGAAAATTTATTCAAGTATTAATTGCATTTTCTTTGAAGCCCTGATGAAATATTCAGCATCACAAAAACTAACTATATTGCGCGGTATTTATATTCTTCAGAGGATGACTGGGATGGAAATTTCTCAAGCTTTTAACATAAGTTTCATTAAAACATACACTCATTCAAGTCTCTAATTATTATCTTGAGGAATTGGAAACACCCTTGATCATCAAGTTGATAGTGAAAAGAAGTTTCTGAGATTTCACGATATTTTAAATCGAAAATTAGGAAAGTAAACGACTTCGTTCAAATCGTGTTTGAAGTAGAAGTAATTCTACTTCACTCAGTTCTCCTGACTCAAGGCGGAGTCAGAAATGTAACGCCCAGCATCGAACGTTCTGTACTTTGGTCTCATTTTTGCTGATGAAGATGGAAGCTCCATCGAGACGTCCACTCTAACATTCTTCGAATTTCAATATATTAATTATACTTGTGAACCAAAATTAATGTTTGATATAATGTGAATTATTTGGACAAGTAAAAGCCGAATATTTGAATATATATATATATATATATATATATATATATATATATATATATATATATATATATATATATATATAATGAAACAATATTTAAAATTTTCTCATAATTTAACACAAACACGCATGACGACGTTTCGAAGTACTAGTTCTTCATCAAATGCTGTATCAATACACCATTTTACAGCAACTACAGAAGTAGTACTTCGAAACGTCGCCATGCGTATTTGTGTTGAATTATGAAAAAATTCTGAATATTGTTTCATTATGGACATTCATTTTCACCAAGCATCGGCCTCATCAATCCTCAATATAGATATATATATATATATATATATATATATATATATATATATATATATATATATATATATATATATATATATATATATATATATATATATAATAATAATAATAATAATAATAATAATAATTTATTGGTTCCAACAAGTACAGTTGCGAATCATCATCACAGCCCACAAGAGAAACAAGTCAGGTGAGTTTTCTACTTTTTACAGTAGTCTAAAAATTCAGTTAAACTATAAGGTTCACATTCCAAAACAAACTTATAAATACATTTCTTGAACACTTCAGTTTTTTCAATGACTCTCATGCACTGAGGCAGCAAATTGAAAAGTTTCATGGCCATATAGAGCGGACCATTTGCAAACTTGGCACTAGAGTGTACGGGAAGGTTAAATGGAAAGACCTGCCGGGTCTTATTCACGTTTAAGTATTTTTCAAAGTAATGCTTTTGCTGTCTCACAAAAAGTAAAAGCTTAAAAATATAAAGACCATACAGTGTTTGAACATTATTGGCGCGGAATATTCCCCGGCAGGAATCCCTGAAGCCCAAACCGCACAAAAGTCGTAGCGCCTTTTTTTGTGTTAAGAAGATTTCATTTGCTGAAGGCGAGTTTCCCCAGAAAATAATCCCATAGACCATTAAAGACTGGAAATTGGAGTAATAAAGAGTATGAACAACTTCCAAGTTAATTCTGTTTTTAAGCATTATAAAGGTGTAAATAACTTTATTTAAACGCTTCCTTAACCTGACAACATGTGGGACCCACCTCAGGTGCCCGTCCAGAACAATCCCCAAAAAGTTCACACTGTCTGTCACAGCGATATTGGTACCATCATTTAGATCAAATGATGAAGGAAAATTAGTTTTAGATCTAATACTAGAGAAAAAGAGACATTGGGTTTTATCTTCATTAATAGTTAAATGGTTATCGCAGCACCACCCCTTCACCGCAGAAATCACCGCATTACCATCCTGTATGCAGGTCTCAACTTCATCAGATATCACAAGAAAATTACTATCATCTGCATAGAGGACAGGCAAGCATTTGACTGGAGGTGTAATTGAACACAGGGAATTAATATAAATAAGAAATAGAAGAGGACCCAGCACACTTCCCTGAGGAACGCCCCTAGAAAGGATCCTCTCCTCAGAGAAGTGGGCCGTGCCATCAACCGTAACGACAACTCTCTGTCGTCTATTTGACAAGTAACTCTCGATAAACTTTAAAGCAATATCCCTGATACCACAAAGCTCGAGTTTCTCAAGTAGAACGCTATGCAATACAGAATCAAACGCTTTTGATAAGTCAAACAACAGCGCCATAGGAACTTCACCTTTTTCAAGTGCTACAATGACAGCATCTAACAATTCAAAGAGAGCTGTATCAGTGCACTTGCATTTAGTAAAGCCATGCTGTTCAGCCGCAATGACTCTAAATTTGATAAAAAATTTTAGAAGTCTAGTTGCTAGTATTTTCTCAAAAACTTTTGCAAAACTTGACAAAAGGCTAATTGGCCTATAGTTATTAATTTCGTTGATATCGCCCTTTTTGAAAAGGGGTTTTACCAGTGCGATTTTAAGATCGTCTGGAAAACAGCCTTCATTAAATGCACAGTTCATGATATGAGCCAATGGCCTACCTATAATATGGGTTGATTTTTTCACAATCGAAATAGGAATGCCATCATGCCCAGAGGAGTTTGAAGTTTTCAGGGATCCCACAGCGGCAATAACTTCTGCTTCGGTAACTTCAAAGAAATAAAAAGACTTATCTAGTCTTTCAGACCTAGAAGTATTTAATGACTGAGAAGGATTATTAAACTTTACCCTATGAGTGGCATTTCCAATGAAGAAATCATTGAAGTTGTTCGCCAATTTCAATGGATTACCAGTTTTTATAGCTAAGTCAGCTTCTCTGCACTTACCCATTAAAGAGTCTAATACCCTCCAAACAGCTTTCGATTTGTTAGGGGCATTGGTTATATAGTCACCGAAGTGAGACTTATATGCTGATGAAATCTCATGATCATACTGCTTCTTAAAATTGTTATAAATTTCCTTAAATTCTGGCCTGGCAGTAGAAATAACAAGAAGATTATCTAAAATTCTTTTCTTGTCTTTTATGGCTGGATTCGCTTTCCAGATATTCATTGTAGGTTTATTACACACAACCCTTAGAGGGCATGACGTTACAAAGACAGTTTTAAAGCGTGAAGAGAAGCAGCTCCACATTGCATTGACATTGCCAGACATGTCATAGATATCATTCCATGACACAAGAGATAAATTCAAAAGAAAATCATTGACAGTTTGTTCATTAATACATCTAATTGAAAACTTACTTGGAGATTTAGTTATGATGGCCTCTGACAGCGTGAACTTTAAAGCGAGATGGTCTGAAATATGGAATTCCAGGGTTTCATTATATCCTTTCATGTTTGTAATAATATTATCCAAACAGGCACCCGAGGCTGGACGAGTTACACATGAAAATGAAAGACTGACATTAAACATTTCAATAGTTGATAGGAACTCCCTAGTATCTCTGCAATCCTCTGAAACATTGACATTGAAATCCCCAGCGATAATAAAATTAGTTTTTTCTAAGCTACATTTCAATAATATTGCATTCAGTTTCTCAATAAAAATGTCTACATTTGCTAAAGGTTTTGTGTTAGGTCTGTAAATACAGAGAATAACTATACTAGAATGTTTTAGATTCACTTGAATCGCAGAACACTCAACAACATTAATCACACTGAGACTCACAAAATCTCTTCTTTCAAACGACTGCACAGGCTTTTTACAGTAAATGGCGGTTCCTCCATGTCTGTCCTCCTCTCTGCAAAATTGAGAAACCAACTTGTATCCAGGGATTTGCCACTGTGAGATCTCGTCGGCAGATTTCCAGTGCTCAGCAATCGTTAATATGTCCACATCATTTTCTGATAATAGAACATTCAGTTTATTTAGAGCTGTAGTTAGACATTGCACATTTTGAAATATTAGAGAAAAGGGTTTCTTGGGACCATGGTTCACTTGAGAAGAATCAGCTGCCAGATTATTCAGAATAGAGTTATTGTTATTTATTAAGCACGTTAAACTTGGGGAGCATCCCCTGCTGTCTGGGATGGCCCCTTCCTTAATAAAAAATAACGGGACACTAGAGCACCATGTGGCCAAACTTCCTTCTGCCATGCTTTCTTGAGGTTATCGTGATATAAATATACCTTCATAGAAGCATAAATAAGAGGGTGCTTAGATTGAAGAAGCTCACACTGTACTTCAGGAAATGTTGCTGTCAAGAGATTTTTTAAGTCTTCTGGCTTAGTACTAGGATGAAGCCTAGAGACGTGAAAATATGTATATTTAGGAATAGTCTTAACCTGTACGCTTGGTTCGCCTGAGCCCATAACAAATTTTCTGTTTCGTGGTCTGTTACGATTTTTTACCGATTTCCACTCTGATTCATTTGTTTGGTTTACGTAGGAATCTGAATTTGTCACACTTGCATCAGTGTCCGTAGCAATATTTTGAAGATCTTTCATTATTATTGCCTGTTTGGCTTGCATCAATGCAGAATTCACTAGTTTACTATCGATAATAGGCTTGCTCGATTTGCTAATTTTAACATTATTCAGTTTACGTCTTGCTTGTTGACCTTGAACTTGACTAGTGACAGTTGGTGCATTAAAGTTTGCACTGTTTTGAACTATTCCAGGTAGTTCGGTTGTACCGTCATTACAAGTTGCTCGGACAGGGTCTCCTTGGTCAGACGCATGCGTCGGTAATGTAAAAGTAGCCAATTCCGTCTTGTTTACATTTCGGTTTGAACTTTTTACATTGGAATTTTTTGTTGCATTATTTTGATTGTGGGATGATGAAGCAATTTGACCTTGATCAACTTTGTTCTTAGAGGATGCAATAATGACTTTTTGTAAACTTACAGTGTAGTCAAGATCTTCTATCGATTTTTGCATGAGAACTTTTTCACGATTTAAACATTCAATTATGTTTTGTTGCATAATTACATTGGTGGCAGCGACATATTTGTCGATATATATATATATATATATATATATATATATATATATATATATATATATATATATATATATATATATATATATATATATATATATATATATATATATATATATATATATATATATATATATATATATATATATATATATATATATATATATATTTATCTCTGTATTTATTTTACGTCCATCAACACGCAAAAACGTATTTATTTTGCGTCCGGTGGTAAAATGCGTCCGTATACGGACGCAAAATACAAATGTGCTTAAATCTTGCGTTCTAATGTATTTTATGGCGATTACTATATATCCTTGAATAGCTCTTTGCGCCTACTACCATCTGTTAAAATATTGAGTAAGCTTTGATTTTGCCTTCAAAGATATCGATGTTATTACTTCAAATCTTCGGAAGTAAAATAAATACACTGATGTAAATTAGAGTATACGTTTAGTTTGAGCATCTGCCGCAAAAGCCCTCCTCGAAATGTATACTTCTATACATGTCTATTCAACGAGTGTATTCATTTTGCGTCCTATACAATATGGCAACATTGAATTTGGTTGAAATTAATCTCTGGGAACTGAACGCGAATTAAGCGTAAAATATTAACGAATTTAATGCGAAGTGATGATTTGTTCAGTTTCAGTTTTGAAGAACGAAGGTAAGTACAGCTATTTAAATTATTTTCTAAGGAACATAAAAGCAAATTGATGTAAAATGTAATTACTATTAATTATTACTATAACTATTTAAAATACAAAAATAATAATTGTTAGAAATTAGCGTTTACTCACATCTTCAGGTTCAACACTTTTCATGTTATTCTAGATCAGATACTTCAAAAACAATATCCTGATTTTTCAAATCAACTACTTATTTGTGTTGTTGAAAAAATTTATCAAAATTTTTCGGCATATAAACCTCGAATTTTATACCTTAAAATTTTTCCAATAGCAGTGTATTTTGATACTTTTCCAGAAAACAAGAGAAGTTTTTCAGATTTGTACCTTAACTGATTATCAAACTTTCAATGTCTTTTTTTAATCAACTATAAATTGTTTATATAATTTCTAATGTTTCACTTATTTTTATAGAGGTTATTCTTGTGAAGTTTTTTAATGAACATTTACACAATTCACCCGGAAAATGATTTTCTTTGCGTGCAATTTTTTTTTTCGTGCTGGCGATTCTTCGAATGTTTTACGTTGTCTCATACTATCATTATTTTCATATATTTCAGCTTGCCAGATGACATCTGCCAAACAGCTAAGATTTTCAAACTTCTCTTGCTGATGGAGGGAGGAAATGTTGGCCATTTTAAGGGAAAATTTTTGAATGATATTGATTTGTCATTAGAAAGAAACCTCAAGAATGACCATAACGAAGGCAAAAACTTGGACACTAACTTTTATTTGAATTATCGTTCATTTTAAGTAGCAATTATATGTAGTATCATAGATATAAAAATAAATATTTGAGAATAAGTCCTTGTGAGTATTACCTACTCTATGTGTGTTATTTTTTTATTCTCTACGAATATCATGAAGTTAAAGTAGTAGGTGAAGTAGTTGAAGTATAGTTAATAATGTATCGAATTAACACCTTCAAGATTTTGAAATCGAAAAACTAATGAGGATATCGAGCTTATGCTTCTGTATTTTAGAAACATACACATGAAATTGCGAAAAGAACCATTGCCATGAATTTATGAATGATACACGGGCAATCTTTTGTTACAGATTCTCATTTTAGATTAGAACAATATTGATGAAATTCGATATCCTCTATAATCACATCAACTGAACCAATAGTTTGAACTTTTACTGTCTTCGTCGAAATAATTTAGTGAACAATTTCTGCTTATATCACATCTGAAATAGTTCGGAATTTGGATTCTTCTTTTGATTTTATCTTTATGATTATGTTCAATTTGCTATTAGTTTTATGAGATCAATAACAACGATAAGGTGTATAGTCCATTGAAATGTTACAATTTTTAGGTCGAACCTTGCATTTATCAGAGGACGCAATTTTATTGTTCGGACATGTGAGGGGGGGTTGCTTGAAGCTTAACTCTGTTTGTGGGGTTGCAACCCTTGTCCCGCGGCCGCCATATTGGAAAAAGGGGTGTAAACGCCTTTTATCCATATCTCTTAAACTATACATCTCACCAAAAATTTGTGTAGAAATAATTTGTAGCAAATCGCTTTTTCAACAATTTTGTTTATCTAACTTTTTCCGATAAAATCGAAAATAAAAAAGTTATTAACAAAAATATGTGAAATTTTTTCCAAAAATTTTCTTTTTTGTGTTATAACTTTTTTTTTTCAATTTTATCGGAAAATTACTTTAGACCAATATTGTAGGCAATTCGATAACAAACAATTTGACCTATAATTTTTTTCATTTACATGCATTTGCGAGGGTTTTGGAGCGCTCCAAAGCCGACTACTCGCAACAGTCTGGTCACAATGGAACGTCAGATTTACTTATATATTATTCTTTTATTTTAGATAACGTTCTTAATATTATTTGCAACATTATTATATTATTATTTAATTCTAACTGACCTTTTTTCTTACCATAATACTTACAATATTATTCTTTTTTACAATAATTTCTAATGCGACTGTACATTTACAAGAACTAGAAGCAGGTAGAAAAGGTCCAAGTTACCGTTTGGGGACAAGTTAACATCTGCCTGCTATTTTTTTATTATTTTCCTTTCAAGGTTTAGCTGTTTTCTCCTCCTCTATTTCTATTTTCAGTTGTGCTACGTATCTCGCCACGTGTAGACGTATTAAAAATTGTGAACACTATTTTCAATTAAGTAGATATAGTTCAGAGTTTTGCGTGCAGAATTTTTCATTTAGTGATAAGCTTCTGGCTTTCTTTAATAGTTCATCAAAAGTGATTGTTTTATTTGTAAAATGCCTCTCGGGGATGACAAAATAAGAACTGTGAAAGCTAGAGGAGTACAAACGTTGCTTGATCGAGCAAAAGCCAAAAACGATGTAGAAAATGAACAGTTTTTACAAACTGTTTCGGAAGTAACTGTTGCGTCAAAGCCGGCTGAGGAAGATCTGTCAGGTACGAAATGAAGGTACAAAAAAAAGCATTCTGGACCTTGTTCTCAGACGATCTGATGACGAGGCAAAGGGCATTGTTGATCTTATAGCCAATGTACCCAGCTTAGTAGATGATGGAGCCAAATATCACAAGGATTGTAGCAAGCAATTGTACTCCAAACAATGGTGGCGTGAAAAGCAATGCGATGACCGTAAATGCGATGCCGGCTTTGACTCAAATGACTCTGATCTGCATATGTTTCTGCACAAATGAAGCAATTAAGCGAAAAATCAAAATCTGTCTCAACAATTTCTGAAACTGTAGATGATGAACTGCTACTGCTCAGACGACGAACGACATTATCCGTTCGACTATCATTGTAATAATGGTAACATTGCGTATGCACAGTTATTTCCGAAACAGTTTGTAAAAATTGTTCATTTTCTACATCGTTTTTGGCTTTTGCTCGATCAAGCAACGTTTTTACTCCTCTAGCTTTCACAGTTATTATTTTGTCATCCCCGAGAGGCTTTTTACAAATAAAACAATCACTCATGATGAACTATTAAAGAAAGCCAGAAGCTTATCACTAAATGAAAAATTCTGCACGCAAAACTCTGAATTATATCTACTTAATTGAAAATAGTGTTCACAATTTTTAATACGTCTACACGTGGCGAGATACGAAGCACAACTGAAAAAAGAAATAGAGGAGGAGAAAACAGCTAAACCTTGAAAGGCAAATAATAAAAAAATGCAGGCAGATGTTAACTTGTCCCCAAACGGTAACTTGGATCTTTTCTACCTGCTTCTAGTTCTTGTAAATGTACAGTCGCATTAGAAATTATTGTAAAAAAGAATAATATTGTAAGTATTATGGTAAGAAAAAAGGTCAGTTAGAATTAAATAATAATATAATCATGTTGCAAATAATATTAAGAACGTTATCTAAAATAAAAGAATAATATATAAGTAAATCTGACGTTCCATTGTGACCAGATTGTTGCGAGTAGTCGGCTTTGGAGCGCTCCAAAACCCTCGCAAATGCATGTAAATAAAAAAAATTATAGGTCAAATTGTTTGTTATCAAATTGCCTACAATATTGGTTTGGGGTTATTTTCCGATAAAATTGAAAAAAAAAGTTATAACACAAAAAAGGAAATTTTTGGAAAAAATTTCACATATTTTTGTTAATAACTTTTTTATTATCAACAAATTATGCCTCCACAAATTTTTGGTGAGATGTATAGTTTAAGAGATATGGATAAAAGGCGTTTACACCCCTTTTTCCAATATGGCGGCTGCGGGACAAGGGTTGCAACCCCACAAACTCAGAGTTAAGCTTCTAGCAACCCCCCCACATTTCCCAACAATAAAATTGCGTCCTCTGATAAATGCAAGGTTCAATGTAACATTTCAATGGACTAGTACTGACCTTTACCACGAAGTATGCGTAATTCAATCTATTTTACTTGGATGTATGAATAAGCAACGTATCCCATAAATCTACGTGTTTGCCGAACGATTCTAAATTCCCTTCCAGGTTCTTTGACAATTTCCGGCAACTCCGAAAGCATTTTCACGTTATTGTGTACTGATTCTTTCATTATGAAAGAGTTTTTTTAAAGATCAAGCGGTAATTATCCTCGAAAGCTTCTTACTATCGAAAAATTCACCTTTCAATAAAGATTTCAAGTAGGTACCTACGTAATGCATTATATGTGTATCAGAAATCTGTTCATTACTATCCACCTGAAGGAATGATAGAAATCAAGGCAATTGCCGTATCAACTCTCGAATGTGACTTAGGTACTCTCTTTTAGGCAACCTTATATTTATTTTTTGATTATTCCGATTTTTCAGATGAATCACATCTGCTTTACTGAATGGATTGAGTGCTTCTATGTGAATTTAAATAATGCACTCGCTCAATGTCTCGTCATTCGATATTTCACAATCAACATTCACAATCCGTTAATGGATATTTTCAAATGTATCTAACAGAAGTGCAATATTGTTTAACCGTAAATTAATTTTTTCAACTTTGTGATTTCGTTGGGCGTTTGGATATTTAACGCATATTGTTAGTTTTGTTTTGAAAACCCTGCATTTTCATTGAATTTAACGCCGCTTGGGACATTTTGTACTTCAAGTGTAATAGTTACTGTTAAAAAACCATAAACGACAGAATCTCAGAGAAAATAGAGAAATGGGAATGAAATTGCCCCTTAGCTTTGTGTTGTGTCGAATTTTGCTGTGATTCGCTTCATTTTCTCACACAAGTATTTCCGATAACTGTGACCACATCTTAAGATACTTGTATATTTGAAAACTACACACAAATTGTCGTGTATAATTACAATTTTATCCGAAAACCACTCATTTTTTTTCATAATATATTTTCTTAATATTTTTCATAACATCTTTGTTCATTTGCATAAATATTTCACACATTCGAAGTGGTTTTTCGGTTACATCTGTTTTTTGTCACTCCGCACATTTCATTAGTTCCCCATCAGGTACTAGGTTCATCTCTTGGAAAGACCGAAGCCTCATTCTGAGGGCTTCGAGCCATCGACTCAATATGGAATAATGATTTCAAGTAAAACTCAAATTCTTTAAAGTGAACATGTATTCACTTCATGTATAAAAATATTCAATTTGCTGGTGGAGTTAATTGAAATGATTTCATTTACGAAAGAAGATGAAACATCATTCACCAAGTTATTTATATTATTAAGGTTTTGATTTGATTCAAATTTTGTTTGTGAAATCATTGGAAAAAAATTACATAAACTGATATCTAAAAGCAAATTACACCAATATATTATACTAATATCGCAAATTACACTCCTTACCACATATTAACGATTTTAAATAGACTTGGCAACAACCATGACGTACAATACATACAGATATTGAAAAATATATATTTTCGGAAGCAAAATCACTCTACAGATGGTTTTTAAATACATTGGGCGCAACTTACATACAAACGTGTAATGACGCAAAATACAACTCTAAATGGAAAAAAAGTATACACGAAAAAAAAAATCGGAAAATTGGAGATAAAAACGCCAATTCGGATTCCTCATGTTTAAAAGAACCAGTATACACAATTATAATAATAAAATTCGGGGTATTTCTCGGGGACGCATAATACACCCGTTTTTGGAAGGACGCAAAATAAATACAAGGATGTATATATATATATATATATATATATATATATATATATATATATATATATATATATATATATATATATATAATATACTGAGACTCTTATTCGAAATATCGAAATATTTCAAATAAAACTCTCAGGGAGCTGTCTACACAAATTTTGTCAACGAGAACGAACCCATCACTTTCGAGAGTGAATATTGAGAAAGAGAGAGCCTACGTGAGTATTTCACTCTGTAAAATCTCTCTTAATTTGGTATAGGACCTATGTTCGTTTTGAAAGTCATCGATTCTTGATTGATAGATTAAATATGGACTGATGATTCATAATAATAATGAAACAATTGTATCCTATTATCATTCAACAAGATGGATGAATTTTTCGAAACGCTCTTAATATTCACGCTCGAAAGTGATGGGTTCGTTCTCGTTGACAACATTTGTGTAGACAGCTCCCTGAGAGTTTTATTTGAAATATTTCGATATTTCGATTAAGAGTCTCAGTATTTACTAGTATTGAATTACCTGTGAATCTTTGAACTATATATATATATATATATATATATATATATATATATATATATATATATATATATATATAGATAAAAAGTTAATTTCTTGACCGTGCGATACTTAGTAGAATTAGTTGACGGGAATAATCGGTCTTGTGAAGTGTTTGAAAACTAAATTATTCATTTAAATTCTCTCTATGTCGACTCTTATTTGTGTCTTCTTCAGGAGAAAAAACAATCTGCAAAGTAATGAATACAGCGATAAATTTCAACATGTATAAAATAAAATAACTTACAATTGGAGTTTATGCAGTGAAGATAACACTCGTAAGTAAATTTTTTTTATACATATTGAAATTTATCACTGTAGTCATTATTTTGCAGCTTGTATTTTCTCCTGAAGAAGACACAAATAAGTATCGTAATATAGAGAATTTTAATGAATGAATGATATATATATATATATATATATATATAAATATATATATATATATATATATATATATATATATATATATATATATATATATATATATATATATATATATATATATATATATATATATATATATATATATATATATATATATATATATATATATATATATATATATATATATATATATATATATATATATATATATATATATATATATATATATATATATATCGAAATCTCACTCAACGTGACTCGAAAAGTATATTTCTCATTTACAAAGAAGACAAAAGGAGCTCCACTTTACGCAATCCCTTCGATCAGTAAAATACCAATCAGAAATTCTCTAAAGCATTAACTGATTTTACCTCATTTTTTTAAAAGCATCATTATGTTTTAGTTAGTTCAGTTTGAGTCCTGGAAAATAATCTGTGAGTAAACATGATGCGGTCCTGTACAGATAACCAAATATTCAGAAAATCTGTTTCCATGTGGAAGTGCACGGTATTTTGAACATGCAGAATCTGAGATTTATTACAAAATTGTTACGGGAAACGTTGGTTGAAAGCTTGCACAAATAACCCGTTACACGTGACTTAAACCAAGGTTTGATTCACATGTTATAATAAAGGGCGAACTGGAATTCAGAAACTTTACGGTGTGAACAATCTGTGACCAGAGAATTTGGAAAAATATGTTCAATTCTCTCTGGGTCACAATTTTTATGATTATAAATATTTGATAAATCGTTTGTGTGGATGTGTTTATCTCATATCAAATTCTATAAAACCCGAAAAATCAACTTACTTGCCAAAATTTTCGTCAGACTGAATTTGGATATCTCGGAGATCCGTGAAAATTTATTCATTGAAAATAAATTTTAAATGAATAATGATTTAATGTTCATTTTTTCCGTTTGTTGTTCTCAGAAATACTTGATGAATGTCATATAATTCTCTGATTTCAATATTGTCTCTGCCGACTACTGTGTAATTCTGTCCTATTCTGTCCAAAGTAATTTACATCCGTTCTTGAAAGTTCAACTTCCAAAACAGACATCAAGAATTAAAAAAATTTTACTTCTCAACGTTTCTCTGGAACTTGAAACTCTCGAGTGGCTGTCAACAAAAATGTTGCCGAGTACAATATATCGCCTTCGACAAAGAATATTGCGTCAGACGGTGCGTTCCGAAGAACTTCGAACTTGTTGGAAATAACATAAAGCGCTGTTTCATTTTCTTATGGGAATCATCAGTGGCATGTATCCGAAAAATTGAGTTTCGATGCTCTTCCAGATGAACCCAGGCCTCATAAATTGATAAAAAATCCATCAGTGAACTAATCACGAGAGCTCCCTCCGTCTCAGTATTGACTTAATATGAGGAATTTCTGAATCTGAAAACTATATAAGTATAAAGGATTATAAAGGACTATATAAGTGTAAAGGACTCTAAACGGATAGAAGAAGAGGCCACTTGGTGTACTACACTTATTTTCGTCAACGTTTCGGTTAAACAATCGTAACCATAATCAGGACTCTACAATATGAGTTGATGTTACAAAAATCACTACTGAATAACAAGACCAAGACTTACCAAATAGTTGAGATTATAAAATAAGCCACATGGCAAGGAACAGAAGAAATGAATTATTTCTATGTTACTGATCATTAAAACTGGATACAACCATTATTGAATCTACTTTAAATAAAACTCTCAATTACATACAACACAAAGCATCTACAATCCAAACTTCATATTGAATTTTGAAACATCTGAATTGCCAAACAATTATGTCTGTCAAAGGCGGAACAAACAAGGATTGCTCTGAAATTGTTCGCGTTTTGTGAGTGTCCAAGGACCAAAATGTCAATGCTTCTTCTTCCTTGAAAAGACTTCTCATACTATTAATGACTACAATGTATGATTTATTTCATTGCAATTATGACTTATCCAATAAGAATAGATTTTACTAATTTTATTCATGTCGGAACGAGAATTCATTAAAGAGGGATTTTTCTCAATGTGGAACATTTTTAAAAAAGATCTTTTTTCAAAATTCATCTGTAGAATTTCTGGAGTATGCTCCAGAATTGACGTATTTTCATAATCCATGTCATGATTTGTACTTTTAACATGTTTTGCCAAAGCACAAACTTTTTTGGATATTTAACATCACTTTTGTGTTTTGACAACCTTTTTTTGCAAGGAGCAAGGAACCTAGCTAATAGACAACATTAGTGCAACTCAGAGTAGGTGTTTTGTCGTTCACTGATGCGAACAGCTTACCCAAGAGAAATTCATTTCTAACAGCAATTCTCAGTCCCTCATCACGAAAAAGTCTCACTAGTGGACCCGTCACCCTCGAACTCAACGGCAATGACGCAAATTTGGTGAATGATTCATTTATTTAATAGTGTTGGCGTTTACTTGATGTAAATCCATTATAATTGAATATAACTTAAATTCAAACACTTGAACTTATGATTTACACTTTATTGACTACATTGCATGACGCGTTTCGTCGTTACAAACGACTTCTTCAGATGCTTACAGAATGTACATGATGAATGAGATGATTACAGAATTCTGTAAGCATCTGAAGAAGTCGTTTGTAACGACGAAACGCGTCATGCAATGTAGTCAATAAAGTGTATATCATAAGTTCAAGTGTTTGAATTTAAATTATATTCGAATGATTCATTGCTGGATGGAGCTGCAGCAAACTGCAGGGGGAGATCACCTCCATTGTTGTTACGTACACGATCTCCTGTTTAACTATTCACTCCTCTAGGAGTACCTACTATAAATTAGATCAGACAGCCAGGCCGCCGGAAACCATTTTAAAATTAATATTCAAGAAAGATGGGTTAGATATCCTCCTGATTAGTTCCCTCATATCCATCACCAAATTCACCTTTTCTTCAATAGGGTGACTCGATAAATAGTGTAGATATCTTCCAGAGGTGATTGGTTTTCTGTACCAGTCTACGATGAGAGAGTTATTTTCAGTTCTAATTACTTTTGTATCTGAATGGAACAGCTTCATCTGTTTCCCTTTCTACAGTAAACTGTTTATGTTGATTGTATTCATTAAACTAGGGTAAAACAAACTCAAGTTGGTTACTAGGAACAGCACAAATTATATCGGCACATATATATATATATATATATATATATATATATATATATATATATATATATATATATATATGTTAGCACAAGTTTCAGTATTTAATGTTTCTCAATGAAAGTTGTATTTTCATGTTTTTTTTTTTTTTTTTTTTTTTTTTTTTTCTCTTTAATGTTTTATCATATTGTTATCAGTATATGCATCAAATCCCAAAGGAGACACTCAGCACAGAAGATGTGCGCCGGTCATGATTTTTCATTCTACTTCAAATTGTATTATACGTTAATACATTTCATTTCATTCATATATTCTTGATTTCATTGAAAACAAGCTTTTCATATTCACTTTAATTTCTAATTATTCCTTTCTGATTCATTTCACTTCATTTTTATTTTACTTCAAATTGAATTATATATAAACTTTCATCTTTTTCAATTTCTTCATATATTAATGATTGCATTGAAATTGGAAACACGATTTCCATATTTACTTCATTTTCGAATTATTCATTTCTGATTCATTTTAAATTTTATCTCACCTTAAACTAAACACATTAATCTTTTACTCACCGAAAAATGAGTAATTTGAAAAGGTTGGAGAATAAAAGAAAAACATTCATCAGCAGAATTTCTGAATATTATTCTATTGCTGTACAGAGTTCGACGGACCCCTCCAAAAGAGGACAGTTGAAATCTAGCTATGCCGATATTTCAGAGATTTTTGATAGATATTCGGAATATCATAATGAGGTTATTATGTTGGTGGAGAGTGACGAGGAATTTGACATACAAGAGAAAGTAAGGAAAGATACTGAGCATTTCTATTATGAAAGTTTGTCTATATATCATAGTTTAAATCAGCCTGATGCTCGCATGGCTTCCCTTTTGAGTGTTGAGGCTTCAGCGAAGCTTCCACCACTCAATATTCCCCATTTTGATGGAGATCCAAAAAGTTGGTCAACATTTCATGATCTTTTCGAGAAATTGATTCACGAGAATTCTAATCTTTGTAATGTGGACAAGTTCAGATACCTACTATCTTTTTTATATCTATCGCTATTAATAATGATAATTACTACACAGCTTTAAAAAAAACTTACTGATAGATATCAAAATAAGAGACTTATTGCTTCAAATGCATCAGATTCAATTTTTTCCATTTCGTTAAAAAACAATTCTGCAAAAGATTTTCGTATCCTACCCAATACATTTTCCGAATCGTTGGCAGCACTCAGAGCTTTGAATTTCAATACAGATCAATGGGATTTTTTGCTTTTTTATATACTTTTAGGGAAATTGGATATTGAAACTCGCACCTATACTGAAATTCAAACTGATTCCAGTAAAATTCCCGAATACCAAGAATTATTTAATTTTGTTGAAATTAAATGAAATATATAATATAGTCAGGAATATGAAGGGAAAGAAGAATAGTGGAGCTGATGAAATGACATCTGAAATTTTGAAATGTGGAATCGATATCTCAGCATCACCAATCTCACATATGGTGAATATGATTGTGGAAAGTGGAATATTCCCAAGGTTCTTAAGGACTGCGATAGTTGTGCCATTGCATAAGGGAGGTAGCGGTAAGAGTTGTACTGAATTCAGGTAAATTTCACTACAGTCTATCAATAATTGTAGAAGAAGTGATTAAAACTCGATTGCAAATACATCTAGAGAGCAATAAAATAATTTCTAGGATGCAGTTTGGTTTTTGGGAGAAACAATCGACGGAGGATGCGATTGCTACTTGGACTGGAAGAATTTATGAAGCTTTCGATGAAGATGAGGTAGCTTTATGTATATTCATCGATTTAGCGAAGGAATTCGATACAGTGGACCATGAAACGTTGCTTAATATGCTGAGGAAAATTGGTATGGTAGGCGTGAGAATAAGAGTGATGCAGAGCTATCTAACTGATCGGCAGCAGTCTGTACGTGTTGAAAACAAACTTAGTGACAGGAGGTTAGTGGATCTAGTAGTCCCACAGTGTATAATATTAGGTACAATACTGTGATTATTGTTACTGATATTGATATTATACCATCCATAATGTATACTGGGAAAGATTGGACAGATCTAAAAAGCAAGGCTGAAATTGATTTCGTCAATATTGACAGATAATTGAGACAGAAATACGTAACGTTGAATGTTGAAAAAACCACTTACCTGCCCTTTGCTATAGATACGCGCTTATTACCTTAGTGCACACCCCTAAGAGTTGCGAGAGAGGATTTCACGTTCACGATTCAGGGCGTTTATGAGTGCAAGTACCTTGGAATAGGGTTGGATTCACATCTCAGATGGAACTTTCAAGTTATAACATTGTTTGGTAAGCTTATATGTTCATTACTAAAATTAGAAAACTGTCCCATGTTCTGAATACAAGTCATCTGACAGTGGTATATAGAGCGCTGGTAGAGACACACTCGAGATATGGAGTCATTGTATGTGGAGACGCTTACAATGATATTGTGAGGAAGTTATAAATACAACAGAAGTGGCTACTGAAGATTATACATGAAAAAGATATCAGATTTCCAACGGAGTTGCTGTTTCAACTCTCTAATGTATGAGATGTGCACCAACTTTTTTGAGCTACAGTGTAAAATTTTACTAAGAAAAATATAACGTAAAAAAAATGAATATTCATAGAACATAAAGTAGCTTCTCGGTTAAGTGAAAGTTCACTGTTTGTACGTAAATTTGGTGAAACGTTTTGTCAATGCAGTCACTTGTAAATTGGTCCAAGAATGTATAATGAAGTACCTCTGAACTTAAGAAATACTTCTAATTTTAAAAAATTCTAAATTACAACAAAAAACTAAATTAAAACAAGAAGTAGATGTTATAACCATAAACTGATGGAAATAGCAATTGGTTAACGGGACGAGTGAAATAATATTTCGAAATTTTTTGCTCAAATTGAATTGTATGTATTGTGTTGTATTCAGATCTAAGGGCATTATTTTCTAAGGTAGGTTCACCACAGGCCCTGGTCTTTGTGAGCTAGCCTTTTATGGCATATTTTTGTTTTTATTCGGGAAATGTTATTATGTAATACCCATTATATTGAAATCATTCCTAAATATTATTGTACCTATCAATTATTTTTGAATAAAAATTTATGTATATATATATATATATATATATATATATATATATATATATATATATATATATATATATATATATATATATTGAATCGTTATTACGTGATCGTTTTTCGAGATGAATCACGGAAAATTTCATTCTTACTAGGTCTATTGTTACAAAATTAGGACAGAATTTCGGAATACTAACAACAAAACTGAAATTATCAGAAGATCCTCATTTCGATTGTTTTTTTCGTCCAGTAGGTACATCATTTTTCATCGTGTTCCTTCAAGTATTTGAGAAACATATCACACCTGTCTATGAATTTCTTTCACTATATTCTCTATTTTCTACTCTATATTCCAGAAATTGCTCCTTTTTCTGTACTCACTCATTCATATTTTACTTCATGCTCAGCGTATGATTAAAAATATATGAGGTTGAAGACAATGACTTGTTGTTCCAACATCAACAACTTCTATAGACATTCAAATGCTATGAATACCAAAAGAGAAACAGCTTCGTCGACATCATTGCGTGGATTTAAATATATTGTAAATGAAACGGCTATTTACATCAGGTTATCAAACGAAATCTCAGAATACTGAATTGTAGGAGAAAATGAACCTAAATCATCCTCATTCGAAAATCCACTAGTACGTATATTTCTTGATGTTCAAACTATTCTGTATTTTCAACTTTGTATAAACTTTGATATCAAAGCATAATATCGCAAATTTTATTGCACATCTCATTATGCTATCTCTCAAATCGAATCATAGGAATAATCCGGGATTTAAGTTTTCGAGACTGAATACAACGCTGCAATTCACTATTGGCAATTGAAATTGTTCTGCCAAACTCACAGTCAATTCTGCAAATCCGTTAGTCGATATTCAGGATACACTATTTCCAAATACATTGAAATCGATTTGTATAAAATCCAAGTTTGAATCGCGAAGTGATCTGAAACTATTTGAATTTATTCGAGTGTGTCCAACAGCGAGGGATGGAACTTTTCTCGTTTTAGATTAAGATGAGAGAAGATGAAAGATGCGGAATAGATACAATTTTTTCAGCTATCAAAAGTTTCTTTCCCATAAATGAAAGTTCACGTCGATATACTTCCGTAAAACAATGAAGAACTAAGTTGAAGTGATGGGCGTTATATTCAGAAACTGTTTTAAGGAACCGCTATTCACTTTGCTGTGGTACGACGGAAAATTTTTTTGTTTTAGAACAAAACATTTTTCTAAGGAACTAGTTATTTCGATCGTCCGTCACCCATCGCCATATATTAAAATGAGATTTGATAACCGTAAAGTTGAGTGCAAATGAGCAATGAGTCTAATTTGGAAAGTGGATTGGAATGTGGATTTCCCAACGAACGCTTTCATGCTGTAAGAAAAGGTTCCTTCAATGATGCTGAAATATACCTTACGTAGATGGACATAAGGTTTTTATTTCAAATTTTTTAAAAAAAAGCGGTTACGTCGGAACGTTAGATATAACGTTGCAAGAAACCGGTTTCTCCTATGATGCTGAAATATATCCTATTTATACGGATATAAGGCTTATATTCCAAATTTTCTAAAAAAAAAGGCTTTCGTTGGAACGAAAATTGTAAGGTTGCAAGGAATCTTCAACTCCGATAATCCTGAAATGTATCTTATATATGTATATGGACAATAGTTTTAAATTCCATATTTTCTGAAAAAAACCCTTCCTTCAGAACTAAAGATGTAACGTTGTTGCAAGCAATAGGTTCCTTCGCTGATGCTAAAAAGTATCTTAAGTATATGGGCATATTACATGGGACATATTATGGTGTATATTACATATTTCATGAGAATGTTTCCGTCAAAACAAAGTTGTAACGTTGAGAGAAACTGGTTTCTTAAATGATAATAAGATAAATATTGTATATTAATAATTGATGAGGCCGATACTTGATGTAAATCGATAAACATAATAGAACAACTGTTACTCTGATTTACACATATATGTGTAAACTGATTTATAATATATGTGTAAATATTGTATACCTATGGACATATGGAAATATGTCTCATATTTCATACTTTCCGAAAAAAAAATATTTTCAACGAGAAACTTAAACGCACTGTGGTTATTTGAAATAATGCTTGTTCATTGCTCATCAATATTTTATGGAAATTAGCACATTTTCTTATTGTTTCATTTCAATTATGAGCATTCATATAAAATGAAATTTAGCTTTCAAATTATGGATGTTTCAATTGAATTTGCCTGGGACTATCTGCTCATTCAATAACATTGCTATTGTGTTTCGCTTTTTCACTTTTTCACTTTTTCCTTCATTTCAATTAATTGAATTCTATATTGAATTTGCCTGTTAGTATATTGTCATTTAATGGAATAAGCAACGTATCACCATTTATTCATATAATTTTACTCTATTAACAGTAACACAGTGCACTGACAAATCAATTTGTCAACAATACTGTATAGTATATGAAACCAAGAAAAAAAGTTCTCAAATTTATGGGTTTTTGTGAAAGCTATTTTCAGTCAGAGAACCGTTCCGTTTATTTTTTCATGAAATCCGTTGATGCTCATTTTTAGTGAGTTATATGAAACATTCCACACAAAAAAGTCATCTTTTTTTTCAGGCTTTTTCATATCAAAAAAAGTCAGGCTTTTTTTGATATGAACTTATGAACTACAAAGCTCATTTGTTTAAGAGGAGAGTTGAATCTCTGTTCTCAATAAAGGCATACTATAGTGTGGCAGAGTATTTCGATGATTCGAATGTAGGCAATAATTTATGAATCAATTTTTTGTATCATATGTTTTTATATTTTTTTAACACCATGTGAAATTGTCTCAAATGTTCAATATTTCTGAGGTAGTCTTTCTTGTTTTCCTTTCAAATAAAGTTGTATATTATTGTGAATATAAATTTAACCAATATTTCTGTTTGAACAAATATTTTTGCTCGAGGGCTGAATGGAAGATCAGACTCAAAACTGAATTAAGTCCTTTTGAGAGCATTCTTCCTAGTTGTAATTATTGTATCAATTGAAATGAATGTAATTTTACAATGTGAAGATTGTTTCTCAATGAATTTATTTTATTATTATTATTATCAAGGAATGATGTATCAAATTTTGTTGGTAATACGAAATTGTTCCTTTCCAAACATGTGATCATGTGTATATGATTATACACTTGCACTATTGAAAGCACAGAAAGAATTGAATGAAAACAGAGTTATATATGATGAAAAATGGGATTTTGAACACATAATGTACCGGATAGCTCTCTATTTTCTTAGTGTCAGGGCGGAAAAGATCCCCACATCATAAATCAATTTGAATCAGTTGGCTGATAGCTGAATCAGTTCTTTGATATCGGAAAACGGAACACGGTTAATTGAACTATGGAAGAGATCGGAGAACATTCTGAAAACTTTCCGCTTTTCTCTTTTCTTTCATCTCCAAAACTCCAAGTTGCTAGTAAATGCTCCATTTTATTGATGAGCCTCATGATTAATTTTTCTCAGTCATAATTCCTTCCGTATATTAATCCTGAAACTGAAAAGTTTTTTTAAACAATTCTGTTATTCTCAATTTTTCGTCTTGATCGTTCTGTAGATCGAGTCGATTTCATTTTTGATAATTTCAGGCATAGTAATATAATGCAAAGTTCTTAATCACATTTTCATCCATTTCGATTGAAGATCAATTCAAGGATCAGGCCATTCTTCTTCTTAGGTACTGACACACATAGTAATATATTGAAGAAATTTAATAAAATTCATTACAATTGGATGAATCATGCGATTATCATCAGCATTGTGGAAATCCAATTATTTCTTTGAGAACAAAATAATTCTTTAGTTGATAATTGAATACACATCTTATATGCAAAAGATATTGTTTGGGACTGTGACACAATGAAATGTAAATCAATGTAGGTACCCATCGAAAATCTGAGAAGATCAGAATTTTATATTCGTGACAATTCGACCAAATAATTAGAGAATCTTGAAATTGAGATGAATAAAAGAATCTTTAATAACTGATACTGATTTCTCGCTTAACGCTTGGTGAAACATAATTGAATATTAAAATAAATTAAACGCTTGGCTCAATGTTTCACGATTTATTTAACAATATGAATAGTCAACATGTTTCGAGCGTTAGCTCATTTTCAAAACTAGTCTTTCAAGAAAAACTTGAAAATGAGCTAACGCTCGGAACATGTTGACTATTCATATTGTTAAATGAATCGTGAAACATTAAGCCAAGAGTTCAATTTATTTTAATATAAAAGAATCTTATTTAATTTGATTTAATTTGGAGAAAATCATTAATTGAATCAAATACAATCAATGAAATTGAAATACGTAGAGCGGAGAATATAAATAATTCCTCACAAAAACTAATCAGTCAATATTAAGAATCACTTCGCAGTTTCTTCATGAACGTCTAAATTTATCGTTCAATTTTTGATAAATGACATTGAGGTTTCGCTTTTCTCTTGGTGAGAGATTATGTTAAAAACTATAAAATTGATGGCAAGTGTGTTAATTTTTAATTTTATAGTTCAATTGTTATCATTAATTTCTATTATTTAATTTTTTCTGAATCTAGTTTCATTTGCAATTCATAATGCTGTAATCCATAATTCAGACGTTCCTCAATTCATAATGCTGGAATTTTATGTAGTTTGTTGCTCATTGCAGATTTTCAATCTGATTGTTATTTTTTCATTCTCGATTCGAGAAAAATATGATTCGTTTTCAGGGTTTTAGACCGTAATCTTCGATTCAGGCCTGTTGGTCTTTTTTTACCCAGAATGAGTTTTGAGAAATTGGCTATGTTCGGTTTTCTTTCGAAATTGCAAATCGCGTTTTTGAAAGTTCATAAGTTCTCCAAATGTGGTCATCTGAAATTCGAGAAAAAATCAAGAAGCAAGATCGAAAAAACTGCATAATAGAAGAGCACACGAATCAAATCAAGTTGTACTCTAATTACATTTTGGTGTCGTAAGACTGGTCAAATCATGCTTCAATCTATCAAATGATAGTTGTTCAGAATTTATGTTACACAGAAAGGAGTTAACGGCAAAATTTTCTATGCCTTCTGTCAAAAGGAGTATCTCATTTTTCAAATAAGGACATGAAATTGAACCTGAATGACACCCTCCACTGGTGCTCAACAGATGACATTAGTAGTAATAATACATTTATTCCCAACAGATATACATCCAATGACAGAGAATTTGAAAAAATACAATTTACAAAAAATTACAAACTGTACACAAATAATAATGAATAAGAAAAAATGAACGAGAAAAAAATCCAAAAAAGAGAGTATAAGCGAATATATACAACGAAAAAATTAATTTAAAATAAATTGAAATAGTATTAAACAATAACCATAATTTCAAATGACTGAAAATAAAATGAAATATTGTCTATTACAAAGTTACGTATGATCAGCAGAAGTTTACTATATAGTAACGAAATATGTTTGATGAATAAAAATAAAATTTAAATCGATTGCCATAGTACCATCTAGTAAACAAATTAAACAACTGAAATTGAGATAATATTTATAACTAAGTCATATACAAAACAGAAGTTCAGGAAAATATCACGACATCCCATTGCGCTGTTCTGAGTGACATGCCATAACTATAACTGATGGCCGATCAGAATAGATATCACAGCGACCGCAACAAACATCATAGAGATTACATATAAAATTGATAGGAGAACGTGACATAACATTTGTTCTGCTGTAAAAGACATAAAATGTATTATTCCGCCTCAGACCAGGCCTTGGTACGCGAATATTTATTTTGCTGAGAAAAAATGGTGAGTCAATCGAACTGTGCAAAATTTTGAAGAGAAACGTTAGGACGAACCGTTCACGCCTCAACTTCAATAATTCAATTACCAAACTATCGTATCGGTTAGGATAGAATGGTCGAAGCCTCTAAAAGGATATTGCCCATAACATCTGAAGTAAATATACTTCAAACATTTCTTCTGAACTGCCTCCGAATCGACAATAGAATTAATGTACACAGGAGACCAAATTATAGACGCATATTCCACTTTACTGCGAATAAAGGAGTAGAATAGCGTTTCCATTGTGCCAAGATTAACAAAGCTGCCCCAATTTCTGACCAAATGACCCAGCATTCTAGGAGCAGAAGCCTTAATTCAAGTTATATATTCAGAGAAGGACAGCTTATAGTCGAAAAGTACCCCCAGATTAGTCGACGATATATAGAGAAATGAGTTTGGATTTGGTGAATTCTGTTCATTATGTTGTTTGAAATCTTTGAAGCACAAGTGAGAATGAGTATTTTCGTGTCTCCTCGGACAGGACAATGAAACGTCGCCACGAATGAGAAAAAAATAGATTGTATTATGAGAATTATTATTATTTTTAGTTTTCAAGCAGATAAATTTAAAAAATCACACATATTCCTTTTTACGAAGAAGAATTACAATATGAAATTGGCACATTGGAATAATATTGATGATGAAAGCCGCAACTTATTCAGGATTATGACCGCTTTCGCTATAATTCGAGTATATTTCGGTCGTAATTGCCGTTACAGCATTATTGGCCCTTTAAATTGATTGCAAATTATAATTTCCATGCCTGCAACTTCGTAAGTTTGAATTGCCATCCCGCTGTACATAATTGCTGCAATTACGGATCTGGCAACAGCAGTTGAACCTATCTCAGCAGGATACTGATGTAACATCCGACATCAAACTTCATCAGTTGGAGGAATTCATAATGAAAGGGGACGTTTCTCTATTTCTCTGATTGGTGGTTCTGGTTGTAACAATGAATTTTGAGTTATTTAGGCATCCGTGAAATAGTTCGACATATCGACAGCTAATGAGGAATTTGGTGCAAATATATATTTATAATGAAACATTATCATACTTCGTTCAATCAATGAGCGACAATGGTCCTCAATATTTCAGAGAATTTCATAATGCCTCTCATAAATTAATTGATGAAAAACCTCTTTGTGAAATTTCCCAGAATGAGAGATATAATGATTCATTTACTTGTATTAAAGACTATGATCCTGACCAAAGTCATACAATTTGATAGTATTGTATATAACTATATATATATATATATATATATATATATATATATATATATATATATATTTATCGGCAACCACGAGTTCCGGGACATTTTTTATCTGCAACCATAACTTTCGGGACATTTGGCACGTTTGAGGTCTGACCCCAAACATTTCCTGATCGCCAACCATGACTTTGGGTACACACTTATATTGAGACATTTTTCTGAAGGTTGGGGACATTCGTTCCAACTTTGGAGACATTTTGAAATAGAATAAGAACATGATCATTCGAAAGAAGAACCAACAGAAATATGTGTTATTAACCAAATAACTGAAAATATTGCAAACATGCACAAATAATACGAGAAAAATCGTCATTTATAACGGTATTGAACATTTCAAATCTTCAATCCCTAATTCAATTCGCACAGTTTTGAGTCCAAATCTCATTTGATCTGAATAACTGTTTGAAATGAAAATTCCAAATAACAGTACGATATCGTTTAGTTATATTGATGACTCCGACAGGTATTAAAACCTTCATTTGATGTCATGCGACAACTTGTGAATTGAAATTGTCAGAAAAATTAGAATGTTGCCATTTTGAGACTTGGAGAATTTATATCGCCTGAAGATGTAAGTACTTGATTTGTTGCGTTTGATTTAAAATATTAAAACATCCAAATATGATTAAAATTAATTAATCTTCTCTATAAACAATAATTTTCATCGAATTGAAAAGAAGTACAGCAAATCGATCTTCTCCCATATCAGCGTGTACATCAAATACCTTCTACTGATATCGACTTCGGAATTATATAATTGAGACACTGATAAATTCACTAATGCTTATTTGTTTTCTGTTTCAACTTAATAGAGTATTGAGGAGAAACATATAGAAAAAACGAACTGTCTCAATTGATATTTAGAATAACTGAAAATTTAAAAGTCAACACATCTAACTGTTATCCATAAAAATGGCATTCTTAAACGTGCTACCAATTTCAGAATTTGAACAAATATTTGGATGACTTTTTCTCCGCTAAGATGTCTATTATCTATAGAAAATTAGGTTTTTTGAGGTTTTCGTATTGAAATATATGTTTTGTCTATATTCAATATTTTTAAAGTGCATGTATTAAATTATCATAGATATGTAGGAGGTAAGCGAATTATTTCGTGGAATAAATTTTCAAAAATGTTAGCGTTAAAAAACTTGTCGATAGACAAGTCTTTTAGAACGAATGGTTCATAATCCGTAGTCACGTACTTGCTGTTTAATTCCCAAAAAACAACAAATAATTTTCCGAATTGATGATTGAAGATCGAGATACTGGTCGAAATATTAGTTAACAAAAGTAATATGATAAGAATGAAATAAAACGATATAACATAAACTATGTACTTATGCATTGATAAAACACTTTGATTCACTAATCATTATTCAATCATTCATGAATCTTTATTTTAATTTTTGTTCAATTTGTATTTTTCTGACGAAAGTGTGACAAAAAAACTTTCAAATCCCTGTGTTGAACTGTTACAAATCGTGAAATATGAGATGTAATCTAGATGTTATTAACCGAATTCCGTGAAAAATCGTCATTCCTAAATGCAATATAACGGTATTAATTATTTCAAATCTTCAATTCCTCATTCAATTCGCGCAGTATTGAGTCCAAATCTCATGTGAGAATGTTAGAATTAAAATCCTCAGTAACAGTACAATATTATTAAGTTATTACGATTCAGATATTAAAACCTTCATTTCATGTCATACGCAATTTATCGATTGAAATTGTCAGAAAAATTAGAATCTTGCCATTTTGAGACATGGAACATTCATATCGCCTGAAGATGTACATACCAGGTTTACGTTGCGTTTGATATGAAATATTTGTAGATAATTTGGTTTTCGAATAATGATAGTATAATAATAAATAAAAAAACATTGATATACTATAATAATTACTTCACGTAAATCAACTCCTCTTGAAGATTTCTACCTGAGGGACTACGGCTACGGGTCTGATTACTGTCAATCTGATATATGATATCTGTGATAAGTGGAAGTCCACCTATGAGTACTAGTGGAAATTTTAACACTAAAACTGGGGAATAATACTGCCTTTAATTAGCGAAGTTATTAACGTTACAAAATCAATATATGGATAAAAAATACATGGATCGAGTAGGTGACTATTATACTCTAATTATATTGATTCCCAAATAATATTACAGAAGTTGAATTCTATTCAAGAATTGCATAGACATAAACTTTAGATGGAATAGATAGAAAATTTATTGGTAGAAAAGACGAATCAAATGCGTTCTTGGCCTTTGTGTCAAAATAAAAGGGTAGTATGTACAACACATAGGTTACACTTCCGGTAGAGGGTACCATGAATAATCGAAAGCATAAATCAATTGAAAGTGACTAAGATTACAATACTGGTCAATATTTTCACTGAATATTGCTTTTCTCTCATTTTTTCTATAAATAGATCAATTTGGTGAAATATGAAATAAAAAGATTTTTATAAACTTTCATACATGCGAGATGATTTTTCTATGCCTTGATTTAATAGAACTGAAAAACTTCAATACGCTAGAGATATAGAGGTAGAGGAAGAGGGTACCATGAATAATCGAAAGCATGAATCAATTGAAAGTGACTAAGATTACAACACTGGTTGATATTTTCACTGAATATTGCTTTTCTCTCATTTTTTTTATAAATAGATTAATTTGGTGAAATATGAAATGAAAAGATTTTTATAAACTTTCATACATGCTAGATGTTTTTTCTGTGTCTTGATTTAATAGAACTGAAAAACTTCAATACGCTAGAGGTATAGAGGTAGAGGTAGAGGGTACCATGAATAATCGAAAGCATAAATCAATTGAAAGTGACTAAGATTACAATACTGGTCAATATTTTCACTGAATATTGCTTTTCTCTCATTTTTTCTATAAATAGATCAATTTGGTGAAATATGAAATGAAAAGATTTTTATAAACTTTCATACATGCCAGATGTTTTTTCTGAGTCTTGATTTAATAGAACTGAAAAACTTCAATACGTTAGAGGTATTTTTTATTTCATATGATCTTAATGAATGTTGAAATCAAGTCTGCAATAACAGTACTATATGAATAATTTGGTAACATGTACTATTATATACTCAATACTCAAAAATGGCATTCTTAAACGTGCTACAATTTCAGAATTTGAAAAAATATTTAGATGACTTTTTCTCCGCTAAGATGTCTATTATTTATAGAAAATTAGGTTTTTTAAGGTTTTCGTATTGAAATATATGTTTTGTCTGTATTCAATTTTTTTAAAGTGCATGTATTAAATTATCATAGATATGTACGAGGTAAGCGAATTATTTCGTGGAATAAATTTTCAAAAATGTTAGCGTCTCGATAGACAAGTCTTTTAGAACGAATGGTTCATAATCCATAGTCAGGTACTTGCTGTTCCCAAAAAAACAACGAATAATTTTCCGAATTGATGATTGAAGATCGACATACTGGTCGAAATATTAGTTACAAAAGTAATATGATAAGAATGAAATAAAACGATATAACATAAACTATGTACTTATGCATTGATAAAACACTTTGATTCACTAATCATTATTCACTCATTCATAAATCTTAATTTTAATTTTTGTCCAATTTGTATTTTTCTGCCGAAAGTGTGACAAAAAACTCTCAAACCCCTATGTTGAACTGTTACAAATCGTGAAATATGAGATGTAGTCTACAGGGCTGTACCTAAGAAAGCTGGAGCTAGACTTAATAAACAATGTCTAAATAGTTTAGAATGGGGCAAATGAAATTCGCTGCTACGAAACCTACAGATGAAAATGGTATTTGAAACCATTTTTTTGTTCTGGTTTTGTATTTTTGTAAAATATATGTTTTCAATCCGAACTAAAATCTGTATCAATCAAAAATATATACATTCTTCTTATCACACAACGTTATTTTAAACATTCAAAAACCTATAACATCCAATGTTCCCATTTTATTATTTCAGTCATTTGTGACTTAAACAATTCATTTTATTAGAAATCTTATATTTAACGTGCAGACTCATTGCTGTGTCAGTTCGGCACTGCTTTCTGAAATTATGTCTATATACTCGTAAATCTTTCACTGCAAGCAAGGAATTTCGGGTATCAGGTAGTTGGGGCCACATCTGTTTCAACAGATTGTACGTTCGTACTTTCGTATTTTCAACAGATCGTGTTTGCAAAAGTTGTCAGATAATTTCAAAATATGTAATATGTTTCCAATTTCCAATTAATAATAAATGAATAAATAAACAAATGAATTTTATACATCTCATACGCTCATCTATATGAGCGAAAAATTCAATTGATATTTTTCATTTAGCTTCACTTAAGAAGTGCAACGCAACAGAACTTCAGTTTCCTGAATAAGGTTTTCAATTGCAATTTACAGAGGTTGCAAATTATTGAATCGTATTCAAGAAAAAGCAATTCTCTGTTGTATACAATTGTTTATCATTATATTGTTAATTATCCATCCAATCAAATGCGCATGAAACGAATAATCTAGCGAACATAATCTGGAATACAATTCCACAACATTTTTGAAAAATATTCAATCATTTATTATTGAATGTATTGTAGGACATTCATAGCATAACTCTGATTTTGGAAATCATTCTTAAGTGTAATGTGTATGTTTGTCGATTATGCCGAATATCATTTACGGATGACAGAAAATTTTGTGACTTTCGTGATATTTTCATTTGAAAATACTATCTCGATTATGAAATAACGGACAAATTGGTAATAGAAATACATGATCATGAAAAACCGGATCAGTAGAGAAACTAACACTTCAGTTCATGAATTCCATAAATTGAACACTTCGAATGATAAAATCGAGATTAAAACTGATTTAACAATATTATCGACAAAAAATTCGCCAACAAATGATTTCTCGAATTGTTGTTTGAATTAGGACATACTTCCTGAAATATTGTTGGCTAATTAGTAGTATTCATTATAAAATATATAAATAGTATAAAATAATATTATAACAACTACAAAGGTTTAACAAATCAATCTTCCGAATACATATTTCGTTTCAAATGTTTCAAAAAAAAATTTCAAAACCCCATACCGGAATTTGCTCAAAAAGTTTTAGAACTCTAACCTAGACAATGTATTAATGCAGATATGAAACTTTTTTTCTGAGTTTCTATCTAAGAACATATATTTTCCCTTCTCTAGACTCTCGATATGAAGACCGAACTCCATTGATCTCCTACAGTTTTAAAAAATTTTAGAAAGTGTGAAATGAGTTGTCAATTACAATTCCGAACCTTGGATATATGTGTACTTAAATATGTGAAAATGTATATAAATATGTATTAAATGTGTACTCGAAAATGTACATTTAGTTCATAAGGGCCTAAATGGGTTTCGCTTCCACAAAACGTACATATGAAAATTGTATTTACCAATAATTCTTTGTTTCTTAGGTCTATATTTTTGAAGTCAATACTGATGAGGTTAATAATTTACATAACATTGAAAATTGTGAGATAATTCTGAGAAATACATTCAAGGTGGTTGAATATTCGTCTACCTAGTAGTGAAACATGCTGAAATATTAATTGAATGAAAACACTTCTTGATGATTGTATCGAAATGCCACCACATTTGCAAAGGTTAAACTTTACAAATTGAATCAATTTAATTTTTGGAACTCAGCTAACAGCCCTCACAACATCGGCCAAAATTATCATACCTTCATGAAACTAATAATTTGTTACATTCAATTCATGATAAAATCTTTTTCAATATTTCAAAAATGTTTCAATGCGTACTAGTTACTCCCAAACTTGGAATAAACTTTTAATGTTTGGCTCTGAAAAGAAAATTTCTCTCATGGTTAACGAAATCGTGTAACTTGCGAAGTAGAATGAACTCGAATCTACAGTCATTCTGTGGCTTTGTTCTAAAAGGGCCTAAAAGTCAAAATAGTTGAGATATTTGAGATTTTTGAGAATGACTTAGAATAGATCTTTCTTATATTAAGATTCCCATTATTATTTTTGGTATTTTTTTATTAATAGTATGAAGAAACATTATTTTATCATATGAATTTTTTTCAACTTGTTTTAACTTGAGAAAAATTGACATCAACTCTTATTATTATAACCAAGCCACAGAATTTAAAATATAATATAGAAGTCATATAAAACAATTGCATATATTTGTACCGCCCGATTTTTACAATCAGTGACTTTCAATGTTTTGCACCTATAACCGTCAATGTTTTACCATTCTTGTCATATTGAATTTTACCATCTATTTTATTGTCAATTTTTAAACTTAACTTGCACCCCATGTGTAGTTGTATTTCGGCGCTGGCTCAACAAATCATAAATCTTTCACTTGAAGGGATTTCAGTATTCAGGTACCTGGGACATCTGTTTTGTCAGATTCTTTACTCGTATGCACCAAGAACAACTTTTTCACGAGTAATTAGATTAGCGAATAATTCAGTTTATATTTCCATTATGTTTCACTTAATAAATTCGACACGATAGATCTTTACTTTACTAAATTGATTAGGCTGAAAATTATTCAATCATATTTAGGAAATAATACTTCGCAATTGTATACAATTGTTTGTACAATTATAATTTATTACTGTCTAATTGAATGAATGTGAAACGAAGATTAATCCAGCGAACACAATCTGGAATCAATACAATTTCCCAAAACACTTGAAATAAATTTGATAATTTTTATATATTATAAGACATTCATAGGAGAACTCTGATTTCGGAAATTTTTTTTGTGTTTTATTCGCATGTTCGTCGATTATACCGAAATATTCATTGTGTACTAATAACAATAAATCTTTGTGCCGTGAACTATAAAATACCAAATATAGTTAGCTTAGCATAAATATATTTAGCATATTTTTGATATTTAAAAACTTTTAACTCGATTACGAAAGAACGAGACAAATTGATCAATGAAATCAATGAAAAACCTGATCTGTAGAGAGAACTAACACAGTAGATGGTAATGACAAAATCAAGATATCAATGGATTGAAAAATATCTTGTGATAAAAACAGCTTCTCAGATTGTTTCTACCTATTGAAATATACCAATAGAAGAATTTTTCAGACAATAAAAGTGAAACAAGTGGACAAGAAGTATAAAAATCGTAACCATTTTCAACATTTTCTCTAATGAAGAATTAATAACCGATATTAAAAATTGAAGTCCAAGCAATATTATCAATATTGCTGAAATATATAATTGTGAAAAGTGTAGTTTTCACAATTAAAGTCAGGCGTTAGATGTGGCTGATTTACACAAATTTTTATTAAATCTACAAAGAGTCATCGTAAGAAATTTTTTCGTTATTAATGATTTCTCAAGCAACAACTACAAGAATATAAATTTTTAAATCAGACCGTGCGCCTTTTTTACAAGTAGAAAGCTAGCAACCACTGAGTCTCCGTAAACGATTATCATACTCATTCATACTGGTGTTAGTCTGGTTCCATTTTTTCATAGAAATAGATTATTCTTCTTACATTTTACTCATAAGTTCTTCATTTATATTTATCCTATTCAGTGATAACTATTGATCTCAAAATTTGTGCCTACATTGTCCACTGTACACTGCATTTGTCCAGTCTGCATTCCAATGAAATCCAATTTTCTCTTTTATTATAATAAACTTTCTTAGGTCTCCACAGATAGGTATCTTTACAGATGTTATAAAAAATTGAACCTTTCAAAGCAATTGGAAGCTTAATAACAGATTTTCAATCATGAATACTTTTCATATGATTTCACTCTAACTGATATCACCAACATTTATGTAATATATTCAAATAAAAATTCAATAGCATAATATATAATGGAAACTTTTTCATTATTGAAGAATAAAACTTTTTCACTTATTGATGCTCTTCTTATATACCCACATGTAGCAAAGGTCAATAAATTTCAAAATACCACTCATTCAATTTCATTCAACTTGACCTGATTATGTATAAGTATTCTTTCTAAATGTATATGAGTGCATAGGTTCTGAAATGCGTCCATGAGACTTAATGTTGATTAACTGAGCCGAAATTATTTATTTAAATGAACTGAGTTCATTTATCGAAGTATCTAATATTAGTTTATATAGAAAAAGCCGATAAATATATATATATATATATATATATATATATATATATATATTCTGTTGTGTTCGAATGAAATATCTACAAAGCCTTCCACTCGCACTCTTGTTGTCATGAGTAGGAATCTTGAACGCTAGGGAGTGTTTATACGTCCATTCGCCGAGAGAGGGAGCCTACGTGAGTATTTCACTCTCTAGAACTTCTCTTAATTTGGTATAGGACCTATGTTCGTTTTGAAAGTCATCGATTCTTGATTGATAGATTAAATATGGACTGATGATTCATAATAATGATGAAACAATTGTATCCTATTATCATTCAACAAGATCGATGAATTTTTCGAAACGCTCTTAATATTCACTCTCGAAAGTGATGGGTTCGTTCTCGTTGACAACATTTGTGTAGACAGCTCCCTGAGAGTTTTATTTGAAATATTTCGATATTTCGATTAAGAGTCTCAGTATTTACTAGTATTGAATTACCTGTGAATCTTTGAACTATATATATATATATATATATATATATATATATATATATATATATATATATATATATATATATATATATATATATATATATATATATATATATATATATATATATATATATATATATATATATATATATATATATATATTTCGAATGAAATATCTCAGAGAGCTGAGACTTCAAATCGAAATATTTCGAATGAAACTCTCAGAGAGCTGTATACACAAATGTCAACGAGAACGAACCCATCGCTTTCAAGAGTGAATATTAAGTGCTCTTCGAAAAAGTCATCGATCTATTTGAATGATAACACAGGCCAACACACATTTTGGTGCTTGCGATTTTTTAACTGTTCCTGAGTAATTTTTGGATGCAGAATGTAAAAAAAGTTCTCAGATTTTGTCTATCAGATCTAGTTTTTGAGATTTTTAAAAAAATTGTGTATATAATTTACGTTATAACTGTTATAATATATAATATTACTATTGACAGTGAAAAAAAACAAAGACACATGGATTTAAGTATTTATTGCAAAAACTTAATTTACATAATTACATTAGTCGCTAATCACATAAAAATTTTCTTTTATACGATTTTCTAGAATGGAGTTTACTAGGGCAGTCTCGCTGTAGGCTTCAGCAGTAGTCCGCCATCATGTGGCTATCTCGTCGTCCTTGATAACGATCTTCCATAGTTTTAATATCCTGGTGGAATCTTTCCCCCTGTTCTTCACTACAATCACCTAAGTTTTCTGGAAAACGATCTAGGTGGCTGTGGAGGTAGTGAACTTTTATACTCATGTTACAGCCGAGAATATTAAAATTTGAAAGCATAGTTTCCGCTAATTCTACGCAATTCTCTGCTTTATGATTGCCAAGAAAATTTTGTACTACTTTAACAAATGAACTCCAAGTGTTTGATTCAGTCTCGTTCATTGATGTGGTGAATTGTGGATCTTTAACGAGTTGCCTTATTTGAGGACCATCAAATATACCAGCTTTTAGTTTTTCCGTGCTAATGCCAGGAAATTTACGTGACAAATACCCAAAACAATTTCCATCTCGATTTAAGGCCTTCACAAATTGCTTCATTAGGCCTAGCTTGATATGCAAGGGCGGAAGTAAGATTTTTTCTCTTGAAACCAAAGGTTCGTTGATCACGTTTTGTATTCCTTGAATCATGACATCTGTTGAAGGCCAATTTTTGTTAACCCAGGATTCCTTTGAGAGATTCAGGTCTCTTATAAGATCGTTCAGTTCTTCTTGATTGAAACACTGCGGAGTTGCTAAATCTGCTTCAAAATCGCTGTCGTTTTCTGATTGAATTCTTTTAACTTCGTCATAAACATCAACTGACGTTGATGTTTCTGTATCATCTTCTGTCAGTTCAGGTAGATTGCTGAATGATGGAACGGGTATTTCTTCCGAATGCACTACAGGCCTTCTTGCAGAATCTAGATCAGGATATGTCCATTAGTGTCTATTGTTTCTATTTATGCCTTTAATATTAACGAGACAAAAATAGCGGTCGTCATGATGGTTCCGCGGTTCTCTCCAAACCATTGGAACACCAAACTTTAGGCATTTCCTCTTTCCAGTTGTCCACTGTCGCAAGTGTTCAACACATGTTTCACATATGAAATGTGGGGCCCAGGATTTATCTTGATCTCCTAAATGAACGCCAAAATAGGCAAGATAAGCTCTTTTCACAAAGTCAGAAATCGTTTTTCTGCTCTCTTTCAAAGTGTATTCACCACACACATAACAAAAAACATCGGGATGATTTACACAGGTACGTCTGCTTGTGGATGCCATTGTTTCAGTTTAGTGTCTTGATACTACAAAACGACCAAAATTTACACAAAATGATAGCACAACTTTACTTGGGAAAACTAAGTAATATACTAAATCAAGTACAGCCAAGCAGGTATAGAAGGATCGGGTCATAGGCAATTACAGGTATAAAAGTAATTAAGAGCATTGTATTGAGTAGTTCCTAGTATAGGAAAATTGGGTCAGAGACGATTCCAGGTATCCATTTGGCTAATTACATTCTGGGAAATTTCTATTTTGACGATTAAGTACATATTTATCTCTTTATTTGTTGACCTTTATCAAAAAAAAATATATCATTTAACCTGTAACGTGTATCTCAAAAACTAGAGCTGATAGAAAAAATCTGGTGGCATTTTTGGAATCGGCACATTAAAAACATCTAAAATCGGATGATAGATTTCTGGAACCAAATTTTTCATTTTGTTGGCCTGTGTAATAGGATACAATTGTTTCATAATTGATGACTTTCAAAACGCCCACAGGTCCAAGATCCGAATGAGATTAACAACAATGTGTGAAAATTCACGTGAGCTCCTTCTATCGAAGAGAAGACGAATAAACTCTCCCTAGTGTTATCCCTCTTATAGCTCTTTATTATCATTCAACAATATCTATGATTTTCTCGGAGAGCATTTAATATTCACTCTTGAAAGTAATAGGTTTGTTCTCGTTGAAAATATTTGTGTAGATAGCTCCCTGAGAGTTTTGTTTGAAATATTTCGATATTTCGATTAAAAGTCTCAGTATATACTGGTATGAATGATTCGTGAATCTTCAAACTAGCTATCCTTTTGCCTGACCTGGTGTGATCTGCAGAGAATCGGCATGTAACCATTCTTCCACATTGAAGACAGATTATTGTGGTGTTCGAATGAAATGAACACAAAGCCTCACGTACCCGCACTAATGTTGGCATGAGTAGGAGTCTAGAACGCTTAGGAGAGTTATTCATCTTTTCTTCGATAGAGGGAGCTCAGGTGAATTTTCACAAATTGTTTTTCCCCTTATTTGGATCTACGACCTGTGGCGTTCTGAAAGTCATCGATTCTTGATTTATTGAATACGCATCATTCAACAAGATCGATGATTCTTCCGAAGCGCACTTAATATTAACTATATATCGATATTTTGATTAAGAGTGGCAGTATTTACTAGTATGAGAATTCGTGAATCTTGGAACTATATATATATATATATATATATATATATATATATATATATATATATATATATATATATATATATATATATATTGAAATTGGGAATATTGATTTCTCATTCTCTGTTTAGGAGACTTTAATTTTAATGTTTTTGATCTAAATAATGCCGAAACTAAATACTTTCTGGATCTCTTGAGTGTATAGGAATTTACACAACTCGTTCGTTCTCCAACAAGAATAGCTACCAATACCTGTTCTCTAATCGAATTAATAATATGCTCGGTCTTATAATGAGTCTTTGGTTTCAGATGTTGACGTGAGCGGTGCCTTCATTTCTGATTACGAGCTAATTTCCTGTAAGGTTAATACAAACATGTTCATTCAAAAGCAAAAATAAATAACTTTTCGGACCTTTAAAAATTCCGATGAGGATCGATTTTTGACAGATCTGAACGACCTACATTTTGAAAATTTAATATACACGCACAGCATTGATGATAAAGGACTTTACTTGACTTGACTTATAAAAAATCTCTTTGATAAGTTTTGTCCTTTCGTCACAATGCGAATTAGCAAAACGCCTGCCCCGTGGATAACCCCAAATATTGAACTAATGATGAGTTTACGTGATTCTGCTCTAAAAAAATTCCAAATTTCTGGGTCTGCTGGTTCTTTAGAATACTACAGAAATTCGCGAAACCTCACTAATAGATCGATAGAGGTGGAAAAAAGTGGTTTCTTTACCTTTAACCTTATGAACTCAAATTCTCGTATTCAATACGAGATAAGAAATCAAATTCGTCGTGAAAACTATTTAATACTCTAAACATAAGCAAACAACCACCATCTATACCTCCTAGCCTATCCAACCCTGATCAGTTCAACAAATTCATTATAAATAACATACCTAGTATAGAGACCGATCCAGGAACCGCATTTTTCAATACAACATTAACCTCCTAAAAAATTTAGACGAACTTTTCGTCCGGAGAACCGTTTCCCCGGATGATGTGGTATCGGTGGTAAACTCTATCAGTGCTACTTCGTCTGGCCACGACGGGCTGAGTATTAAGATGATTAGGTTTCGTTTACCAATAATTTGGTAAACCTATAGAAACCTTTATTACTCATATTATTAATGAGTTCATACTTAATAACTATTTTCCATTGTCTTGGCGCCACTCTATTATTGTTCCACTACTCAAAAAATGTAATCCTGTTAGCTTTAAGGACCTACGCCCAATAAGCCTTCTTCTCTGCACTTGTTTTAAAATATTGGAAAAAATTGTTCACAAGCAGCTTCAAGTGTTTGTAGATCGCCATAACATTTTGCCGCAGTTCCAATCTGATTTTAAAGGTTAATTCAGTTGCGTGACTCCACTTTTAAACATCACTGATGATATCATCTCTGCTACCGATAAGGGTGACCTGACCGCGTTAATACTTCTGGATTACAGCAAGGCTTTTGATACGTTGAACCATAATATCTTACTATCCATTCTACACTTTATCGGTTTACATCACAATACCGTCTGATTTTTTAAATCTTATTTATCAGGAAGATCCCAGTGTGTTAAAATTGGTCGTGAAATTTCCTCACCTCTTTGCTCCGTAAAGGGTGTACCGCAATGCTCCGAACTCGGTTCTGTATTACATCTTATCTACACCAGCCAGTTATATGCCAATATAAGCTCCTGTAAAGTGCATCTTTTCGCCGACGACACACAATTTTACCGCGTTTAAGCACACCGACATTACTAACGCCAATAATTCAATTAATGAAAACCTTCACATAATCTCTGGTATTTCTAAGGAACACCTACTAGTGATCAATCCTGCTTAATCTACCGCTTTGATATTTGGTAAATCTAATCTTGTCTCCCAATCTAGCAACGTCCTTAAATTTTATATAGACGGCTCAAATATTTCCCTCCAAAACTGTGAACGTAACCTACGTTAGGCTTAGACTTGATGATCGACAACACCCATCGCTACCGTAGTCACATCTCTATTTGCGTAAAAAAAGCTTATGCCACCCTAAAGCTCCTACTTTTTCATGGGCATAGCCTACCTGGTCTACTGAAACCTTACTTTGTGAATCATCAGTTTTAAGCAATTTTAATTAATGTGCTCCAGTACTCTATAGCTCTTTAGATTCTCAAACTACGTACTTAGTGCAAATGGTTCAGAATTCTTGTGAATAACTCCCTTATTCTTCATAAGGGAGTTTGATCATGTTTCCCATAAATTAAACGATCTGGGGTGATTGAACATGAATAATAAGCGTCCTCTGCAAACATACTTCCTATTTTTAAACATAATTGCATTCAAACAAGTTATTTCCTGTTACATAATATAATTCATAAGGTGTATTTGTGAACACCATTTACAAAATTTGATCAGGAAATAGATTTAGTTATCAAATCAATAATAAAGAGTAATTAACTTGTAACAGTAACCTGGAAATTCAAAACTTTAAAAAATACACACATTTCAAATGTATTTCACCTTACCAAATAATATAAATTTATATGAATGTTTATTCGAACTTAAATTAACTTAAGTGTTTATTCGAACGGAGGCAGAAGTACACCATAGACAATATAAATTGAAATGGAATGGAGAATCACAGAACACAATTCGAAAATGTGACATCATAGATTGCTGTGAAATATATCATACGGAAAAGATTTAAGAACAATTGGTAGAGGGAATTGATAGAGGGGAACAATAGATAGACAAGTTACAAAGATTAGGGAGAGGAGTTCAAGTTGAAATAAAATTTTGGAAGACAATAAATTCATTAAAGAAAAGTAATTTGCAAAACAGCAGTATATAATATTTATAAAAATTGGAATAAAGAATCTGTGTTGGCGTAAAAAGAAATCAAGAGAGCTCGAAAAAAAGTACCTCGAGTAAATTTTTTTAATCATCAATTTCATTTAAAGGCTATTATATTTTAGAGGGCAAATTTATTCTAGTTGTAAGAAGTTAGGAGTTTGTTCGATGTTTCTCAAATTCTTGTTATAATTGGAGTTCGAAATTTATCAGAGATATTAATTTTAAAAGATTTAAAATTTCAAAAAAATATTCCACCCTGAGAGGGAGTAAATCTCAAATTAATTCAAATAGAAAATAACATTAAAATTTTCATCAAATAAAGGGAATCAAAATTTAATCTTGATAAATAATAACATAACAATATATATATATATATATATATATATATATATATATATATATATATATATATATATATATATATATATATATATATATATATATATATATATATATATATATATATATATATATATATATATATATATATATATATATATATATATATATATATATATTACTTAAAAGTTTTGTCTTTTTACTGACCTTTTTAATCTATAATATTTCTTTACTGGGTTGAGGTCAATTTTAATATTTCTTCTAGATTCACTTCACAGGACTTTATTACGCGTTTCGGTTCTAAGAACCATTTTCAAATACTATTGTCCAAAATTGTCAACAACTACAAAAATTCGGTCTTAAAAACAGAAAAACAAAGGGTAAAAATCGTAAATAACCTACTCTTTCTATGTATATAACAAAAAACATTGAGGACATTAGTTTTCACAAACAGTTATGGGAGAATCACTTTTCTTCAATAATGCACATAGGTATTACTTGTCTTAATTCGAAAACAATACTGATTGATAATGTCACACACTATGGTTATATTTACTTTCTTTTTTTGTTGTGATTCATGAATGCATGGTTGCAGGAATACAGGATGAAATATATCTACAAAATTCTCATGTAGTGATGGTTAATTTGAAATGATGTTATTATATATTTATATAATTATATATATATATATATATATATGATTCATGAATGCATGGTTGCAGGAATACAGGATGAAATATATCTACAAAATTCTTCATGTAGTTAAGGTTAATTTAAAATGATGTTATTATATATTTGATTGAAGTTTTCTATATATGTTTTTGAGTTAATGGTATTCTTGTCAAGTTGAACAGCAATAATTTCTTTTATATTTCTTTTCTGGTCAATATATTCAGTATCTACTATTTCTACATTATCAAAATTAAAAGTGTGTAGGTTTTCGATGGCATGTTTTTGCTAGTGCCGTGCATTTGATATTATATCTTACGGAGTATTTGTGTTCGTAGATTCTCTTGTGTATATATTGTTTTGTGTTTCCGATGTAACTAGCATTGCAATCAGTACATTTAATTTTGTGAATGGAATGTGAGGTGTTTCTTTTATCAACTTTTGGTTTTAACTTAGTAAAAAAATGTTTTGTATAGTTTTTCGGTTTATGTGCTACTTTGATGTCATGTTTTTCAAGGCAAATTTTAATTTTTTGTGATAAATTTGGCACAACATTGATTCCAACATATCTTACATTTTCCTTATTCGTTTCATTTTTTCTGTTGGCTTCTGTGTTATAAATTTGATGGTTCTTTTTATTCGTTATGGGTTCAGTAAAATATGGAGGGTAATTATTTTTATTTAATATTTCTTCCACATTTTTTAGATTTTGAGGTCTATGGGAAGGATGTGACAATTAAATTGCTCGATCTATTAGGTTATTCACAACATTTTTTTTGTAATTTCCTGGTACTTCTGAAAAATAATTTGAGTATCTTTGGGACCACACTGTTTTATTAAACCAATAAGTTTCAATGTCGCCGCTTTTATTATATTTCATTGTTATATTCAAAAAGTTCAAAAAATTTTCTTGTTCAACTTCAATTGTGTATTGTAGACGTGGAATGAAGGAGTTAAACTTTTCCAGTATTTCATTTAATTTTTCTTTTGGAATAAACGCTATACAGTCATCAACGTACCTTTTGAAAAATAACGGTTTAAAAGTGAGTTTAGGAATAATGTTGTTTTCTATCTCTTCTAATACAAGATTAGCAATAGTGGATGAGATGGGTGAGCCCATGGGTGTTCCGAATACTTGGGTGTAGAATTGGTTATTAAAGTAGAAGTAAGTTGAGTTTAAGCAAAACTTGACACCATTTATGAACTCTGTTTTTGGTAACGTGGTATGGGGTTCTAATAAACTCCATTTTTTGTCTATCACTTCTATTGCTAACTGCGTTGGTACGTTTGTGAACAATGACATAACATCCAAGAAGTGAACATCCTAACAACTTCATAAGAATGAAGTTGTTAGTTATTTTTTGTGTTTTTTTGAAGTTACAGAAATCCCAGGAATCCTTCATAAAAGTTGGTGCTTGACCAATAATCTTAGATATTGTTTCGGAGAGGTATTTTGAAAAATTATAAGTGGCGGAATTTAATGTACTTACAATGAGTCGGAGAGGGACATCATTTTTATGTAGTTTTGGAAGGGCGTAGATATATGGGGAATGGCCGTTATGGCATATCAGTTTATTTTTCAGTTCTTTGGATTGAGTCTCCTTCATATTGTTATGTTTTCATATTCCCAATTTTCCCTTTGTTTATTACTTTGTGTGATTATCATAGAATATCATAAATTCTGCTGAGAAACATGGTAAAGATTTACTTTTTGGTTTTTTATTGTTATGAATTATCAAATATTAACGACGGGGTCATAAATTTCTCAATTTTTCCTTTTGAATCGAAAACAATATTTTCCTGATGAGAAAAACAAATTTCTCATCAGAAAAATTACCCCATCACGTTAAGTTATTAGAATAAATTCAACATCCAACAGAGGTTCTCAACGAAAATCCCAGAACGATTAGATCTTTCTCATTACAATAAAAACCAATTTTGATGTCTTACGCTTCTTGATTTATATACTCACCTCAGGTCTCATTGGCACCAAAAAATTGCCTACAGAATGTTTTAGTTCAGAAAAAAGTACTTACACACAATACGAAATGTTCAGTTGGATATAGAATTAATAATTTTCGAAACAGAAATGGCACCTGAATATTATTTCTCCAATTGAGAGCAATATTTTACTAGAAACTAGATGCAAGATTAATATTTTTTTGAGGAAACCAATATCATAGACTAATCGATGGGATCCATACTCGATGAAAATTCAACAACATAATTCGAGTAAACCTGAGTATTTCTGTGATTATCACTATAATTCAGTCAAACATGACAATTTTGTTTCGCCATCACAGTGGCTTCATCAGATTCAGGTGATAAGCTGATGTTAAACAGTTCATAAAACTACTTACCTTCATTCGAATGTAATATCATATAATTCTATAAATTGCGATTAGATGTTCATTGGGATGATTGGATTCTTCATTTAAAAATTATTTAGGTTGTAGGACACTTGTCAGGTGTGGATCAATTCATGAAGTGTTTGACTTTAACTACGCTCAATACTTTTCAACCTGTTGAAATATCATAGTATTTATAATGAAGGAAGTTACGATATCGTTGGTATTTCATCAGATGTTAAAATTGTATGAATCATCCAATGAGAGCTATTTCTGTATTATTCATACTCAATTTCCATTATCAAAGTCTTAAAAGGAATGATCATTATACAATTATACCTCACCGAAAACAATTTTATCAGGATCTTTCGCTCAGTTTTCAATGAAATTTCAGGATAAATTTTTCAATCAATAAACAGCATGTAACCCATATGATAAGAATTCACTTGGTGACAGTTGATTTGCATAATATGAGAATCGAGACATTCAGTTTAAGGGTGGCGATGCATGTAACCGCCTTAATTTTTACCGTTCTTTGAGGACTTTTTAAACTGGAAAGGAATAACTCAAACATTTTGAAATTTTGTGAGGTTATTCATTATATATTAGAATACAGATAAGAATATCTTTTTAATTTTTTTTCAAAATGGCTCGCGTAAGAATAAATCTGCTGAGAACCTCTCGGAAAAAGACATCAATTTGCGGGCGTTCTCACTTCTCGTACGGTGATCTGAAATTAAAAAAATCAATTTGTACGTGTTCATAAAACATATATCATCTAGATAAACTAAAAAAAATCGAAAAAGTCATAACATAAATTGGCAACCTTAGAATTGGTAAACCTTAGAAAAAAAAGTTCGATTTTTCACCCTTTTTTCCAATGTTGTTTTTGGTAAAAGGGTTGATTTTTTGAATTTTACTGGAATGTTTAAGGTTTAACTAGAAGCTATTACTATAGAGTAAACCTGTAAAATTTTTTATTGGAATCGATTTGGAACTTTTTGAGTTTTCAAAAAAGTCGTTTCGAGAAAAAAGCGTTTAAAAATTTGACATACAGAAACTGTATGATTACTGTGGCTTACCGATTAATCAGCGATTCCAGGGTCATATAGAGGTCCTTCGGTACGTTCATAGAACTCGTTTTGTTGTGTATGTTCGGTGTAATGGAGCTGGATGTTTAATTTCTTTGGGATTTTTCCCTAAAGCTTCAGCTTTGCGCCACTTGCACCAGCTATCGGAACCAGATGGACAGTACTCGTGTCTTGGTTCATTATCTGAAGAGCACAAATGGCCATGATCGCATCGTTCATGTCTTTCACACTATTAACTTTTCTACGAATTGCCAATCAGTAATATAACTATAATTTTTTAATTAAAGCTTCCGTCAATTTACCTCTTCCTCCCAGATGATTGTCTGCTTCAGTTTTTCGGAATCGAGTACCCATCCTATTTTGAACATGGCCGATGCATTCTCTTTTCACAACTTTAAATTCGTCGCCATACGGATTCAAATCGAGAATTCCTCTGAAGATTTTTGAATCCCCATCCCCTATGTAGTTTCCATATTTGACACCAAATAATTCTTCAGATCGTGAACACATTTCCTTTATAGCTTCGACTTCCATAGCACCAAAAGATCTTTTATGGTTTTCTTGACAGCTTGGTTCATGTTCTTCGAAACATTCTCGATATTCTCGAGTATCATTTTTCGGATAAGACTGCATTTTTATTACACTTATTGATTAACTCCACACAGAACGAAGCCAGAAGTGTACTGAACTGAACTAAAATAACTGCAACACTGGTTTTGAGTATTTTATGGAAACTATATAGTCGTTGTATACCTAGAACTGGAAACCAAAATATTTACGGAACAGCTGACGCGGTTCAACCATAAAATAGACTCCTTAATATATTTAAAATGAAAAAAAATATAAATTCGAAACGCAGGTTCCGAGAATAGAACTCAGTTAATATTAAGACTTTAATAGCACTCAAGCGTCGAGTTGAGGCGAAGCACTTAAATGAGTGTTTCAAAAATTATTATTTTGTTTTGAAAATTTACAGGCATATTTTTGAAATGATATTTTAACGATTTATGAAAACAAAATCCATTTTTTACATGAATCCCCCCCCCTCAGTTCAAGTTATGGCAACCATATCATGAGAAACTCTCTTTCAACTTGCAAAATTCAACACTTCAAATTACGCCATGGTAGTCCGATTATGAATAAAATAAACATTCTTTCAGTTGATAAGGCAAATATACCACCAAAGTTCTTGAAAGTAATTAACTGTAATGTGTCCTTAACATTACCCCGAATACGCTCAAAACCTACTGCTGGCGGCTGGCTTAAATCCGGCATTAATATCAGATCCTTCTGTGAAAGGAGCATCATTCATAGATATTCATCTCGCTGTTATTTTCCGTGTTATCTGTTGTATTACAACCATTCTGCTTCAGGAGAAAACGAACATCCTCGAAGTTTCCCATATCAGCACGAAACTTACTTCAAATATCATCCGGTCTGAGTGAATGACATGGTTTTCTGAAAAACGGAAATTGCTTCAGTTAACTATGTAGGAATGATTCATCAGCGTTGGTTTTTTCTTGTTGGCGAATTATTTCACCATATTATCTGTTGCTACTTGAAGCTAATTTCTTATTAAATTTAATACCAAATTATACATGAAAATATCATTTATTTCGTGAATATGGACGTTGGGTACCTCTAAATTAAGAAATATAATGGTGGTTTCAATTTCTGCAGATACTGACAAATAGGAAGAAATTCCTTCACACTGAAAACTGCACTTTCTATAAATTCGTTTTCTTTTTTCGTGAAAGTTTTTTTGTTTCTGAAATATTCCAACACATTATTGCCATCAGCAAGAAAACACAGATAATATTTGTTGTTAACGGGCCTGAAACGAGATGAACTCTCTCTAGCATTGCAAATCGACACTTCATGAGAAGATCAGTTTTACGTAGAGTTTTACTCAGACTTTGCTTTTTGATGTATAAAGATGGTTCTATGCCTATCGCTGCAGCTCTCCGGTTCACACCTTAAGTTGAGTTTTCTTTGACAATTATGTTAACAGAAGAGAAGTTTATTCAAAATACTTCGAATATATACAGAAGATCTGTACAAGTATAAGAAGATTACACATGTGAAAAAGATTCTATGGAGAACTGTTACTAGACCACCAGTACTCTCCACAAGAATCACACTCAATACAGGGGACACTTCACACATTAAATCGCGAACTCCATCAATTGAATATATGTCTTTACCATATCTCCATTCACTGATGACGAAAATGTCCTACATTCTCTCCGATAAATACTATTTGTAATTGGCCAAATATAATGTTATTACTGGCAGAATTGCTCTCTCAAAATTGAAAGATAAGGTGCCCCTATCTTCAGTGTCTGATTGTGTACACGATATTCTATGCTTGGATTGTGAGGGAGTGTATAAAGGTTCTCAAAATTCTCAGACCATGAAAGAAGAATAACTTTCCATGAAAATGATGTAAAAGTCTACCCTCACAGGCGTGTTTGGGCACTCCATTCATTAAAAAAGTGACATCGCTCCAAGTGAAAAGCCCCTCTAAAATTAACTTCCGAGTTCTTAATGGGGATTTTGTGTTACTTATTTGTTGAATACATTTGGTCCATGAGTATTTACATTTTTACTCTATGTGTTTTTCGGTGACGTTGGCTTGTGTTCGACAGTCCGGTTCATAATTCTTTCATGATCTTTGTGTTACTTCAATTTTTAGAATTTCATATTTTATTATAAGCATCTAGTTTCGTGCATCATTTTAAGTTTATTCAAACTGCATACCCTGCTTCTAACAGTTTGGGTGAACATTCAACCTAGTTAGGCGTGAGATGTTTTTTCATCACACATTTTTCATCACATTTCATTTAACATTTATATTTTCTGTTCTATGAGTTCATATGTTATTTATGAGTTCTGATAGAACAAATGACAGAACTGATCGCACTAATAGGCCACTATAATTGATATAGTTATACTTTTCATCAGAACTCTACAAAATACAGATGTTAATAAACATCTTAATAATATAATAATAAAATAACAAGCTTATTTTATTATTATATTATATGAAAAACTTTATTTTCGTTGACGTTTCGTTGTATATCACAACTTTGTCGAAAATAATTAGTTTTGAAAAAGTTGTGATATACAACGAAAGGTCAACGAAAATAAACTTTTTCATATTAAATTAAATTATACTCTTGTATTAATGTTTCACGATTATATTTAACAACATGAATTTGTCAACATGTTTCGAGCGTGAGCTCATTTCCAAGACTGAAAAAAAGTCTTTTTTAAGTCTTTTTTTTAGTCATTTATTTTTAGTCTTGAAAATGAGGTCACGCTCGAAACATGTTGACAAATTCATGTTGTTAAATATAATCGTGAAACATTAAGACAAGAGTTGAATTTTATTCAATATTTAATTATGTTTCATCAAGAGTTAAGCGAGAATTCAATCTCAGTCAAAGTTTTTCAGATTGAAATAAGCATGTTATTGCTAAAAATATTCAAAATAAACTTATCTTAAACAAGCAATAAATCAATTTAAAAAACATATATATATATATATATATATATATATATATATATATATATATATATATATATATATATATATATATATATATATATATATATATATATATATATATATATATATAACGAAACGTCAACAGAAATGAACTTTTCATATTAAAAAAGCCTGTGAATGCTGAAAACTTTCAAAATATATATATATATATATATATATATATATATATCTATATCTATATATATATATATCTATATATATATATATATATAATATATATATATATATATATATATATATATATATATATATATATATATATATAAATATTCATTGACTAGGTTTTCGTTTCATCAATAAAGTTGTTTGAATGTCCGCTGATCGCTAATCTCTTTGTGAATCATTGTTCGATGTATTGAATTTAAAACACTTGGTTTGTTTCGCGAAACGCGAAACTGAATGCGTAGGCAAGTATTGTACTTTTGTGATATTGATAAAAGTTTTTTTTTTTCAATATATTATTCCTCAACTAAATAGAAATTATTAGTAAGTTATATAAATCCTGTTCACCGAAGCATAGTCGGCATAATGCAAATATCATTTTCTTAATCGACTACCAACATGAATTGCTAACTTTCTATTCAACTTCTTGTTATACCAACATCCCAAGATAGTTCTCAGGAAGTTAGTAACTACCGATACGCAAATTGTAGCACATATGAGCACCTGTGTTGAACGCATACCTCGAAACTCAACTTAAATTCTTGAAGTTCAACAAACTGTTACTTCGTTTTGTATTCAAATGGTTGAATATGCCTTATACTAATTAATTGCACTTCAAGATGTCTTGAAACAAATACGACTTTGAATTGTAATTTTACGTAGTTCTAACGTACTCGTGCGTGTTACATTTGAGTGAAAAAATATTGGAGTAAAGTTTGGACAGAGCTCTAAACTGTATTAATATCAAAAAATTTTTTTTATATATATATATATATATATATATATATATATATATATATATATATATATATATATATATATGCATATGTACATATATATTGAATGTAAGTGAATATTATTCGCGTTAACCATGCACGTACGCACATATTGTATATGGAGAAATATTTATATATGTTAATTTGGAATCGACATTACACCACAAAAGATTTCAACCTCGACTGGGATACGAACCCAGGTCTCTCAGGTTTACGCCCTGTTGCTCTACCAACTAAGCTACCGAGGTCTACACTTCGCGATGCAATTCCGACTATATATAATTACTCTTTTGTTTGCAAGCCAGTCATCGACGCACGGGTTGTCGTATTTCAAACTGCACGAACGTAAGTAAACGCCTTCCCATCCTCCCAGACATATTTTTGAATAAAAAAAAAATTCAAAAATACGTCTGGTTAGCGTACGTGCATGGTTAGCGCGAATAATATTCACTTTACTTTAATCTCATGTTCATTAACGAAAAAATTCAAAAATAAGTCTGGGAGGATGGGAAGGTGTTTACTCACGTTCGTGCAGTTTGAAAGACAACAACCCGTGCGTCGATGACTGGCTTGCGAACAAAAGAGTAATTACATATAGTCGGAATTGCATCGCGAAGTGTAGACCTCGGTAGCTTAGTTGGTAGAGCAACAGGGCGTAAACCTGAGAGTGTAATTTCGATTCCAAATTTACATATATAAATATCTCTTCATATATATATATATATATATATATATATATATATATATATATATATATATATATATATATATATATATATATATATATATATATATTAAATTGATTTATTGCCTGTTTAAGATAGTTATGAAAAACTTCATTCTTGTTGACGATTCGTTGTATATCACAACTTTGTCAAAAACTTTGAAACGTCAACAAGAATAAAGTTTTTCATATTAAAAGAAGTCTGTTATTGCTGGAAGCATTTTGATTCAATTATGTTAAATTTTTTTCCAATTACGTTTCGGTTATTATTTTAACCTTTATCAAATCGATACATGTCATATGACCGCTAAAACAAAAATTAATATAAAAATAATGCCAACAAACGCACTAATGATTTAAAATCTTTAGACACAAAAGTTGATTGAAATAACAATTATATTGCCAATTACACTCAAAACATCTGAAATTTATTCCAAAGAACAACAACACGTTCACCTCTCAAAGCATATTGTGAATATATGACTCGACTTGGAGACTGATCATGTCTATAATATCACCCACATCAAACAATACATTTCTATATATTTTGCAGCGTGCTCCTATGCGGTTAAAATATTGGAGTATATTTTACTCAGACCAGTTATGTCAGTTTTATCGTTGATGGAATCTGGATTTTTCTTTATATAGATCATTTCTTGGAATACTCGTTTTTTTTTATGCTGTTCAGTTTTGAGGATTATAAAGCATAAAACGAATCAGATAGATATTCAAATGAATATATATATATATATATATATATATATATATATATATATATATATATATATATATATATATATATATATATATATATATATATATATATATATATATATATATATATATATATATATATATATATATATATATATATATATATATATATATATATATATATATATATATATATATATATATATATATATATATATATATATATATATATATATATATATATATATATATATATATATATATATATATATATATATATATATATATATATATATATATAAATATTTTTTTCAAATAAGTTTGACGTTTGGATATCTATGGTAATTCATGAAATTCAACTATTTATTAGTTTCGACAAAATCCTGATATACAACAGAACGTCAACAAATATAAAGCTTTTTGCAATGAAAATAGCCTGTTATTGCTAAAATATATATATATATATATATATATATATATATATATATATATATATATATATATAACAATATACAATATATAATAACAATAGTGGGGTAGTTCAAATGTTCAGGTCGTATAATGGATGAATATCTAAGTTTCTCGGAACTCTGTGAATATATCACGAAATAAATTGCTGAGAAAATTGATGTTTTCAGGTACTGTTTCTAAAAATTCAACTTATTGGTACGAATTGACAAATATACAAAACGATAATAGCACCAGATTCTCATTTCTGCTTTACGTTATTATTTTTGTCAAACAATTTTGTAATTCACATCGTATTATTTTAGGATGCAGTAGATACACCCGCAGAACCACAATGTTGGATTATACAAACTTATTGAAGGTCAAACTATAACTTGTAACACAATGATTTATATATATATATATTATATATATATATATATATATATATATATATATATATATATATATATATATATATATATATAAGATGCATCGCCTATTCCCAACACATCTGATGAATGAATTTAGATTTGTTGGTGATATTCATGATTAGAACTCGGAAAAAATGCAACTTGCATTTTTTGCATCTTTTGCATTTTTTTATACTTCCTCCCAAAAAATGCATTTATTTCAAGATTCAAGCATTTTTTACATTTATTGACAATTATTTCAAAATACTATTGAACAGATAGTTTTCATTATGGAATTTTCAAATCACTTTGGGTTTGAAACTACCTGCTACCGCAAAATGCGAAATACCAAATACCATAAACAAGTAACTGTAACCGGGGGATTTCCAAAACATCACAGCCGTAGCGGCCTCCTCCGGTAAATATTAGGTAAACCTTTAATTGGACAGTATCTTCCAACGAAAGCATTACGATTAGTGAACAGTGAACATATTTTACTTTCTTTTAATCAGGATACAATATACAATATACAAGTGTTCGAGTCGAAATGCCTAAAAAGACATTTAATGATATGTGGATAAAGTGTCACCGAGAACTTACTTGTGTTCAAAAATTGTAAGAATATGTTACATATTGCTATTGGCTTTGGTTTCGAAGTATGTTTCATCTAAAAGTATAAGTATTCCTGTATTCAAGATATAGGTAACATATTATTATTTTTCATTTTTTTCTTTTCACTTATTCGCAACTTATTTTTCAAATAAGTTGTGAATTGTAACTGGATGTCACTATTTTGTTGTTTATTCAATAAGTTTTGAGGGTTTACATCGATTTTGTAAACTTCCCGTTTATAATAAAGGCTTTTAATAATTTAACTGTTGTCCCTATTTTCAGAGAAAATTATAAAACAAAAGGGTGAATGATATGGTCGGACGTGATTGCCTACCAAGTGAAAAAACTTTCCTTTTAAAACATACAGGGTGTCGAATTATTTTGCAGTTAGATATTTGTTTTTTTTTTGCGTATATTTGTCTTGTGAAAATAATCAGTAGTATTCCGTTTCCATTATAGATCCACGCCGAGAAAAAATTCATTGTGGATCAACACTTGAAATCTGCAATTTCTAATTTTTATAATCATAATTTTCTAATTTCTAATTTTCTATAATCATAAAACTGTTATCCCTATTTTCAGAGATAATTATAAAACAAAAGGGTGAATGATATGGTCGGATGTAATTGCCTACCAAGTAAAAAAATTTTTCTTTTAAAAACATACAGGGTATCGAATTATTTTGCAGTTAGATATTTGTTTTTTTTTGCGTATATTTGTCTTGTGAAAATAATCAATAGTTTTCCGTTTCCATTATAGATCCACGCCGAGAAAAAATTCATTGTGAATCAACACTTGAAATCTGCAAAGCATATTTCCAATATGCAGAAATTATCATCTCAACAAACCTCAACAGGTTGCCTTCAACAACAAAAACCAAAAAAAGGCGACTAAAAAGAGTTTAATGAGGATTTGTGCAAGGCAATGATTGCTAGTAACATACCGTTGAGCAAGTTGAATAATCACAACCAGACGGAATTTTTAGGAAAATATTGTAAACTATATATTCCTGACGAGTCGACTCAATTTATAAACAAACATTAACTTGTATCGAAAACGAAGTCAATTCAAACTATTTCTATGTAGTAGTAGACGAAACCACCGATTCGTGTGGTATATATATTATCGCACATGCGTTAATAGGTGTTTTAGGTGAAACAAATCCAAGCAGATTTTTCGTTTCAAAAAAAATTGAAAAAGCTACTAATTTAACAGTTGCACGATTTGTACAAAATTCAATGAAAAATTTTTTCTTGTCCCAATTTGTTCCAACAGAAAAATTCATTTTATTTTTATCTGAAGCAGCAACTCATATGATTAAAGCTGGACAGAATTCGAAAATATTTCATTCGAATCTGCAACATGTAACCTGCCTGGTTCATGGAATTAATAGAGTGGCAGAATGTAAAAGAGAGCAGTTTACGTTGGTCAATGACCTAATCAACAATGTAAGAAAAGTATTTCGAAAAGCTTCGACACGCGTTCAATTTTACAAATGAAAATTTCCAAATTTTGCCTTACCGCCATAACCTGTAATAACTCGTTGGGATACCTGGTTGTATGCAGCTATATTTTATGCTCACAATTACCACGCCATTGAACATGTGATTGACGATCTGAGTGACTCTTCATCTACATCTATTTTAAACTCAAAGAATGTTTTTAAAAATTCTCCGATAAAGATTAATTTAATATTTATAAAAAACAATTATATGTTTGTATCTACAACTACTGAAAATTTTGGAAAATCTTGTAATCCATTAACGGAATCAGTAGCTCTAATAAGCCAGTTTGAGTCAAATTGTAAGAAAGTCGGTGGACAAATTGGGACCGTCGTTCTAAATAAATTCAATTTTGTGGCTCAAAATAATGCAGGCTTTCAAATCTTGAGAAATATGTCAAAAATTATATGTGCGAAAACGATGTAAATATACCAAATTTAGAATGAAATATCATTTGTTAATATGAATATGCTCCTATTACATCAGTTGAACGAGGTTTTTCAATTCTTGAACCAATATTTTCTGACAAGAGTACTCCTAGAAAACTTCGAAAAACTCATAATTATTGATAGTCTTTACAATAATTGTAAGACGTGACTTATATCTTCTTAAATGTTGTTATTTTGTTTGATTGTTATCATAATGAATTGAATAGTACCTAGGTATCATTATTATTTTGTTATTATTAAAATCTGATACTCAATATAAATTTTCGTTGAATACCTAATTATTAAATCCCGCCTCCACTCCCTACCATAGTGAAATAATGAAATAATAGTATTATTCAACATTATAATATACATAATTTCTTGCATTTTTTCTAAAATCTTTGCATTTTTGGTCAATTTGTGATGCATTTAAATGCTCATATTTTTAGCTTTTTCGGTAGCATTTTTGCTGAGCTTTATTCATGATTATAATACCAGATCCAGAGGTGAAACAAGTTTCTATCGAAATATTCTGTTTTTCAAAGGTTCGTAAGGTTAAAATGAGTTGCTGACTAATATTATTTCCTGAGACAACCTCTCTAGTTTTAGAAATTATTGTAAGATGTATGTAGAGAAAATTGAATGGTTAATATTGTGGTCGATTTCAAACCAATTAAATTTTATTCTGAGATGTTGAAAATGAAGATAACGCTGAAATTGAAGCTTAGTTGGTAGAGTGATATGGGTTCGAGTCCCCGCAGACGTGGACGTTTTTGTACGGCAATAAGTGGTTGTGAAATAAATGATTAATCAGTTGCCACTGAAGGGCAACTACAAGACCAAGTAAATAGTTCTACTCGGAAAAAAGTTCACAAATAACAAAAAACAATTCTTTTGGAAAAGATATGTTGATATATTTCGTATTTTGACAGGTACGGATAAAAAATTGAGAAAATTTCTATAACTTTCGAACAGCTCAATAGAAGTACAATAGCTCTACTCAGTTGAATCTTGAAATTGAAAATGAAACACAAAATTCGAATGAAAACAGTTAGCTCCATTTCACAGAATGTTATCAATTCCTTGGTAATTCTCTGGAAGTGTTATCCCATTTTCCAGTTTCTGGAAAACTCAGGAAGTTGTTCCTGAGTTTTCCAGTTTCGAGATGTGTCATCCCCGAAACAATTGTGATGCAATTGATATCATTCTTTGAAACTAAGACAAGTGTTGTTTATTCAATTCGTATGGAATTTGAATTCTACCTCGTGGGTTTTCAAACATTAAAAACATGTGTTTGAAGAATAAATGTTTCAAAAGATTAAAAACATGTGTTTTTAATTTTTTCTATGGCGTCTGATAGGATAGAGTGATTTTAGTATTGCATACAAGTGTTTTTTTCTCCAGTTTTCTGAAGGAGAATAACACCTCATATTTAAGAATGACTTGATGAAAAAAACGAAGTAACCCTTATAATATGATCCACATTTTCTGAGTCCCCTTTATGAGATTTAACACATAAAATAAATTCCTCCTCCTATTTTCAGAAAGAATTAAGTTGCGATACGATAACTTTCTCTCCTTTCATTTTATCTTTTGATATAGTGGATTATGGAAGAAAATTATGGCATTTTCCTCACGAAGGGGGAAGAAATAACACTATTCAGATTGTCGAATAAACTCACTCAAATGCCCCTGAAGGACTCGTTTCTGATACGATAAAGTAAATCAACTGCAGGGAGAAAAGCTGATCAAGCTTAGGGTCGAATGTGTTTTGTTTTCCTTGTCTTCGAGGTGCTCCGAGAATAAACATGAAGAGCGAACGCTTTTCTCGGTAGTGGGCGAGTTTTAATAGATTGCGGACTCAATGCATCCTGGTAGGTGAACTTTTCACACGCAGGTAAATCTGGGCAAACCTGAATATAATATAATATAAGTTATGTATATATATATATATATATATATATATATATATATATATATATATATATATATATATATATATATATATATATATATATATATATATATATATATATATATATATATATATATATATATATATATATATATATATATATATATATATATATATATATATATATATATATATATATATGAAGAAATGTATTTTTATACTGAAAATTGAGAATCGAAATTACACCACAAAACTACACGACCTCGACTGGTATACGAACCCAGGTCTTCAGGTTTACGCCTTGCTGCTCTACCAATTTAGTCGTCGACGCTCGGGTTGTCGTGTTTCAAACTGCCAGTTGAAAGTGAGTATATATATATATATATATATATATATATATATATATATATATATATATATATATATATATATATATAAAATATATATAATATATTTTATAAATATTTCTTCAACATTTATCCCTTGAAGGATAATGGAGACATCACATCGTACACGTTCACATATCTAGCTTTACTATAACATTCTTGTGGTTGACTTAAATTTTTCGAATAAATGTTCTAGTGTTCATTTTCTTATATATATATATATATATATATATATATATATATATATATATATATATATATATATATATTGTGATATTATATAATTGCGATCGTATATATAGGCTAAACACCACAAAATTTTCATTCAAGTATTTGATTGAAAGTTTTTTTCATTTCTCATAAAAGTGATAACTGAAATGCTAACATGACGGATTCGTCGTCATCAACGTGACACGTACAAGCCACCGATCACAATATGAATTACAATGCCACAAAAATTTTAGATCTCGCAAATATTCACAACAAACGCTTCTTCCTAGAAATAGTCCATGTGAAACTAAACAGAAAACTATATTAATGAATATATATATATATATATATATATATATATATATATATTTTTATTTTATTGTTTTATTTAGATATATATATATATATATATATATATATATATATATATATATATATATATATATATAAATATTATATATATTTATATATAATATTCATAAATAATATATTCATATATATTTATTCATATATTTAGAGTTTTACGAAAGATTTGTGAAATTGAAGTCAATTCCCAACCAACAATGAACCTATAATATTCTTGAAAAAGGCCTAGAGCCGAGACATCTATCGAATAAATAATTACTCCATCAAGTTTAAAGTGTGCTCATTCCCAAGAAACCTTGATACTTATGTTATTAAGCAAAGCACAAGAAAACTAAACGAAATATATATATATATATATATATATATATATATATATATATATATATATATATATATATATATATATATATATATATAATTAGTTCTTCCAAAAATCCACTCACAGTGAACTCAATAAATTCATTCTTCAAAATTCAGTGGACCTACAATTCTCAATACCGGTTGCGAACGGCAATTGAGTTTGTAGTCAATGTACATTAGTCAGCATATATCATCTTTGAATTACTTCAAATCATAGACAAACACATACACCATGGCTTTCACCGGAGCTCGAACCAGAGTTCTACAGCACCATAGTCGAGTGTTCTCCCGACTAAACCACAGAGACCGGCTAATTCATTTTCTTTTCGTCAATGGAAAACACTTCGGCCAAAATTACGTTATTTAAAAACCGCACAGGGCGCTTAAAAACGCATCTGGAAACAATCCACTTGAATTGGAAAAGTGATGAAATCCACTTGAAATTGAAAATTTCGGTCACTCTTCAGTGCTCCTTTTAACCTCTAAACATTCAATCATATGAATATAAATATATGCATATATATTGGATGTTTTTTTAAGAGGTATAGAATTTCAAGTTGGCATTACTGTTGAAGATGGCGACCGATTTTACAGCTGAGAAGTCATTTTTGTCAGTTTGGTTTGGCAATTCATCATGAATAGACTAACGCCTGAACAACGCTTGCAAATAGTGCAATTTTATTTCGAAAATAATGGTTCTGTATGGAATACGTATCGCGCATTAGGTCCTTTTTATCCATATGCGCACTTCTGGTTGAATGGCTACGTCAACAAACAAAACTGCTGCATTTGGAGTGAAGATAATTCTCAAGTGTATGTCAAAACACCGTTACATCCAGAAAAACTGACTGTTTGGTGCGCTTTATGGGAGCGTGGAATCATTGGTCCGTACTTCTTCAAAAACGATAATGGCCAAAACGTTACAGTCAATGGTGATCGGTATAGAGCCATGATTACTAACTTTTTCATTCCTGAATTGAACAACTATGATGTCCAGGAGCTGTGGTTTCAACAAGACGGCGCAACATGTCACACAGCTCGTGCCACAATCGATTCATTGAAAGACACGTTTGGTGACCGCCTAATTTCAAGCTTTGGACCTGTGAATTGGCCTCCAAGATCTTGTGATTTAACACTGCTGGACTACTTTCTGTGGGGCTATGTAAAGCCATTCGTCTATGCGGATAAGCTTCAAACGCTTGACCATTTGGAAGACAATATTCGCCGTGTTATTGCCGATATACGGCCACAAATGTTGGAAAAAGTCATCGAAAATTGGACGTCTTAATTGGACTACATCCGAGCCAGCCGTGGCAGTCATATACCAGAAATCATATTAAAAATGTAATGCCACATGTTTATCTTTCGAATAAAAAAAATTCTAGTCAATCGAATGATTCATCGTTGTTTTATTGAAATTTAAAGTTCCATACCTCTGAAGAAAACACCCTATATATATATATATATATATATATATATATATATATATATATATATATATATATATATATATATATATATGAACATAAAAATTGTTGCTTATCTATTAAATTAAGATTTGAATTGAACATCCACTCCCACTCTCTGTTTTCAGTTTTGTTTGGTTTGCCTTTGTGGCAATTATCACATTGGAGACATGGTATTTTGTGAATGATTTTGCAATTTCACAACACTGGAGTGCGATCTTTAGTTTTCAAGAAAAATATTTCTATAGTTATTGTATTGTACGGGATATTTTGATATTTTTTATGTATATGCGGTTTTTCATTATGTTGTCCGAATCTTTCAATATTCGACAAATTTTTCAATTCAATTTTAACTGGATTGAGATTGAGATTGGTTGAATTGATGGCTTGATTACTTTATAATTTCTTCATTAATTAAATAGGGTAGCTATTGTTAGAGAACAATTGTTGTAATTTTCTAAAATTTTGTTTCAGTAAAATTTCATCAGAAATATCAGTCACTCTGTTTTTTGAATCCAATAAAACATATTTTTTCTGTTTTATTGGGTGGTGTGAAAAATGATTCAGGTAAGGTGATTTTTGATACCAATCCAATATAATGCTCTTCTCATCTGCTCTAATTAGTAATGTATATAGAAAGAGCACACTTTTCTCTTTTTCTATTTCTATTGTGAATTTAATGTGTTTGTTCATACTATTGAAAAAATGTACTCCATATTCAATTTTGTCAGCCGAAAGGTCAGTTATTATATCATCTACAAATTTGAAAACGAAGGGAATGTCAAGAGGAAGGTTTTTTAATATCCCATCCTAAATGTGTTCCATAACTATATGTGCTATGATTGGACTTATTATAAATCCAATCATAGTCTATAAGATGAAATAATTCACTCCACAAAAAATCATCCGTAGTACCTTCATATAACGCCTCATTTCCTGAGATATCTGAAATAGAATGGGTAAATTTTCATCCTCTATAATCTTCTTCCATGTGCTTGATGGCTATCATTTCTGTAGATGAAATTTATCTCATCCCTAGCGTGGGAAATCTTGTTCTCTCGACATCGTCGCCCATTTCCCTTGGCGACCCTCAGTGCAAATTACGGACATTACTCTTATGTAGCACTTTCGCCGAGTATACTCGTACCTTCTACGTCAAACTTCAATGAAGCTGAGTAGCCTGAATGTTTAAGCCGTAAATATTATAAAAGATGTGAATTTTTTCACAAAGATTATGAGTAATGAAATCGAGACGCTCTAAAATAATAAGAAAAGGCCAATGATGATATCTGAATGAAAATAATAATAATAATAATAGGACCTGAGGAATAATAATAATGAGTATAAATCCGATGAGAACCTCGTTCACTTTCACATAATTCTTGTTACAACAGTGAAAAGCGAAGTTCACCATTGCTGTACCTACTTTACCTCTTAAAACGAACTAATAAAAATGATAAAAATGTTCAGATATAGTAAAAACATAATTTTACAGAATCTGATCAAAATAAACAATAACAACTCTGTCAAACCAATAACAAAGTGTTATAAGAGAAACAAGCTTCATTATTATTATTCAATCGTTATTGAATGATAATAATGAAGTCATATTGAATCAAGAGAAAATAAAATAAACTGTATCCAATAAATGAATGAATACTCTCTGGGAAAAACAAGAGAGAAGAAAAAAAAAATAGTTGTACAAAAAATTAAAAAGAGAATAATGCAAAGACTGTTCAAAAGAAATTTTGCAATTTACCTCCCAGAGATGAGCTGAGATATGACCTGAACAAGAACATCGAAAATTTCATCACGTCACAAGCAATGAATTTTAAATTGTTGTCACATTACACGTGAACGATGTTTCGAAAATATTTAGAAAAAACCGAGGTAAATGGAGGCTATCATCACGTTTGATGTTATGTATTATTATATATAAGATCAAGTTAAAACATGAAGTTATTTAAGGTTGTATGTTGCAAAATATGTAAACGACTGACACATTTCATGAAAAAATAACAAATGCCCCCTCCAATTTCAAAAACGGTGTCAATCATTTCTAAGTTACGCGTACTAACAGACGACGAATAGTAAGTACATAGTTCACAAAAATAGGACAAAACTTGCACAGAATAATTTCCACATTCATAATTCGTTAATTAGGTTTACGTACTCGTTGTTACTGGTTACAGAATTGACATATTAATTTCATTTTATGGATGAATAGTGGAAGTTATTATATTCAAAGGTTATTCCTTCGAAAAGTATAAACTAATATATATATTTCCATTTAGCAGTACATATAAAACTTGAACGGAATGCTTTATAATAATCATATGCAATTGAAACTGAGTTAGGACGAACCGAAACAAATTTCCGCACAAAGAATCGAAAAACACGAAAATCCATTATAAGAAGAAGAACTTCAAAGGAATATCTGTATAACGATTCCTTAAATTCGAGCTAATATCAAGTACTTCATTGCAAAAGGAAAGAAGGATATGCGTCCAGAAGCTTTTTGAACCATTTCAGCAGTAAATAGAGAATTAAATCAGACAACGAAATATCGTTCTTGGGTATTTTGCATCAATCAATCGAATCAGTGGGTAATCGAAAATTAATAATTTTCATGTTGATAATGATACTGATAACTGAATATCAATTCCTACCTATTATAATCTGAATATTGAAATTGTTCTGAGGTGAAATTACAATATTTTTCATGAGTTGAACAAATTATTTCAGTATTTATTTGAAGTTTTCGTATTCAACTATTTATATATCAATTTATGGGTAACTTTTAGTTGAAATGCGTGAAGCTAAAAGTTAATTCATTACAATTATTCAAAAAACGTGTAAAAGTAGGAAAAATTATCTCAGTGATAATATATATATATATATATATATATATATATATATATATATATATATATATATATATATATATATATAAAAATAAAAATATATATAAAATATGATACATTTCTGAAATTATTGTAGTTATTGCTGTTTTTCGCACAGAAAATCTTTTATACTCTACAAGTCAGTGACATATAATTGTTCATATAATTTCATTTTATTTTTGGACGAAATGATTCTCAGTTTATTTCATGAAAATGTTCATACTGAATATGTCTCAATAAAAACATGCATAGTTCAAGCAGCTTTGATTGAGATATTTGTTGCAAACAAATATTATGTAGTAGTTGTCAAGACTTTTCAATATTCAATGAAATATTGAGGATTATTGAAAACAAAATGGTATGCTGAATTCCTGTAGAAATTAACAAATAATTCCATATTGTTGATTCTCCTACCATACATTGAAATATTAATTGCTTTTTCATTTCATATCTTAGATCTATCTTCAGAATATATTTTCGTTAAAGTTTATTCTCATCATTTTAACTGATTTCGTTCTATCTGTTTTTTATATCACTAATGTCAAAGAATATTCCGATTGTAAATTGATTACATGCTTTGAATTGCGATTTCACTGATTTACTGGGACGACCGGTATATCGCACTTTGTGTGGATTTTATAATCAATAATTCATTTGAAAGTAATCATCTGGGCACAATCATTTTTAATAAGTATGATAGGTAAAATAAGTGTGTTCATTATATTTCAATATCTGTACCCTAACATAATATTATGTGAGATAAAGAAGTTGTGGAGCTTTATAATAAGGAGGGCCGAGAATGAATATAGGTAATTTAGACAGGTTCATGAACGTTCCAAGTAGGAATTAAGTGCCAGTATGGCATTCAGAGGTGCTACGTTGAGAATAATGTCTGCAATTTTCACTGTGGGTCGCCAAGGGAAATGGGCGATATTAACAAGAGATCTAGATGTTCCGCACAAAAGGCCGAATATCTTTCGTTGGCCATAAATTCTTTACTTGTGTTTACACAGTTCTGTATTGTTCGTCTCTCTCGAGATAAACGCTTGCATTATAATCCTTTATATTAAGAACTGTAGCAAAATTGACTAGAAGAAAGGACAACTGGATGCCAAATATTCCTCATCGTTTTCTTCTTCTCTTTCTGTTTTTCGACAGAATAATGGTTCACTTGAAATATTTCAGCCACGTGGTCGTTTGAACTAATTACTCAATTCTCATCATCAGCACACTGAGAGAATGTGTTTCCTACTGAAAACCTTCATTCAAAAAATATATTCAAGGAAATGAAAATATGTAAAAGTATATACACAAACATATAGGAATTCATATATGTAAATACACACTTGGTTAAAAATAATTTCTGTGCTTATGTGAATGAATGAGATATTGAAGGAAATACTAGGGCATCGATGTCATGTATATGTCATAAATGTCATAGCAGATCTGGCTATTTTTCCATGTACAATGTGATGCCCCCATTAAACTTCAAGGATGAATGTTAGAGAATACTAATATTTCATACAATACGAATGATATGGAATCATGAACGTTCTTTACTTTATGTTTCTGTGATGTGATGGATGTTTCCTATCGATTCCTGAAGATAGAATTATAAAGTATTCATAACTTGACAGCTCTTCACTTGAAGTCATGAGGGAGCGCTTGATGACTGAAGACGTTGCCTAACTTAGTGATGGACGTAGCAGAATTGATGACTTCCTTTCAAAACTGAACAGTCTGCCTTGTTCTCCGATCGAGTGTGACATCGATCTCAATATTCTCCCACATTTATGCCTCGATGAATAATGATGGAGGGCAAGCAGGAGGCATTATACCGTACAGGTTCACATAGCCAACCCCACTGTGATATTCTTCAGATTGACTGATTGTTTCCAATGAATATATTTTCTTCGATATATCGATATATATATATATATATATATATATATATATATATATATATATATATATATATATATATATATATATATATATTATTATTACTATTATTTCGATTGTTTCCCATGAGGAGAGCGACTGAACTTGAATTCGCACTTATTAGGACTTTTGCTTCATCTTTTTTGCCTCCCAATGCTTCATCCTCTCTGAATGCTCTTTCTTCCGTTCATCTGTCCATTTTACTCCAGGTTGACGATTTGACTCTTGCTTCAACTTTACATGTGCGATTTTATAGCGACATTCAGTGCGATCTTCGAGACTTTTTATATTGATCTGTTGTAGATCCTTTTGGACCTCTTTTAGCCACTCTGTTCCGCATTTACTAGTCATAATTATATCGAGTAGTCTCTTCGGTATTCTGGACTGTTTCGTTCTGTAGTCATGTGCATAGAACTTTGCTCGTCGTTTTCTGATTTCTTCCGTTATCGTATTTATCTTTTGATACAGTTCACTGTTAGGTTTTTTCATCCAAATGCCGTTTCTATAGATTGGCCCGTAAATCTTTCTGAGAATTTTTCGTTCTTGTTTTTCTATTTCTCTCTTGAATGACCGTCAATAACCATTGTTTCACATGCGTAGATTGCTTCTGGAAGAATCGTTGTGTTATAATGCCTCAATTTGGCGCTTCTCGAAATGCTCTTTTTGTTATAGTGAGCCCATGTTAGTTTGTAGGCCCTTTGGAGCCTGGTAATTCTCTGTTCATTAGCGATTCGGTTTAAACCTGAAGATTGTATAAATTCCCCGAGATATTTGAAATGATCGACTTGCAGAATATCACCATGTTTCGTGATAAGAGAGGATTTATTTTTTGGTTTTCTTTCCATGTATTTGGTTTTATCATAAGAAATTTGTAACCCGGTTTTCTGCGCAATTTCATGTAGTTTTTCTACGGCGAGAACGGCTTCATTTCTGTTGTCTGTAATGATAGCAATATCGTCTGCAAAGGCGAGATATTTGACATTCATTCTATTTTCTTTTTTGATACCCACTTGTATGCCCTTTACGTGAAGTTCCCATTTCCTAATGATCTTTACTAAAACAATATTGAAAAGGATTGGCGAAAGTCCGTCCCACTGCCGCACACCGGTTTTGATTTCGAAGGGATCTGATACTTCGCCCATAAATTTTACCTAGGAGGTTGTCCCGGTAAGAGTCTGTTCTATAATTTTTCTGGTCTTTGGATCGATTCCAAATTCCTTCATGATTTCAAAAAGGGTTTCGCGGTCTACCGAATCATATGCTCTCTTGAAGTCAATGTATGTGATCACTGTATTTCTACATTTCCTCATCTGTAATATCATCTTCAAAGTCCAGATCTGTTCAGCACATGATCGGCTTCTTCTGAATCCAGCTTGGTATTCCCCAATTAGTGGATCCGCTTGTTTCTCTACTCTGTTTAGAAGTGCTTTGGAAAGTATTTTATACGCAACCGGGAGTAAGGAAATTCCCTTGTAATTATTGATATCCATTTTGTTCTCTTTTTTGTGCAATGGATGTATCAGCGCGCATTTCCAATCCTGTCGTATCTGTTCCGTTCTCCAGATTTCTGATATTATAATGATGAAGTTTTCGCGTCAAAGTAGTACCGTTGAGTTTCCAGAGTTCCGCAATAATTCCATCTTCTCCTGCTGCTTTGTTGTTTTTGAGTTGCTTGATAATTGCCGTAGTCTCTTCCATATCAGAGGCTTGCGAGTCTGGATGCGTAAAACCTGAAAAATCAAACTTAAGTTTTTCTTGGGGTGGATTGCAGTTGAGAAGGGCGCTGTGAAGTATTCGGCTAACATTTTGCAGTTATTTTTTGTGTTAGTTTCCAACGAGCCGTCGGATTTTTTGAAATAAAGACTGGGCGCTTGGTATCCTCGCAAGTTTTCTCTGAAAATTTTGTAAGAATCTGTATTATTATTATTGGTGAAATCCCTCTGTGTTTCGTGACACCTATTATCATCATATCTCCATTTTTCTCTTCTGATAACTTTGGAGGCCTGTTTTCGAGTTATAAGAAAGTTCTCCGAGTTTTCCTCATTTGTATGGCCGTTGAATTTTTTCCATGCAGTTATTCTCTTGTCGACTGCTTAGTCGCAAATTATGTTACACCAGTGGTGTTTCCTGGTGCATGGAGGTTGTTCTAGTGTAATGGCTTTCTGAATATTCTTTGTGAGGATTTTCCAATTCGTCGATTCTTCCTGATTGATTTGTGCAATGATTGTTTCCTTGTAAAGTTTCAGATATTCGAGCTCCGACCTGACTTTTTTGAGTGTATATTTTTTATTTCTATTGGGTTGAAATTTTGTTTTTAGTTGGAGGAGATAGTGATCCGAATCAAAGACGCCTCTTCGAGTTCTGACATTTAAAATTTCCTTTACGTTATTCTTGGAAATTGCGACATGATCAATTTGATATTCACCCTGCTTGAGGCTGGGCGATCTCCAAGTAGTTAGCTTATGTGCAGGTTTTCGAAATTGAGTAATCATGATTCTGAGTTCGAAGTTCCTACAGAGCGCGATTAACCTTTCACCGTTCTTGTTGGTACGTTTGTGTAGTATCCCTGAATTTCCTTTCTTTGCCTTGCTGTGCGTTAAAATCTCCTAGCAATATTTTAACGTGGTGTTTTGGTATTTTATCTGTTGTTTCTTACAAAGTTTCCTAAAAAACTTGTACGCTTTCCGGAACGGTTGTGGTGAACGGTGATTAATGGGAGCGTGAACGTTGATTAGAGTATTAGCTTTTTTAGCTGATTTAATAGAAAGCAACCAGACTCTCTCGTTGGGCGATGTGAAATTAATAACCGAGTCGAGTATGGAATTGTGTATCGCGAATCCGATACCTAAAAGTGGTAATTTGTCCTTTACTTTCACGGCAGGTTTCTTCTTATAGATTCGGAAACTGTCGGTATCGAAATGATTCTCGTCCATGGATCGTGTTTCTTGGAGAGCGGTGATTTTCAGATTGAACTTTCTCATGGTGTTTGTGATCTGTTTCAGTTTACCTGTTTCAGCGAGTGTATTAACGTTAATTGTACCGATGTGATATTTCCGTTTGATTTTGAGATTATGAAAGGTTTTTGAGAAGCTCCGATTCTTCTCCGCATTGTGTCTCTGGTCCCTAGAATCCGATGATCAGGTGAAGCCAGTCTTTCGGCTGGTGCCTGGGGTAGTGATACTTTGATCTTCTTTTCCATCATGCTTTCAACCTGAACAGAGGTTTGTGGTGGTCTCAGTTGAGACCACAGGGTGTACGACTCGATTTTTGAGTTCGAGAAGATTGAAATACAGCCGCCTCAACTAGAGAAAGAGACGCTGACCATTGGACGTCAGATACTGAACAGACGACAATGGATTTGTTAAGTTAGTTTTTGGTCCGCCCTGTGTATCAGTGTCTCCTATATCTAGGAGACTTTTCCCTATCCGCCACCCGGGGAGGCGCCCGATGGGGATACTAACAACCCCACACGATATATATATATATATATATATATATATATATATATATATATATATATATATATATATATATATATATATATATATATATATATATATATATATATATATATATATATATATATATATATATATATATATATATATATATATATATATATATATATATATATATATATATATATATATATATATATATATATATATATATATATATATATATATATATATATATATATTAATGAAAAGGAGTATTGCCTGCTAATTTAGATGAAATTGTTAGGGGATATATGCAAAATGAGAGGCCACTATGAATAGATTTTATCCAATTTGTCTGCCTGTTCTATATTTCGACTGTGTTCACAGTCTTCATCAGTACTCCGAAAAAGGTGTTTATACAAATGTAATGATAAAAATTATGTTTGACAACTTACGTCTAACTGGGTATAAAAGGTATGTCCAAAAACCATCAAACAGGAATATGTTACTTAAAAATAAGATGATATTAAATTGTTGATGTAAAAATATTCTGATGTACTAACTGAAAACTCTGCTCTTTGACTGTCCCATGGGTGGCTGTCTCAGTCCCATTGTGGCTTCTATGGTGATGTCTTCTCTGCTGAATACGTGTGTTCCAAATTTGACGTTTAATTCACATTTCTTATATCAATATGATGATGACCTTATCCTTTGTCTACCCCAAGATGGAATAGGAAAAATTGTTAATGTTTTTGACTCTTATGATGAGCACATTAAGTTCACTGTAAAGATGGAGACAGATGGATCTGTACCGTTTTTGATACCAGAGTGCTTAGGTCCGAGGACAATATCATCAAGTTGGATTGGTATCTGAAGCCGTCTTCCTCTGTTAGGTATCCGATCTCACCACAATGTAAACATGAAGTTGAACATCACAAATTAACTCAAGAACAGAGTTATAAACATTGTACACAAGGATTACTGTCAGAGCTCACTGTCAGGCCTGAAAGTCATCTTGGTCTACAATGGATATCCAGGGGGTATCACATTTTCGAAGAAATAGATAAGATAAAAGTTGCCAAATACAACTTCATCACTGGCAGAAGTGTTTCCACAAGACTGAAAGATAAAATACCTCCATTTTTAACATCAGACTGCATTTATAGTGTTCCGTGCTCAGATTGTGATGGTGTTTATATAGGTCAAACTTCTCAGACCATTAAAAGAAGAATAACTCTCCATAAGAGCGATATTAAACTTCGCCCTGACAGATGTGCCTTAGCACTACATTCCTCACAACAGGGACATCGTTTTGACTTACTTTCAAATCATTTTAAGTAACATTCGCAGACATCCCACGACTTAAATAGACTTTATGTGTTACGTGCGTAGTATGACATTTGTTGCTACGGTGATTTTACTCTTTCACATTCTTGTCATTTTTCAGTGTCAATGTTTCTCTGTGCTCCTGTCATTTCCATTCTATTATTTACCTATCGTTGTTTTCAGTTAGTACATAAGAATATTTTTACATCTACAATTTAATATCAACTTATTTTTGAGTAACACATACCTGTTTGATGGCTTTTGGCCATACCTTTTATAACTAGTTAGCCTTAAGCGGTCAGACATAATTTTCTTCATTACAATTGTATAAACATCTTTTTCAAAGTCCTGATGAAGACTGTGAACATAGTCAAAATATGGACTAGGCAGAAAGATTGTATTCAATCTATTCATAGTGGCTATATATATATATATATATATATATATATATATATATATATATATATATATATATATATATATATATATATATCTTGAAATTGATTTATTGCCTGTTTAAGATATTTTAGTTCGAAAGTTTTCAGCAATAACAGGCTTTTTTTGATATGAAAAAGTTTATTTTTGTTAACGTTTCGTTGTTATATTACAACTTTGTCAAAACTGTTTTTTTCGAAAGTTTTGACAAAGTTGTAATATAACAACGAAACGTCAACAAAAATAAACTTTTTCATATCAAAAAAAACCTGTTATTGCTAAAAACTTTTGAAATAAAATCTATATATATATATATATATATATATATATATATATATATATATATATATATATTAGGTTGGAGTGAAAAATTTTTTTTCGCATTTCCAACTTCTAAGAGTAAAAAGTTTATGCCTTTTTAGCTCAAACATATACCTGTAAAATATTATTTGATGAAAGCAAATATAACTACCTCCGGAAGGTTATTGAACTTTTACTAAATTCAGAATTTATGCAGGAGTTAGTGATTTATTTTTTCTATAACATCTTAATCTTTCTTTCTGTATTACTATATTAATTAATTGGAAATATACTGTATTTTAACAATAAAAAATAAAAAGCAGGTACTGTAAGTACGAACAAGGAGTGCGGGGTGTGCAAACCGGACAATTCGCGCGTGAACCGCGCGGGGCAGTGCACTATTTTCTTTCGAGGTGAACTGTCGCTCGCACGCAATTATCTGAACACATAACCTGAAACATTGTTTTTGTTAAATATGGAAAAAACTCGTAGTGCTTCTAAATGCCCACTATTTGGTGAATGTTGTGAGTTAAAGAAAAATGTTCTACCTACCTACGAAGATGTTGTGAAACATTACGAATGGACGAGGCAAAGCATGAAAACAAGCAAACAGGAGCCCAAATTTTCAGAAATTTCCGATAAAATTGTGCCTGAAATCGAGAACATATGGCAAGCGGCATCTTTACCAACAGTGACTAGTACCAGAATTATACAAATGTTAAAAACTTACCACGAGAAGCGGAAAAATCTTCTTAAGTCGATGAAAAAGAATTCCCATCAAACTTTAAAAAATTTTATGAAAAATAAGAAGGTACTTTTTGATATATCAGCTTGTAAATGCAAAGATTTTAACTGTTGCACGTGTCCAAGAGAAAAGAAGGTCCCTAAACGTGAACAAGCTTCTTTAATTGACCAAAGAACGGCTCGTAAAATGATAATTGGCAGAGTTGATGTTATTGTAAGTAAAAAAAATCTAATAAATCAGGAAAGGAAGCTAAAACAACAATATCACTCTGTTCGCCCAGGGATTGCAAGTACGTCCTCTACAAATTTAGATATCAGCACCTCTTCTCTTCCTTCCGAAACGGATGGGCCACTAAAAACGATGCCTGCGCTGAGAAAATTGAATTCGTTTTTCCTCTAAAGAAAAAGAAAAAAGTGTCGTCCATAGACTTGCATACGGTATCGAAAACGTGTGATAGATACGGAGTGTCTGACAGGGCTGCTGCTGTGATTGTGTCATCAGTATTACATGATATTGGTTCTGAAGTTGAAGTTATAGATAGAAGTAAGCTACGAAGAGAAAGAAACAAGACTACACAGGAGTTACAGAAACAGGCAAACCTCAGTGATATTTCTGCGTTATATTTCGATGGCAAAAAAGATAAAACTTTAAAAATTATTAAGAAAGCGAACCGAAATTACAGAAAAGTAATTATTGATGAACATATTTCGCTTGTTGAGGAGCCAGGATCTACCTACTTAGGTTACGTAGTACCTCACATTGGTTCAGCAAAAGGAATAGTATTTTCTATCACAGCATTTTCAAAACAGCTAAATATTTCTCATGACGGTCTTATGGCAATTGGTTGTGACGGTACTAATGTAAACACTGGAAAGTATGGGGGCATTATACGGCTGCTCGAAAAACAGCTTAATAAACCACTTCAGTGGATAATTTGTTTACTGCACATGAATGAGTTACCTTTACGTCATTTATTTTTTCATCTTATTGGTTCAACTTCAGGACCCAAGTCTTACAATGGTCCGTTAGGCAAAGCATTAGAAAATTGTGAAGAACTCCCGGTGATAAAATATAAAATAATTATATAAAGGAGATATGCTACTTGAAATGCCCAACGATCTAAGTACAGACCAAAAGTACTTGCATAGAAATGTTTCAGCAATTATTAAAGGCACTTTTTCTGACTTTTTAGGACTCAAGTCTCCAGGAAAATTGTCTCATTCGCGCTGGCTTACGCGTGCAAATAGAATTTTGCTCCTTTACGTCGGTTCCGAAAACCCAACATCTGCCTTGGTAACTTTAACTATTAAGAGTAAACCTTCTTGTAAAGATGGTTTCCGCCATTTATTCGAAGCGTGTTTTGAAGGCTCTTAGTAGTGCGGTACAAGCTCCAAGGCTTTTTGCTGTACCAAAAATTAATTTTGATGCATCGAATTATATCGAGATGATAAATTGGCAAAACGAGATAACTGAACCTCTAATTTTTAAAAACTTGTCAACAGAATAAATTTCCTGTATTGTTCAGTCTGGTGGCGAGGGCCAGCTATCATTTTTGTGTCTTCCGTGCCATACCCAGCCTGTAGAGCGAGCCGTGAAGATCACAACAGAAGCTGCTATGTCTCAGTGTACGAAAAAATCGCGACTAGGTGCCATGAAGGCAAAATTAGAGTCAAGAGCCCAAATGCCAAAATTTGATACAAAATGTCATTTTAAACCAAATTAAAAGGTGTTCCTAGCATTTCTTTTATATGTTACATATACTTCTTTTTGCATTCATTACATACTTACTTGTCTGATTATTGCTTTGTGTATTATTTCACATCCATTTTTCCGTAATTTCCACTAAATATAGATTTGAACAAAGAAGTCAGTTTTTTCAAGAATTTCGAAATTTTAGAGGCGATTCGGAGGTAAAAAGAAATTTTCAATAATTACTAAAATTGGCATGTGTTCTTGTTTTCACATAAGGCATAAATCCCCCCATTTAGAAATCAAAAATTAAAAAAAAAATTTCGCCATACATTCGTGCTCCACCCTAATATATATATATATATATATATATATATATATATATATATATATATATATATATATATATATATATATATATATATATATATATATATATATATATATATATATATATATTCATATATATATATATATATATATATATATATATATATATATATATATATATATATATATATATATATATATATATATATAATATATATAAATTATATATATTTATTTATATATAAATATATATATATATATATATATATATATATATATATATATATATATATATATATATATATATATACATATATATATATATATATATATATATATATATATATATATATATATATATATGTATATATATATATATATATATATCCACTACAGTTCCTCGTGTCGTTCCTCAAGGTAATATGGACCCACTGCTTTTTGCCTTATTCTCGTTGAATATCTTGAATATCTTCACTAACAGCATATTTCACATATATACCGAGGATATTCAGGTTTACCAATCTTGTGAAGACTCCAATCTGGCAACAACATTACAGATTATGAATTTAGAGCTAACACAGGTGGCAACTTGGTACTCTAGGAATGGCCTTGAATTTAATGCCTCAAAATCGAAAGCACTCCTCAGAGGAAACAAATCCCTTCTATTGAAATCAGATTCGTCTTTTAAAAGTGGTACTGTAGGGCGTAGAGTTAGCATGGGAGTGTTGAGCTAAAAAGTTGGGGCTTTTGACGGATGAGGAATTACCATTTAGGCACCATGTTACCTCTACAAGAAAGTATATATGCCAGTTATATAGGGATGAAGGATTACTACGATTTAACTATGAGTTGAATGAAGCAATTAAGTTCGGGCTTGTCGAATTTTTGGTCTACTCTTTATTCGATTTCTGCTGTCCGGTGTACTATGCTTTATCAACGGAGAAGGAAAAATATCCCTGGCCAAGGTTCAAAATTCTTGTCTCCGGTTTGTATGTTGCATTCCGCACAAAAACTATGTCACACTCTACCGTACTAGACTTGAAGAAATCACATATGCAGAGAGGGCTGAGTATTTGTTGGTTAGTTTTCTTGCAAAAGAAAAAGCGCTAGTGAAATTCCTGACTATCTTTTTAACAGATTGGAACTACGTAAAGTAGTTCATCAGGTGAATACATATACGTGAGGTTAGTAATTTGAGCGTTGCCCAGCATAGAACATCTACATCTGAGGGGTGTTTCGGTTATTATATAACCCTCACATATTATATAAGGTTTGGATCGTTGTTTGAGGATGATACCCCAATAATTAATTCAAAGAAGAAACTGTTCAATCGGTCAAGAGAGGAGAGTTTACGATAAGTTTCAGATAGATTAAATTGGGTGTTTTATTTAATTTTTTTGAATTTTCTGTTAATGTTATTTAAAGTATATCTATTAATTTAATTTTAGTTTCGGGTTTATTATCTAAATCTCTAATTAATTGATATTAATTAATATTAATTAAATTCTTGTTTATACTGGAGGAGTGGCAGATTAGCCTGGCTAAACTCCTGCAATTTGTAATCTTGTATGTAAGGCAATTACAATAAACTTATTATTATTGAATAGTGTTATATGTATTAATGTAACACGTATATATATTCTTCATACACTTATTCAAACTGTTTTCATTACCAAAATAGGAACAAAGAATTCTGAGAAATTCTTTGTCTTTCTAAATATCTTTTCGAAATATCTCATTCACTCGTGGAAAAAAATGGTTAGAGCTCATTGCTGAAGAGCTGAAGAACAGTTTCAATGAATTCTATCTGGTAATCGAGTTCAAAAAATTAGTCACAACTGTCATGAGTGAGAAACAGATTCAGATGTTGATTTTATGTGAAAATGTTCTTTTTTTCAATTCAGTGGACCTACAGTTTAACCCTGGTTCCGAAGGGCAATTTGGGATTGTAATCAATGTACATTACCCAGCATAAAATATCTTTACACTACTTTAAATCATACACAAACACAACACCCATGCTTTTCCTCGAGTTCTACCGCACTATAGTGGGGCGTTCTTTCGACTAAGCTACGGAGTTCGGCACGTGAAGACGTATTTCTTCTTTCAGCTACGTCAACTCTCTTCTCTTATAATTTAAATGGTAATTCAGGAAACCAGCGTAGGTATGTTATGAATGTTTTGAGTTTTTTCAGTTTTTTATCTCCACGAATATGAAATAAAATGAATATATATCAGACTTGCAGCAGAATATTGCTAAATATTTGGTAATACACCACCTTAAGTATTGTTTGTGATTTGCGTAATCGTATTATTTTTTCAGGATTATGCTATTTATTGATACTCTTCAAAAATTTAGACAATTGGTCTAAACTCTTCATTTTGAAGATAGTTCACGGTATGAAAAATACATCGAAAACATATATCAAGATACTATATTCGAATCATATGATATGCGCTGTAATTTGCAACTATGTATGGAAAATACGTATCTCAAATACGTATTCATACGTTTCAGGAAATTTCGTGAAAGGATTTTGGGCCCAATTCTGTTTATTCTGTACACAAGTGATCTGCCTTGACATATCGTAAGTAAAAGAGCGTTTTACGCTGATGATACCAAAATTTATGGAAATCCAGAAGAGGAATATCATACAAGCAAATTTGAACATAATCACTAAGTGGTGCTCCGAATTGCAACTTGCTTTGAACATGGACGAATGTCTCGTCTTACTTATAAGAAAACACAATCGTCCGCACAACTCCCTTCAAGGCTAAGGTTGTCAAGGCGATTTCATATCTTTATAGCACCATGCACCATAGACATAGGTGTTACTTCAAGATTCTTTATATGGATTTGTTGTAGAACTTCTTGGACCTCTTTTAGCCATTCTGTTACCTATTTATACTTCATAATTTTATCGAGTAGTTTCTTCGGTATTCAGGACTGTTTCATTTTGTAAACATGTGCATAGAACTTTGCTCGTCGTTTTCTAATTTCCTCCGTTATCGTATTTGTCTTTCGATAAAGTTCATTCTGAGGTCCTTCATCCAAATGAAGTTTCTGTTGATTGTTCCGTAAATCTTTTTGAGAATTATTCGTTCTTGTTTTTCTATTTATCTAATTCTTGAATGACCGTCAATAATCATTGTTTCAGATGCGTAGATTGCTTCTGGAAGAATCGTTGTGTTATAATGCTTAAATTTGGCGTCTCTCGAAATGCACTTGTTGTTATAGTAAGCCCATGTTATTTTGAAGGCCCTTTAGAGCTTTGTAATTATATGTTCATTAGCGATTTTAAATATTGATTATATAAAACGGATTATTTTGTTATTAGGCTATTATAGATTATACATATACTCAGCCTCCTCTGATATGTAATAATAATAATAATATTGTTTGAGAGAGTTTTGAAAAAGCATATTGCTTTTCATATGTTATAGCGTGATCCAATGTACAACAGTCAGTTTAAGATGGACAAGTAAATATTCTGGTTCTCAGTTTCTCTTCAATATATTCTATTTTCTCAAGAAATATGAATTTTAACAAACAAAAGTAGACATTTAATTAGTATTGTTTCAATTTTCGTTCAAAATTAATTTTCGTTCATAAAATGTCTCGGCAATTTATCGTAATTTCTCGTACGCTCATGTACCTTCATATTGTGGCCGGTAGTACTGCCGTAACAAGCGAGAGTACTGCAGGTGTTAGTTTCACGAAGTTACAGCAATAAAGGTCTGTGAGACTTGGCGCCATTTCTTGTGATATATATATTTTCCGATTAATAATAGTTTTGCTTTTACTTAGGTAAGTAATAATTTTATTATCAATTACTATTATTGGACTTTGATACTGGTAATTTTAAACATGGCTGAAGTGTATTCGCAGATAATTTACGCTGTTAATAGTAAACAGTATTCAGTAACAAGAAGATTATATTTGAAGAATTTGGCATTAGAGCTCAGTGCGCAGCATTTAGAACGGCGTTCTTTGGAGCAAAATGTACCACGAGCAGTACGGGACCGAAGACAAGATTATGCTGGTACTTCTGCTAACAATGCTAACATTCAACCACAAGAAGAAGTTGTTCCAGGAACTCGAAAAAGATGCTTCTTTTGCGTAAAAGATTCAAAAAGTAGATTTTTTTGTCAGAAGTGTAAAAAATTTGTATGTCTTTCGCACCTTAAAGCTTGGTGCCCCCTTTGTTATGATTCTTTGGAGAACCCTTAAAATATGAAGTTTAGTTATTATTTTACTAACTTACAATCAAAATTTTGGGTTTAGTTTTTATTTTTAGTTTTTTTTTAATGAAATTCCATTTAATGTTTAATTTCTTAGTTCCTATGATTTTAAGACTTTGTAGGTTAAATAATTTCCATTTCGGATAGGTACCTTGTTATTTTTGTCCTTGATATAGGATATCCCTGGGTTTGACATCAAAGAAACTCTACATGTTATGAAAATGAAAGTTCAGAGATTAAGGATTAGAGAAACCCAAGGCGAACGAAAGTCCCTACATTTAACCCAATCGGTTTTGCCCCTTCGTGAATATCATAACGAAAATTTGAAAATACTTTTCCGAAATACTAGTTGTAAACGCAATAAGTACCTTTCAAGAAGATGAACTTTTGATTATTTGTAGTAGGTTCTACATTATGCATGCTTTTTGGCTGTAATCAAAGCTTTACCTGATTAATTCACATATGAGTTTATATTTCATATACTACGATAAGATGAGTTGATAATTATATGTAAATATTCAGATGTCGAATTCTTCGAAATCAATTCACAAAAATTATTCTTTGGGAGCAGAGTCATGCTCATAGTTACACCCGAATTCCAACGACATTTTTCTCAACGTGAGTGTCTCTATATTTAATAATTGATAGCTTTTTGTAGGAACTCGGAACAACGTTAATTTCTGTGTGGATATCCGAAATATCAGCAGACCGTTCAAAAAGAATCGAAAATTAATGAATGCACATTGCTTTAGTATATTTATCTTTGATGTAAAATTAGACATTGTTATCGAAAGTGCATGTGGAACTTGACCACCGTTATATCTCTATGATTCATTGTTGAACTTTTTCGAAGTACAGACGTGTTTCTAGTTAGCTCCGCTCGTTAATATTAATATTATTCCATTTGTGTAAAATGTCTCAGACGAAAAATTATGATTTTCGCAATAAAGATACTGCCGTGACAGTCACACCAATTATGAGTGACCCAATCTTAGATGACTTGAAAAGATTTATTGAAGAAAAAATATACAACGCTACTTTGGAACTTCGGCATGAAGTGAGAGATCTGAAATCGCAGATCGAAGATCTGTCTTTGATTAATACAGAGCTTGCTGCTTTGGTGAGTTCGAGTGTGGGAGCTGTAAATGGTGAAACGAATTCTGATATACGTGATTCAAACATTGACCGTTCAACATTTTCAAATTCATCCGAGAATACTGTGTTACACACGGAAACAATTTCACAGCAAAAACCTTCTGAAATAACTAACAAAGGTGCAAGACGTAAAAAAGTGAAAAGAGCAAACAACACACCAAATGTGGATACGAATCTGGAAGCCACCGGTCTCTCAGGAGTTCAATAAATCGGAGACAGCAAGTGTTATCATTGGTAAACATTCGGTTGATTTTTCAGATAAATTACATGCATCGTCTAGAAAAATTTGGATGTACGTGGGTAGGTGTAAAAGTACGACTACTAAACAAGTAGTCGTCTCGATTCTCTTTAAGAGATATTTTGCGGGAATATCTCTTAAAGAGAATCGAGAATCCTGAATGCGTGTTTGATATCGAGAAATTGAATTCAAGAGGACTGAACTCATCTTTTGAAGTGGGTGCGGATATGACTATGAAGGAGCAGCTTTATGATCCTGAATTTTGTCCGACTGGTATTCTTGTGAAAGGGTACTTTTTTCGGGCAAGAGCTGTGCAGGCCAGTGTCTTATAAGAAAGCCAAGACGAAGGTGGACAATGGTGACAAATCAGACTTGAAGATTCTTCATTTGAACGCGCAGAGTCTCCCAAATAAATTGAACAAACTTGAGGTGCTACTTATGGATGAAGCACCCGACATTATCAGTGTTGTTGAACACTGGTGTACTTCTGATGGCATTGCATTTATGTCGACTCCCGGAAATGAGTTGGCCAACTACTTTTGTCATATAAATCATAAACATGGGCTTGTGCGCTGTTCGTTCGGAGAGATCTTTCGGTGTCGAGTGTTGACGTTTCTCAATTTTCGGAAGGAATGTCATTTGAATGTTGTGCTGTGAAGTTGCCCTTCAATGGTGGGTCTGCTTGTGTTTTGAGTATATATCGATCACCCGGTGATGTGAACTTTCGAGATTTCTTGTTGAGATTGGATCTAACATTATTGGATCTAATAATTTTGGATCATGTACGTGAATATGACTATTTATTTCTTTGCGTTGATTTGAATATAAACTATCTTGTTGACACTATGCAGAAGAAGCTGCTTGTAGACCTATTGATGGGATACAACTTAATTGTGAGTTCTTTAGAACCAAATAGAGTGTAACCAATAATGTAACAACGTCAACAAAGGTTGACTATATTTTGATTAATTTTGATGCTCCTTATGTTAGAACAAATGTTTATGAGGCGGGTTTTAGTGGCCATAGAGTTTTTACAATAACTTGTGAACATTATAGTAAATATAATAAATCTAATAATTTTAGAATATACAGAGACTTGTCGAATGATAATATAAGTAATTTCTCTAGTTTAGTGAACGAGACTGACTTTGGTGAGGTTTATCACCATAAAGATGTTGATATTGCTTTTAAGGCATTTTGTAATTTAATCTTTCATAATTTTGACAAGTACTGTCCTATTTTATGTTCATATGGTTCTAGTGATTGCAGACCACCGGGTTGGATTTCACCTGATATAAGAAAAGCTAGCCAGGATCTAAAAAATTTGTATTGGTTGTGTAAATGTTTGAACACTGTAGAATCTTGGCATACTTACCGAGTGGCTAAAATAAATTATAAGGATATGCTTGCTGGTGCTAGGAAGTATTACAACGAAACCCTAATCCGCCATTCTAACAATAGAATGAAAACTGTTTGGAATATTGTTAATCGTGATCTTGGCAGGTGTACAATTCATCGCCCAAGGAAGCTTGTTGTAGAGTTGTAGAGAAGGTAGAGTGCACACAGTTCCCAAACATGTAGCAAATCTTTTTGGTGTATATTTTGCCAACGTGACAGAGGATCTACTTCAGGATCACTTTGGCATCAGTAGATCATCGTCCTGTACCGTTTCCAGGATGAATATTCGATCGTTTTCCTTCCAGCCTGTTACTTCATATGAGGTCATCTCTACGGTGGCTGCCTTGAAGAATAAACCTAGTGCGGGTCTTGATGGCATATCGATTAAGCTCTCCATTAGTGCTGGGAAGTTTCCAACTTCATTAAAAACAGCAATGATCGTACTTATTCTCAAAAAGAGTAATCCGGAAGACATGGTCAATTACAGGCCAATATCTATTTTGAGTTTTTTTCTAAAATCTTCGAAAAGATTGTGTATAGCAGATTGTGTGACTTTTTGTCAAAGTACAATATTCTCTCTGAAAGTCAGCATGGTTTCCGTTTGGGTAAATCTACCCAGTCCGCTGCCAGTAGTCTGGTTGAGTTTGTTTGCATGAATCTGGATGAGGGACAGTATGTAATGGGCATTTTCTTCGATTTATCCCGCGCTTTTGATACTATCGACTTCGGTTTCGTAAGGTGCAAACTCTATAACTTGGATTCAGGGGTGTAATTTTGGAGTGGATATGCGATTATCTTGCTGACAGGCGGATGACAGTCAGTGTTGATGGCTTCTTCTCTAAAATACATAATTTGTCTTCTGGTGTTCCTCAGGGCTCCGTTCTGGGACCATTAATTTTTTTGCTTTTTGTCAACTACTTACCTCAGCACATTAATGCTGAATTGTTGACTCTGTTTGCTGACGACACCTCAATAATTGTCACAGCGCTCACTCATGACGAGCTTATTATTAAGACAGGGGAAATAATAAAATGTTTCAATAACTGGTGCAGCAAGAACTTCCTTGTAAGTAATGCTTCCAAAACGCAGTATGTGCATTTCTCCTTTCGGAATAATATGGCCAATATGCGGTTCATTTATAGTGGAACAGGCTATACTTCTGCCAATTGTGTTAAGTTCTTAGGAATTTATGTTGACCAGAACCTGCGCTGGTCTGACCATGTTGATTATGTGAGTAAAATACTTAACAAATCGAGATATGCCTTGTCACGCATAAGTGATTCCATGCCACTCGAATCTTTTTTAACTGTGTATTATAGTTATGTTTATTGTCATATGTCTTATGATGTTATTTTCTGGGGGAACTCTACTGATAGTTTTAGAATTTTTTTATGTCAAAAAAGAATTATCCGTACTGTGTTGAATTTACCTCTTAGGGAATCTTGTAGGCAACATTTTATTAGACATAAAATTTTGACTTTCCCATGTATTTATATTTTAAACTGTATTTTGTACATTAAGGACAACATCAATTCATTTAAAACTCATAGTGCGGTTCATAGTTACCCAACGAGAAATAACGACTTACTGGCTCTCCCTAAACACAAAACTGCTAAATTTCAACAGGGTCATATATATCAGGGAATTAAATTATACAATCATTTACCTGTGACCCTCCGTCATCTTAACCTGATATCCCTAAAAAAATGCCTCAAAAAATTGTTATTATCCAAGGGTTATTATGGCGTTGAGGAGTTTATGATGGATGATACATACTATTTGGCATATATAAAATATATACATATATAAAATATTTACAGGCCACACAAGTTGTGGCCTGTAAATATTTTATTTTATACTCATTTTATCTGTATTTTGTATTTTATACTAATTTTATATTTTATGTATGTTTGTATTTTGTAATTTATAGTAATTTTATATTTTATGTATTTTGTTCTATTCACAATTCTCTTGAATCGACTTATCCTATACATTTGTCAGAAGTCTTGAAGGATTAATAAATATTATTATTATTATTATCATTATTATATGCGTTATATTTAATTCATGTTACTTGAGATTATTGCTGTTGCTATTGCCCAATCGAAAATGCCTTCAGGATTGAAAGATAAATATTGAAACTTTTCAAATTCTCTCCTCTTTTTGAGGATATTTATATTTTTACTTGTGAAAACCAACTCTCAAAACAATAATGAAAATTAAACGAAATTAAATGAAATGAATTGTAAAATTGCAATGAATATAATGGAGTTTTGAGCGGAAAACTCATTTTTAGGTCCTTTTTTGTTAATAATGGTAGTCGAGTTCGAATAATTGAAACAATATAGAATGAAAGATTCTCACGAAAAACCTGTACTTACACAAATTATCAGGAAAATAATGACAATAGTTCACCATATAAAAATGAATTCAGTTCATTTAATGAAAATGAATAATTTTTAAAATAATTCATTTCATTTAATGTCAGAATAGATGAATTTCTGAAACATCAAAGAGAAATTAGTTGAGATGTATGACATTCAAGAATTTATAGTATCGGTGAATCCTTGAAGGAACAATACATAAAACCCTGTACACTCTTACGGCTGAAATGAAAATATCTTCTACTTGAGCTCATTAACATACTCATTATGTGTTATTCTTTTGATGTATATTTATTTATTCTTTATATTTGAGATGATGATTCGTCTCAACAAGACGTGGTGAACAGTATTGAGGATGAATTAAATGAAATTATATACGAGAATGATAAAACACTGCTAAAATAGATTCAAAACTGCGGCTTTGTTTGAATATGACATAAAATATTCGTGTTCAATCATTCGCACATGTGAACGATCGAGTAAGTAGGTTACGTCAAAATTGGAATTAGGTACGTATATTATATTCAAACAAATTGAACGAATATAATTGAATATAGGAAATTTTTATACGAACAAACATTGATTTGTCGATAGGGTTATTTTGTAGGTACATGAATTATGATGTAAACTGAAAACAAGCAAGGCGTAAAACACACACACATATATTATTATTTTTATATTATTACGATTGTTCTCCATGCAGGAGAGCTATTGAATTTGTATCATCAATTCTTAATAATTTTGCTTGATTATTTTGACTCTCAAAATCTCTTCACCCTCTTGAAATGTTTTTTCTTCTAGGCGGGTCTCCGTAGCTTAGTCGGTAGAACACCCGACTTCGGTGCGGAAGAACTCGGATTCGAGCCCCGATGCAGGCATGGGTGTTTGTGTTTGTCTATGATTTAAGTAGTTCAAATAATGAAATATGGTGGCTAATGTACATCGATTACAAACCCAATGGCCGTTCGGAACCGTCGTTAAACTGTAGGTCCACTGAGCTGAAAAAAATCTGTCCATTTCATTGCAGGTGGGGGCGTGGATTTTTGCCCAAACTTCACATGTGCATTTTAGAGCGACACGTTATTATTGTTAACGATTATAATGAGTAGTTTCTTAGGTATTCTGGACAGTTCCATTCAGTAGACATGTACATAGAACTTTGCTCGTCATTTTCCGATTTCTTCCTTTATTGTATTCGTCTTTTGATAAAGTTCATTCTGAGGTCTTTTCATCCATTCTATTTCTATTGATTGGCCTTTCTGAGAATTTTATGTTCTTGTTTTTCTATTTCCCTAATTCTTCAATAAACGTCAAAAACCATTGTCTAAGCTGCGTATATTGTTTCAGAAAGAATCGTTGTGTTATAATAACTCAATTTGGCAGCCGCTCGAGATGCACTTTTTATTATAGTATGTTAGCTTGTTGGCTCATCGGACCTTGCTAATTTTTTGTTCATTAGCGACTTGGTTTGAAACTGAGAACTGTATAATTTCTGCGAGATTTGTTAGCTTGTGGGCTCATCGGAGCTTGGTAATTCTTTGTTCATTAGCGATTTGGTTCGAACCTGAGGACTGTATAATTTCTGCGAGGTATGTTAGCTTGTAGGCTCTTCGGAGCTTGGTAATTCTTTGTTCATTAGCGATTTGGTTTAAATCTGATGACTGTATAATTTCTGCGAGGCATGTCAGCTTGAAGGCTCATCGGAGCTTGGAAATTCTTTGTTCATTAGCGATTTGGTTTGAATCTGATGACTGTATAATTTCTGCGAGGCATGTCAGCTTGTAGGCTCATCGGAGCTTGGTAATTCTTTGTTCATTAGCGATTTGGTTCAAACCTGAGGACTGTATAATTTCTGCGAGGTATGTTAGCTTGTAGGCTCATCGAAGCTTGGTAATCCTTTGTTCATTAGCGATTTGGTTCAAACCTGAGGACTGTATAATTTCTGCGAGGTATGTTAGCTTGTAAGCTCATCGAAGCTTGGTAATCCTTTGTTCATTAGCGATTTGGTTCGAACCTGAGGACTGTATATATTTCTGCGAGGTATATTAGCTTGTGGGCTCATCGGAGCTTGATAATTATTTGTTCATTAGCGATTTGGTTCAAACCTGAGGACTGTATAATTTCTGTGAGGTATGTTAGCTTGTAGGCTCATCGGAGCTTGGTAATTCTTCGTTCATTAGCGATTTGGTTCAAACCTGAGGACAGTATAATTTCTGCGAGGTATGTTAGGTTGGGGGCTCATCAGAGCTTGGTAATTCATCGTTCATTAGCGATTTGGTTTAAACCTGAGGACTGTATAATTTCTGCGAGGTATGTTAGGTTGTGGGCTCATCAGAGCTTGGTAATTCTTCGTTCATTAGCGATTTGGTTTAAACCTGAGGACTGTATAATTTCAGCGAGGTATGTTAGCTTGCAGGCTCAACGGAGCTTGGTAATTATTTGTTCATTAGCGATTTGGTTTAAACCTGAGGACTGTATAATTTCTGCGAGGTATGTTAGCTTGTAGGCTCATCGGAGCTTGGTAATATATATATATATATATATATATATATATATATATATATATATATATATATATATATATATATATATATATATATATATATATATATATATATATATATATATATATATATATATATATATATATATATATATATATATATATATGTATATAATTATTTTAAGATTTATTGAACCAATTATTTACTGTTAGGGAGAACTAAGATTAAGATTTGTTAGATCTGGTGGAGTTGTTGTTTGATGCTCCAGAAAAACAATTGAATTTTATATATGATATATATATATATATATATATATATATATATATATATATATATATATATATATATATATATATATATATATATATATATATATATATATATATATATATATATATATATATATATATATATATAATTATTTTAAGATTTATTGAACCAATTATTTACTGTTAGGGAGAACTAAGATTAAGATTTGTTAGATCTGGTGGAGTTGTTGTTTGATGCTCCAGAAAAACAATTGAATTTTATATATGATATATATATATATATATATATATATATATATATATATATATATATATATATATATATATATATATATATATATAGATATATATATATATATATATATATATATATATATATATATATATATATATATATATGTGATATTGTTTAAGTTGAGGAAATTGTTATCCCACGCTCTGGCAAAGCCTTTGTGGGAATAGAGTAGTTTTTGTTTATTTACATTTTGGATTTGACAGTGGAAAAGTCATATTATAGAAAACAATGTGCCAATTTATATATTACAAAATTCTGTAGCCAATTTATGTTAAATAAACTATATTATTATATTATATTATTATTATTATTATTATATATATATATATATATATATATATATATATATATATATATATATATATATATATATATATATATATATATATATATATATATATATATATATATATATATATATATATATATATATATATATATATATATATATATATATATATATATATATATATGATATATAATTATTTTATCATTTATTGAACCAAGTAGATATTATTGTTAGGGAGAACTAAGATTAAGATTTGTTAGATCTGGTGGAGTTGTTGTTTGATCCTCCAGAAAAACAATTGAATTGTACTGAGGACTTTCAAACCTCTGGCGCCTAGCATTACATTTTTCTCACTTAATTAACCCACCCCATCTTAACTGTAGCTAAATGTGGTGTGGTACAATTCATTAACTGTCAGTTCTCGCTTAGTAGTCACTTAGGTTTTGAACTAGAGGTTAATCGCCGGTATAATTTTTGTGTGTGTGAGATCGAAGATGTATACATATATATATATATATATATATATATATATATATAAAGCAAAAGTAAGATATAACTTCAGGAGCCACTTCGGCGATATTACCAAAGAAATCAAAATATGTTTAAGTATATACAGAAGAAACTTCTTTCGAAAAAACGAAACAACTCGAGAAAGAACAATGGCGGGAGCAGGATAAACTCCACTGGGTAAGGCAAAGACAGGAGGATAAAAAGGGCGCATTAAATATGATGACAAATTTGGAGACAAGAATACGACCAGGAATTACGAGATACATCAAAATCGGAAATGAGTCAAATAAGGTGTAATTTTAAGAACGAATTAAGTAAGGTACAATACAATTTAGAGAAACGATCAGCCATTGTTGGAAGACAATAAGCAAAGTCAATTCAAGTGCCTCTCCACAAAAATTTCGAAGCCAAAACATTTAATGGAGAATATCTTGGTCCATCTACAGGAGACAGTTTGAAGCAGCAGCGTGTATAAACTGTTGGTCTGACAGTGAAAAAGCAGTGGAACTAGTTAGATCATTGAGAGGTGAAGCTGCTAAACTCCTGCAAAACTTGTCGTTAAAAGAACAAAACTATAGGTTATTATGCAGACCTCTGGAATTCAGGTAATGTAATAGCCATGGGAAGTTGCAGTAACATACTTAACTTGAAGGTAGGAGACAAGAAAGAAATGGAACCCTTCCGGAATTCCAAACTGAAATTGAAAAATTGACCCGATTGGCTCATCCACTAGCTCCGGAAAAAATAATGCAGTGTGAGATCTTTGGTTGGAGGATTAAGGGACAGTCAACTCATGCAGCGTCTACAACTAATTAGATCAACAACAAGGTGTGATGCTTCTGCGAGAGCCCTAGAATTCGAAACAGGCAAAGTTACAACAGATAAAGATCGGTCAAGTCATAAAGTTCGATAGGTACAAATAGAGGAAGACACAATAAACAAATCCCTTATTATGTTAAAACTCGATGAAATTGTCGAGGCTTTGGGAAATATAAGAGTGTCCTTTGAAGGGAAGTCTTATTCCTGTGGGAAATATGGGCACACAAAACGAAAATGTAGTTTGAGTACTAGTGGAACAACTGAATACAGAAGATTGGGAGCTAGATCGGTTTCTCCAGCCCCTACACTAAATCAAGAAAACTACCACCAGTCGGAGTAAAGGGGCAAGCAAGGGTAAAAGAAAATGACCCCAGGACCGTTTTCATTAGAAGCATGTCAAATGGCAGCTGCTGTGTTAATGGTATAATCTCAGCACCACTAGTGAAAATAATTTCGGATACTGTAGCAGAAGTAGCATTGGTTCGACCTGATGAAGTGAAGACCATAAATTTCATCATTATGATTACATCAATGTTATATTACTCTCAGAACAGCAACTGGTGAACGAGGCAACATTTATGGAGAATTGAATGACGTCTTTCCTAAACCTGATTTCTACATGTACATACGTGGTTGGTTAGCACGAATATATATATATATATATATTAAAGTATATATATATATATATATTATATATATATATATATATATATATATATATATATATATATATATATATATATATATATATATATATATATATATATATATATATATATATATTTCTTGAAATTGATTTATTGCCTGTTTAAGATATTTTATTTCGAAAGTTTTTAGCAATAACAGGCTTTTTTTTTATATGAAAAACTTTATTCTTGTTGACGTTTCGTTGTTATATAACAATTTTGTCAAAACTAATGAATAATTGAATTTATGAGTTACTATAGATATCAAATGTCAAACTAATGAATCAAAATAATGAAAATCAATAAGTGGAGATACAAAAAAACTAATTTGATTTTTCTAAAAAATGAGTTTGACATTTGATATCTATAGTAACTCATAAATTCAATTATTCATTAGTTTTGACAAAGTTGTAATATAACAACGAAACGTCAACAAGAATAAAGTTTTTCATATCAAAAAAAGCCTGTTATTGCTAAAAACTTCCGAAATATATATATATATATATATATATATATATATATATATATATATATATATATATATATATATATATATATATATATATATATATATATATATATATATATATATATATATATATATATATATATATATATATATATATATATATATATATATATATATATATATATATATATACATACATATATATTGATATATATGAATATTTATATGATTTTTTAATTTATATTGATATTATATATAATTTTATGTATTACCATAGATATCAAAACGTCAAACTTATTTTTTTTTAATCGATTTTGAATTTTGGCTTTTTCGTTTCTTTAGTATTCATATGAATATTTCTGGCTAAGCAAACGCTTCGGAAGTTTCAGTCTTTTTCACCATGAGGAAACTCCTGAGAAACTCATGTTAAGCCAGCTGATTCAAATGAGCGTGATTTATATATACATTTATACATACATATAATTTCGCATAATTGAGTTTTATACTCATCCAGAATATGTATATTGAAAAATTTTTATGTCTTTATCTGTATGAAATTGATAGTAGATCAGGAGAAAATGAGTTTTGAAATACATATGATGTTTGGTGATTTCTTGGGTATTTATTTTGGAGTTTTATTTTTAAGGTTTATGTAATCACTCTAAATAGAATTGAGGTGTTTCATATAAGTTCTTTCATTTACTGTGTGTTCCAAATTCTCACGAATGTGTATTATTTCTAAAATTCCTCTATATTTTTTGTGATTCTCAGTTGCTGAAATCTTTGTGTTGTAATTAAAATCGTGTTTTTTAGTTATTTTTTGTTAATGTGAAAGCTATTCAGTTTTCAAATATTAATGTGCTTCAATTCGTTTTTCGAGATTTTGCGATGTTCGACCTATATAGCATATACTGTTGTTATTGCAGGGTATATTGTAATGTAAACGGTATGAGTTTTTCAATATGGAATTAGGAAATGACACATATACACAACACAGACAATACTATCAACTCTAGATCAGATATTAAAAAATTGAGCATCATCTATAAAAATATTTTAAAATAGCACAAACACAAGTGCCTGGCCTTCAGCCTTCGAAGGTGTTGAAATTTCTGACATTTCAGTTTAGCAGCATGTAGGGTAAAGTGGAAAATGAATAGGAGACGTTTGTTAAAAAATGTTAGTATTGTTATCTTCACTGCATAATCTCTTCTAAGTAGTTTCATATGTTTTCTATATTGAAATTGATCATTGTAGTCATAACCTTGAAGCTTGTTTCTTTCCTGAAGAAGGCACAAAAAAATTGTAGAAATATCGAGAAGTAATGAATAAATGATTTTTCAAACAATTCACCAGACCGATTATTCCTGTTACCTAAATTTACCATAAATATATATATATATATATATATATATATATATATATATATATATATATATATATATATATATATATATATATATATATATATATATATATATATATATATATATATATATATATATATATATATATATATATATATATATATATATATATATATATATATATATATATATATATATATATATATATATATATATATATATATATATATAATGAGGGTTAAATGAAACACAATTCTCACAACTCCAAAATTTGGTTTAATTAGCTACCGGTTTCGCGAAGTATTATTCGCATCATCAGGCTTCAGAGGGCTGTGAAAAACATGTCAAGATGAAGAACAATGCAAGATACAATGCCACAAAACTTACAGTAGACCACGTTGGTCAAGTATGAGAACATGTCAATTACACGTATGTTGTTGAATAACAATGGACTGGTACAAATACTTAACAAATTTTCTAAATGAATAACTATATTATTGACTCCACAAATATTCTAAATAAATAACTATAAATTTTCAATGTAGACTTCTCAAATTCACATGTCAGATATGATGGAAATTGAATGACAAGTGTAGTAGATTTCGCGATATTCGCGCCGATAAACTGACAAATTGAATCAGACGTTGACACACTGTCAAGGAGTAGATGAAATGTACAAAACGAAACTGGTAAACTAGACTGTCACTTCCAACTCATAGTTGGTAAACAATTCCACAACGACACCAGAATTAGGATGGATTCTCAAACAAAACTGCAAATATTGGAGATACATCTGAAGTGAGTTGGGAATTTACAACTATATTATTTATATCATTTTGAACTCTCATTATTTCTAGATGTTCCATGTGTGGAAGTAGTGGTCCCTTGTTTAGAATGTGCAGTGCCTTAAAACCAGTCTGCAGGTCGAATATATGGCCCTCGTCAAGTAGATGTTGGGAAAATTGGGAGAAACCCGTAGACAGGTGGTTGCGAAACTTAGTGTGTTCGCGGATACGGATGCCAAAACTGCGAAAAGTTCGTCCAATGTACAGTGCTGAACATGTAGCACAATTAAGCTGATATACTCCTGACTTATTGAGGATATCTATTTTGTCTTTATTATTGATTAAAGCCATTCCCAGAGTGTTTGCAGTTCTGAATGAAACTTTGAAGTAGTTTTTCAGTAGATTGGCTAATCTGTGTGAAGTGGGACCCATATAAGTTAATGAAACATATTTACTATCATTCCTATCTATTTGTAGTGAATTATTAATATAAACATTTTGTTGGATGATTTTCTTTTGTTTTCTCATAATAAGTTTATCTATTATCTGACTGTTATAACCATTAGTAAGGGCAATATGTTTCAGAATTAAAACTTCCTTGTCGAATGCTGCATTTGACAATGGCAATGTTGTAAGTCTATGTATGTAAGAGTTAAAAGCTGCAATTTTTTGTGTGAAGGGATGACTCGATGTGTTATGGATTATAGTGGAGGTTTGTGTTGATTTTCTATATATTTCGAACTCCAATCTGCTTTTTCCAACCGTCAAGGTGAGGTCCAGAAAATTCAAGCTTCTATTTTCGTTGAACAGTTCCATTGTGAATTTGATTTTTGGATGTATACTATTGATATAGTCTAGAAATTCATGGAGTACATCCAAACCACCTGTCCAAAGCATGACAGTATCGTCAACATACCTGTAATAAAATTTCATGTACGGAGTGAATCTATTATTGTTGACTATTTTGTTATCTTCTAAGAATGATAAAAATATCTCAGCTAATATGGGAGCCAAAGGGGAACCCATGTTTAAGCCTTCCTCTAAAGAATAAGTGACATCAGCAAAGGTGAAGAAGTTCTGTTCCAGACATATTTTCAAAATGTTAATTATTTCGTTGATTTGAACATTTGTGTAATCACTTGATGACAATTCACTCTTAATGAGACTAGTTACTTCAGTTGTAGGAATATTGGTGTACATATTGGTGATGTCCAGCGAGAGAAGAATATCGTTTTCGTCAACCACTAGATTCTTAGTTCTTTCAACGAGCTCTAAGCTATTTTTTAGGGAATATTTGAATTTACCAAATATTCAACAATATAGTTGAATATTTGACAAATTTAACAAAATAGTCAACAATAATAGATTCACTCCGTACATGAAATTTTATTACAGGTATGTTGACGATACTGTCATGCTTTGGACAGGTGGTTTGGATGTACTCCATGAATTTCTAGACTATATCAATAGTATACATCCAAAAATCAAATTCACAATGGAACTGTTCAACGAAAATAGAAGCTTGAATTTTCTGGACCTCACCTTGACGGTTGGAAAAAGCAGATTGGAGTTCGAAATATATAGAAAATCAACACAAACCTCCACTATAATCCATAACACATCGAGTCATCCCTTCACACAAAAAATTGCAGCTTTTAACTCTTACATACATAGACTTACAACATTGCCATTGTCAAATGCAGCATTCGACAAGGAAGTTTTAATTCTGAAACATATTGCCCTTACTAATGGTTATAACAGTCAGATAATAGATAAACTTATTATGAGAAAACAAAAGAAAATCATCCAACAAAATGTTTATATTAATAATTCACTACAAATAGATAGGAATGATAGTAAATATGTTTCATTAACTTATATGGGTCCCACTTCACACAGATTAGCCAATCTACTGAAAAACTACTTCAAAGTTTCATTCAGAACTGCAAACACTCTGGGAATGGCTTTAATCAATAATAAAGACAAAATAGATATCCTCAATAAGTCAGGAGTATATCAGCTTAATTGTGCTACATGTTCAGCACTGTACATTGGACGAACTTTTCGCAGTTTTGGCATCCGTATCCGCGAACACACTAAGTTTCGCAACCACCTGTCTACGGGTTTCTCCCAATTTTCCCAACATCTACTTGACGAGGGCCATATATTCGACCTGCAGACTGGTTTTAAGGCACTGCACATTCTAAACAAGGGACCACTACTTCCACACATGGAACATCTAGAAATAATGAGAGTTCAAAATGATATAAATAATATAGTTGTAAATTCCCAACTCACTTCAGATGTATCTCCAATATTTGCAGTTTTGTTTGAGAATCCATCCTAATTCTGGTGTCGTTGTGGAATTGTTTACCAACTATGAGTTGGAAGTGACAGTCTAGTTTACCAGTTTCGTTTTGTACATTTCATCTACTCCTTGACAGTGTGTCAACGTCTGATTCAATTTGTCAGTTTATCGGCGCGAATATCGCGAAATCTACTACACTTGTCATTCAATTTCCATCATATCTGACATGTGAATTTGAGAAGTCTACATTGAAAATTTATAGTTATTTATTTAGAATATTTGTGGAGTCAATAATATAGTTATTCATTTAGAAAATTTGTTAAGTATTTGTACCAGTCCATTGTTATTCAACAACATACGTGTAATTGACATGTTCTCATACTTGACCAACGTGGTCTACTGTAAGTTTTGTGGCATTGTATCTTGCATTGTTCTTCATCTTGACATGTTTTTCACAGCCCTCTGAAGCCTGATGATGCGAATAATACTTCGCGAAACCGGTAGCTAATTAAACCAAATTTTGGAGTTGTGAGAATTGTGTTTCATTTAACCCTCATTATAAAAATGAACTCACACAGGGATAATACCATTTCATATATATATATATATATATATATATATATATATATATATATATGTAAGAAATAATTTCTTCATATACAATATGTCCGTGCGTGCATGGTTAGCGCGAATAATATTCACTTCAATTTTATATATATATATATATATATATATATATATATATATATATATATATATATATATATATATATATATATATATATATATATATATATATATATATATATATATATATATATATATATATATATATATATATATATATATATATATATATATATAGAGAAGGAGGCTTGAGGTATGATCGATTTGGCTGTTCAAAAGGTTGCCAGAATATTTGTATTCATTAATTTGAAGTGATTCTAACAAATTAAGTTTCAATTCTAACAATTTATATATATATATATATATATATATATATATATATATATATCGTTAACATAAAATACTTCCTCACAATAGACCTTACGTCAGTAAAGTTAACCCAATTATTATTTTATATTTTGAATCGCTTTATTTCATACCTTTAGACGTTTGAGAGAACAAATAAAATCAACTCGCCGTACTTGAAGGTAGAACAAGAAGTATATCCAACCCTGCATTATCTCAATTCACTGATATTTCTCTCTATTTTTGACCTCGTTCTGTTCAGACTGGAAAGAAACCTTCAGAGATTTTCGGCTATCGAGATAAATAAAAACTTCGATGGTCTTTAGTAGTATTGAGTGCCATAGACGGATAATCAGATAAAATAAATTCTCCCGATTTTTCGTTACAAGCAAGAGGCTACAAATGAAGAGTTGCATAAAGCAATTTACGAGTAGTATTACATTAGTGCGGTTTTCTGGGAAGTTTCTTCGGATTTTGTCCCACGCTCTTCACATCTCGTCAGCTATCTTAATACTCTGAATAAAATCGATAATATTTGAAATATATAATATATATATATATATATATATATATATATATATATATATATATATATATATATATATATATATATATATATATATATATATATATATATATATATATATATATATATATATATATATATATATATATATATATATATATATATATATATATATATATATATATATATATATATATATATATATATATATATATATATATATATATATATATATATATATATATATATATATATATATATATATATATATATATATATATATATATATATATATATATATATATATATATATATATATATATATATATATATATATATATATATATATATATATATATATATATATATATATATATATATATATATATATATATATATATATATATATATATATATATATATATATATATATATATATATATATGTGTGTGATATATTTCATTGGTAAACGGAAAAACTCAAACGGTTTGACGGATGATTTCTAAAAATACCCGATATATTGGGCTTTATAAAGTTATTTATTGCGTTTTATCACTTTTTTTGGGTTTTTTATTACTTTTGTAACTTTTTCCTTGGCTTCATTACTGCCATACTTTCTACATTAAACTCATCAAAAGCCGTTCGCATGTTCGGAAAGAACACGAAAAACTTAACTAAGAAGTGTTCTTAATATTTCTAGGCAGAAAATTTTATTGGGTACTCAAATTTTTGAGCCCACTTAGAAAATTTCCAAAACTTGGATCTGAAAAATGTTCCAAATTTCAGTAAAGCGTTATTTGAATGTTTTCATTTATAGTACTTCTAATAATACTGAATAACTTTCAACTACCCACTTAATTCAATATTTTTTAAGTCCATATCAATCCAGTGTGTATTTTCTAGAAACCTTATAGTCGTTTTTTAACTGTTTCTAAAACATGCAACATAACCTTACATTGTACCTGCAAGTTCGCTGATGCTCTACATTTCGCCTTTTTGCAAAATATGTTGCAAGTTTTACTACATAGCAAAAATGTAGATATGCTAGTATGGATTTTCAACACGACGGTCTGTTGGCTCGTTATAGGATCATAGTTGAAGAGTTTTTGAATGAAAATTTATGTAATTCATGCATCGACTGGGGCAGCCCTAATAACTGGCATTGAGGATTATCTGATTTTAATCCCACGGATTTGTATATCGGTATTGTTTTGATATCCCTATTGTATTCTTTTCAAATAACTATGACGGATCTTTTCATTCGTCACATCATTTCCTTCAAAAATACGTAAAATAGATTAAAAAAACATATACTTGGGATTTATATAATAAATTAGTTATAGTTAAACTAATAACGAATATTTGCGGCAATTTTTTGATAGGCAACCGATTCCTATTACTTTGCTTACTCCCTGAAAATTAATTCAAACTCAGTTTCATCGAAAAATCTGATACCTGCAAAATCGAACGGAGGGATCTTCGACTATAAGTAGTATTGAATACTCAGATTAATATTTTCTGATGAATATCAAATTTTGACGGTGAGCTCAGTTAAATCAATGCCCAATGTAATTCGTTCCTATGGAAAGTAAAATATCTGTCAAAGTCCCAATTGCTAGATTAACTTGAGCTGTTGACGAAAATTATAGTATGCACGATGCATCTGAATTACGGGAACTTCTGCAGTACAGAAAATCATAGAAAAAATGCATGAAATAATCTACATTCTTGAAAAAAAGCCCCACGCCGAAAGTGAAACGCCCAGAATAGGAAAAACGAAAAAAGTATTTTTTTTAATTAAAATACGTGAGATTTTTGACAGGTGGTGAACATTTGTTGTAATAGGAGATAAATAATTTGAATTAAGTGGTCTAATTGAAAAACGTTGAAGCAAATAATCGAGTGGAGTTGTTTTCGACTATTTGATTATTATGGTCGTTGTAGTTATTATATTATACGTAATTACGAAGCTCAATGACAAGTTAATGCACTTGGCTTGAGTTTCACTGAATATATTAGAACTCTACATATGTTTAGTCTGCTTAACCCATTATTAAGTATATACAGTATATAAGTATATATTATATATATATATATATATATATATATATATATAAACAAATATATATATATATATATATATATATATATATATATATATATATATATAAACAAATATATATATATATATATTTATATATTTATATATATATATATATATATATATATATATATATATAAACAAATATATAATATATATATATATATATATATATATATATATATATATATATATATATATATATATATATATATATATATATATATATATATATATATATATATATATATATATATATATATATATATATATATATATATATGAAGGATATACAGTATATAGCTTTAGATCGTAAGGATTATGTTCAGAAGACATTGGATTCTTTGAATACAGGTAGTTACAATATATTGAGAAGTGATCCGAAAAATAAATTTCAGAAAAACGTTATATTAGCTTTAAAAAATTCCAATATTTTAATTGAAAATAACGAAAAGTTCAAACTTAAGGTATCTAATCCGTTAATCCCACAATTTATTCGTTAGTTAAATTGCATAAACCATGATACACTATTCGTTGTTTCGTTCACAACCGCCCCAACATATTTTTTGTCACATTTTTCAATTGATTTTATTGAAAAACATTGTAATTTTATACCTAAATTCGCTATTGAAAATTCGTATGAATTGGTTCGCAATATTAAAGATGTAATTCTACCAGTAAATTCAAAATTATTGTATTGGGGTGTCGTTAATCTGTTCCCAAGTGTGCCACCGAACGATGTATTAAAATTGATAGAAAAGTCACTCAATAATATATTTGTAGATCCAATAATGAAGTCAGACATTCTTCCGCATTTGGAGTTATGTCTGGAACAAAACTATTTTAGTTTTAACGGTCAGTTTTTCAGTATTACTGAAGGTCTGATAATGGAAAATCCGCTTTGTCTCTTATGTGCATAGATATTCATATACATATTAGAGCATACCATCCACAACCATCCGTTGAGCCAACGTTTTCTATATTGGTTCAAATATGTTGACGATATTATTTGTTGCTTTACAGGTTCGAAAAGACAACTTCATTCTTTTCAAAATCTCATCAGCTCGATACACCCCAAAATAAAATTTACATTAGAAGAAGAACTTGACAACTCAATTAATTTCTTAGATATAACAATCAAAAAATTAGATAATAAACATTAGTTCTCTATTTATCACAAACCATCACACACGGTTACAGTAATTCATAAGTTCAGTAATTCATAGTTCGGTTCACCCAATACAACAATGTCATCTACAAAAATGTCTACAAATGTCTACAAAAATATCATCATTTCATAGTATGGTTCATAGACTTGTTGACCTTCCGCTTTCGAACGTTGATTTCAAAAAAGAAAAAAGCTTAATTATGCAAATAGCCTCAAACAATGAATACCAACCGAAAATAATAAACAACTTAATAAACAAAAAACTTTTCAAAAGAGCCGTTTCGGAAGTTTATCGTCTTATTAAAGAGAAGTCAATATATGGTATTTTAACATATATGGGGACACCTAGTTTGAAATTAAAATCACTTTTAGGAAGCTATAAGATTAGTATTTCTTTTCGGACCACTAATATTTCTGGTAAAATAATCGAAAATTATAAATTAAAAATTAATGAATATCAAATGTGTGGGGTTTACAAAATTGAATGTGGCAGATGTGAAAAATTTTATATTGGAAGAACTTTCAGAAATTTCCAAATTAGATTATCGGAACATAAACGTAAATTTGATAAACAGAGAACAGATTCACATTATGCTAAACATTTATTAAAAGGAAGCCATATATTTAGTTCAGAGTTTGAAATATTAAATAGAGAGAATAAAGGTTTCAAGCCAAATTTTCTAGAATCATTACATATTAATGAATTCAAAAATTCGGGACTTTTACTCAATAGCCAGTTAGAGGTAAACACTAGCCCTCTACTTAATATGTTCAATAAGAATATTCCAGTTAGGAGGTCAGATTGATTACCTAAGTTTTAGTTAATTCACATTCAATTTTATGTTTTATGTTCAAAAAAAAATTTTGATTTTTTTCATTTTTACTTAGAAATCTTAGTTGTATATCAGTATATTTCCTACATTTCGTTGGAATACCTGACTTAAGAAATTGATTTTCTATGTTAATCTCTAGGACTACGATCCTTTTGTTGAATATCAGTGTATTCTATGGTCCCCACTCCAAGTTAGTCATACAACAAACCTGGTATGTTCTGTGAAAATAGCTATAAGTACTGACTTTGTAAAATTACACATAGTATTAATCCAGCATTTGGTAAAGAAGTAGTACTTCGAAACGTCGTCATGTGTATTTTATATTATATTATGAAAAATTTTAAATATTGTTGTATTAAGGATATTAATTTTCTCCAAGTATCGGCCTCATCAATTATCAATATACAGTATTATTATATGGTTATTATTAAGAGTATGAAATAGAATGAATATTGTATACTCTTGATAATGGGTTAACTACCCGAAATATATGTAGAGTTTTCAATATATTCAGTAGAACTTGAGCCAAGTGTGTTAATTTTAATTTAATGTTTTCAATATAATGTCTCGCAAAGAAATAAGCGAAATCTCCGTTTCATATATTAATGACAAGTATTTAGTGAAACATTTATATGGTTATTTATTCATTTCAATTCATTTGGAGTTTCATCACTTAACTGCTTCAGAAGATTACTGATTGAGAAACCAACCATAAAATTCGCAAGTTTGTGAAAATAAACGAAACTCACAATTGAAAATAATACAAAGGTATGGTGTGATCGTCTTTCAACTGAAATAAGAGCTTACTCAAAAAGTAACACGGAAATCTTCTTTTCCAATATCAATTATCAGATTTATTGCTTGATAATGTTAAGTTTTATAATGCTTATAATTCATTATGACCATCGTGAAACATATGAGGAATCCTTATAATGAAACCATTTTCTTTCCAGTTCTCAACTTCGTGAATTCGCAGGGATGCCAATCAAAATTAACTCTTCCAATCTAAAAGGGTATATCTCTATTCGCGCCGTTCTTCCGGTTAGCAATTCCTAATTTTCACGAGACACGCTTCAGTTCCAAGCGAAAATAGCCCCATCTAATGGTGCGTTTTATGACGCATTTGATTCTGTTTTAATTGGGATCCGAAACATTCGTGTTTTCTAGAGTTGTATCCTGATATCGCATAGTTCGGAAGGTTTGTTTTGTGAAATTGAAACACTCAGCTGAATTCCACTAAACACTTTCGAAGAATTTATTAATCAACGCTTGCTTCGCGCTAATACCATATCATCAGGAGCTTAAAAAAAACATATAATACGACAAATTTGTACACTAAATAAATAATATTACAACATTTCACTGGCATTTTGAAAATTTTAATCCATATATTATATATCTTATTATATATATATATATATATATATATATATATATATATATATATATATATATATATATATATATATATATATATATATATATATATATATATATATATATATATATATATATATATATATATATATATATATATATATATATATATATATATATATATATATATATATATATATATCTATATTATCATATCTTATATACCCGAAAAATGTCGAGTGAATTGAATGATTTCGTTTGAACAATCCGTGTCTCTATCTGAGATCTATCTATTCTATATATCTGTATCTATATCTATATCCATATATACATATATATATATATATATATATATATATATATATATATATATATATATATATATATATATATATATATATATATATAATATAATATTAATAATAATAATCTTTATTTAAGGTTCTCATTATACAATTATATAGGTAAAACAATAGCAACTATCCTAATTTTGAAATCTATCTCGTCAATTATGTTGACTAAACAAAGATAAAACATTTTCGCACAAAGACCGTAGCTATATATTTATCTATATTATCATATCTTATATACCCGAAACATGTCGAGTGCATTGAATGATTTCGTTTGAACAATCCGTGTCTCTATCTGAGATCTATCTATTCTATATATCTGTATCTGTATATATATATATATATATATATATATATATATATATATATATATAATGATAATATTAATAATAATAACCTTTATTTCAGTTTCTCGTAATACTATTATATAGGTGAAACAATAGTAACTATCCTAATTTTGAAATCTATCTCGTCAATTATGTTGCCTAAACAAAGATAAAACATTTTCGCACAAAGACCGTAGCCTGTAGTGAGTACGAATAATGTCTATTTATATTCTGCGATATTCAATGCCTACATATATATCAAGATATCTATTTTAATTATTATATATATACATATATAATAAAACAATTGTTAAACTGATTTACACATATATTAAAAAGAATACTGCATGACGTACGTTTCGATGAGATTCACCTTTTTCAAATGCTACGTGCAGACAAATGACAATTTCTCGAATACCTATTATAACAACTGTTTTATTATGTTTATCGATTTACATCAAGTATCGGCCTCATCAGTTATTAATTTGAAGTTCAGTGTTTTTCCAAATACATGAGTTTAAGAACGAGTAACCAAGGTATTCCAGCCGCCAAAGCAGCTACGGATGGTAAACTTAGATGGCTGAAAGAAGAACAGAAGATCCTCTTCAAGAAACGAGGCCGTACGTCATGCAGTATTCTTTTTAATATATGTGTAAATCAGTTTAACAATTGTTTTATTATGTTTATCGATTTACATCAAGTATCGGCCTCATCAATTATTAAGATACATTATATATATATATATATATATATATATATATATATATATATATATATATATATATATATATATATATATATATATATGTATCTATTTATTTATTTATATCTATATCTATATCGGTCTCTGTTTCTATCTTTATCTCTATCTGTACCTGTATCTCCTTATCCATCTCTATCCCTATCTGTGTCTATTTTTATTTCTATCCTATCTCTTGTTTCATATCCCTTTCATCATCTCTAATAATTTTCAGTTTTCTAGTTGTGCGGGGAGTTAATAACAATAAAAGAGGAGTTTGATTCGAAAAAAAAATCGAAAAACATTTAAGTTATTCTTGAATTCAAAACTTTTCCATAGTCTATTGAAAAATCTTAATTGTTACTGAAACGAGTGATTCACTTATTATCATCGTACAATTATTGCTAATATTGGAATTTTAGGTTACACACATACATTGTTTGTGATAGGTTTCTTCTAGCAACTATAATCATTATCGCACTAAAAAAAAATAAAGATCTAATGAACAGGATGATAACTGAAAAGGATAATTAACGTATAATAAATGATTAAGGTCGAATTTTCGCACATAAACAAAAGGAGCCTTCACATGACGTTACAATCAATTTTTATTACCATAAGAAAAATATCTGACTTTACATCATTGAAACATCTCTTGATGCGTGCCATGAAGAAGTGGGAATAACAATAGTAATAATTCAAGAATTTATTGATTATTGAAATTTTTCTTTTGGGTTACTACCATTATATTTCTTACAATAGGTTTTTTTATTAACCCGAAAATTTTGCATATCTACTCTGAGCAGGAAAACTGCAATTATTGATCAAACGGAATCAATAACAAAACTGCAACTTTATACATATCGCGATGATATAGCTATTTTAGAAAAGAGTTCAACTATATCATGTTTTTGATTTATAAACTATTTATATAGACTCATTTCAAGTTTTCTCTGCAAAATTCATAATTCAATATGACAGCCTTATGAACAAATGACAGGAAGAGACAAATGAATGTCTGTGCATAGCATAACCAATTTTAAGGCGGAAATAGGAAGGTATATAAAGGTTTTCATCTATGTTGTGTAACTAAGTTAATACGATTTGTGACAGGCCTTCATTCATCACGTGACCCTCTTTTTCCTCATCTTTTGTTGATTAAAGTCTCATAAAACATACATAGACAGCGCGATGTGGAGAGTGTTATACTTTCGGACATAATTGTATTAGTGTTTTGTGTTCCATTCCCTCCAATTCATTTTGTACTTTGGTGGTGACAATTGCTGTTTTTACAATACGTTTTAAGAGGGTCGTTACTTTTGTCGCTTATGACATGTTTAGGTATATATCAGACGGCTGGAATTGTTTCAGTCAATTCCTACTGAAAGTATTCAAGTGGCTTCAATGCATACTGAAATAACATTGCAGGACCAAAATGCTGATGAGCTTGCTATTATGTAATACTGTTTTTATTCAATTAGCATTTTATGTGTATGTCAAATCCTCCTTGGGGTCAAAAATATGAGCCTTTGGCAAAAAAAGGGAAAAAAAAGTGAGGTTCTGAAAATCGACCATATTCGGCTCATTTATACTTCTAATACGTATGAATGTGAACACAAAATATTTTTTATGTATAATGAATATTTCACAAGTTATGGGTTTCTAAAGAATTGATGTAATTGTAAAATCGATTTTTTGAAATTAGTTTTTCCAATTTAACAAATTTACAACAAAACATTTAACATAGCGATTCATATTGGAAAAATACTGTTCTTTTTAGCAATAAAATGAAATTCGAAAAAAAAAATTTTCTTCATGTCCAAAACCGGAAGTAAACTTTTCAAACTTGAATTTCAGTCACTTCAACCAATTTTTTTTTCAATTTTTTTCTCTCAAAATATAGCCTAAAGTATGCTTAAAATATCCTAGAAAATTCAAAATGGGTTCCTTATTAGTTTAGGAGTTATATTGATTAATGTACATACGCGTCGCAATGGCCGTGATATCTGGCGCTAGCTTAGATCGGTTGGTGTGCGCGAAACAACATGTCTTGTATAATTGCTGTGATATAATAATTATAACATGATAAAACAACATTGTAACAACGCAAGAACTAGTTTATTTTGTAATTTTTACAACTTCACAATGGAAATCTACGCTAGAACTGGTCTTTTTCACAAGAAGGCCACTGGTTGTTAAAGTATATATATATATGTATATATATATACTTTATTTTTGTTAACAAAAATAATGTTTTTCATATCAAAAAAAGCCTGTTATTGCTAAAAACTTTCGAAATAAAATATCTTAAACAGGCAATAAATCAATTTCAAGAAAATATATATATATATATATATATATATATATATATATATATATATATATATATATATATATATATATATATATATATATATATATATATATATATATATATATATTGTAGCATGAAAAGTGTTTCTTAAGTATATTTTATCAATTTTTCAACATGATTCGACCCAAACGAGGAAAAGCCACTGGTTCGAGTCATTTCATGCGCAAACCCTAAAAGAACTGTGTTGTGTTGAAAGGTGTGGGAGATTTTGTTGATCTGTGATTAGAAATGAAAACTCGTTTCTTTTCCTTTTCGAATTAGTCGTAGTACACAAAATATCATTTTTGTATTTTGTATTTCATTCTGAAGTTCCTTTTCACTTGTAAGGAAAGTTTATAGTATTGTGAAGGGTTTCCATATTAAGTATCCCTTAGTCCGACCCCTTGGTACAAGAACACGCCATGCAATTCATTCCCAGGCTGACTATAAGTTGTGAATAATTCAGATAATTGAACTTGAATAATCGAATCTGAATAATCAAACTTGGTTAAAAGAATAAGACAGAGAGCAGACAGTAAGCCATCAAAGTTGACAGAAGTAGAACCTCAAGCCCACGTAACCTGAGAAGCTACCCAGAAGTTCATTGAAAAAAAAAAATTCGTACTTTGCCCGTTTTATATTTTTATCTAATTTGTAGAAATACAAGGGAATAGAAATATTTTAATTGAGATTTGACTTTCAATAGCCATCTTTCATTTGAAAATGTATATCGTAAATATTTTCAATTATTTCATCCTTTCATACAGCGTTTCATTGGCGCCCAACGTGGGACACGATAAAGCTTTTCACAGGTGGTGGTCTGTTTGAAGTAAAATTTCAGAAGTCAAGTTTGATTTTTCAGTTAATTTCATCAATAATTTTTAGTTTCTCGATTTTAATTCTGTTGAAATTTTTTATCATAATAACTGTTAGTTACATGAGTTGAATTATGAGCTGGGTATCAGATTAGGTAAAGAAATCCGTGCAAATGTAGATGGAAAACTCAAAACATTGAGGGATTTACTAGCCCAAGGAAAAGAAGATCATAGTTTCAATGAATCACAGGATTTCTTTCCGGTTGATATTGATTTGGGAGAAATTTTACCAACATTAGATGATTAAAGTAATCTTATTAACTTCAATCAGTTAATTGAAAAGTTAATGAAAATTAACTTCATATTCAATTGAAACAGATTTCAAAAGAATCAGTAAAAGATGGTCACATTGGTCGCGTAGAATTAATCGACTACAACCAGAAATTCCTGAACATGCAGAATTGAAACAAAAATATATGCTTCGGCTCTGTAAGCTGCAGTACGATTTTGCGGATTTCAAGCAATACTAATTCAACCGACGACGTCTACACCTGTCAAATTGACAGATCCTTCAGTTATTCTCTAACAGTCATTTCAAATCTAGGAAAGTACCCATATATAAATGGGTATGAAAAAAATTTCAGGTAGAAAATTGCTATTATCATTTTCCCAATTAGTGGAAACTTTGAAAATTTCTCGTTTTTGTGACAACACGGATTTATTCGAATTCGCATCAGGTCTTTTTGAAGGTGATGCTTTGTGCTACTATCATAATAATTTTATTAAAAATACCTTTTATTCATGGGATCTAGTAGTAAACGGTTTAAAGGAAACGTTTTTGGGAAGAAATTATGATAAAGAATTATTAGAGGAAATAAAGTCTATGAAACAATGCCAAGGGGAGTCAGTTAGTATTTTTATAACTAAAATGGAGGCATTATTCTATAGAATGACGATCTGACCAACTGAGATCGAAATTATTGAAATTATTAGGGCAAATCTAATGCCAGATTATGTCATAGCTTTAGTTCTTCAAGATAATAGTAGTGAAGCGCAGCTCACTTCGCTTTGTAAGAGGATTGAATATATATTAGGGTTGAATTTGGTGAGTCATCGTCTATCTAAATCTTGCTCGATTGCCTAATTTTCAAATAATAGTAGTATTAAATGTTGGAATTGTACAGGCATAGGTCATTTATTTGCCGGCTGTAAGAGTCCTAAAATAGGAATATTTTGTTATGGTTGTGGGTTTAAGAATGTAACACGTTCAAAGTGCAAGAATTTTTCAAAAAACGCACATGCTGGATAAAAGCGTAAGACGTAAAGCAGCAAAAATTTACAAAATTACCTGCACCTTACAGCCAGAACAAAAGACCATAAATTCACTGAACATCAAAAATTGGGAAACCTAGCTTAGCATAGTATATTCTCCAATTAAGACTATCTGTAATAACGGTAACATTGATTCGCTTGTACAATCTGATAAGGCTTTTTCTGTTTGTCATCTCTTACAAAAAGTAGAAGGTGGTTACAGGCCCTATCTCAATGTTTCAGCTCTTTTAGATACAGGGAGTAAAGTTTCCATAATAGGTTCTCATGCACTATATTTGTTAAAATTGTTAAATCTCTCTCTGAATTATAATGAATCTGCAAATTTAACTACAGCAGACGGTCCACTACAAAGTAAACTAGATTTTGTGTGGTTGCCGTTGCGTGTAAATTCTATTATGAAGGACATCAAAGTTGTTTTAGTTCCATTGATATCTCAAAAACTAACATTAGGTGTATATTTTTTATATATTAGTAGGTGTATATGTTTAAACGTTCAACATAGTTGTAGATATTTCTAGATTCTCTTATGATACCTCTACCTCGTCGATAGCTACCATTCTGTTCACCCTGTTGAAACCTTCTGTTATATTCAAAAAGTAAAGTTATATATAGAACTATATAAATCTATTGGGCCAGACGATAAGACCAGTAGAACTCACTTGCTAACACATTCTATAGTAACTGAAAGGCCACCAATTCGACAAAGGTAATATCCATTTTCAACAGCTATGCAATCTATGTTGAATGAGCAAATCGATGAGGTGTTCAGGTTAGACATTATTGAGCCTGAGAGACTATGCGCTCCTTGGTCATCGCCTTAATGGCAATCACCAAACCAAAAAGGGGTAGTGTAAGGGTGTTTTCTAATGGGCGAAAATTGAATTCTGTCACCGTGCAAGATTCGAACCCGATGCCTTTAACAGACACCATTTTCGGTAAAGTTAGGAACGCTTCCTACATATCGTCTGTAGATTCGAACTCTGCTTTTTTTCAAACACCTTCGGATGAAGAGTCAAAAAAAAACTACTTTCTCTGTGCTAGGGAGAGATTTATTTAGCCACTTGTCGTTTGATGAACGTGATAATTGGTGTAAACTTGGAACTTCTGGTTTTCTATTATTTAGAATATATAATTATATTCACCCCTGATTTTGAAACTCATCTGGTAATCCTTAAAGAGCTTTATGATAGTCTCAAGGAGGCAAATTTAACAGTGAACTTTGTCAAATGTCATTTCTGTCGTCCGTCATTAAACTTTTTGGGTTTTGTAGTTGCTTCATAAGGGTTAAGAACCGATCCGGAAAAGGCCAATTCTCTTTTCAAGTATCCAATACCGCTGAATAAAACTCAAACTAAACGCCTATAGATTTGATGAGTTATTACTGTCGATTTTTGAAGGATTCTGCCAAAGTTTTTGCACCTATTTCAGATATGTGAGAGGAAAGAAAGAATGGGCAATTTATAGCATGCACTACACAGGCAGATGAAGCATTTGTTGACATTAAAACCTTACTGACTTTCTGATTCCTTAAAACCTTACTGATTCTATTTGGCCAATGATGCACCCGAATATTCAGTAGGAAGTGTGCTGTTTCAAGAAAGTCACGGTGGGTTATTCTTATGGTAGTAGTTTTGGACTGTCCTGGTCGATTGGTCGCGTAGAATTAATCGACTACAACCAGAAATTCCTGAACATGCAGAATTGAAACAAAAATATTTGCTTCGGCTCTGTAAGCAGGAGTTCGATTTTGCGGATTTAAAACAATGCAAATTCAACCGACAACGTCTACACCTGTCAAATTGACAGATCCTCCATTTATTCCCTCACAGTAATTTCAAAGCCAGGAAAGTACCGATATATAAAGGGGTTAAAAAAAATTTCAGGTAGGAAATCGCTAATATCATTTTTCCAATTAGTGGAAACTTTGAAAATTTCTCGTTCTTGTGACAACACGGATTTATTCGAATCAGCGTCTGATCTTTTTGGAGGTGATGCTTTGTGCTACTAGCATAATAATTTCATTAAGATTGCCTTCTATTCAAACAGTTTAAAAAAAACGTTTCAGGGAAGAAATAATGAAATAGTGATAAAGAATTATTAGAGGAAAAAATGTCTTTGAAACTCTAAGGGGAGTCAGTTAGTATTTTTATAACTAAAATAGAGGCATTATTCTATAGAATGACGATTCGACCAACTGAGATCGAAATTGTTGAAATTATTACGGCAAATCTAATAACAGATTATGCCAATATAGATTTGATGAGTTATAATTGTCGATTTTTGAAGGATTCTGCCAATGTTTCTGCACCTATTTCAGATATGTTAGAGGAAAGAAAGAATGGGCAATGCATAGCATGCACAATACAGGCAGATGAAGCATTTGTTAACATTAAAACCTTACTGACTTTCACTGAAATTCTCTCTTGTCCAGAATTTTCAAAGTGATTCTATTTGGCCACTGATGCATCAGATTATTCAGTAGGAAATGTGCTGTTTCAAGAAATTCACGAGAACACCCTATCGCGTATTTTAGTAAGTCGCGTAACAAGTACCAACGTGATTCTTCGACTGAAAGCTTTTATCTATTTTGCTGTCTATTGAACGCTTCCGTCGCTATAAAGAAGGTACAGAGTTCACAGTTATTAGAAATAATTCCTCTTTAACGTGGTTACATAGTATGGAAAATCTGTCTCCTAGATTGGCGAAGTGGATATTTAAATTGTCGGGTCGCAAGTTCAATATCTTGCACCGTAGTGGTTTTTTAAATGACGCAGCTGATTCTTATTCTCGAATACAAGAGTCTGTGGATATTTCCGTCTTAGATATGAATATTTTGGAACCTGATAGATGGTTTGAATGTATGTTAAATAATGTAGTTAGAAATCCTCAACGGTATCCAGATTTTCAAGTCAAAAATGGCATTTTATATAAACATATTTTATAGAAAACTTTGAAAAATATCGTGATGAGCTTACAGTAGCACACCTAGGGGTTTTTGAAACTTTGTTTCGAATTTGTGAGCTGTATTATCGGCCTAGAATGCGGAAGAATGTATATAATATTAATAATAATAATAATGAGGACTTTATTCCCTTTCATACACTAATTGTGTTACAACAGTGAGAGGCGTGGTTTAGCATAGATTTTCTTACTCAACCTCTTGAAACAAAAAAGAGAAAAAAAATAATAAAAATGATTATAAACTCAACAGTGATAATAGAATATCAAAAAAAAATTCAATGAAATATCAAGTAAACATAATTTAACAATAATTTAACAAAATGAATATGACAACCTCTGTCAAATTGATAACCTTATATAATGAAAGAAATGGGAAAAAAACAAAACAAAAAAAGAGTTACAAAGTCTGTTACATGAAGTCTGTTGAATGAACTGATCCAGTTTTACTGGGCAGATAAGAGCTGGTATTTAACCTTCTTAATCCTGAAAGAAAAAAACCTTTTATGTTACTATCTAATGTATTATGAATTGAGGTCCCTTTATATGTGAAAGATCTTTTAAAAATGTGTTGTGTTGACTCTTCCCAATATGTTTTGGGTATATAAAACGTGTACGAAACTGTGTTTCGTGTTTTATATATTAATTTTTCATATATCTCTTCAAGTACTTTCATCTTTAACTTGAACTACGCCGTTCTGACGATAGGCAATAACTTTGAAACATATGTAAACGGCTGTTATATAGAAAAATGTGTAGGTTTTCAACGTAAGTTTCTTTTACTTAATCTTTAAAAATGTTTAGGCGAAGCTAAAGTAAATGAAAGGTACAAACATGTCTGATGTTAACATGAAATTTAGTCTACGATGGGGGTAAATGGGTATTCCAGATAAAAGAATGCGATGTACGAATGAACTCAAATGAAAAAGGAATAGTTGGTCAATCTCAAACCACCCTAGCTGAACGATTCTAGCAGATACAATTTCGTATTTTCGTATTCTGAAAACAAACCTACAACATGAATTTTGAATGCGTTGATTTCTATTCTTGGTGCTTTGGTCGCAAAAAGGATAAATAAGAATCAAACCATAATGCAACATTGGAAAACCCATCATCTTCGAGTTTTTTAAGTTATTCGAAACTTAGAACACCTACACTCATATACAAAGCCTTAAGACCCATGTAGCATTTTTCTACTGTAAGTAGCAAATGATCATGGAAGCGCAATTTAGTATCCATAATAATTCCTTGATTTCTAACTGCACTCTTTGGAGTTAGGCCCACTTCATCAATTTTAATTGAAATATAAATACTCATGCACAATCGATCTTTTAGTATCCGAACTGAATACTTGTAGATTGCATTTAGGATGCAACTTCAGATTGAGCTCTTTAGAGAAGAAGGAAATATTACTCAAGTCTTCATTTATATGAATTAAATATTCTTCAACTACATTCGAATGGAAAGGAAAGTATAATTGGGAATCATCCGCAAACGCATGATACTGACAATGATTGATCCCACTGAAAAGGTCACCTGTATATATAAGATACAGAATTGGGCCGAATATCGACCCCTGCGGGACACCTTATATTACAGGTAACGTCCTTGAAAAGAATTTGCAGCTTTATATATGGATATCTATTGCAGTAAAGAATTGCAGCTTTGCACATAACAAACAGTGATCAATTGTATCAAAAGCCTTGGAAAAGTCCAATAAGATCAGAGCAACTACAAGTCCTTGATCCAAAAATTCATAACTTCGAGTAATTGCGACTTTTTCTAAAATCTTTGACAATGCCGGTAAAATACTGACATGACGCAAGTCGTTCAGAGTTTGAGCATTAGGAGATTTTGCCAAAAGAAGAATGATCGCGTGCTTCCATGAATTGGGGAAGAGATTCTGCTGGAAACAAGAATTAACAATATGAGTTATATGAGGGACTATATATGGACAACAAAGTTTCAACATCCTAACAGAAATGCCTTCAGGTCCGAGGACATTTGACTTCAGAGACCTTATGTGGTAAGAGATCTCTTCCATAGTTGTGAGTTTAATCTGGAATTCCAAATTATCCTTGAATCTATTTGCACGATAATATTCTGATGCAGGTTTACAACAATCATAATTATATGATATCGGCTGGACAAGATATATAATATCTCATGGACATTCCTGATAGAGGCCTGATAATTATGACGTTTTCAATTTTTAAATTAAGGCTGTTGATGGTTTTCCATGATTGTTTATTATCGTGAACTCTCGACTAGTAATTCAAATATGCTGTCTTTTCCGAGCGAACTGCCGAGGTAACAATATTTCTTAAATCTTCATAATATAAGAAATCATGCACGGATCTACTTTTTTATACTGTGATAGTGCCTGATTCCTAAGTTTCATCATGGCTCTAACATTAATGATGAGCAAGAGAGCAAAAGGTTTGCTAATTTTCGCTGTTTCAAATGACGTAAGTTTGTTGAATGAAGAAAGTATAAAGTCACTAAACACAGAGATATTACTATCGACATCTTGTTAGTAAAATATATCATTTAAAGGAATAAATTCAATGGACTATGAATCTATTCTGTGATAGTTCATATTTAAATGAGAGGTAATAATAAAAACTTGTCTAAAAATCACTGACTGAACAATTCTTTATTCGACTAGTTTCGCCTTTTAGAGCATTATCAAGAATGATCATTCTTGATAATGCTGTAAAAGGCGAAACTAGTCGAATAAAGAGTTGTTCAGTCAGTGATTTTTAGACAAGTTTTTATTATTACCTCTCATTTAAAGGAATGTTTTGCAAATCGGAATAAAATTCTACCTCATTTGAATATTTGATGTGGTTGGCGTTTACTTGATGTAAATCCATTATAATTGAATAAAAACTTAAATTCAAACATCTGAACTCATGATTTACACTTTATTGACTACATAGCATGACGCGTTTCGTTGTTAAAAACGACTTCTTCAGATACTAACAGCATAATAACCTCTAATAACAGAATTTAAGTTATTAATAACTCATTTAAGTTATTGAAATCTTAGTATGTCACAAAACTAGGTTCTATTTTAGGAACTTTCAGATTAACCCAGCAGTATATCAAATGATGATCGGATAAAGAATTACTTAATACTCCGACATCAGTAACCATTTCTGGAATATTGGTAAAAATCAGATGAATCAAAGATTCGCTCGTACAAGTCAATCGCGTCGGTTGAGAAATCAACTGTTTAAACTCATATGACAGCGCATAATCACTGAGTTTATTGTTTCCTATCTGATATATGTTAAAATCTCCCAATATAAAAATGTTATCGCATTGGGGTGTCATATACTGACAGAAACAGAAAAGGAAAACCAAACAATATACGGTTACATAGTGGACAATATCAGTTTTCAGATCACTTAAAGTTCCTTGGGATATACATTGACATCTTTTTAAAATGGAGAGTACACACTGATTATGAAAAACAAAAACTGAACAAAATTAATTTCGCAATGAGAACAGTCAGTAAATATATGAATGAAAAAACTTTGAGAGTATTATATCACGCAAATTTTGAATCAACTCTACGATATGGGATTATATTTTGGGGCACGGAGTATAATTTGGAGGGTATTTTTATAGTTCAGAAAAAGGTAATGAGAATAATTTATGAATTACATTTTAGAAAATCCTGTCGTGGTTAATTTAAAAAAAAATTTTTTGACGGTGTTCGGTTTATATATATATATAGTGGATTGTTGAACTTTTTCAATTTACAACAGGGAAAGGTGCATAGAAAGCAGCACAGAATCGTGGTATAATACAAGATCGTTAAATTTTCCAACACACCGTTTAAGTCTGACGGAGAAAAGTCCTTCATATATGTGCGTGAAACTCTTCAATAAACTAACGAATGAAATTTAGGAAATGAAAATAGCAAACAATTTGTAGAGAGGGAAACACCATTGATACAAAATGAGCCCTACAACTCAAACGAAATTTTCACTATGTGTGTTAAAGCTAATAGTTGTTTATTTGTAGGAAATCTGGCCCGATTGTTTGACGCCATTTGTTTAATTCTTGAATGTAGACCATTACTGTGATGTATGTGAAGATTATACAAATGAAGCTTATTATTATTATTATAATTGTTATTATAGGACAGTAGATCTTCAAAAAATTCCATGAGCAACCTTTCTGTCTTAGGAATTTCTACAGAGCGAGATTGAGTTCTATAAATAATTCAAACGAGAATAATTTCCTTTGTGAGATGAATGCGCACACACATACACTCTAAAGAATAATTTTTTCGAAATCAGCTAAGACACCTACCCACCTAAGACATTTCTTGAAATAAATGCCCACCCCACCACCAAGTCCACCAACCCTATCTTGCCGTAAGAAATTATAGTTAGGTATTTGTAGAGCTTCTATGTGAGAAATGCCGTTCAGCCAAGTTTCCGTATACATCATTATCGAAGGAAGTAATTAGGCCTTGAAATTCATCGAAATGAGAAGAGAGCGATAATAATAATAATAATAATAATAATAAATTGTCTTTATTGCCAAATTTCACAAAAATAGAGGCGAAGTCTAGCTAAAAGCTACTCCACTTAACCTCTTTATATAAAAATAATACATGAAATGGATCATAAATTCTCGATCGAACCGAGAACCGAGAAGATGACCAATTTTTAGTGAAAGACTACTGTCCATAATTGATCTTCAATTGGAAAGTCTTTGAACAATTCATCCGATAGGGACAATCAACACTGTTTACGATATGTAAAACATCAACTTCAAAACTAGACCTTGCATTCAACACCTTACAGTTATTGCAACATAATGATTCCGATATTCAATTCACCCGGTCATGAGCTTCCGAACAGTTAGAATATACTGAATTTTTCTACTTAGAGTCTTTTCTGAAATGACCAAATCTCCAACAGTTGAAACATTCATGAAAACTAAAGTGCTTCCGAATCCAACATTTTTTTTCCAGGAAATGCACAAAAAACCATTTTGGGTGATACATTCGAATACAGATGGACTGTATCCTGAAGTAATATTATATATTTTTTTATATTTCTAATTAGTTATATATTTAACATCGCTAGAACTAGTAAAAATTAAATCATTACGTTGAATATCATCAGCAAATTTTCACTAAGAGCAAATTCTAGTTCGACGTTGAACACCACAAGCTTAGCGTTACGCTTCTTAGGCTTCATAAGTTGAAAACTAGAAGACAGACGCTGGTTTAAGTCCTGCTTCAATTTGTTGAGGGAATTCATACCATCGCAATTTATCAATAATCCAGTTTTCAGTAATTTCGTATTGACAACATTAGCATTAATAGACCAGGCTTCACTTTGGATTTGACGATATCTTCAAACATTGTATTTGATAAATTTGTATGAATTGTATTTGATCATTAATTTATTATTTAATTGGTATTTTAAGGTACATTTTTCTTCGAGTTCTCTTCTTTCTTCTTCTACGCCACCACTCCAGACTTCTTTATTCTAATTTTCATGAATTTCATATTCTGCTATTTATATTCCATAATATCATTTCAGCTCCAATTGTTTCTCAACTTCACTTCCAAAACTTCTTGGCTTGGCGTCCCTAATTCAATTGATCTTATTTCTTTTGCGTCTGATATATTTCGCAGCATTCTCTGATGTCATATTTTTGAATTTCGTGCATTAAGTTGACTTCTGTGATTCTCCATTCAATTTCAATTTATATTTTCTATTGTGTGCTTTTGATTGAGGTTATGTTTTTTGACAGTTGTAAACAATTCCATATTCATAAATGAAAACATGTAGATATACAATATTTGAGGATTTCGAAAAAACATTAAAATAAAATTATATTATTTGGTTAGGTGAAATACATTTGAAATATGTTCATTATATATATTTGAATTTCCAAGTTACTGTTCCAAATTAACTACTTTTTATTATTGATTTGACATTTAGATCGATTGACATGATCAAATTTTAGAAGTGGATTTTACAAATACATTATATGAATATTATTATGAGACAAGAAATGAGTTATCAAATAATACATAATTATAAAGAATCAAACTAAATGAACATTACATATTCAACATACAAAACTGTATGTATGTTAATATCTTACATAATGAAATAAAATATTTGAAATATGACTACGTCGAAAGAATCAGTTTAGAAGCATCACTATGGGAAAAATTGAACCTTATTTATTTTCATATCATTAAAAAGATTGTGAGATCATAATTTATCAATTCTGATTTGAATGAAAAACTTTATTTTAGGCCCCAGGCAATTGCCCTATTCGCCACTCCTTAAGGCCGCCACTGATGCTCATAATAAAAAAAATCGTGGAATGCATCTCACAAGTATTTGAAAATTTCACATTTTCAAATGTTTTTTCGAGAACGATAAATGAAAAACAATAATTATTAGATTTTAAAAAAATCCTTGTAAAAAGGCATTTTCTTGATGTTTCGTCTTTAAAGGTTAAGCACAATGAACTGAAATGTATATCGACTTCTGGTAACATTTAAGAAACATACAAATAGAAAATGTCCGATTAATGTTAGTATAATACTGAGATATCGGAGTGAATGTAATCGTTGTTTCATTTGAATTTCATTATCATAATACTGCTCATTAAAACTATATTTGAATCACATCTTTTGTTATGTGTTTTAAAGAGTGTAAATGAGTAAATGTGTGAAAATGAGTTTCAGCGGTTAGATAATTAATGAAATGAATGAGTAATATCCAAAGCTGAAGCGCTCAAAAAATATTAGAAAAATTAAGAAATTGTGGGTTTGTGAGCGATGTACATTACCCATCTCTTGTACTCACTATTTGTATCTACTTGAATTCTTTAAACCTTTATATAAATTTATAACAAATTTATGAGAGATTCAAGCCGGGATCTCTTCAACGGGAGACCTTCGCTCTCTCCACGAGGCTAAAAAGGCGATCAGTTGAATGATTGAAATGAGTAAGAATAATATAATAACTTGATAACTAATTGATTCAAAGTTTGTCTTCATATACCTTCAAACATTCGCAATCTCAAGAAGAGTCGTCAAAACTAAATCATTCTATAAGTTAATTAGAACAGAAAAAAGCTATATCCCGGCTTGGTTACACTAATAGATACCACGTGATTTGTGCAACCGTTGTAGAATCTCACTGATTACTCAATTTGTATGAGAAAGAGAACCTCTTCCGTGATTTCGCTATCACAAACCGAACGCAATTTGTGCGCAGTGCTAAAAGTGAATTTATCAGGAAAGCCTTTAATCGAACCCCAAATGAAATTCTGGTTTCATTATGAGGCTTTTTCGATATATACATTTATTCGGAAACAGAGTTGAATAATTCATGAGCTTATTGAATTGGAAATATTTTCGGTGTCGAGAATATCAAATTGAAACATTCTGTGTTGCTTTAAAATGGTGGAATGTGGATAAATTAAATTTTCATTCTTTTGAAAATGAATGCATCCAATCTATGAGGAGCTTTCAGTTTCAGTTACCATTCGAAATGAATAAAAACCGAGGACTGCATTTTCGATTCATGATAGCAAGCGTGTGTGATAAATTATTGGAAATGGGGCATGATATGCACATAGAGGCTTAATCTTGTTTAACAGCTATTGAGAGTTTGAAAGAGTGATGAAGCTTCATTAAAGAAGACGGAAAATTTAATTGATTCAATATGAAAAGGACCATTCACAAATTGCGTGGGGGAGAGAGTATGCATCTCAAACTTACTACTTGGACGGCCACTTCGGAATTATTTCAAACAACAATGATTTCGTACTGTGAGGACAATAATCAAGAAGTTCATGTCCTATGGATTATTTTCAAAATTTGAATAATTTCGTTTCTTGACTGAGATTGAATTCTCGCCTAACTCTTGGTGAAACATAATTGAATATTAAAATAAATTAAACTCTTGGCTTAATGTTTCACGATTTATTTAACAATATGTGTAGTCAACATGTTTCGAGCGTTAGCTCATTTTCAAGACTAAACTACTATAAGGAACGTACAACACATTTATATCTACACAATAGATGTGAGTAGGGATGATAATTGAAAATATACTTGTTCATTTACAATTTCTTCTTTTCTCTTCCAAGCTCTTGAAATAAGCAGTTCTTTAATTTATTTTAATGTTAATTTCGTTTCTACCCTTCTTTTCAGCTGGCAGTCGAATTAATTGATGAAATGATATGCATAATACTTCATATTTATACATGTTTATAATTATTGAATTATGTCCTGTTTTCAGTATCTTCTGATTCGAAATAAGATAATGTAAATTGATACGAAATAAAATTTCATTCAACTATTGAAAGTGCAGTAGTATAAATGTACTTTCACATAACAGAAATCGGAAATACTTCCAAGCATTGCCATATTGAAATAAAATGGAATTCATTTTCAATATATATATATATATATATATATATATATATATATATATATATATATATATATATATATATATATATATATATATATATATATATATATATATATATATATATATATATATATATATAATTAGTAGAATATGATGAGTTCTCGGCAAAAGTAGGGCCAATATAATTGATACACAACCAATATATTAACCTTGTCTATATTTCGAACATGTTTACATTCTTCATCGGGACTCTGAAAAATGAGTCAATAATCATATGTTAAAGAAACCGAACTGTCAGGAAACACAGACAAACGTCACTAAGGATCACAGAGTGTCAAGTGCAAAACTCTCTGTCAACTGTCACCACAAGTGAAAGAACACAAAACATCACACAAGACTCAGGAATTGTTGCTAGGCTTATCGAATTTTCTTCGAGAGCAGATAACTATAGATGCAACTGAGCCTAGCAATATCTGTTTTTTTATTAATGCTATCGCCATTAGCATTAATATGGCACATTTCCAGAAATACTCTCTTCTGTTAGCCACTAGCTATATCCAGGATTTTTAAATTATTGAAGTCAAAGTGATGTCCCATCTTTGCCGCATGGAGGGCCAAAGCACATTTGTCTGGGTGGAGTCTTATATCACTTTTATGGAGAGTAATTCTTCGCTTGATGTTCTACGAAGTTTGACCTATGAACACTCCTCCACAATCTAAGCATGGTATACCATATATATATATATATATATATATATATATATATATATATATATATATATATATATATATATATATATTATTATTATTATTTCGATTGTTCCCCATGAGGAGAGTGACTGAACTTGAATTCGCAATCATTAGGAATTTTGCTTCATCTTTTTTGCCTCCCAAAAACGCTTCATCCTCTCTGAATGCTCTTTCTTCCGTTCATCTGTCCACTTTACTCCAGGTTGACGATTTACTTATTTTTTATATTGATCTGTTGTAGATCCTCTTGGACCTCTTTTAGCCACTCTGTTCCGCATTTACTATTCATAATTATATTGAGTAGTTTCTTCGGTATTCTGGACTGTTTCATTCTGTAGACATGTGCATAGAACTTTGCTCGTCGTTTTCTGATTTCTTCCGTTATCGTATTTGTCTTTTGATACAGTTCATTTTGAGGTCTTTTCATCCAAATACCGTTTCTATTGATTGGCCCGTAAATCTTTCTGAGAATTTTTCGTTCTTCTTTTTCTATTTCTCTAATTCTTGAATGGCCGCCAATAACCATTGTTTCCGCTGCGTAGATTGCTTCTGGAAGAATCGTTGTGTTATAATGCCTCAATTTGGCTCCTTTCGAAATGCACTTTTTGTTATAGTGAGCCCATGTTAGTTTGTAGGCCCATTGGAGCTTGGTTATTCTCTGTTCATTAGCGATTCGGTTTAAACCTGAGGACTGTATAACTTCCCCGAGGTATTTAAAATGGCCTACTTGCAGAATTTCACCATGTTTTGTCATAAGAGAAGATTTATATTTTGGTTTTCTTTCCATGTATTTGGTTTTATCATAAGAAATTTGTAACCCGGTTTTCTGCGCAAGTTCATGTAGTTTTTCCACGGCGCGAATGGCTTCAGTTCTGTTGTCTGTGATGATAGCAATATCGTCTGCAAAGGCGAGACATTTGACATTTATGCTATTTTCTTTTTTGATACCCACTTGTATGCCCTTCACGTGAAGTTCCCATTCCCTTATGATCTTTTCTAAAACAATATTGAAAAGAATTGGCGAAAGTCCGTCCCCCTGTCGCAAACCGGTTTTGATTTCAAAGGGATCTGATATTTCGCCCATAAATTTTACCTTGGAAGTTGTACCTGTAAGTGTCTGTTTTATAATTGTTCGAGTCTTTCGATCGATTCCAAATTCTTTCATGATTTCGAAATAGGTTTCGCGGTCTACCGAATCATATGCTTTTTTGAAGTCAATGAATGTGATCACTGTATTTCCACATTTCCTCATCTGTAATATCGTCTTCAAAGTCCAGATCTGTTCAGCACATGATCGGCCTTTTCTGAATCCAGCCTGGTATTCCCCAATTAGTGGATCCGCTTGGTGTTCTACTCTGTTTAGGAGTGCTTTAGAAAGTATTTTGTACGCAACCGGGAGTAAGGAAATTCCCCTGTAGTTATTGATATCCATTTTTTTCACTCTTTTTGTGCACTGGATGTATCAACGCGCATTTCCAATCCTCTGGTATCTGTTCCGTTCTCCAGATTTCTGATATTGAATGATGAAGTTTTTGGGTCAAAGTAGTATCGTTCAGTTTCCAGAGTTCCGCAATAATCCCATCTTCTCTTGCTGCTTTGTTGTTTTTGAGTTGCTTGATAATTGCCGTAATCTCTTCCATATCAGAGGCTTGCGAGTCTGGATGCGTAAACCCCGAAAAGTCGAACAAAGTTTTTCTTGGGGTGGACTGCAGTTGAGAAGGGTGCTGAAATATTCGGCTAACATTTTGCAGTTTGTTTTTTGCGCCATCGGATTTTCTGAAGCAAAGAGTGTGCGCTTGGTATCCTCGCAAGTTTTCTCTGAAAGTTCTGTAAAAATCTCTAATATTATTATTGGTGAAATCCTTCTGTATTTCGTGACACCTATTATTATCGTATCTCCGTTTTTCTCTTCTAATTACTTTGGAGGCCTGTTTTAGAGTTGTAAGGAAATTCTCCCAGTTTTCCTCATTTTTATGGCCGTTTTTATGGAATTTTTTCCATGCAGTTATTCTCTTGTCGACTGCTTGGTCGCAGATTAAGTTCCACCAGCGGTGTTTCCTGGTGCGAGGAGGTTGTCCTAGTGTGATGGCTTTCTGAATATTATTTGTAAGGATTTCCCAATTCGTCGATTCTTCCTGATTGATTTGTGCAATGATTGTATCCTTGTGAAGTTTCAGATATTCTGGATCGGACCTAACTTTTCTGGGTGTAAATTTTTTATTTCTGTTGGGTTGAAATTTTGTTTTTATTTGGAAGAGATAGTGATCCGAATCAAAGACTCCTTTACGAGTTCTAACATTTAAAATTTCCTTCACGTTGTTCTTGGAAATTTCGACATGATCAATTTGATATCACCCTGCTTGAGACTGGGCGATCTCCAAGTAGTTAGCTTATATGCAGGTTTTTGAAATTGAGTACTCATGATTTTGAGTTAGAAGTTCCTACAGAACGCGATTAACCTTTCACCGTTCTTGTTGGTACGTTTGTGTTTAGTATGGGGACCCGTAGTGTCTCTGAATTTCCTTTCTTTACCTAGCTGTGCGTTAAAATCTCCTAGCAAGATTTTCACGTGGTGTTTTGGTATTTTATTGGTTGTTTCTTCCAATGTTTCCCAAAAATCTTGTACGCTTTCTGGAACGGTTTTGTTGTGGTGATTAATGGGAGCGTGCACGTTGATTAAAGTTTAAGCTTTATTAGCTGATTTGATAGAAAGCAACGAGACTCTCTCGTTGGGCGATGTGAAATTAATAACCGAGTCTAGTATGGAATTGTGTATCGCGAATCCGGTACCTAAAAGCGGTTATTTGCCCATTACTTTCACGGCAGGTTTCCCCTTGTAGATTCTGAAACTGTCGGTGTCGAAATGATTCTCGTCCATGAATCGTGTTTCTTGGAGAGCGGTGATTTTGAGATTGAACTTTCTCATGGTGTTGGTGAGCTTCTTCAGTTTACCTGTTTTAGCGAGTGTTTTAACGTTAATTGTACCGATGTGATATTTTTGTTTGATCTTGAGATAATGGAAGGTTTTTGAGAAGCTCCGATTCTTCCCCGCATGGTGTCCCTGATCCCCCAGAACCCGATGATCAGGTGAAGCCAGTCTTTCGACTGGTGCCTGGGGTAGTGATACTTTGATCTTGTTTTCCATCATGCGTTCAAGCTGAATAGAGCTGAGTGGTGGTCTCAATTGAGACCACAGGGGGTACGACTCGATTTTTGAGTTCGAGAAGATTGAAATACAGCCGCCTCAACTAGAGAAACAGACGCTGACCACTGGCTCAGATACTGAACAGACGCCAATGGATTTGTTCAGTTAGTTTTTGGTCCGCCCTGTGTATCAGTGTCTCCTATATCTAGGAGACTTTCCCCTATCCGCCACCTGGGGAGGCGCCCGATGGGGGTACTAACAACCCCACACGAGATATATATATATATATATATATATATATATATATATATATATATATATATATATATATATATATATATATATATATATATATATATATATATATATATATATATATATATATATATATATATATATATATATATATATATATATATATATATATATATATATATATATATATATATATATATATATATATATATATATATATATATATATACGCTATCAAAGTGCATTATAGTTTTCTTGACGAATGATTCTAACAAATATTCTAGTGGAGCTGGCTATGTGAAACATGAACAATGCGATGTTTCCATTGTCCTTCTAGGAATCAGTGTTAGAGAATAATAGTTTCTCCATTATCTTTCAAGGAAAAAATGTTGAAGAACTTTGAAATCGTTGACTACATTTATTGAAAACGTGAGACAGTATACTGTTTCGTGCTACAAGGTACTCATCAGTAACGCCACGTTCAACGAATGAAAGGCAACGACTTCAATCCTCACATAACCTCTAGTCCATTTCAAGACAGAAATAGAGAGTTAGTCGTATGCCTCTATAATGCATAGATTAATGTACATCTCAAATCTAAGAATCAATGAAAAGCACATGAAGACATCTACATTGAAAGTTTTACACGTCCTTATCAATCAAGATACTACATTTCACAAGTCTAGATAGTTGGGCCAAATTCATCTGATTTGATTAAGTAATGCGCCATCTAGTTTGTGGTTGTAGAATGGCTCGTTGTCAATTTTCAAAACATGTTAGAAATTCACTACAACTAAAATTGTGTACTATTCACGCAGTGAGTCAGTACACAATTGTTGTGTCAATCACACCACGTTTAACGAATGAAAGGCAATTAAAATCCTCACATAACCTCTAGTCGATTTTGAGGCATGACTGATGAGTACCTTTTAGTACGAAACAGTATACTGTCCCACGTTTTCAATAAATGGAGGCATCGATTTCAAGATTCTTCAACATATTTCCCATGAAAAATAATGGAGAATCTATTATTCTCTAACAGTGATTATCGAAATATCAAATTATTTCAATTAGAACCCTCAGGGAGCTCTCTACACAAATAATGTGAATTTTAATAATGTTTCATCATTATTATGAATCATCAGTCCATATTTAATCTATCAATCAAGAACTTTCAAATGCCCATAGGTGGTATACCAAATTGAGGGGAGTTTTTCTCAGTGAAAAATTCACGTGAGCTCCCTCTATCGGAGAAAAGACGTATAAACTCACCCTAGCGTTCAAGATTCCTACTTATGACAACAGTAGCTCGAGTGAAAGTCTTTGTAGACATTTCATCCGAACATTACAGAAAACTGTCCGCAATGTGTAAGAATAGTCACATGCCTAATCGCTCCAGTAGGCAAAAGCTATCTGAATCACAAATCATTCAGTACAAGTAAATGTAGTTTGTGTAGACAGCTACCTGAGACGTTGAAATATTTTGATATTTCGATTAAGAATCTCAGTATTTACTAGTATTGAATGATTTGTGAATCTTTAAACTATATATATATATATATATATATATATATATATATATATATATATATATATATAGCTCAAAAATTCTACTTCTGATCATGAGTTGATTTTCTGCAAATTTTGTAAAGCCCAGGATGAGACCACGAATGGTCACGTACTGAGATTTCAAGAACTCAATTATGGATGCTTTTCTTAGAGGACTTCGAAAGCAGTCCATGGAATGATATTCTATATGAAAACTATGTAGACCAAAGGAAAACTTATTCAATGATTTTATTCTAAAATGATTCAAAGAGCATGCTCCTTATATTCCTTTTGTGATCAGTAAACCTTTTGCGCCTTGGTTGACAGATGATATTAGACTCATGATGAACTTGAGAAATGATGCCTTTCGTCGCTACAAGAGAACCAAGGATATAAATGTCCTTATATATTACAGACAGCTGGGAATTTTACAACTGCAACTGTTAGTGCAGAGAAGGCAGCATACTTGGAACATCAGTTAAAAGCTAGTCATTTTGGAAAACCGTGCGATATTTTGATCTGAATGTAGTGAGATCATATACGATTCCAGATTTTCTGAAGAAGCCTCATGAAATTTTCACTTCGCCTCTGTTGACGGTTCTCCTGATATTTGTGGTGAATTTTCAACATTTTATGATTCGAGATTGTATAAGGAAAACCTAAACTTCAATTTTAAAATCGCATCTTTAGAAGAAGTTTCTGAAATAATCAGACTTAAGTCAAATGCTATTGATTTTGATGGTATTAGCGCAAAAATGTTACAGTTATGTTGTCCAACAATTATTGCTTATGTATGTCACATAGTGAACTGTTGACTTTGAGATTGGATGTTTTCCTCTGCCTTGGCAGCGTTCTCGTTCAGGCACTCGCAAAGGTCCGTAGTCCTCGGTCATGCGATGATCTGCGCTAAATTAGTATTCTTTCTTCCTTGTCGAAGGTTCTGTAGACGATTGCTCTGATTCAGATGTACAATTTTATCTTGAACAGTGCTATCATCTTCCTTGGCGCAGTTGAGTTTCAAAAGGAATCACAGCACCACCACTACCCTGCTGAATATAACACATGAAATGATCAGATCTTTAGATTATTAGGTGTAGCATTGGTATCGATTCTTCTTGAAGAGAATGTGAGCCGTAATTTTCTCCAATTATCTCAATAAAAATAATGGAAAGAACAAATTATTCAGAAAATCTCCGACAACAACATAAATGTCCTAAATCAAAAAAAAAAGTCAAAATAAGGGTAAGTCAATTTGGAATATTACAAGAGTCATCCTTCATCGTAGGCAACAAGTCAAACAGAACTAATTAATTTATTCGAGAGTGGATAACCTTTGCAAAGACAAAATAGAAAAAAGAACTAGGTAATACGTGTAGAAATAGTTTATGATGATCATTGACTATAATGAATATTTCTGGGATAAAATGAATCAAAAAATCCGACAAGTTTTTTTTTGCTACTAAATATTATTTTGAGAGTTAGTTGTTAGACTACTATAATTCCCAAGCGTTTTTTTATTTCTTTTCAAACCCATCAACAGCAGGGTTTAGTGTCACTTGATCGATTACTAGAATATCCACGCATTTGTTTAATGTACTTTCAACCCACAACTCTTAGGATTCAATGAAAAGCACATGAATACATCTAACATTGAAGGTTTCTTACGCACTCATCAATTGAGATTGTTGGATATAACTGATGAGTACCTTGTTGTACGAAATAGTTAACTTTATTAAGCTTCCCATATATGTAGGGATCAATTTCAATATTTTCTAACATTTATCCCTAGAAGGATAATGGAGACATCGCATTGTTCATGTTTCACATAGACAGCTCTGCTATGATCTTCTTTTGAATAATTTGTTCGAAAAATTATCGAAAGAAAATTATAAAATTTTTAAATATTTATACATAAACAAATATTATGTGAGTTGTTACAAACCAACTCAACACTATGAATTCAGGTTTCTGAAATATTCATGATTTCATTATAAAAATAAATAAAATGCATTTTGCGAAAAAGTATTTTGGAACGAAATCTCATCAATTGAAAAAATATATTATTTCATGGAAATATGTGCTAATTTGTCTGTAACGTCTAGAATATCCGTACATCAGGCTACGTAGTCAAAAGGATCAGTTGCAGAAGTTGCAGAATTGTTGCATGAGAATAATACTCAGTTGCAGTAGGCTGATACCTATAAGATCTATGTTGAAAACACTTTCATGGTTTTCCTTTGAGGAGAGATGTCTTTTCATGACGATGTCTTTCGTATTCAAATTAGTTAATGGTTTAGCACCGTCATATTTTAATGAGTTCCTGTGTTTCAATAACGAGGTAAATAATCACCTGACTAGAGGAAGAAATGACGTTCATATTGAGAAGAATAAAAAAAGTGCAACTATGAAGTCGTTATTTTTTAAGGGATTCGTTGCTTATAAAAGTTGCCAGCAGACATTAGATAAATCTAGTAAGTCGTTAAGAGCTTTAAATTTAAATCTCAGAAGATATTTGATTCATTGAATGCTCTCATGTTTGGCCGATTGGTTTGTTTGTGGATGACATTCTGTGCTTCTGATGATGGCTTGATGGGTTTGGGATGGTGTATCATCAGTTTGATCGGGGTTTCTGAGCGATCAGTTTATGGGTATGGCTCGATTTATCGTTACTTTGAAAGTTGATTAGTCACTTGGTGGGATTGCTTTGGTGTTGATTTGGAATTGTTTTGTATGCTGAATTGCGATTTATTTTTAATATGAAATGTTATACATATATTTATCTTTACTTATACTAGGAAAACCTATTACGTTGATAAACTTATTATATTAATTATGGCTAGGAATGAAATAACAGATAAAATTTTACCTTGTAAAACACAATACTGAACGAGAAATTCCTCATTCTATGGTGGAAACTGTCATTGAGTTCAAACTGAGGAGACATGACATAAGCATTCAAAGACGTTCTCTTTTAATGATTAAAATTTCAGGAGAACAGACTTTTGGAAAGTTCATAGCAGATCTCCTTTGACAATCTTCAATGCTATGTACTTAACTTTTAATCACTTGTAAAACAATAAGTCTTCCAGAACTCCAATTACCACCATTAAATCATCGAGTTTAAGGTGCAAAACTTTTACGTGAGGAGGGCGGAGAAAGGACTCTGAGTTCCCTCTTTAAATTTGAAATTTCATAAAGCTTGCCAACTGTTTTCTTTTGAACTGCATCGTATACGTACTCGGTTAATATTATGTAATATATATTTTCCAACTAAATGTTAACGTCGCAGAGGCAGATGTGTGGAGCAATATTAAATTGAATTTTTTATGAGAGAAATGAAAGCAGAGAATTTTTTGTCCATTCTTTCTCGCTTCATATTCTTCAAAGATTATAACCCAGTTACTGAATCACTTCCTGACGACGTTGAAGGTTTCGGTCGCGAAACTTATTTCAGCACTTTTCTTTTGTTGTATTGATTTTGGCGAAATTTCAAGGGTAATATGGCTTATCAAATTACTTGGGTCATTTAACCTTAAAAGGTTCGTAATTTTGGATGAGAAACGAAAATATTATATTCGCTTCGGATTTGAGAGAACTTTACCCTTAGTATAAATTGAAGCAGTTTTTCATATCGCACTGGAAATAATTGAAAGTGATTACGATTAAGGAAGAATTTTAACTCATATAGTAATAGTAATTCAACATTTATAATTTATACTATACCATTTATAATGGTGGTATTAATAATAAAAATCTCTATTCACACCAAAAATGAGTTCTGCTTCATAACCACAGGCAATTAAGATCAAAATAGAACAAGTCAAAAGAAAACACAAAGACATATCCAGGAGATAACACAATGAATGACGGCTATTCATCACACAAAAACCTACAAATTTTCTCATTCAGTACGGTTCATGTATAATAATAATAATATATGTATTTATTGTTCTCAAGTGGCAACACAGAGTACATCGAGAATGAGTAGAAGGAATATGTGTACAGTAAAAAAAACAGAAAATATTCATTAAAAACAAAAAGATATAACCTAGCGAACAATCACAAGGCGCAATTCAAATAAATATCTCTTCCATTGAACCTAGAAATCAAAATAATTTGTTTATGTTTAGAGAAATGCCTAGCATACAAAATGAAATTTAAAAAAACTCCCTGAGAGTTTTATTTGAAATATTTCGATATTTCGATTAAGAGTCTCAGTATTTACTAGTATCGAATGACCTGTGAATCTTTGAACTAGCTACACTTTTGCCCGCCTGGGCGTGATCTGGAGCGATTAGGCATGGGATTATTCGTTCACATTTCAGACAATTTTCTGTTGTGTTCGAATGAAATATCTACAAAGCCTTCCACTTGCACTCTTGTTGTCATGAGTAGGAATCTTGAACGCTATGGGAGTGTTTATACGTCGTTTCGACGATAGAGGGAGCCCACGTGAATATTTCACTCTGTAGAATATCTCTTAATTTGGTATAGGACCTATATTCGTTTCGAAAGTCATCGATTAGATATGGACTGATGATTCATAATAAAGATGAAATAATTGAATCCTATTATCATTCAACAAAATCGATGAATTTTTCGAAACTCTCTTAATATTCACTCTCGAAATTGATTGGCTCGTTCTCGTTGACAAAATTTGTGTGGACAGCTCCCTGAGAGTTTTATTTGAAATATTTCGATATTTCGATTGAGAGTCTCATTATTTACTAGTATTGAATGACCTATGAAGTTTTGAACTAAATATATATATATATATATATATATATATATATATATATATATATATATATATATATATATATATAAATGAACACTAGAACATTCATTTGAAAATTTCAAATTAACCAAGAGAATATTATAGTAGAGCTAGATATGTGAACGTGTACGATGTGATGCCTCCATTATCATTCAAGGGATAAATATTAGAGAAATATTGAAATTTTCCTCTAACATTTATATTGGTGCGACTGATGAGTTCCTTGCAGAACGAAACATATATTTCTCGCACTTCCATCAGGTGTGGCATCGATTTCAATATTTCTCTAACATTTATGCCTTGAAAAATAATGGAGACATCACATCGTACACGTTCACATATCTAGCTCTACTATAACATTCTGTTGGTTCATTTGAATTTTGCAAATGAATGTTCTAGTGTTCATTTTCTATACATATATATATATATATATATATATATATATATATATATATATATATATATATATATATATATATATATATATATATATATATATATATATATATATATATATATATATATATATATATATATATATATATATATATATATATATATATATATATATATATATATATATATATATATATATATATATATATATATATATATATATATATATATATATATATATTGCATAAGACTGCAGAAGTCTGAGAAACCATAAACGAATAATGAATAACAACTAGAACAAAAGAAACATTTTTATTAGTTATATACGGCAAGCACAACAATCTTTAATTCATAATCTCAATATATTCTCTACATCCTTATCCTATCGGTATTGTCACAAATTTTTACATGTACATTGAACTGTAGCAATCACAATTATTGGCATAGAAATAATAATCTCGATATGCAAGATTCCATCGTAACTTTTTTACACTCTTTTTACACTGTACACAAACTAAGTCAAAATATTCATTTTCATTGTAGAAGTTTGAGATAACACTGAATTTTAGGCATTGAAATGGCAGCAGTCGACCACCTGTAACAAAAGAAAATTATGTTAATATCTTTCAATTGTAATGTAATGTATGTTACAATTATAAAAGATTTTTGTAAAAACATAAGGTTTGACGTGGGGTTAAAATTTCTTACTTTTGCTGAGAAACAATTGAATGTTAACGTCATACACCCTATAATTCATTACATCATTCTATATTCATGTTTGTAAACTTGCCTCAAACTTGAGAAATATTTCAATCATTTCAGTAGCAGTCATTGGAAATAATTTTGGATGCTAAGTTCTTGAAATTGTGAATTTTTTTGAATGTTTCATGACGCTAGTTGATTTGAATCCATTTTACATGAAATTTTGACTAGTGTACGGTTTTCTGAATATACGAACTTTAGTTCACCAATTGCGATGTTCATTTATCATTGAATGAATGAATCGGAATTTAGAAAATCGTGTTTCCTTCGCCTTTTATTTTAACATTTCATTGACACGACGTGTCACTGTTTATATTGTTTTGGAATTTTAATTTATAATTGAAATAATGATTTGAAATATGCTATGAATAAATGAAGATAACGATGTGTAGTGAGAAATCAGAGTATTTCGATCAATTTGAAATTACGACAAGAGTTTGATAACTTTGGAATATTATTATATTATTTTTTATGGATAATTACATATGTTTGAATTCAAGTTTTGATCAGTTGAAGGTTTCGATAATTTTTTTTTCAGATATGTAGCTTTGAAATGATTTGGACGATCGAAGTACCTATTGGTACTTTTCATGTTGATTATTGATTGATTATCGATCAATATTTTCATGTGTTTCTCATTTGAGGTGTGTTTTTTATTTCTGAGTGAATTAATTTTATTAAATCTTGTCGTTCATGTACATTTTCATATGATAAGAGCTGATAATTAATGGTATTTCATGAATATTTCGAATATATTGCCGTATTAATTTTGTTGTAGCAAAATAAAGTTTATGTATTTTGTATGTTGTAATGTTTTGTTTTTCAAGTACATTATATACTTCATATGTATATGCTTCATATATGCTTTTCGAAATCAGTATTACTTACACATTCAAAATATTCGGTTGATAATAGAAGTCAAATGACATAGAATTTCATATTTAGTATTCATGGAGTTGAATTCTCTTATTGTATGTTAAATTGAAGAATATTCTTTCTTTGCTTCATGAATAAAACATGAACATATGATCATACGTTCATGAGATCATAACAACATATATATGTATCTATAATATAAAAATGAATCGCAAAATGTGTTGGTGAGCGCATAACTCAACAACGCCAGGACCAATTCTGGCAATTATTCTTTTTTAATGTTCGTTGTAGTCCAAGGATGGGTTTTACAGCGAGAAAAATCCGAAAAATCGGCGGAAAAACCCTGAAAACAACCCATTTATTTTTCCCATACAAACGTTTTCTAACTAAAATGTAGAGTCAACGGCTGATTCGATTTCACTATTTTTTTTTGTGTTTGATATTGTCAGGAAAAAAATTCGAAAAATTGCGTGTAAAATTAGAAAACTTGAGAATACTTAATTAATAATTTAAGTAAGAAATAATTGTTATCCTCAAAAAGAGGATATAAAAAAACTGAATATCTCATCACACATCTTGATTAGTTCAGAGCTATCACGACTAATATTAAAACTTCAATTCATATAAAATTTTGGTTAGTGTGAATAGACTTACACACACGTTACTAACATAGCACGTAGTATATTTTAATATAAAGGAGAAATCATAGTTTTCTTTAATTTACAGTTGGAATTTCGTTTTTAAAAATGATAGCTATTAGATGTACAAATTTCAGTCGCAGAACTCGCAATGCAGCAATATAAAGACATAAAAGAGCAAGTCAAACTTGTTCTTTTTTGAAGAAACGCGAAGCTCGGAATAAAGTTGAACGGAATCGATGGAATCGAAATTAACAATATGATAAGGTTGTGTTTAAATCCTATCGATCTGCATTCAATTATAACTTTGAAATAGATTACAGTTCACAGCAAATCGTTGCAATTGTACCAATGAACTTTGTGTGTCAATATAGCAAGGCAAAGTTTAATTGTTATTGATGAGAAAATACTACAAATGATGCGACAAAATATTCCGCGAAGAGTCAATTCAAATAGACGCTACTGGTACAGCCACCAGAACCACTAAATTCATTAGTTTCCGGAAATGGACTCAATTCGGAAAATTTTTTGACATATATCTAGCAAATATCTCATATAATTGATGATGAGATATATGGGACAAGTACTTGCTACGAAATTAGGAACATGCCGTTCAACTATGGAACGGACAGTTTAACACTTTCAATACATCAAACGTGTTAATATAGGAATTTTTTGATAATTCAACTGATTTGAAATAACATGGAAGTATTGCAGTTCCTTCGTAAGTGAGTAAGTCCCTGGATCCACACAGGATGAATATTGAATGTCTTTCTTGCTTTTTGAGAAATATTCAGACAAAAATAAAGGGGCGTACAAAGTTCGCCAGGTCAGCTAGTATATATATATATATATATATATATATATATATATATATATATATATATATATATATATATATATATATGAATTTGTAGTTTTCTTTGCGTTGGCAGCAAATAATTAAATGGACAATGAAGTCGATTTTCAATAATATTACGAACCTGAAACAGTTCTTCTTCAGGATGCTGAAACTATATAAATTGAGTTACAATAGCAATGTAACACATCCTTCTTCTCACATCTAAACAAGACTGAAGAAGACAACAAAAATCAATATGGAACAAGCCTGAAACTGACTCTTTTTTCTACTCCTCCAAGCATTAAATAAATTAGATGAGGAAAACGTGTCACAATCGCAAAAAATTTATATATATATTTATAGGTTGCAAAATATATTACCTAGGTAAAGTCATAGAAACATTCTCTGACAACTGGAGAAATAGATGTATTAACGATTGACTTTCGTTTTATCAATTAAATGAGAGGTAAAAATAAATACTCCTCTAAAAATCACTGACTGAACAATTCTTCATTCGAATAGTTTCGCTTTTTATGGCATTATCAAGGATGATAATGCCATAATTGATTATCATTCACGGCATTTTACAGCATTATCATTCTTGATAATGCCGTAAAAAGGCGAAACTTGTCGAATAAAGAATTGTCCAGTCAGTGATTTCACGACAAGTATTTATTATTAGCTCTAATTTAAATAGGAACTATCACAGAGTTGATTCATCATTTATTGAATTTGTTTCATTAATTGCTTTTTTAATTATATGCCGAGAAGCCGACGAAGACTTCAAATTTACGATAATGTAATACTCCTTGCAATATATATCAAGTGTCTCACTCTCTAAAAAATTCAAATGAAATTGAAAATGATTATTTCGTGAAGAGCGGTTTTATTGATCATATTCGTAACGTTTTTACGCCATTGTGATAAGCGTTTGGAATAACTCGGTTACACCCCCGAACAAAATTCAGGCTACAATTGCCAAAGCAATATCGATTAGCAATTTCCTGAATTTTCGGCAATTGTGATTGTACTGATGCCAGCGTTCGAAATCAACTCTACCTGTGATAAGCCATTATTATCTGACCCATCGGGATTATCTCGTTCTTGCGTATGCCAGCATATCTCCAATGCAGGATATATTCGGACAAAGATATCCTTAGCAAACAATACAGCTCAATTAACGGGTCCTTTGTAAACACTCGGCCAGATCGAGTTGCGAATTCTGTAGGGATTTGGAATTCGATTTCAGGGAGTTTGCCATTGAAGCAACCAAGAACTGTATCACCTAGGAACAACATCATTTGCTAGGTAGGCATTAATGGCATGAGAAATTCTAAAATATTAAACATTTCGAAAATATATCTATAAACGATTCATCGAATTGAAAAACTGAGCTCGCTTTCACAAAAATTACACAATGACTTTACAATTGTTTCGTGGTGTTTTTTCATTTTGAAAATCTAAACTGAACACTTGTTTTTTCGATACAAAAATATTTTTATACTTATAACTGATATAGACACATGGTGGGAGAGAAATACGTATGGAAAATATTAATGTTTAGTTAACAATGTCTTCGAAAATGGGGAAGTGGTCCTTATTCAGGTGTATTCAAGGAATATTTTGGTTAGAAAAGTTTCGAACAAAAATGGTTAAAATTAAGAAATTAAGAACGAAAAGAGAATTAAGGCAACAAAATGAGGAAAAGTTTTGTCTGATGTTTTTTGTATTTGGACAGTTATAGAGAGACAATTGCAGAAATACTTACAATTGTTCATAATAATAATGTTTTACCAAGAAATCAGGGAATATTCAATCAATTTTACTATATTTAATGTGTCATGACTCTAATTTTTTCTCTTTATGTTTATAACGGGTGATTTTTTAAGAGTTAAGTTTTTCAGGTTGGCGGCACTGGTTGGTAATGGCATTCAAACGTCATCGGTCAAAGTGGAAAGTTTTCAGTATACTCTGTCATTTCACCATTAAAAGACTTACAAACGAGCAACGATTGCAAATTGTTGAAATTTACTATCAAAATTCGTACTCTGTGAAAATATGAATCGCTTGTAACGATCATATTATGGTCGTCATAATCAACTGGTGAATCAAAAATTCGTACTGATATCACCAAATTTCACCAGGTTTACTTTGTTGGACATTAAACCATTGTGTCGCATGCGTACAGTGCTTACTGAAGAGAATATTGCAGCCGTAGCGTACCGTACATTGTTAATGAGGTTCGCGAAATGTCAATTCGTCGCCGTTCTCAGCAATTCGGCGTAATAAATTATTTTCAAGTCAACAAGCATTACTTGTGAGATACTGTTATTGTGAACTTACTGTAGAATAAATAATAATTGATACTCATGAAGTCAAAGAAGTTTAATTGACTTCGGTAAGTACCTTCATCGATTTAGAGGCTATTTCTCAAGTTTTTTGACTTTCTGAGTAATAGGCTCGACATTCCATCAGTTTCAGCTTGGCTCTGAACAATAGTATCAGAAGTGCATAATGATTTTCAATTGATATCAAAATGAATGAAACTGTGAAAATTAAAAAAAAAAATTTTTCAAACTGAAATAATTGCCCAGGAAGTTTTTCATTAAAATTTTCGTCGATACAATACAGCATTTCGTAGGTGTTTCGTATATGTTGAAACTAGGTTCTGTTCGGATTTTAATTTGAAATGTTTCATGAAGCTGTATTCTGTATACATTTTTTTTTTCACAAGGAAAAGTTTTCTCTCTAGGACATTGATTGTAGTTGATGTTATAATGCGATTCTGAATTAATTAACCGCTACAGAAATCCTTTGAGTTATTGTCAGAAATGATTCGTACTGTTTTTCTGTACTTTGAAATTATTGATTATATTTGAGCTCGATCCACAAGATGGAATTCCAAATCTCAATTTCGATTGGAACATTTCAAGGTTGATTAATTTTGAACATTTAAAGTACAGATTTTTGTTTAATACGGTATAAATATATATACAGATGAATTTTCATCTACTCAGCTCAAATTCACTTCGGACTGCAACTCTAGTATGTTCTAGCCATGTTGGTTATTTCGGGTGAAGCTTTCGATGTTCGTATCGTTGGCCTTATTTAGTATTTCAGTTTTTGCGTTTCCAACTGAGCTACTGTTTAGATCATGGAAGTAAACATCACTGACGTCATTTTACTTTCTTGTAGTATTTTTAAGTTTATGTAATTAGGTTCTGATAAGCATTGATTAAGGCCTATAATTATGTACGTTCTTCAACTTTGGTTACATATATCGATTTACGAATTTGAATGACTCACTTCAAATACATATTTTTATTGCGCAATAATCAGGCTATGAATAATTGATTAGTTTGAAACTGAACTCATAACAGATTACGAATAAACTAAGGACGGTAATATCTATGAGCGGAATACAACCTAATAGAACTGTGAAACAGCTATAGCTTACACATTGACGTAACACTGCTTCATGCTAATATAGAATTACACGATTCATAGTTACACGAATACATAGATACACGATACACAAATAGATTCACGAATTTAAATGCCACACCTCAGATACATATTTTTAGTGCGCAATAATCAGGCTATGAATAATTGATCAGCTTGAAACCGAACACATAATAGTTTACGAATCAACTACGGACGATAATATCTATGAGCGGAATACAACCTTATATGACTGTGAAACAGCTATAGCTTAGACATTGACGTAACCCTGCTTCATGCTAAAATAGAATACTTTGTCAGAAGTTCTGCACGTTTTCAGAATTTTTCATGAAGTTCCCAATTACCATTGTCATTTTCAGATTAAGCCCTTTGATAATAAACGTTGTCTCAGGAAGAATATGTTTGTTTTACATTCATGGTGGCAGAAGTGACTTCTTCCATTATTGAAACCACTCAGAATGATTAAAAGCATCAGTCAAAGTGCTTTCATTGCAAATTGAAATCGGAGACGTATGAGTAATTCACAACAACATGGCATTCACGAAAAGAATGTGGGTGAAAACGAATTCGACGGATATTTTTCAATAACCATTTCGTCTTTTCATACCTGACAGCATACGAGAGATCGTCAATGTATTACAAATAGGCCAATATCCCAGACATCCGACGGAATTGCAATTTCTTGATGTGAAACATTCCGAAATATTGACAATAATTTGTTTAGCTTTTGTGTGCCCTACCTTCACTTCAATCTTTAATGTACAACATTTCTCTAACATGGGTAGGGTTCAGAGTTTTTTACGTTATTCGTCATTTTCTTGTGTTGAATTATGTTTCGCTTCCGGGTCTGGTTTTGTTGTTTGAACGATCGGGTTGATCGATAAATGTTCTCTGTAGAGAAACAGTGTATATAGGTACAAATCTTTTGTCGCTGCATACGATCCAGTAAACAATGTAAGCTACAGTTTCATGAATACGCATTGAGAATGACAGAAATACTGTTGATTAGTAATTTATCTCTCGAGTAATAAATAATAATCTTTGAAAATGTCAGTATAACGGCGAGTGACATGCATCAAAATATGCAGGTTTTTCTACTAATGACTTCCATTCCACCAGTCGAAATCGAATGAATATATATATATATATATATATATATATATATATATATATATATATATATATATATATATATATATATATATATATATATATATATATATATATATATATATATATATATATATATATATATATATATATATATATATATATATATATATATATATATATATATATAATACGTAATAGATATTGCGTACTATTAACGCAACCTATTGACTTTTGAAAACATCGTATGATGATATTTGTCAAATAGACATTGCAATTCAATAGATATCTACGGGTATAGAAGATATGTGTAATTTCTATGCTTGGTGGGTGTCTGTAATCTAAGAGGTGTTTTCTATTGATTCCTATAGATGGAATTGTGGAGTATTCATTACTCTACGGTCTTCCACTTGGAGTGACAAGAACATGCACTTCTCACAAATCTCACAAGGGTTCTTTTCAGATTTAGGATGAAATTTTTGTTTATTTCCTAATTTTTGTTTGAAAATTTCATTCTCTACTTCATCCGATTGTTCATTTCGAACTTTTCATCATATTTTCTAATTACACTGATCAGGTGCTCTGTACTTTGTATTTCATCATTCAAATTGCCCTGAATGACAGTATTCTGTCCTTGAGTTCCTTGCAGAACGAAACATGTATGTCTTGCACTTCCATCAGGTGTGGCATCGATTTCAATATTTCTCTAACATTTATCCCTTGAAGGATAATGGAGACATCACATCGTACACGTTCACATATCTAGCTCTACTATAACATTCTCTTGGTTAATTTGAATTTTTCAAATGAATGTTCTAGTGATCATTTTCTTGAATATTTCATTCAGTGCCATAAGCAAAAAAACATTTCATTTCCTGATATATACATATATATATATATATATATATATATATATATATATATATATATATATATATATATATATATATATATATATATATATATATATATATATATATATATATATATATATATATATATATATATATATATATATATATATATATATATATAATTGAAATGTTATTCGCCGATTATTACAAAAAGAAGATTATAAACTTAAATTCAAACACTTGAACTTATGATTTACACTTTATTGACTACATAGCATGACGCGTTTCGTCGTGACAAACGACTTCTTCAGATGCTTACAGAATAATAATGAAATAATAATACAGAAGAATAATGTAGTCAATAAAATGTAAATCAGAAGTTCAAGTGTTTGAATTTATGTTCATATTCAAATTTAATGGATTTACATCAAGTGAACGCCAACACTATCAAATACAAAAAGAAGATACAGAGTATTGGCTATGCGGCAAAAAATGGAAAAGGAAACTCTTTAAAGTGAATCCAAGCTTTCAGAAATATTTATTTCCATCCTCAGGGATCTACAAGAAACTGTTACATCATTTTCACGAAAAGCAAGATGAAATAAACGTAAACTTATACATTTTTGAGGTTGGTACTAAAAGACACACAATTCGAGAATGGAGTTATCGAAAGCAATGGTCAGAAAATAAATTAATTGAAAACAGAGAGAATACGCATACACGACAATAATTATTCAGTTTATTTCATATTTGTCAAGCTGTCAAGACACCCAGCCACGTCAAGTTGAAAATTAATTTTTATAATTACATTTCAAGATTCACTCACTTTAAAGAGTTTTAGTTTTTTTCATCTTCTTTATATGTCTATATATATATATATATATATATATATATATATATATATATATATATATATATATATATATATATATATATATATATATATAAATAATATATTTCTGTGCATAGTTTTGAAATTCATGCATATATTGCATAAATAATAATTAGTGTATTCTGAGACATTCACCACAGAGGTATAAGGTATTTATATTTTATGGCAGTGTTTTCTGTGACAGAGGTAGGCACGTGAATATTGAATCGGAGTTGATTAAGTGCATTTTTCTAAATGCACCCAATTTTCACTTCTAAAAGTTGATAATTTGTGTATTCGTTGACATTTATGCAGATAGTTCCGAGATGATTTTATTTGAATTGAGTTGATATTACGAATAAAAACCTGTTGAAGACTTTAAGTACTCATATACTCACAGATCCCTAAATTATGGTCTCTCAATTTGTATCGTTAATCAAATGAACATATGAAGGTTACCAATATTTCCCTGTAACCTACATGACTGAGACTAGGAGTTTCACTCATTATTTCGGAACTACATCTGTAAATGATCCGTAACCTTAATTATCACCTCTTCCCAAGCTTTAAATTGTGTATATTAGTACAATCTCTTTAATGAGATATTCAGATTAAAAAAACAATATTTCGGATAAAACTTTCATAATACAATTGCGACAATTGTTCGTTCCACCATCTCCTTCGGAGTGTGTCTAGTTCGGATCCAAAAATATTTGGTGATTATGCCAACTTATCGATATAAATAATTTAATCTACCTATTTAATACTACCCTACTAACAGATATTTTGTGGGAAAATATTTCACTAACCCACACTTCACATTCTGCAAAACAAGGGATAGGATTATATTATAGTCCTCATTGAGTATATAGATGAGTTGGATTTTGGGAGTATTCGACTTATAAAAAACAACTTCTCAAGAATGAGATTGTATTATAAGTTTTCATCTATTAGTATTTCCGCCATCATTTCTTCTCTATCGTAGCTTCATGACAATTTGTGGTATTATGAATTATGCAGAAATAATCTTCAAACTTGATCTGTCAATTGTTTAGCTTCAGGTAACTCTTGAATTTACTGATGTCATATTGAAGCATCGAATGAAAATCGTGAAAGAGATTATTAGCGAAGAGGAAGCCAAATATATTCAAAACATAGTGATTTTTCGAAAATAATTTACATAAATTACTCTCTTTATATAAACTCTCCGAAAAATTCATAGAACCATTTAAACACTTTTTGCATGTAGTCAATGATTTTGTAGGTTTTTGGAACAAATGAGTTCATTGTTATTAAAATGAAATAAAAAATATTTTTACGAAAAATTCTTATCGTCGAAAAAACTGCTCAGCTTTGCAACAACCATTTATACCGATTCTAACGAAAAGAGCGAATCAATTCGACTCGAATTCGAATTGCTCTGAATGCACCAAACAATGTGTAACAATTTTTGTTTTAATTCCGCAGAGGCGGGAAATAGAACAGAGGCGAATGTGATTTGACACTATCTGTTCGCTCCATTGCATGCCCAATCGAACGTAACATTGGATAAAATATCTATTATCTCATGAATAGACAGCTTCCAGAGACACAAACAGAAAATGCGTTTTCACTGTACCATGTTCATTCAACTAGATCGGTAGAGTCAGAAATTATCTCGACATACTTGTCATTATAAAAACTTCGAATAATACATTTAGGACATTGCATTTATGCATGAAACGAAGAACTGAAAACCTGCGAAATGGAAAAGTTAATGAAGTGGAAACATAGAATCGACTCGGTCTTTCTCTATTTCCGTTTATTCTTGAAGTTTCCAAATTTTTTCAGACTCTCATACTTTTCTATGAATGTATTATTTGAAGTATTATTGGAGTTCATTTCACATATAAGTCTTGCAAGCCTCGAAATCAGAAAATTTAAACAAAAGGAGCAAATTACAACCGTTTTACATTTGCTGGGATCAGTGGTGCAATCTTTGAGCCTTTGATGAGAGAGATCAGGGAGGTACTGGGAGGTGCTTTAACTTGTGCTATAACGTAATGATACAGATTTCCCGTGTTCACAAGATCAGAACGATATAATAATATCTTCAATGAACATCAAAGAGATGTCAAGATCTTAATCCATCCTTGAAGATATATTGAAATTTTTTATTCAAGTTTTCGAGTCAACAAATGCAGTGAATGAATGCATGAACGGATGTTTTTTTCAATTTAGCAGGTAGGTACAGACAAATTTGAAATGCTTGTAACGTTTTGAAATACTGTACACTGGTTGAAGAGTGAAATGCTAAGACCGCATCGTTATAGAATCATTCCCATATTGAATTTCTCATATCGAGTATTGCGACTGAGAATTTCCGATTGTTAAGTATATATAATATCTTTTATCTCTATAAATTTTCGGTGCGCTTGTAAGCGGTAAGTGTTTCGGATTATTGATTATTTCATCGAATATTTTTCTCTCCAGAGGAAAATTATGAATCTTAGATTACATTCATTTATTTACACAGATTAATTTTGCATGAAATTTCAAAATGGTCTCCAATATATGCACAATATTTTCCAACTTCTCAATCCTTTCTTCTTTGCTTAATTGTTTCTTATTAAATTCTCTTTTTTTATTAATTCAATTTCAATGAGCAAATCAAGTCTTTTTTTCATTTTCTCCATTTGTTGCGTAGATAAAAATTTGTGTTTTTCTCTCACGAAAACTAGTTTTCTTATCTTTCGATTTTTTTGATTCAAAGAGTTAACTATTGTGAACAAAATGGAAATAATAAAACATATAATAATATTAAAATAAAATATAATATATAAATAAATAAAAAATAATATATAATAATAAAATCATAAAACTACGCAATATATCAGAAAGAATTTCATGAACTGATTTTTATGGAATATATTTTAGCTATATCCCCTGGAGTTGAAACATGAGATAAAAGTTAGGGTTTTGCTATATCTCCAGGAGTTGAGGCTTCAGCGTATCTTCTGCAGTTGAAGCAGATTCAAGTTCCGCCCAAGTTCGAGAGACTTTGAAGTTTGGACATCTTATGGGCCTCCTGAACATGCAGAGACCATCCGGATTATTATCAAGATTCAAGATAAGAGAGATTTTTCATCCAAATTTATTTGTGATCTTGAGTCAAAATATTTCGAATAGACGTTTTAAACAATTATCAAGAATTCCTTAAAGCCTTCTACTATCCCTCTACTCAATTGGAAGCAGGCGTTGACACGTGTTCTGAGCTTATTGGCTCTCCGCAGAACGGCGTAGCCAAGTTCAAGGTGTAAGAACCTGGAGGTGGAAACAACAACAAAAGTACACACCTATAAAAGAAGTCTCTACTGTAAGGCTTCCAACGTGAACTCTTCGGGTTGACCAAATCTCCAAAACTCCTGCATTCAGTCACCCACAGCGTGGAACGTGCATTCAGAAATCTTCTGAAGTTGAGGAAGGACACTTTCAGTTCCTGTACACGACGCACTTTCACGGCAACAGAATTTTTGAAGTATGGAATTCTATCTGCAGCTGCATTCTATTCAGTGACTCTAAACCATTTCAAAAATTTTGAATCAATTCCAGCTCTCAGCACCTAATCTAAATCTAACAGATTCTCAGTAGAATATAGGCTAATGTCATTAGAGAGATAAGTTAGTCGTTGTTATAGTTGTTACCTACATCAATTTAGATATTTAATAGTGTTGGCGTTTACTAGATGCAAATTCATTATAATTGAAAATAAACTAAGATTCAAACACTTGAACTTTTGATATACACTTCATAAAAATTAAAAAAAAAATACTAGTAGTATTACATAGTCGTTGAGTTTTTCATCTTTATAATTCAATTTTTAATTTTTTTATTTTTCAAATAGTATAGGTGTGGTTGATTTTTTTTGTATAGACCTCATTCTTCTAGTTTCTTTAAGGATGCTCTCAATAACTCATTTTGATTTCCTTATTTTTGAATTGAAATTAGTAATTTTTTGTTACTACGCGGTAATTGGAGGGCATCTGGTAGCTGCCCTTATTTAAATCAATAATGGTAATGAGAATAGAGATAAGTAACGTAATTACAATGGAAGAAAAGAGTGAAACTTCAACTCAACTTATTGGAATAAGTTATTGAATTAGTATCTGCAAAAATTGTTGAATTGAAATCGAAATAATGCATCGATGATTTATATGAAACCAGTTAAGGACAATTCTCATTAATGTTGATCATCTGATTGAAGAATGAATATTCAGTGTATCTGGGCAATGAGAAAAAACTGTTCAATTTTTAGAGTGACCGAGGCAAGTTACTACGAGTATATTGGTCCGATTTCAAACTGGTATTGGTAGTGGTAAACTGATGAAATCCATTATTAATATTCGGGAAATACGAATTCATTTAATTATAAAATCATATTATGAAATAATTACATCGCAATTCAGTAAATGGATCGTCAGACCATTGTTTCATTTACCTATGATTGACATTGGTTTTATATTGATCAGTTATGAAACCGAATATTTCATTACTACAGTAATTTGATAATTGAAATATTTCACATTTACATCAATAAATGCAATGATGAGTTGATTCTCGACTAATTCCTGACAAATATTATCGACTTGAAGAACAAATGTAGCCGGGGCCCAGATGGTATCTCCATCAAAATAATAAAAGCTACAGCTTGTCATATTTTGGAACTTTCGAAACATTCCTTCAATTTGTCTATACAACAAGTTGATTTTCCCACATTACTTGAGTCTTTTAGCCTAATACCAATTCATGAAAAATCGAATTCATTTGATATTACCAATCATAGGTCAATAGCAGTTTCAAATATCATTTCTGAAGTTGTTGAACGCCTAATTTATGACGAAATGGTATGTTTTTTGGGGAGATTTCTGGTATTGTCGACTTGGCAGCATGATTTTCGCCGAAGTAGGTCGACTGAGGGCGCTGCATGCTCTCGTCATGTGTCTACTGGACATCTTGTTAGGTTTGCGGACGAGTTTCATTTGGAGTTCTGCACGGACGCTTGAGGAACTGCAGGAAAAATTACAACTTGTTAAACTTTTTGAATTTGCGGCTGGGACAATCATGTTGAGAATGTATTGAAACGCATCAACTCGGCGTTTTATGCTATTTTTCAGCTTCCTGAAGAAGTGAAATATGAAACTATTCTGAGTAAGTACTACTCTCAGGTATATTGTCATCTCTTGTATGGAGTGATTTTTTGGGGCGATTCACCTGGCAGTAGCAGAGTTTTTTTTTGGCAGAAAAAAATTTCAATAGCTATATTCAGGTTGTCTTTTAGAGAACAACATGATGACGCTGCCATGTATTTATATCTACAACTGTATTTTGTTTGTTAATTCTCATTCAAATAAATTTGTGAGACTAGGTGACCGTCAAATGCATAATGCATGAGGTGCCTTTCAAATTAAAAAAATATAGAACTTCCAAATTCGAGAAAAACCCTAGTAACGCAGGAGATCAACATAACGAAAGATTTTTCCATCGGTAGATGATAGTGCTTTACCCGTGAATTATTGAAGGATGATCTGCGCAAAAACCTTTGTTTTTATTATGGCGTTTTTATTTTTTTACTTTTGCAATGTAATATTTGTGATGGACTATTTCAAATGTGTATGTCGATACATCGATTGACGTGTACATTCTATGTATCTTATCTGATCATATTTTATACAAAGAAGTTGAGAATATCATAACATTAAACAAAATTGTTCTGGATATACTCTTCATCTGTGTACTATGCTTTTTCACAGAGAATATGTTTAACTATTTTCTTTAGAATGGCAACCTGTAATTTTTTAAACTCAGGTTGAAGTAAGTGGTGATGAATCTTTTGTGAAAAGTAATGAACCTTCTTTTGGAGGAAAGTAAGATAGTATCGTTCGCATAGTAAAGCATTTTCAGCCTTGTATCATATGTATGTTTTTTCTCGAATTCACCTAACAAATCATAGTTGCAGAAGAGAAACGAAATTTCCCCATATACATACAAAACAGCAATGTTAGTATTGATTCTGTTCTCGGCAGAATGAGAACCCTATCAAACTCAGGACAACTGACCTAAAATATTGAGCCATATCTGAACTGAGGCTTGAAAAGTTTAGTCTTTTCCACGTTCAATCTGAGAAAATTATCTGTGAAATTTTGCTCCATTTTCATTAAGTCATCATGAGTTTGACCTTTAAGTCTTTCACTAGAGACATCTGACATAACGCAGGAGATATTATTAAGAGTTTAACAAAAAATTTAGAGTGATTAATAGCAGTTTTCGACTGAAAGTAGGTATTAACTGTTCAATCTTATTGATAGTGAATATTTTTTATGCAATTTAGTAGAAAAAGGAAATGATAGTTGACCAGGATTAAATAACTTTAAAAACAACTACTCGTTGTTTATGCAAAATTCTTATATATTAGGACGTAAATATTTTCATAATAGTGAAACGAGTCATTCAGCAAAGGGTTCGAATAGATGAAAACAATATAATTTCATATTCTTATAATAATCTATTATTTTTTTCTTCAACGTTGAAGTTTGAACCATAAGTCTGTTAGCTCGGAGAATAGCTGCAATTGAAAATAAAATGCAATATTTTACAATATATTCAGAAACGAGCGTGCGAAACGAAAACAAGCCGCCTCAAAATCATATCGCACCGATATGATTCCTAGCATCAAACCGCTTGCAACACAGTCGTTCCATCAATCTGGTACATTTGGCTACATTTGTCATTTTCAAATTTTTTTTAAGTGTTATTCTTAGATTAAAAACCGATATTTTCTACTAAAAAACCGGTTCTCGAATTTCATAAGTCTCTACAAAAAAACGGTTTTTAAAAACCGACAAATACTAGTCTTAGTATAAACCCCTGTGGCACTCTCCTCTCCACAAGATGTATTCGGATTCTCTTGTTGACCTACTATAACCCTTATATAGATTTTATTATGGATATGATGAGATTGTTCGTAAAGATGGCATGTGCGTTGGATGTTAGTAAAATGAGATCTGATTTAAATAAGTTAAATAAAGATGTTTTAATTGACATTATAGTAAATAGAAGTATACCAGATAGAATTAGTGTCAGTGACAATATGCGAAAGTATATCAAGAATCAATTTGAGGAAAAGTTTGATGAATTTTATGACGCTACTAGTTCTAACCTGAAAATTTCGAATGAGATTGACCAGCTGAAATGTAATCTAAAAATTTCGATTGTGGAACGAAATGCACTCCAAAGGTTAGTAAAAGAATTAGAGAACACTACTAAAAATCAAGAAATGCTTATTGATTTACTAAAAGAAAACAGAAAATCGACTACAGCAGAGTTGGTCGAACCGAATCACAATGTTGCCACACCTCAGGGACCGGTGATGATTCCAGGACGGAAAAGCGTAATTGGTCATAATAAGGAGGCAGGTAGCGTGTCTTCGATGAAGGTAAGGACTCCGACTCGAAGCATTAGGAGTCCTTCTGAAGGAGGGATTTTTCAGGGAAGTTCGATTGTTACCGCCGACCAGTCATTTGCTGGGGCAGTCAGGAGGGCCTGGCTCCATGTGGGTAGAGTGAGTCTAGGATGCAAAAAGTATTGAGAATTACCTAAAAGGAAACTTTCCATCAAATTCTTTCCTTGTTGAACCCCTTCCTGTTAGAGAGAACGCTCATAGTCTGTCATTCAAGGTCAGCTCTGAGTTGAGTATTCTAGATGATCTGAATAAGCCTGAACTTTGGCCGCGGGGTGTAACGATTAGGCGCTTCAAGTTTTTTCGAGGCCAAAGAAAAACAGAAGGATCGAACAGTGATTAATAGCAGCCAGTCATAGAGGATTCTAAACCTAAATATTAGGAGCATAGGAAGAAAATTGGATCAGTTGGATGTGTTTCTCTCATCTTTGAACTATCCGGAAATACTTTGTTTTACGGAAACGTGGCTGAGATCATCTGATGTTTTGAAAGTCGGAATTCATAATTATGTAATAGCGGACTCGTACTGCAGAGAGACTATGAATGGAGGAGGTGTTTTAATTTTTGTTCGTCGGGACATTAACTTCGTGAATATCCGATTAAAAAATGTTGTGATCACGGACCAAATTATGGAGATTGCTGCAATTAAGGTAAACATTGGATCATTGCGTCTGACAATCGTATGTGTTCATAGAGCGCCCGGTAATGATTGCGATGTGTTCTTCGAGAGGTTTGAGGATCTATTGTGTAGTTTCAACTCGGAGACCTTAGTGACGGGTGATTTTAATATTAATATTAGAGACTCACTTAATATTAAATCTAGAAATTTTGTTGACATATATTCCTCTTATGGTTTTGTTGAATGTTTCAAGGAGTGCTCGAGAACGCTGGGTGATTCTGGATCGCTCATAGACAATATATTCGTGAACTGGCGTTGCTCGTTCAGGGCTTTGACCATAGATAGTATGATGTCTGACCATTTAGCTCAATTGCTAGAAGTTGGCTATAAGGATGATTTGAACTCCCATGATATTGGCGGCGGGAAGAAGAGGATATATTCAGCGGATAATATCAATCATTTTAAGTTTCTCGTTTCTCGGGAAGACTGGAAATGCCTTTATGGAGGGATGAGTGTTGCGGATTGTGTTTCTTTGTTCTTCAGTGTCTTTAATGACATGTTTGAAGAGGCGTTTCCACTTCAGGCTCATAATAAAAGAAGAAATGTCAAAAATCCTTGGATAACGAAACAGATTGTCGAAGAGGGAAGATTCATCAGAGACTTATATAGGGTGAGTAGAAGTGACAACACCGTGAAAGAAATTTATAATAAAATGAAAAGAAATCATACAGAGAATATAGTTAATGCAAAAAAAAGATACGTAAGTAATTTAATCATCAATGCAGACAACAAATCTTCAGCCATCTGGAGTGTTATCAGATCTAATATCCCAAATCGAGATAATCATAAAATACCGGATGTAATATTTGATGAGGAGCACTGCTCAATCGCGGATCCAATTAATAAGGCTAACAGTTTTAACTCTTATTTTGTGAATTCTGTAAAGGAATTAACAGATAAACAAAAGGTAAATAACAAGTTTGGCTGCCAGATGCGGACCAATACTAATTTGATGTTTCTAACGCCGGTTACACCGTCTGAGGTTTTGGTTGTTTTGTTATCGGTGTCGAAAAAAGTATCATATGGCATAGACGGAATTCCCTGTAGAATTGTTGGACATGTGGCGGAGGACGTTGCCTTGCCTCTGACGTATCTGGTTAATGAATCATTTCAGCATGGTCACTTCCCATCTGAGCTCAAGGTAGCGGCGATTTCCCCAATATATAAAAAAAGGACCATACTCGATTAAAGAACTATAGACCGGTCGCACTTCATTTGTTGATCATTTTCTTTTATTATCTGAAAGCCAGTACGGTTTTAGGAAAAACAAAAGTACACAGGATGCAATTTTGTCGGTCTACAACAGCGTTCTCTTGAATTTTGAGAAGGGGAGGTTCTGTATGACTGTATTCTTTGATCTCAGCCGCGCTTTTGACACGGTGGACATAGATACCCTGCTTTTCAAATTGGAGAGGATGGGTATTCGAGGAGTACCCCTAAATTGGATAAGGTCTTATCTGACTGGTAGGTCGCAAATAGTAAGAATTTCGGAGAGAGGTTCGCAATTTTTGTCTGACAGGGAGTGGTTGCATTCTGGAGTGCCTCAGGGCAGTACACTGGGTCCAACCCTGTTTATATTGTTGATAAACGATTTAGTGGAGTTTTTAGAAGATAGTGGTGTGGTTACGCTCTACGCGGACGATAGCTCTGTGCTTATATCTGCTGAAAATATAAATGACCTATCTTTGCTGTCAAATAAATGCATCAGAAAAATGAATGAATATTGCTCGATAAATGGCCTTATTCTTAATGAGAGTAAAACAACTCTGTTAATGTTTAATCCAAATGGCGCAAAGAGGTGTCTTAGTCCATTGGTTAGATTGCCAGGTGCTGAGTCTCTGGGTCTGTCTGATGAGGTGAAGTTTCTGGGTGTTACGATGGATGATCATTTAAACTGGAAAAATCATGTAGCAGTATTGAGCGGTAAACTCTCTTCGTCAAACTTTGCAATAACGCAACTTAAGAACTATTGTGACCTGAATATCTTAAAGATGTATTATTATGCTTCAGTCAGCATGGCGCTGGAATATGGTATACTTTGTTGGGGAAATAGTACCAATGTGGATTATGTTTTTAAAATGCAGAAGAGAATTGTTCGTTCAATCTTTGGTCTCACTAGAGTAACGTCATGTCGTAATTTTTATAAGGGTAATTTCTTGACTGTAGCCTGTATGTTTATTTATGCTTGTGTGGTCTATATTAAAGGAAATTTATCTTCTTTGGTTAGCTGTAGTGATGTGAATCAATGTAGTACAAGGAGGACTACCTCGCAGTTGTATCATGTTCCTTTTACACGTTTAACTCAAGTACAAAAAAGTTTCAATGTATTGGGTGTAAAAATATTTAATCACCTACCTGATAGAGTTAGAGGAATTGATAATCTTAGGCCTTTCAAATCAGCTGTTAGATCGCTACTTTTAGATAGAGTATTTTACTCCGTTGACGAATATTTTAAAGAAGTATTAATGTGATTTTGTAATGTTCTTTTGTTGGTACTTGTAATGATTTGTATACTATTTCATTCTGAAACTACCTTTGTATGTTCAAATCTTGTATTGACATTTTCCCATATTATTTTTATGTAATCAGAGGAAATAAACTAATTATTATTATTATTATTATTATTATTGAATTATTTCATTTATTCTGATTGTATGACGTGAACTAGTTCATTTTCTTTTAATTCCATTTCCTTGGATCGATGTACAGTAAATATTTCATTCAATTTAATAACCCCAAAACTCATTTTTACACACACAAACGTCCATATCTCACCCTGGATTCGAACTTCGATCTTCTGAATGAGGGATCTTCATTCTCTCCACTAGGATAGGTTGGAGACTTTGTAAACGCAATATAAATGAATGATTTGAAGAATTCTGTTCTTTCAGTAAGATCAAGAAGATCTAGGATCGAATAAATAAGATCTCAGTAAGAGAACAAGCAGAAAACGATATAAGGTCACTATCCCATTCACCTACATACAAGCGTAAATGATATATGCCCCTGAACATACAGTAGCATGAAACATGTATTCAGTGAATATAAGAATTCTGTAGAATTTAGGAGTGTTTTTAGTTATATCATTCATTGAAAACTTTCTGCTCTATATGTTGCACGAAGTATACTTACATCAGAAGTGTCATCTCAAATTTTATGTATTCAGTCTTTGGCAAATATGAATTTTGATTATGTCCAATTTTATTGTGAAACATTGACTCATTATTGAGGACTAATTCGTATGGCTAACTTATTCAAAAAATTTACAATTTTTATTTAATTTCAGTTTTTGTGCACTCTTCAAAAAATTATTTCAGAAAATCATAAAGATATTAGATAATATAAATCAATTAATAATTGATGAGGCCGATACTTGATGTAAATCGATAAACATAATAAAACAATTGTTAAACTGATTTACACATATATTAAAAATAATGTAAATCAGTTTAACAATTGTTTTATTATATATAAATCAATATCAATTTATAATTTGCAATATCTCTTATGAGTAGCCAGGTCACATAAGAAAAACCGAGCACAAAATGAATAAATACGTGTTCAATATTGTTGGCGTTTACTTGATGTAAATCCATTAAAATTGAATATAAACTAAACTTCAAAGACTTGAATTTTTGATTCACATTTTATTGGCAACATAGCATGACGGGTTTCGTCGTTACAAACGAATTCTTCAGATGTTAACAGAATACTAGTAGGAGTATAGGGACGAAACACGTTATGCTATGCTGTCAATGAAGTGTAAATCAAAAGTACAAATGTTTGAATTTCATTTTATATTCAAGAATGAATTTGTAATTCAAATAAAAATAAGTAGTTTTTGATTTTCACTATAATTTAGTTGAACATGACGATATTGTTTCGCCAACACAGTGGCTTCATCAGATATAGATGATAAACTGCCACTGTGTTGGCGAAACAATATTGTTATGTTTAACTGAATTATAGTGAAAACTACCTAGTTTTATTTAAATTATCATTCAGATTTTAATCAAGTATGGGCCCAATCAATTAATGATTTGAATAAAGTACTTGTGCTATTAACTAAGTGTGTTCACTCATTACTCAAGAGAAAAATTCTCTGGACGAAAAGCTAAGTTTAGAGCTGAATAATAATCAATCTCAATAGTGTTAAGGTAATATTTGGCCAATTTTTGGTGTAACCTATCTAGTAACCTCGAAAATCTTCTTTAGATATATCAATTTACTTTTCGCATACAACAGTATCGATTGATTGAATTCTCTTCGAAAGAATTTTGTTCCGAAATTTTGTTCTGAACATTTGACGACTTATCGATGACAATGTCGAGTCGCTAATTGAATCAAAAAATTTGTATTAATCATTATAATATCAATCATTTAATGAAATAAGCTTCAGTTTTTCTGGATATATGTGAGTAGTTTTTATAGAATTTGCGTACCTGTTAATATTGAATGAACGGTGGAAATGAGATATTCTCCTGTAGTACATTTCATTCTCATTAAAATCTCTCTCGAGATTTCAATTGTTTCTTCTCGGGAGATGGATATATATTTTCTAACGAAATGAAGAAAAAGAAATTGCGTTTTGAGTTTCTGTATATTCGGGTATGAAGTATAAAATACTATATTTTTAGGAAAAACTATTGTGCCGAAATATGGAAAAACTTGTCTGCATAGGTTTCATGATAATGTTGAAATACCCGAAATGTTATAATGGAGATAGTTTTCGAGCTATTATTCCCGAAACGTTTTGCTTTTAGGTAAATTAGGTAATTTACATTATTAACGATAAAAGAATTATTCTAAGAATTATATTTAATGCAGGCAAACTAAAATTAAGTAAAAGAAACTTACGTTGAAAACCTACACATTTTTCTATATAACAGCCGTTTACATATGTTTCAAGGTTATTGCCTATCGTCAGAACGGCGTAGTTCAAGTTAAAGATGATAGTACTTGAAGAGATATATAAAAAATTAATATATAAAACAAGAAACTCTTCGGGAACATATTGGGAAGAGTGTTGACTCTTCCCAATATGTTTTGGGTGTATAAAACGTGTACGAAACTGTGTTTCGTGTTTTATATATTGATTTTTTATATATCTCTTCAAGTACTTTCATCTTTAACTTGAACTACGCCGTTCTAACGATAGGCAATAACCTTGAAACATATGTAAACGGCTGTTATATAGAAAAATGTGTAGGTTTTCAACGTAAGTTTCTTCTACTTAATTTCAGTTTGCCTGCATTAAATATAATTCTTAGAATAATTCTTTCATCGTTAAGACTGTCTGGGATTTCCAGAAGCTATACAAGTCTCACAATAGCCGGACGGTATTTCATTGTCGTCTGCAACGTTGTGTTGACTCTTCCCAATTTGTTTTGGGTGTATGAAACGTGTAAGAAACTATGTTTCGTGTTTTATATATTAATTTTTTATATATCTCTTCAAGTACTTTCATCTTTAACTTGAACTACGCCGTTCTGACGATAGGCAATAACCTTGAAACATATGTAAACGGCTGTTATATAAAAAAATGTGTAGGTTTTCAACGTTAGTTTCTTTTACTTAATTTTAGTTTGCCTGCATTAAATATAATTCTTAGAATAATTCCTTCATCGTTAAGATTGTCTGGGATTTCCAGAAGCTATAAAAGTCTCACAATAGCCGGACGGTATTTCATTGTCGTCTGCAACGTTGTGTTGACTCTTCCCAATATGTTTTGGGTGTATAAAACGTGTACGAAACTGTATTTCGTGTTTTATATATTAATTTTTTATATATCTCTTCAAGTATTTTCATCTTTAACTTGAACTACGCCGTTCTGACGATAAGCAATAACCTTGAAACATATGTAAACGGCTGTTATATAGAAAAATGTGTAGGTTTTCAACGTAAGTTTCTTCTACTTAATTTACATTATGCTGAAGCGTTGTGTTTTGATAACCAACGGCTCTATTTGAGCAGCCTGTATATTCCAAACACATCTGTTATAACATTCAAAGGAAATACTCATCTCACAAACCATTATTTCTCTTAGAATCTATTCTCCCGAGCATTTAAGGTTCACTAAGATAAATTTTATAAAGCAAATTGGTACAAGCTCCGGATTAATGGCGGTTAATCCCTAGGTATATATTTATACCCTTTCAACTATCTAACAAATATCCGTATAAAGTGCCTAAGGAGAACTGAAGATAAATGCCAATTTAGGGGTCTAACCGACAAAAAATATTCAGTTCAAGGGATTTATTCGCACCTAGGTCTCAGACCGACGGCCAAGAAATTTATTATTATTGTGTGGCGTATTTTGGTTGGAAAAGTCATCTGTGAAATTTAAAATCATTCGAACCAATATAAAAAATTTATGTTCAAAGGATACATCAGATATTCGTTGACGAATGAAGAAATTCAAGTACTTCTCATAATCTAATTCCTTGAGTATGAGATACTGAATAACTTCATTTTCAGTATTAGTATTCTCAAATAGCTATGATTTCAATTTCATAGATATATTTAATAACAGTGGTAGGACAACCCACTAATTCGAGAATTTTCCCTACTTACCTACTTTACCCTAAACTCCATGGTAAAATTTCCATGGTACTTAATTTTTCCTGAATAATAATGATTAAATGTTTACTGATCTTGGGAAGAATGGCTCATATTGACAAAAAACACCCCTCTTTGTTTTTCAAAGATTATATGATTTTTGAGAAAGCAAGCCTAGTGTTTTTTTTTCAAATGTCTATTGTTTTAGTGAACAGCGAAAAGAATTTTAAGTAACTCAATACGCAATTTTATTATGTTAATGATAGCTATATCGTTTTATTGGACGAAAAAACTTCACAACTTAACTTGAATAACAGGCTTTTTGTGTGGAATGAATATCGATCTCAGTTAATGTTTCGTTGCCAATTGCTAATTTGTCGAAACTAATGAATAGTTGAATATTTTGATCACTATGAATATTATATATATATATATATATATATATATATATATATATATATATATATATATATATATATATATATATATATATATATGCATGTATGCATATATATATATAATGTATTTGTATCAATGTGCAATGTATTTATGTCTTATTCATAAGAGTAATTTGAGAATTTAAATACAAATATCCCTTGAAGGATAGTGGAGACATCACATTGTACATGTTTCACATAGCCAGCTCTGCTACAATATTCTCTTGAATAATTCAGAAAAAATTATCGATTGGCATACTTATAAATAAAAAGCTTATGATGAAATCGATGAATTCCTCATAAAACTAGTATATCCAATTTATTTGAAGTAGAAAAAAACGGCTTCGATGGTTCAACGACATTGCAACGAAGTTCTATAAATAGCTTCTAATGTATTCTGATGATAAACAATGGGGATAAAAGCTTAGTGGCATTATTCAAGAAAATATCACGCTGGTTATATTGCGCTAGTTGTTTATTTCGAAATGACCTAACCATCGCCTTAGGATCCTTATTTAAAGCTATTCCTTTACGGAACAAATGTACAAGAAAATTCAGAAGGATGGAATATCTCACATACATAACCATAAAAGCCAAGCAAGGAACTTCGAAAGTTCAGAGCATCTCTATTCCATTCGTAGTATCTCATCCCGCAGGAGGAAATGAAGGATGTTAGACATTTCTAGTTTATTTGAGCAGGGTAGTTTTAAACAGGAACTCATCTGAAATAGAATTTTGACTTCTGATCGTAAATTGTGTCAATTTGCTAGTTAATAATGCAATCATCGAATGAGATACGGTTTTTTCTCTGATATGAATTTGTGCGAATTCGTTATTTCACGAAAAACTGAAGAATAATACAGAATGATGTCAGAAATGAATCTAGAATTGATAAATGGCTGTAAGTTCGAAGGAAATGAGTGGAACATAATTTCAGTCCAATTCGCTTCTATTTTTTTAATGCATTCTAATTAACACTATTACAAATTATTACCGAAATACGGTGATTTTTCATTGTGTTAAGAGACAATTTCCGAGAAGTTTTATGTAATCTATTGAAAAAATTAGGTTTTGTGAGCATTCTGAAGTTTCTTCCGTAATGTTGTTTTTATTTATGTAACTGTATTCGTTTTGATTTGAAAGTGTTATAACATACTTCAGTTCCTCAAAGAAACTTCTTATGAACGAATACAACCCCAAATGTTCAGAAGTTAAAACAGAAGCAAAAACAACGGAGCGAAAACGATTCAGTTCATGTCGCAAAGATTTAACAATATGCATGTCTAAGTTGAATGAAGAATAAATTTCATTGAAACGTTCATTTATTCTATTTTGTACAGTGTTGACCTTGACTTCGAATTTGCAAGTGGCAAAAACAAACAGTAGCTATAAATTAATGAAGGTAATTTGATATATAGGACTCGCTGAAACGCAGATGTATGCCCGAATGTAATGATGATTGATTGTTCTGTTGAAGGTAAACATCAGGAGTAACTACACGAAATTGTAAGAATATAGTGAATATAAAGCCTCCTGTTGTATGATGAATATCTGCACTGACAGGTTAGCCTGAATAGCAGTAAAATATGGTTATGAATACTGTACGGAGTGACCTACGTATTATTAAACACAGCTTCTAATATATGAACACCTCTGTATACAGTCATCAAGAAATAATATGATTCTGTGAAAGTAAGTCAAGTGTTTTCCATTCAACATATTGATAAATTGTTTTTTTTTTTGTGAAGTCATCTTTGATTGACGAGAATGTATTTCAATCAATATAAATTTAATTTGTATTTGATTACAAAAATTATATATCATATATATATATTATATATAAGTATTTTCTTCAATATGAATTTTGCCTAGGTTAAGCGACGGTAAAACAGGTATCGTTATAGTCGTTAAAACAGGTTACGTATAAAAATAAAGGTTAAAAAAATCAAATGCAAGTCATGCATTGCAAACACGTTACAAAGAGATTTTGTAACGTGTGAATTCCCCAAACTACCGCCACCACTGAATTGTTGATTTACTTTTTATGTTGTTTTATGGTCTTCGTCACTGGACTCCTGCATTCGTTGCATTGAATGCATTTGTTTACTCCTTCATGAATGAACTCGTCCAGTTGCGATAACCTACGCACATCTAAAATGCGGATATAGTGGGCTGAATGCTCGTTACATGTTCCTCTTTCGTCAATTATCCATCTAAGAAGTGAAATCGTAATCTTACACATAAGATTCGGTAGATTTCGATTACTTCGTTCTTATTGTTATCTTATTACCAAGTGGTTTAATTAATCATCTGTGGCGACTAAACTGACGGTAAGTTATGATAACAAATTCTATTTTTCGTATAAATGCATTGTCTGGAAAACCTGAGTTGAATTTTTTTATGTTATTCATTTCGCCATTTTCATTACTTTTTTATGATACCTTTTTAAATTGTTCATCTTTCAATATTGCAATAATCATTTTACATTTTCTAATTTCAATTATTCTCAAATTGCCTCAAGATTTTTGTGGGCTAACGATTGCTAATTACACGTGTTCGTATCTCATGTTCATGTTAAATGTTAGAACACTTGCTTTAGAAATTGTTGGAATAACTTCAGCATATAATAAAATGTTTATTTGCCATGAATCTTTTTAGTCGCCTCCGCTGGAGCTCTCAAAGTACCTTCGCTGGCGCTCTGAAATTACCTACGCTGGAGCTCTCAAAGTACTCTGGCTTGAGCTATATTTCAACCTCCGCTGGAGCTCTCAAAGTACCTCGGCTTGAGCTATAATTCAATCTTAGCTGCAGCCTTAACAACACCTTAGCAATAGCCTCAAAATTATCTTGATTCGAGCGTTAGAAACACGGAGCTTCAAGCTACATATATTAAAGGACAGTCTTGTAAATCCAGCATCTCTTAAGTTATATAGATAAGTTATTTTCTTTCATTATAAATATGAAGAAATCTAGTAAATTCATACATTTTAACTTTGTTATTACTAAGTGTCAATCCGACCGAATGTGTGTGTGACCCCTCGTTGTCAGCTAGCCTGGTTTATTCAAAGTTTAAACGGGGGTTATAATTTATATGCATTCAATTATAAAAAAAATAAGATTGTGAGAAAGATATCGAAAAATTAAAGAAAATGCATTGATTGTCGTTTCTTTTTTCAAGTGAGACATTAATGTAATTAATATTAAAATGTATTCTGATGAAATTGAATCCATTTTCAGAGGAAGGTCAGAGTTTGTTTTTTACTCGACGTCTTTGCTATAGAGATAAAATAAAATATATCTCATTTATATATTTCAGCCTTGAAAAACCTCGATAGTGAAAAACATCTGTTTAGAAATTCATTATGTTTTTGAATACATTTGATCTTAATTCCAAATCCCAGGACTGCAAATAATGAGGATCTGACGACAAACAAAAGTTCAGATATTTCTCAATTTCAACATTCTCCTCTATTTTGAATTAATAACACTGGGGAACAATTTGTAATATAAATTGTGTTGACTTCGATTTTAAGGCTGTTTTAGAGGTAAATTGACATGCTGATTACAAAACTTCAATCAGTTGTTTTCTATCCGTCAAGTTTTTCTCTTACATTTGTTGCCCATATTATTTCACTTCGCGGAACTGAACCCTGAACGCTTGTCAGAAGAAGCAGCTAAGGTCACATACTTTCGATCGAGAAAAGGTGCATTTTTGCAGTTCTTCAGGAGTGCTGATAGATTTGTGTATTAACATAGGGGTTTAATGACATAATTGCGAATTTCAGACTATGACGCAACTGAATAGCGATTGTTTATGGATAGCTCAAAACGTAGCTCGAAGTGTGTTCTCCTCCACAATGTAAATTTATATGTTTCGGTCCCAATAGGTCATTCAGTTTATTTACATGAAGAATACGAAGACATAAAGAAAATAATTCACTCAAAACAATGACCAAATTTGAAAAGAATGCCTGGTTGGCATTCAAAAGTATTTTCAAGGACTTTCTTGGAGACACACGAGCCAAAATTACGTCGAAATTGTTCAAAAACTCTTAGAAAGCCTCAAAAAGCTTGGCTGTAACATGATCATCAAACTGCATTTCTTACATAGCCATCTTGCTAACTATCCAGAAAATCTTGGCGCTGTTAGTGATGAACAGGATGAAAGATTCCACCAAGATTTGAAGATCATGAAGACAAAGTATCAAGGTAGATGGGATGTCAGTGTGATGGCTGATTACTGATGGAGAATACTGTCCACATATTAAACATTCTAGGAAAAGTTTTGCAAAAATTTTTATCCTAATAACTTTTTAATTTTTTGTATGAATACAATTTAACTTTTAATATAATAATAACCCTTGTATGAATCATATATTTTAATTTGTTTGGCTATTACCCTCTACAATTTCCTCTTTATTCCCATTTGGTATGACTTTTAGGGCAAAGAGACGGTATCCAGTTGTTTAAAAACTTGACGACATATTTTCTCGTGGTTAATCATAATTGAACCTTCAAAACGATGTATAACAACAGTTTTCGTACAAATGTTGCCCATTTATTACAAATTCATTACAATAGTTGAAAAACTGCCAGTGCGTTGAGATTGTATCATTCAAATTTCAATATTAAATAATATAATCCTAATGTTAATGTATTCAAGGCAAGAATGTCATGATATCGTTGAAGAAACTATAATAATGTAATTCGTTTCAAGTAAAAATATGGTTTTCTATTAATTTCCTTGTTTCGTGAATTATATTTTCCGATGATAAATTGATATAAAATTGCCTCTTTTTTATGGAAATCATGGGAAACTAAAACGACAATACATTTTGCCCATCGTTATTTATGAAAAGCGGAAATTGCGGGTATAAATTATTCAGAAAAGCATGGAATCCGTTTAACTTGAGAAATGGGGAAATACTCCAGTGAAATATTTCTCGAGGAAATTGAGTTTTATGGCTATTTTCATCCCTCCTACATTTCTTAGATGCTAATATACTGAAAAACAATACCCAATCAACCTTATTTCGATGAATTAAAGGTTGAAATCCAAATGTATCATTGAAGAGGTACTTTCATTTAACGGTCTTCACGTTTGAAGACGTTATATATATATATATATATATATATATATATATATATATATATATATATATATATATATATATATATATATATATATATATATATATATATATATATATATATATATATATATATATATATATATACATATATATTTATTATTGCCAGCAATTCAACTGGAAGCAGCGGTTTTGTTGTTTGTAATTATACCCGCAGGAAAATTCTTCATTTTTGTTTAATTTCTCGATTGAAGACTCCGTAAAGATTAGATTGATTTATTGCCGGTTTAAGATAGTTTATTTTCAATGTTCTCAGCTATAACAGGCTTATTTTAATGTGAAAAACTTTATATATCAAATATCAAACTTATATTTTAGAAAACTCTGATCAGTTTTTTGTATTTTAACTTATTGATTTTCAGTATCAGAGGAATATTTCTGGCATAAGATTCGCTTCGGAAGTTTTAGTCTCCTTCACCATGAGGAAACATCTGAAAAACTCATGGTGAGCCAGGTGATTCTTATAAATGTGATTTATATATACATATATAAATCACATTTATATATGTATATATATACATATATAAATATATATATATATATATATATATATATATATATATATATATATATATATATATATATATATATATATATATATATATATATATATATATATATATATATATATATATATATATAATTACATATAGTTGAGTTTTATAGTTACCCAGAATATATATATCAATTGGTTTATGTGAGTGAAATTGAAGGTAGGTAGATCTGGAAAGAATGAGTTTTGAGATGTGATGTTAGATGATTGTGTATTCATTTTATGAGTGTTGCTTGTAAGGTTTATTAAATTGTTGTAAATAGAATTGAGATGTTCAATGTCCGTTCTTTCATTTACTATGTTTTTCAAATTTTTGCGAATGTGTAACATTTCTAAAATTTCTTTACATTGTTTTTCTTATTCAGTTGCCAAAATCTTTGTATTGTTATAATCAAAATCGTGTTTTTCTGTCATTTTTGTTATTTTATGTTTATTCAAGTCTGTTATTTGAGTTTTTGCGTATTTATGCGCTTCAATTCTTTCTTCGAGATTTTGGGATGTTTGTCTTATAGGTATAGCATTTACTGCAATTATTATATACTATATTATAAACAGAATGAGTGTTTTTTTTAGTTGAAAAAAAAGTTTTTTAATGAACAGGCATTTAACATCTTAATTCTATTTATAACGATTTAATAAATCTTACAAATAACACTCATAAAATGAATATACAACAATAACAAAAAATCACATCTCAAAACTCATTTTGACAGATCTACCTTCAATTTCGCACACATAAACCAATCAATATTCTGGATAAGTATGAAACTTAACTATATGTAATTATATATATATATGTATATATAAATCAAACTTATAAGGTTTACCTGGCTTACCATGAGTTTTTCAGAGGTTTCCTCATGTGAAGAAGACTAAAACTTCCGAAGCGAATGCTGAGCCAGAAATATCTCTCTGACACTAAAAATCAATAAATGAAAATAAAAAACAACTAATTTGATTTTTTTGAAGAATAAGTTCGACTATTTGATATCTATAGTAATTCATAAAATTCAATTATTCATTTGTTTTGACAAAGTTGTGATATACAACGAAACGTCAACGAAAATAAAGTTTTTCACATCAAAAAAGCCTTTCATTGCTAAAAACATAAAAATAATATATATATATATATCTATATCTATATCTATATCTATATATTATAAAAATATATATATATATATATATATATATATATATATATATATATATATATATATATATATATATATCAGATAAAATAAAATGTGTTACAGCTGGATACTAAACGGCGTGAAGGTCTCTGTTATTTAGAAGTTGAATTCTATCAAAATCGTTTAAGGTCTCTGTTATTTCGAAGTTGAATTCTATCAAAATCGTTTAACTAGACGGATTTGGTTTATGCAATCTACATAAATTTCAGCTTACGCAGTTTTCGTCTCTGGTTTATCTAAGTCGAACTATCTAAGAACTCGACGTAGAGAATTTGCGAAAGAATTTTTGCGTGTACGTGCTATATTCCTGATAAGCTCGAACTAAAAAGTGGGTGGATGATTTCCAAAGCGTGTAAACTTTTCGGCTTATTTTTGGCATTACAGCTGAATCTTTTGTGGAAAGTGTGTTATGGTATTCAAACGATATATAATAAAATTTGAGGGGTGAAATATTTGCAAACAAACATAGGCGTCATAGAAATTTTTTCATATTTCTTTCTATTTACCCGAAAAATATGAATATGAGCATTTGTATTTCGATCTAATCCTGTTTCAGGATATCAGGATATTTCCTTGTGGAGAAAAAAACAAAAATCTCCCCAAACCCTATAATTTGAACATTTCAGATGTGACAATAATGACATGAAAATTCATGCGGAATGATGTGAAAAATATTATATATGATAATTATGGAATATTATACAATAATTATGAGTCGCGCCTTGCTTTTTTCTGATTCGAATTTATGCCTTGATCATGAAATAACAGTAATCGAATGAGTGCAATAAAATCCGATCTGTTTTTGTTGACTCATTTTCATTATTTACTCCAAACAATTCTTTTATGTAGACCTGAAAATTGCAACCAGAAATGTTCGAATAGGGAAAATATAATATTTCATCAATAAAGATTAATATGATAAAATGAATACCAAACGTTGATCTAAACGTTACCATTAATTCTGAATTTGAAAAACGAAATTAGAAAAATTGAAGCCTTCAATTTATATTAAAAATGCAATTCAGAAGCTGAAACTCAATTCACTCAATTCTCACAATTTTGAACAATGAAATAACCTTCAAAAAACTTATAGATCATGTTATGTTCAGCTTGAAAATTTTAGTATTCAAGCTCACTTGTAACTTGAAAAATTCATGAGAACTCTAGTTTCCAATCTTGTTGTTCTCAATAAAAATATTTCACCAATATACAAACAAATTAAAAATAGAAAATTTTTCAAATCCGAAGAAATTTGACAAATGTCAGACAATTGCAAAAAATATGAAAATTCAATCGAGCACCAAGGACCCACGAGAAGATCTTATATGTGGAATTCGTTCGATACGTATAACGAATATACATATTGAATCCACGTTCCGAAATGAAAACTTGTTTTCCTCATCAATAAGTATCAATATTTCAAATTAATTAATAACTTCTCTTCATATATTACATGGATTCGTACACAACATTTAACGACTTCGATATATTCCTATCATTTACCATGAAGTGATAATTTCTTACCATTCGATTATCGACTACATGAAAATGGATTCTGTTTTTCTCGTGCTCACGCCATCGCACTTGTGACGCAACATCATCGCAAATTCACTCCGGTTGAGCTCCCTCTATCGAAGAACAGACGAATAAACTCTCCCTAGCGTTCTAAATTTCTACTCATGAGCGATTAGGATTCGGACCATTCTTACATATTGCAGACAGATTTATGTGGTGTTCGAATGAAATGTCCACAAAGCCTCACGTACGCTCGGAAGAGTTTATTCGTCATTTCTTCGATACAGGGAGCTCACGTGAATTTTCACAAATAGTTTCCGTCATTCCGCTTTAGGAACTGTGGGCGTTTTGAAAGTCTTCGATTCTTGATTGATTAGTTAAATACGGACTGATGATCCATAATAATGACGAAACAATTGAAGACCACAGGCAAAGAACATTGTAAGTAATTTTTTTTCAAAAATGAGGTTTTCGCGGTATCTAGTAGCTAAGGCCGAGTACTAAAACCTAGTCTACTCATCAAGGGGAAAGAACATTCTGTGTCACTGTTATTAAAGGTTGAAAAAATCATATACAGGAAAATATTATTCCATGTTCAACCAGCTGATTGATTTACAGTGGAAGAATATCCTATGTCACTATCAGCTGTTCAAGTCACTTTGAAATAACATTTTGTTTAACTGAACCTCTCAGTTCTACGTACATTGTTGTCAGTGATTGTGGGTTGTTTACGTCAATTCATTGAATTTTTACTCATTATTTATAGTGGATAGTGATCAAAATGAGTGATAACGACGAAAATATTAATGGCTACAAAAAGGAGGAAATATGGAAGAATATCAGACGCAACGAAGAGAATCCGTGGCATTTAAAAGTTAGCATTTCCAACTAGTGGTCATTCCTACATGGAACCAGATAAGGACATGGGAATAATCAACGTGAAAAATTATTCCATGGAACTGCCAAAAGACTGGGTCGCACATATCGCATCATCTAGATCTAAATCGTCACCATTCAGTATTTTTGTGTGAACAATTCTTGTTTAAGCAGTGGGGATTGTTTCTTTCTGAATTTGGATATTAAAAAAATCAGGATTCCAAACTCGTCCAATAGCAGAGATCAAGTTTGAATCTCGCCATTCCAAAACAATTGATCTGCGAACCACCTACAATGGTATTTGGAGCTCGTTTATCATCAAAGACAATAGGGGTAGATTAAGAACATCAACTTCATTTCCAGCAAATGCTTACTCTGAAAATTTGAATATTTGCACATTTGAACATGAAAAATACAATGATCTTCAATGGTTTTAAAGAGAATCTGTCGAGATGAAACACAAAAATATTTGACAAATTTGAAACATTAGCATGTAACAGTAATTTTGGCAGTTTTAAAACGATTTTTATTGTTTTCTGATTCAGAGTATTACATTTGAATAGATAATTCATAATATGTATTTCAATATCTTCAAAACTTTTCCGTAATTCAGTATCTTTAAAACTCTCTTCATACATGGACATTTGATTTTTTTAATTGATTAAAATGACAATTCGTTGCACACAGTAATGAAATTGTGTTTTTCCACTGTTTTTTATGACATTATGTTTGACTTTTTTTAATGAATATAACCAAAAATGGAGATTGAACAGTTTTATTTCGAATTTGAATCTTTTTGATCAGTACAAAAACAATTTATTGCTCAATGAATATAAATTCTCAATTTTCATATGACGTTTCAAAGACTAATTTTCAATCTCCTCAGAAGTAAGAAAAAGTGACTTAGAATGATTTTGCCTGTGGTCTTCAATTGTATCCTATTATCATTCGATAAAGTCGATTATTTTTTCGAAGCGCACTTAATATTCACTCTCGAAAATGATAAGTTCGTTCTTATTCACAACATTTGTGCAGACAGCTCCCTGACAGTTTTATTTGAAATACTTCGATATTAACTACTATATTGTGGGTTTCCATCAGTACCCAAGGCCACCGAAATATCAGATGTATGAACCAGAAGTCAGAAAATCGAATATTACAAATCACGAATTATGGAGAAATTTTTCCAACACTGGAAATAATTAAATTGAAAAACATCATTTTCCCAAGTTTAACTGACATCTAATATCAAACGAGATATTTCAATCCATGAGTTCAATCACTCAAGGAGTGAATCAAAAATATATTGGATGAGTTTTGGAGTTTTTCGTCATTAATATTAGAATATTTGAAGAATGTGGAAACGATAGTAATTGCACATTAGTGGAAATCACAAAGAAATCAAACTCCAAAAGTGAACAATATAGGTTTGGTCAAAAATTTTAAATTATTCAAGAAATAAATCAGAAAAAGTTCTTCGAACTTCATAAGTATTTCTAGTTAAATCTAGCACTTGTTTGATAAAATTTCTGCTACTTTTCATGCATTTATTTCATCCACTTTTCAACTCCTTTCAAGCATATCGTTCAACTAGGGTAGAAGGTGAATTACGCTCGCGGTGACAGAACTTCCAATTCATAAGGTTCAGGGTTCACGTATAAAGAAAGGAAGGAAAAGAAGGCAGACTGAAATTGAAGTAGACAGATTTCCACATATGGATTCAGCGTGCCGGAGTCGAAGTGAATTAAAATAATTTCAACTCTCTTCATATCTATGTACGTGTGTAAATTCTATTCAAGGAACACGCTGTAGCTGCTAATTAGTATTCGTAAATTGAAAAGCAGTTCAATGAATGCAAGTAAAATTCATCGCAGATATCACGAAAACCTAATGGGAAAAAATTATGGTGCGCCTTTTGAAGAAAACTATTTTAAATACGGGAGATTCTATCCATAAACATGAAAATTGAATTAGAAAAGGTAAGTTTTGTTATTTATTCATTCACACAACAAATTCCATTCAATTTTTATGTGATGCCTGTGTACATCTGTGTCCACAGGCATGTTGTAAAATCATACTACGATGATTGAATAATGTGTCTGTTCAAATTATTCGTCCCGTATCAATCCATATCATACATCATTATTAGTATGTTGGCGAAACTGCTTGTAGTATACTACTAAATTTGTTTTATTCTGAAGTAGATAAAGGTTAATATGTTGTGATATTATTCGATTTAAAAATTATTTGACCTTATGAATCACATGTTCAGAACACTCGGCCTTGAAGGAATATACGCCGATTGGATTGAATTGTATTAGATGAATAGAAGAATGAGTATTTATGTGAATTAAGGTGAATACGTGTCTTGTGAGAACTCTTCAGGTGTTCCTCAGGGCTCAAATTTTGGAACTCTATTGTTTTCTATTTATTGAGGACTTCCCATGTCTTTTTGGTAGGAAACATAGCATCATGTATGACGATGATGTACCTGTGACGGTTTCTAGTGAGACCCTTGAGGAGATTAGCTTTCAGGTTGTTGCAGTATGTTTGATGCTTGGTGTCAGAGATCGTCCCAATTTCAGTAATCTCGATGTTTTGGATTCATCATATGGATTGGGTCCTCATGTGGATGGGGTATGCAAATCATTGTCCAAAGCCTATTTTGCATAATTGCAACTGAGGAACTGCTCTGACGAATATGATTTGATAGGTGTATACTACATCTTGGCATTATCTTTTAATTGTGCACAATAGCGTAGTATATCTTTCTTCCAAAAGAGAAATATTTGAATCATTTTGAACCTTGGATCACCTCATTCTTGCAGGTACATTTTAAAAACTGAATCTTTGACAGTTTCTCAATTTTTTTCATCACAGCTGCACACTATGTCAGGGCTAGTCTGCATAGGTTCGACAAGTTAAGGAATACTCAATATAAGACTCGAAACTTCCAAACTTTAATTTTACCACTGCGCCTTTTCTCAGTATTCAAAAAGTCACAAGTCATCTCAGTTTGCAGTTATCGTTGTGTTCGATAGGTTTCTTGACGATTTGAAATATTCGTCTCTCGAGAGATTCAAGGTAACTGTGAAGAAAGACCTTATTGACAGCGCTTTTTACTCCCTCTCAGAATTAGTAACTACTGTTAATTTATTATTCATTTGTTTATCATATTTTTATAATAATCATCAGTGTATGCAAGTGTTTTATACTATCATTTATGATTGACTAGCGGACCCGACAGACGTTGTCCTGCCATGACATTCCAAGCTATTAGGTTAAACGAATGAATGCATATGAAAAAATTCACTCAAGTCGATCCAGCCGTGGAGTTGCAGTATATTAATAATAAACTGAAATTGAAACACTATCAACTCTACATATGTTTCGGGTGGTTAGTCCCTTATGATGAATAAAACCTAAATTTCTGATTTGATTTTTGAATTGACGTACAATCAATATGCATTATTTCTAATTCTAAATTCCTGATTTAAATTTATTTCAGAATTTAATCAGAACTTCCTCAATTTCTGAAAAAATTTAGAAATTTCAGAAAGCATAATTTCTACTTGAAATCAGAAATTTCCAATAGAAATGACGCATTTTGATATTTCGTCAATTTTAAAATTTATTTAGAAATTAAGTTATTACTCTTAATAATGAGATAACCTCCCGGAACATACTCATAAGCAGAGTTGTTAAGTTTTACTCAGTGAAACTCAATCCAAATATTTTAATTGATAGACTGCCACGACCTAAGTCAGGTCGTCTTCTTCTCGACTCTGTAAATTGTAATTAATCAAAGTAAGACAAGTTCTTGCGCACTTAGAGGTAAATTGTCACTATCACAAAGGATCACCGAAGTAAAGAAAGTTCTCGCGCACGTAGCGGTAATCGCCACTCACTAAGATAGAAGGGTGCACTCTTTGTATGAAGTATCGATCGACATAGACTATATGTCATAGAGGATAGATCCATATATTAGTTGGTTGTCAAATGTTAAATATTATGGTAGCTTTCAGAAATTCAATTTGTGACAAACCTTAGGATTCATCAATCTACATAAAAATAATCTGATAGATAGTTAACAACTGTAGTTAGCTAAAATATAGTTCATTTTTTACCCCCTAAGAATAAATATGTAGTAAAAAAGATATAAAAATTCTAATTGGTTATTCATTTTAAACTATTCTCTCAATTTGATTTCTGAACGACAGAGGACACATATTTAATTCCGAGCATGCTGATATTTATTCACCTTCTACACCTTCTCTGGACTTTCACAAATTATTCAAGACCAAAATTATCCAAATCGGTCCAGCCGTTCTCGAGTTTTAGCGAGACGTACGAACATCAATTCATTTTTATATATATGGAGATTATCATTTAATGACGAGTATGTGCATAAGGGGCTCAGTGGTCTGAGTTCGATTCTTCAGTAATCTTGAGCTGTCCGAAATCAGCGTTGAACTGTAGGTCTAACGGAGCTACATAAGTCTCTGACCTCCACTCTTAGAACAATGATTATATTAATACTATTTTAAATACCTTATATATAATAAAAAGATGATCAATATTTTCATTCTATTTCTCAACTTCAAATTCTCATTTGGTCTGTACTCTACTTCAATCTTGATCTAACTAGGACGTTCTGAATCAATTGTTTACAGCTAGCAGCTGTGAATACAATTATTTCTGAAGCTCATCAAGCTTCAGAAAGAGCCAAAAAAAATTAGTCTAAGAGCGGACTGACTCATTATCGAGTCTTGATATCGAACTGACCGTTCGAAACATGATCACTCAAGGTTGTAATTTTATTGTGTTGATTTCCAATATTAGGCCAACATATTATTTAGCCAATAGTCTAATATGAATTAGACGTGAATTAGACGTGAATTATGAAAATAGACGTTCTTTAGAGCCTATATTGTAAGGGTTCCATAATTTGAATAAAACAATTTTTATCATTGAAAATTCATTGAAATAATGATATTTTGAAGATTAATTTCAATAAACTTTCTCAATTCCTTTTTTCTCAATCGTTCAGGGGTGTGTTTGGGGCAAACCTTGACGGCATTCCTTATATCATGAGCATGAGTTATTGGTGAAGTCAGGTACAATGATATAGTTCGAATAGTTCACTCAAAAATCTTTTTGTGGAGTGAATTACAGTATTACTCAAACGAACAGAATTTTCACTAAGTTTAATAAAAAAAAAAAGAAATTCTTTGAATAAGATTCAAAAAATGGAAGTAGAGCCCAAACTCAAAATTCATAGAAGCACGAGCTTATTTATACAAGAAATGGACATTGCTTGTAAATTGTGATGAATACATAAACAAGCAATTAATTTCCATGCTGTGCTATGTTCACAAAAACTTCGAATAAATAACCTACAAAATTGTTGCTTTATAAGTAAAAAACTCACCAATTGGAGTTTCATTTAAATGGAGCGAATATAATGGTTTTTTGTCTGACTTTTCCCATCGAAATTGAATAAAGAAGCAACAGAGTCTAACAACAATTGTTTGAAAATTTTATTCACTCAGTTGGTTAAATTCCCTCCACCAATAATTTTGTCGACAAGTATTTTGCTTGAAACAAAGTTCAGCTTTTAAACCAAATATGTTATGAATTACCAAGAAACTGAATTTTTTATTGGGATTGCAATCACTAAAATGATTACAAAGCAATCATAATTTAGTATCATATCGAATTTTTTGTGCTCCTGATACAGAATATGACAAAAATAACTCTAACTGATGAGAAGAATTTCGTTAAGTCCCTGATTTTAGTTTCCTCAAATATGAAAAATATTTTTCGGTTGTTATTTCAAGCAAGTCAATATAGTAGAATATTAAGAAGGGAATTCGAAAAATTAAACCACCGTGCAGGAAATACGAGTATCTAATACCTCTCTAGAAATAAGTACAAATATTACAATGCGTTCGGGGAATATTAAGGTGGAATAATTTTCGTCGTACACAAGAAATCCACAAAATCCCGATTATTATGATGTTCGCCGTTGGAAAGAGCACCTTCAACTTCCTATAACAGTGCTTTGGCATTACGAAGAATGAAAAGCATTGTGCATCTTTGTTGCGAAACCATAAAAAACGCCGAGTTGTCGACGACATGTGAATGGCATTCACTAAATCGGCTTTTGTGGCTTTGCTCATAAAGATCGTCTGGTTGATGGCCTGGAAAGACATTTGATGAATTGGTGTAGACATATGTTCAAAAAAATATTTCATCTTTGAAATGATGATGTGAAGTAATCTCGAATGGAAAAGGACGTATCTGAAAATTACTCTTCCTTATGTATTCTTTCTGGAGGATGAAATATTGCTCATCTTAGGACATTGTAATTGGAAAAAAGTTCACGAAAAAGGTCTCATATATGGATTCACACACATTCAGTGCGATCTTCGAGATATTTTATAGTGATCATTTGTTGATATTTTTGGACCTCTTTCAGCCCCTCTGTTTCGCATTTACTCTTCAATAATTATATCAAGTAGTTTCATCGATATTCTCGACTGTTCCATTCTGAAATAAAAAATTAGAAAATCATTTCAAGAATTTTTCTTTGATAGATTTCTTTTATGTATTCATCTTTAATTAAACTAACAATATTTCAGTATTAACAGGCCTTTTTATTTAAAATCCTCTCATATTTGTTAACGTTCCTTTGCAAATTGCGAACTGCAAATTGACCAAAATTATTGAATTCTAAATATTCAATTGAATTCAAAAGAGCCAAGGTGATTCCAAATGCTTGGTTTTTTACTCATCGAAAATCTGACAGATAATCTAAGCACCATATATAAATTCCGTTGGATTCTCTGATTGAAGGTTAATATGCATACATCCAATTTTTCATGAAACCAACTCCCAGTGAAGTGAATAAATCCATTCTTTTTCAGTCAAGTGATAAAAATTTCGACTTAAATTACGTAATTCAATAAACGCGGCGAGAGCATAAAGAGCACGTTATTAAACAATCCACTAGAATAGGTGATTGCTGAATTCAATAATAATGAAAATAATCTTGATTTAAGGTTCTCGTAATACAATTATATAGGTGAAACAATTGTCAATTTTGTTGCCTAAACAATGATGATACATTTATAATCTGCAATATTCAATATCTACATACATACATATAAAGTTATCTATTGTTATAATTTGAGAAAAATTTTTTCAATATGAGAATTTGATAACAATATTGGGGAGAAGTCAATATCAATATTATAACAAGATGTGTAACAATATCATATACTTGACTTTTTTTTTTTGAACTTGACTCGAATTTTTTGATGTTAACCATAGTTTTCAATTCAAATGTCCATTCATTATGAAGTCTGGTTGCCAAATAGAAGTAGCTACAAAGACTTGTCGATTTACTGTATTGCGGAATTGATAAAGAGTTCCTGCCATGTCTGGTGTTCACGCTATGTTCAATAAAGTAACAACTGAGTATCTCTTTTTTCGTGAAGTTTAGCAGCGATTGAACAACAGCTGGCATATATCCAGAATGTCAGCTTCTTTATACAGAAAGTCAGTAGAATATCTGATATCTTTTTCCTGAAGGTTTTCCAGCAGCCATTTTTGTTGAATTTCGAGATTTTTTATTACTGTATCATTCCACGCAACAATACCATATCGTATCAGAGACCCCGCCAGAGCATTGTAAATTATTTTTAGATGTTTTACGTCTAGAATAATTGACAGTTTTTCAAATTTGGACATTAATCCTCTATATAACCATTAAGCTTCTGACGTGAAAATCCCATTTAAGGCTCGAATCCAGTATAATTCCTGAGTATGTATATTCGCATGTGCAAGGAATGTTGAATGTATTTTCTGCTATTTTATTTATCAGTGTTTCATTGGAAGTAAGCGCTTATCTACAGCAAAAGGAATAACCTACTTTTAATTTCAATAAGTATATTTGCTTTCTCCAACCACTATATAAGTAAAACTTGATAATGTTCGAATAACACGTATATGAAAATAATTAAATTGAAAATTCCCCCACAGAAGTAGCGAATATACGTAATATTTTTGGGTGGAGACGAGACAAAGGTTATGTTTTTGATTTGGGTAATAAAGTAGTTACATAGGTCCCTCCTTATATTCGTCTCTGCCTAACAGTATTTGAAAGAATATTTTTCAATAGTGCCTTGTGCCTTTAACAATATTCCGCAATTCAAAACTCTGATGAAGAGAAGATTGATTAGACAAGCAAACTTGTCATAATTCCTGAAACGATTTCTTGCCGAATATTAAACTTGCCTATGCATTTTCTCACGCTTTCCTGTAATTTATGTCAATATTTGCTGATGTTTTCCTCTTTCTTTGATGAACTGATATGCTGTTTTACATTCAATTTCAATATGTCATGTCGACATCAGACTGAAACATAAACCTGAAATTCGGTTAAATGTCCTCTATTAGCTATTTATGAACAACAACGAAAACCTGATTTTCCCCAAAACTTTCTCGCAATAAGTGATTACCTGTCATAAATCCTTATACATTCTTCCGTTTTAGCTGTTGGAAATAGTAAATCATGACGTTGATGTTAATTTCGCGTGTTACGAAGGAAATGATTTTTCGATAAAACCTGATTCATGTAAATTATCGTCTGATTTAAAAACAATCTTTTCAAGTTTGGAAAATCTCAATATGAATGTTCCGAATATTGAGCGATCAATATAATTTGAAGGTGAGAAAATTATATTTCTTGTATTCGTATGGTAATGGATTTCGTATGGGACTTCTACAGGATGTTCGATTTTTATTATCGTCACTTCTTCAGGGATTGTCATAATGAAGTATGATCCCACTGGAATATAGTGCATGGGTTACCAATTGATTCAATTCATTAGGTTATTTGAACCGTTTTTTCAAAAACATATGACCTTGACAGTCCGGAAGTTAATAGACCGTACATTCATAATGATATGTGTAGATATATCGAAGGTGAAATAAAATGAATAGATTCTGGTTTACTGTTTTATCAAATAAACAAGTGTTATGAATGAAAAGAAGTAAGTGCAGGCATGGTGATCAAATCTTGGTGTTGATGGGCATCTTGGAGTAGATATTCTTCATTGAACAGTCCATTATTTCATCAAATAATAAACATACCTATGTTATAAATAGAAAGAAGTGAACACCAAGGCTTTTTGAAATATTAGTGAGGAAAATGACATTTCGCTTATGTCATTTGTAGTACTGACGGATTGTGAAATGCTTTACCTATCTTGCCGAATTTTGGAGTGAAGTTTGTCGTCGCTGCAGATTTTGTTCAAGCAGAGAAATGTAGGAATACATTTTCGATATCGGTGTTGAAAAGATCGAGATTGGGAGCTGTTGGGAGCTTATTTGGGATCTCCAATACAAGCTCTCTTTAGCCTTGACGTTCAGGCTCAGATCAATGATGTATTTGAGAAAAGCTGATTAGAAAGTCATGAAAGTAACGTGTTGTTCATCACTAGAAAAAATCAAGTATGCTTTTGCTCTCAGCAAATCGACAAACAGCCATTATTAAATAACTTAGCTTATCGGGGTACATAATCGCGCCTTCGTCACTTAATCGGGCTATGAATGGGCTACGGGAACCGACTATGGTTCGATATGATTCGGGTTGGAGTTCAGGTGAAGTCATGGATGTTTGTATTTGTCTATGATTCAAGTAGTCTAATGATAATTGATAAGATGTTGGGTAATGTTTATAGATCTGGCGTTCAACTGCAAGTCCAATAAATTAAAAAATATATTGAACTAGCTGACTCGGCGAACTGTGTACGACAATTTATTTTCATCTGAATATTTTTCAAAAATCCGGAAATACATGTTCCACTATTTGTGCTACAATTTCTTGATTTTAATATTTATCCCGTGTGGAGCCAGGGACTTACTGACTTACGAAGGGACTGCAATACTTCCTGTTATTTAAAATCAGTCGAGTTATCAAAAAATTCCTGTATTAACACCATATCAATCTGTCCATTCTATAGTTCAACGGCATGTCCCTAATTTCGTATCACATAATTGGCCCATTTATCTCATCATTAATTATATGAGATATTTGCTGGATATAAGTCAAAAAATGTTCAGAATTCAGACCATTCTCGTGAACCAATGAATAAAATGGCTCTGGTGGCTGTACCCATAGCGTCTATTTGAATTGACTCTTCGCGCAATATTTTGTCGCATCATTCTTAGTAGTAGTTTGTCAGTATTGACAAACAACGTTCATTGGTTCAATATCAACGATTTGCGGTGAACTTTAATCTATTTCAACGTTATAATTGATTGCAGGTCGATGGGAGTTAAACATAAACTTTTTATATTGTTTATTTTGACTCCATCGATTTCGTTCAACTTCATTTCGAGCTTCGCGTTTGCTCGTCAGTTTGACTTGCTCTTTTATATCTTTGACCTGCTGCATTGCAAGTTCTGCGACTTAGGTTTGTACATCTAATAGGTATTATTTCAGAAACCAAATTTCAAGTGTAAATTAAAGAAAACTATATATTCTTCTTCATAATCAAATATACCACGTGCTATGTTAGTAACGTGTATGTAAGTCTATTTCAACTTATCAAAATTTCATATTAAATTGCAGCTTCAATATTAGTCGTGATAGCTCTGGACTAACCGAAATGTGTCTTAAGATATTCAGTTTTTGTACATCCTCTTCTTGAGAATTAATAATTATTCCTTACTTATTTTATACGCAATTTTTGAAATTTTTTCCCTGACAATAACAAATACAACAACAAAAAAGAGTGAAATCGGTCCAGCCGTTGACTGTACATTTTAGTTAGAAATTGTTTGTATGGAAAAAACATGGTATAACATAACTACTTCGCCTCATTTTCGAATCCAATCATAGAATTCGTTTTATATAAATGACATTCCTTTGAACGCATAAGATATCACATAAGACATCGAGAACATCAAAGAAAATACAAGTTTTTCTTTTAGGGAAGATTGGAGGTGGTATTACTCAGAGATACAAAGACATTCTGAATTTCAGAATTGCGTAGGGCGCATAATTTCGGCTTTATTTGTAGGAACTGGGCAAACGAACTTTTTCGGATTAATGAAGCAATAAAATTGAATTCCACAATTTCTTATCAGCTAACAGTTTTTCCTTTCGAAATCCTTCATATTCATTCAAAAATTATATTTTTGTCACCAGAAAATATATTAGGATATAATTAACGGAGTTAATAGCTCATGAATAGCGGGAGTTTCATGGGGGTTACTTGCTTCTTTCAGTATCGCTTGTATAAATAGATTTATCCAAAATTATATTTCATCTAATGTACATTTTGTTATATTCAGCTGAATTGTTTCGTCATATATATTAAGATATGTATCAAGATCTATGCTTTTTGCTGTTGCTTTTCCAATTACAATTTTTGTAGTAGTCCATGTTACGCATCTGCAATATTACCGATTTATAAACACTGAAACTCATTTACTCACATAAGCGTCTAAATCTTATTCCGGATTTGAAACCACATCTACCTAGTGAGGGACCTGTACTCAACTCGAGTCAACAATATTTATTTATAAAGTATTTATATGGGGGTATGTACTGGCATATGTAGGATCCTAAACTAGCTTGATGTAATACATTCAAATAAAACTAATTAGATTTCTGATTTTCACTATAATCAATTCAAATCATAATAATATTGTTTAGCTACCACAGTGACTTCATCAGATGTTGATGATAACTGATCATCACTTTTATGTGATTAATATGATTGAACTTTTATCATTAACATCTGATGAAGCCACTGTGTTGACGTAATGATATTGTTCTGCTTTGAATTGATCAATGTGAAAATCAGAAAAGTACTCAGTTTTTTTTAAATTATGTATTTAGATTTTCATCAAGTATCAGCCCAATCGACTAATAATACATATTTCATTTGACATTATATAATTCATTTATTCCAGTTCTTACTTGTTGGTTTCACTGAAAAATATAATTTGTTTCAACTTACTCACTACATACTAGTTTAAAAAGGTGTATAAACTTCAAGTTTTTTGGTAATTGAATGTTTGAATCATTAGTTTATATACAGGAAACTATTTGAAGAAAAACTGCGTTTGATAATTAATTTTTTCACTTTAATTTCGATTTTAATTTAACACTTCTATCGGAGCTGGCATGATTACATTTTACATCTTTTTCGAAAGATTGCCAGATGTTGGTAAGGTAAATCGTGTAACACTCTATATTACTGCGCATTGTGTTGTCTTATTTCAGTGATTTCTTTCGTCAATTCATTGACTCGTAGCTGTGTTATATAGAACTTATTAGCAATTTCATTAAGGTACTCATGGAGTGTGGTATTTTAGCTTCTTGCTGCAGGACATCTATTCTGATGTATCTGCCATATTGGTAGTAGATCTCAGTATTTTATTTGGAAACACTTCAAGAGGTTTAAATGTTCTCTAACTTACGCTGCACCACATGAAAGCAACGTAGAACAATTATACCTACAATTATACAACGTCTAATTGTCCGGTATAGTAGTGGTCTTTCATTATTTATAGAAAGCTCAGTCTCCGGTCTCCGTACCTTAGTCGGTAGAACTCCCGACTATGGTGCGGTAGAACTCGAGTTCGAGCCCCTCTGAAGGCATGGGTGTTTGTGTTTGTCTATGATTTGAGTAGTTTAAATAATAAAATATGCTGGGTAATGTTCATCGATTACAAGCCCAACGGCCGTTCGGAACCGGCGTTAAACTGTAGGTCCACTGAATTAAAAAAAAAAAACTCAGTCTCTTTATTCAAAACCGGAAATGAGTTTTTCACAAGTCCGTATGTGTTTAGAATTGTGTTTTTATTAAGTTTCTCGTAATTGAGTCTACTCTCCAGTTCAAGTCTCAGATATAACCCCGATCGTGTTGGTAGAATTTGGTGACGTCTACAGAGAGACGTGTTGATATTTTGTTATTAGTGAATTTGCGTGTAAATTCATTCTAAGGTTTTTGTTTTGTTAGTCTTTATTTCTCATTCATTGCAATACTCCGAGATACTCCGACAGTTTTCCGCTCGATTACAGTATGAGTGGGCGTATGTTGCTATCTCATCAAGAAACAGAGCGAATTTTGCCTCCGGAAAATGAAGGATGTCGTGTATAGAGATACTGAAAACAACGACTTCAGCACAGATCCTTGAAGGACACTCGTGGTTGTTTTTCTTACTCTGGATTTTCATCATCATTTTCATTTACGATCATCCATAGAGACCTTTACTCTCCCAACTAGGCTAAGAAGACGACCGTACGTAACTAAAACTCTAGTTACTAGAATAGCATATATCAGATACGAATTCTATTAATTCTGCAATTTGTAAGTGGAAATTATTAAAGATTTTCGGGTAATTAAAGGACATTCAGGTAATTCAAAATCGTTCAAAAACATTATTTGTTTTGTTACAATGAAAGGTCATTCACATGTTTATTTTATGTAATTTAAATGTAATAATTTTCTAATGGTTGTTTTGAGATTTTCGAGTACCTGAATCGTTAAGATTCAGGGTTAAGGTTTCCCAAGTGCTTCATAGGTATTATCATAAATACATATTTGCATTTCTGTAATTAATTGCATCATTTCGTGCCATAAATACGTTATATCATCCCTGTAGCTCCATCTCCCTACATGAAACTGATTTTATCCTCGGTTGTATTATGGGTCACGAAATTAGCCGGTTGAGCTGGTTCAGCATCAGTTTTGTGAAAAGTATATTAGCTAACGGCTGATTACTTCTGGTTATGGCAGCTTATATTTTAATCTTGATGGGTCGAGCCTCACTTTCGTGAAATTCACTCCCGGTATTGTTTGAAGTCTATTTGAATTATGAACAAAGATCAGTGAACGATAAGTTACACAGACACAAATACATTCGCAAATGAGCTCACACACATTGCAGAATTCAATCATGCTGAGTTAATGTGTTATGAATGAGTGTCACAGAGCCTTCTAAACTTAGCACTGCTGGGTATAAAGTGTGTTTTCCTCAGAGGTATAGAACTTTAAATTGAAATAAAACAACGATGGATCATTCGATTGACAAGAATTATTTTTATTCGAAAGATAACCTTGTGGCATAACAGTGTTTTGACATACACTTGAGGATTATCTTCTCTCCAAATGCGGCAGTTTTGTTTGTTGACGTAGCCATTCAACCAGAAGTGCGCTTCATCGCTAAACAAAATTCGCTTATGAAAATCGGGAACAACGGCAATCTCGTTTTGGGCCCATTCGACGAATCTAGCTAAACGAGCCTTGCTTGATGATCATTTGGCTTCAATTCTTGCACGAGTTGGACTTTTCAAGTAAGCAAACGAAGGTCCTTCCGCAAAATCTTCCATAAAGTGGATGGACACAGATCCAATTCCTGTGCTCGATGGCGGATGGACTCATTCGGCTCTTCCTCAATGCTACGCTCTACAGTAGCAATGGCTTCTTCTGTACGCAACGTACGGCATCTCAGGGGATGCGAGTTATCAATTAGAGTGAACGTTATGCAAAAACGTTCTATGGTTAATCGAAATAACTGCTCGACGATTTTGTCGACGATAAAATGGACGTAGTGCGCGATACGTATTTCAAACAGAACCATTATTTTCTAAATAAAATTTACTATTTGCAAGCGTTGCTCAGGCGTGTGTTTATTCATGATAAATTGTCAAACCAAACTGAGAATGAATCACTTCTCAGCTGTTAAATCGGTCGCCATCTTCAACAGTAATACCAACTTATAGTTCTATACCTCTAAAAAAAGTACCCGTTATAATAGTGAATGAACCATTGACAATCAACAATTTTTTTATGTGGAAAAAATATTACTGGCTAACATTCGGTATTAAATGATAAGCGTTCTTAAATTCGATTATATAAAAGATGTTTACAATTTTTCTCCAAGTCCAATTTTTCTGTTCAAATTTCATTGTATGAAATTTAACGAAGATAATTTCAACTTATTTGGACTTGCAGGTGCTGATTGGGGAACAGACAAACTGGACAGGAAGTCTTTTATAGCATATGTATTCAAATTCTCTGGGCGTTCAGTTTCATGGACAAGTTTTAAACAGCACACAGTTGCCTTGTGGACAACCGAAGCTGAGTATATGGCCCTGAGCGATGCAGCTGAGTAAGCTATATATCTAGGAAACCTTATTCGAAATAAGAGGAAAATTAGATTGTATTGACTTTCACAAATATGATCAAAGTGCTCAAAAGTCAGCAAGCCATCCAGTTTTCAAAGATCGCTCCAAACATATCGATATCAGATACCATTTTTTAAGAGGAGCAACTAAACCACTGCAGAATATTGAAAATTATTAGTTTTTAAAAGGTTTAGATTTGGATAAATTGAGAAGTATTGTGTAAATTTGTGACTTGTGCGAACTTATGTTAAGCAAGGATGTTGGAAATAACAATAGTTCGCAGTATTGTGTGATTGGTTAGCGCCATGTATCTTTATATACTTTGTTGGATACGTATTTGTCCCCTCGTAGTTTTCAATCTTAATATACATTCATTCGTGACAACAAGTGTTTTTCTTTCCGTGCTTATTTTCGTAATCTGCTATACATTCTGCATTATTTCAATATTTACAACATAACTAACAGTTGAAAAAATGTTGCATAATAGAAGGAACGTCTTGAAGCCAATGAAATTTTATTGTAGAACTAATTTCGCCTATTATACTGTTATAAAGTGCTTTACAAAATCATTGAATACATTGAACAATTATTCTCGGAACTTTGTGCGGACGTAGTGTCAACTCGAGGAGATTCATTATATCGTTTATTACATAAAGGAACGAAATATTCTCATTTCCATTGATATTCATTCCATAAATTCTCAAGCCTTTCTCTGCACACAGTGAATTTGCTATCACAGCTTTCACATACGTTTACTTTGACGAAGTAACAGCGTTATTGAAACGGATCAGATGTGGAAAAGTTCTGATACTGTGGAAAGTTCTGATGAGTCGAAAGAATATATTCCGAAATATCTCAGGAGTTGCACTACAGAAGGCAACTTTCACTCTTGTCTACATTATTTTGGAGTGAACAGATATCAATATTTATGTTAGAAGATATTTTCGATACCAACTGAGAGAAATCAAGAGCCATTAATCGCCTGTCCAGAACAATTCTGGCTATCCCCGAAGAAATTCTGCTTAGATTATCGCAATAGTGATTGAACTATTGAATTCTCATCGAAAACCATCATAAGTAACAGCTTTCATTTCAAGTGAAATTCTGAAGTATTAGGATTGTGCTTCTGTGACAATCGTAATCCGGGTAACACACAAGAATATCCTATATACCTGCTCCCAGTTACTGGAGGTTGTGCTGTTTACGTTGTGGTCGTTGTATTCCGATGCTGATTGTTAAGTTCCTAAGCTCAACGACGTTCCTCTTCGCTTGAATGAGCAATGCTACATGAAAATTCAACAGGATGGAATCACACACTTCACACTCACATTAAAAATTCTAAGAGCTGCCTCTTGCTCGCCCAAGTTTTATTTTGCAGTGGTCGGCAAGATCACCTGAAGTAAATGTTCTTGATATATTTTGTGGTGTATCTAAAAATCCCTAATATAAAACACTAACTGTAGGACGAGAATTTAATGAAGAAGGTTTACATATCATAATTAAAAAGTACTAATTGTCCAATTGCAAAGTTGATAGTGCAGTGATACTATGACTTGTTTGGAATTGAACAATGAATATTATCCAAATTAACATTTAATAGATGGTGAATGCGACAGAGTTGCTGCTGAAACATGTGCTTCATTTGATACAAGATATCCATATCGACCACGACCCACTCGTGACACAGTGAAAGAAATTTAAAACCAATAACACAGTTCGGTTTTTCTCAAGCATATTTTGAGAGTACGTTATAATGATAATAAATTAATAGTAATAATACGTTCTTTATTCTCAACAGGTATAACGCCGAATTACAGAAAGTAATAACAATGATGAATATATTGAAAAAAAGATTTACCAAAGAGCTCAATCTAATCTGAAAAAATAGTAACTTATAACTACATTATAGCATTCAATGAAATAGTACAAGTTATAAATGATAATGATAATAGAATAGAAATTCCAGTTTTTGTTTTGAATGTAATGGAAACAATTTTATTAATACAGGAGAAACCCGCATGCTAAACTGATAGAGAAAATATGGCAACTGCTACGCAATAAGGCTGGAATAATAAATATTTTCGAATAAATGTTGATATCTCAATAACGATTGAGATTAGGTGATCATAAAATGCCCCTCATTTTTGCCTAAAAATGGAATGAAAGAATGGAAATTTGGTTGTTCCATTCAGAAGAATTGGGGTATCAGACATTTTTAAGCTTCAAATTTTCATAATTTTTCTGAAGATCACGTATAGAAAAAGCAATTTTTCAATTGTTGCCGCTCACCTTTTTGGTTATATCAATTTTGCAACAAGATGTTCTTCATATTTTATTGGTGATGCTCATGCAGAAATTTTGATGTTAACTTCTGCGTCACAATTTTTCAAAAAAAAAATAATATTTCAAAAAGTAGAAATTCTAGTTATAGGGTATTATAGGGTAATCTGGGTGGTTAGATGTGTTGACAATGTAATCAGATTAGATTGGTATCAAAAGCCATCTTCCTCAGGTAGATTTCTACACTTCAGTTCCCATCACGAAATGAAAATGAAGTTAAATCTGATTAGTCAACTCAAGAATAGTATTACCAACATGTACATACATGTGTACATACAGATTACTGGCATAGTTCACCAACCCGTTTACAAGTGATCCTTGTTAACAATGGATATCCTATAAAAACTGTTAAGAAGATTCTATGGAGTACTGTCACTATACCATCGGTCCCATCCTCTACAATCTCTGTCGATATAGAGGTAACATCACAAATCGATTCACAGACTCCTACAACCAAATATATGCCCTTACCATATTTACACTCACTCACTGTTAAACTATCTCACATCCTATCTCAAATAGAACAGTTAAAATTGGCCAAATATAATATCATTTCTGGTAAAAGTGCTTTCAAACAACTGAAAGACAAGGTCCCATCATCTCACATTTCAGACTGTGTATATGGTATACCATGCTTAGATTGTGGAGGAGTGTACATAGGTCGAACTTCGCAGAACATCAAGCGAAGAATTACTCTCCATAAGAGTGATATAGGACTCCACCCAGACAGATGTGCTTTGGCCCTCCATGCGGCAAAGATGGGACATCACTTCGACATCAATAATTTTAAAATCCTGGATATAGCTAGTGGCTATCAGAAGAGATTATTTTTGGAAATGTGCCATATTAATGCTAATGGCAATAGCATTAATAAAAAAACAGACATCGCTAGGCTCAGTTGCATGTATAGTTGTCTGCTCTCGAAGAAAATTCGATAAGCCCAGCTACAATTCCTGAGTTCTGTTTGATGTTTTGTGTTGTTTCACTTGTGGTGACAGTTGACAGAGAGTTTTGCACTTGACACTCTGTGATCCTTAGTGACGTTTGTCTGTGTTTCCTGACAGTTCGGTATCTTCAACATATGATTTTAGTCCAGATTGTAGACAGCTACCTGAGAGTTTTATTTGAAATATTTCGATATTTCGATTAAGATTCTCAGTATTCACTAGTATTGAATTACCTGTGAATTTTTGAACTAGCTACACTTTTGCCCGCCTTGGCGTGATCTGGAGCGATTAGGCATGGGATCATTCGTACACATTTCAGACAATTTTCTGTTGTGTTCGAATGAAATATCTACAAAGCCGTCCACTCGCACTCTTGTTGTCATGAGTAGGAATCTTGAACGCTAGGGAGTGTTTATACGTCCTTTCGCCGATAGAGGGAGCCTACGTGAGTATTTCACTCTGTAGAACTTCTCTTAATTTGGTATAGGACCTATGTTCGTTTTGAAAGCCATCGATTCTTGATTGATAGATTAAATATGGACTGATGATTCATAATAATGATGAAACAATTGTATCCTATTATCATTCAACAAGATCGATAAATTTTTCGAAACGCTCTTAATATTCACTCTCGAAAGTGATGGGTTCGTTCTCGTTGACAACATTTGTGTAGACAGCTCCCTGAGAGTTTTATTTGAAATATTTCGATATTTCGATTGAGAGTCTCAGTATTTACTAGTATTGAATTACCTGTGAATGTTTGAACTAGCTACACTTTTGCCCGCCTGGGCGTGATCTGGAGCGATTAGGCATGGGATCATTCGTACACATTTCATACAATTTTCTGTTGTGTTCGAATGAAATATCTACAAAGCCTTCCACTCGCACTCTTGTTGTCATGAGTAGGAATCTTGAACGCTAGGGAGTGTTTATACGTCCTTTCGCCGATAAAGGGAGCCTACGTGAGTATTTCACTCTGTAGAACTTCTCTTAATTTGGTATAGGACCTATGTTCGTTTTGAAACTCATCGATTCTTGATTGATAGATTAAATATGGACTGATGATTCATAATAATGATGAAACAATTGTTTCCTATTATCATTCAACAAAATCGATGAATTTTTCGAAACGCTCTTAATATTTGCTCTCGAAAGTGATGGGTTCGTTCTCGTTGACAACATTTATGTAGACAGCTCCATGAGAGTTTTATTTGAAATATTTCGATATTTCGATTGAGAGTCTCAGTATTTACTATATATATATATATATATATATATATATATATATATATATATATATATATATATATATATATATATATATATATATATATATATATATATATATATATATATAAGAGCTACAAGGTGAGATCCTTTGTATACAAATTCTGTACAAGTCGAGATCCGTTTGGCAAGGCGAGATCCGATTTCGGATCTCACCTTGTTTAACGTGTATATCGGCTTGGGTGTGGATAATTTGGCCCAATTAACCGATTTCCAGATTTTCGGTCGGATCTCGTCTTTCAGCCAAATATCACATTATATAAACTTTAGTTCACCAACCTTCCTATAGGGGGCCGATCTGCCATTGTATAAAAGTTTGATAAATAACGCAAAGTAGAGATCCAAAAGTTTGGCAACATGCACGTCTTGGACTGCTTGTCGTTATCTGTAATATGAAACTATCGCGTTGTACTGTATCTCGGCGTTACGTTTGGATTCGGTGTTTAGGTATGAAAACAAATGGATTTTGATGGTTTATCGAAAGTAATATATTATAATGTAAATATTATCGATTCATGAAGAAGAATATCTACTCGTTAGGGTTTCAGAACTTATTCATTCAGAATACATTTATTTGGACAGAATTAATGTTCATTTTTATTTGAATTACTTTTGGATTTAAACTTCTTCTACGACTCCGAAAAATATGAACGAGGGGTCGTTGGATTCGGAAGAGTATGTAGATTGTTAATTTCATTAGATTATTTCGAAAAAGAATCAAAAGGAAATAAAAATTCTTCTCGAAACAACTCATTTTACGAAACTGTTGGAACGAAATTCGTTATTTTTCCATTGAGATGAGAATAAGTTAGTAATGGTTAATACTAGTTGATACAAATATATTCAATAAAAAATATTACGTCAACTTCTATAAGATAATAAAAGTCCGGTAAGTAATAAGTGTGATTAATCTACTAATAGAATATAATAATAGTATATACTCTTCCGAATCCATTGTCCCCTCGTCATAGATGAATAAACAAATAATTAATGGTGTAGTGACTCTAAAACGCTTTCGGCTCTTTGGAGCTGGTGGGTTCTATTCCCATCATGATCTTGGGCCGTTTGGAAACGGCGTTAAACTGCAGGTGCAACTTTCGCACAAGCAGGAGTGCCTCTGAAATAATAACTAACATTCTTCAAAATTCAGTGAAATTGTTTTCATTGGTTTTGCATATGTTTCCTAACTATTTTTTTTTACATGAGCATGAGTATTACAAGTGCGAAAAAGTTAAATGAAACTTTTACGCTTTTTTTCCTTTTTGGAGCTATTTTCGAAAAGTTTCCGAAAAAACTTCTTGTTGGAAAAATTCTTCCGATCACTTCGTTATAAATGATTTTCTTTGGTTGAAATCCAGATTGAATTTCGGATATTCAACCTGAGGAAATTATTCATGACAAGTGATAAATAACAATTTTCACATATCCTAAATCTCTTTTGAAAACCTTCAATTATAGAGACAGAAAAGGGAAAAATTTCAATTTACTTCATGTTCAAGTAAAAGAAAACTCTTAATATACTGATGCAGAATCGATAGAAAAACCGCGATAACAATTTTTGACTGAATATTGTCCGCTCATCTATTCATAAGATGCCTGAATATTTTCAAGTTTAATTTTTCTCTGTTGAAGTAGTTTAACTACTTGATATTCAATTATAGCAAGTGTAGAGATAGTCAACCTTGCGCAATCCATAGATCCTATATTCGTCTGTATTTTTAACTCAAAGGGAAAAAATTGGAAGAAAGTCCTGAAGTTTATAGAGGCCCGGAAATATGTCTTTTTAAGTTTCATATGGAACAGTCCAAACTCCATTTGTGGTGAACATTGAGAAATATATTGTTGTTTGGATAAGATATTCCTTTATTGTATACATTGATAAGCCACTAAATACTTTATATTGGCGAGTATGAGTATTACGTTAAAATATGAAATGCCTAGACGAGCTGTATCGAAATGCTAAAAATGTAGTGTTCTGCTTATGTTGCAGAACAAGAAGGTCGTATCAATTTCAAATTGAAGTAATTTATGTCTTGACATGTTAGAAGGTTAATATGTTTTCATGAATATAAACGTTGAATTGGAATGCCTTTTCGATTATAAGATAGATTCCTTATTCGACAACAAATTATACCGCCATATCGTGGTTTTTACATTTTTATGAGGTGTGTTATAGTAAAAAAATATCTCTTCAATATTTTACTTTTACTATATTGATAAGCACATGTGAGTTATCGCAAACATATCCCCCAATACAGCAGTGTGTAGTTATTGAATTGGAGGGAATGAACCCCAAACAAAATAGAAGCCACCAACAGAATACGTGTAAGATAAGTGTATCAGAGAATATGACTTTGAAATACAAACCAAGCATACAATATAAAATATAAAATGAAACTTTCCAGAAACAGTAGAATCCGGTAAAACAATCGATATTTGTCAACGATACATAATGCAAATATTTCTGAGTAGCATTTATAAACAAGGTGATTCAGTAAAGTATTCAGATCAATACAACCTAAATCTTTAATAGATTCTCATAGAGTGTAAGTCGGAATGTGAATATTTTTGTATTCATTTTTTAGAGAATCTTGTTGCTCATGGAAGTTTTTGATGTTATACACGAGAAATGACATTAGTGCCGAAATTTAAAGCGCTCATTTTAAATATACATGTTCAGAACATATTTAGAATAATTGGCAATTCGAATATTCACTCTGAAATTATTTCATATTCCGCGAAACAATTACATATATAAGGAATTAGGTACTTAAATAATTTTCCACAATTTATTTCTATAAGTGCAATAGTTGACATTTACCTCAGAAATAATGCAGAACAACAGGTCGAGTATTTCTTATTTGAACAGACAGAAGACACTCATTTGAAATATAGTTTTATGTCGAATAGATGATGAAAATTTTAACCATAAGGTGCATAAAATCCTGAAAAATAACGATAGCTGAAAGAAATAAATTTTCATTGTCTTTCATTTCCTGTTGTCTCTGATGTGGGAAGAAAAACATTTCGTGAAATGGCTAGCTATTATAGAATGCAAGATTTCCATATTCACGAAAAAATTTGCAGGTATCAGATGAACTGCTGTTTTCTTAAGATGTGTGAGCAGACATATCATTAGATTGGTCAGAATCTAAATGTTTACTCTGCTAAAATGCAACAGCATAATACGGTAGGTCAATCGATATTTGTGAATCCATATCAAGTAATGGTGATATTTCAGAATAGTATTTATATATCAAATATCAGTTTAATTATCAGATCTGATTATACAACTTTCAGCTGACTAAGATTCTCTTACAGTGCGAGTCGAAAGATCAATATTCTTGTATTGATTTTTCAGAGCATTTTATTGCTCATGAAATGAAATAGCGTAAATTTCTGGAATTCTCAATGTTATACAGAAAATATCATGTTAGTATCAAACTTTTTGGTCCTTATTTCGAAAATACATTCATAACATATTTCGAAAAATTTTACATTTTGAATATTCACGCTCAAATGAAAATTGATATGTCACAAAACACCTACATATAGGTATGAGGAATTATATCATATTCGACAATATAATATGATTATTCATTCATGTTCTCATTGATTTGTCCGTTTAGGTGGATCTATATTTTTATTGATCTGTCTGTTTAAGTAGATATATGTTCTTATTGATCAACTGACCAGCTGGATGTATATTTCTATTGATCTGGCGATAAATGACGATGAAATAAGTGCAATAGTGGACCTCAAAAATAATACAGAACAACGTGTGAATTATTTCTTAAATTGAAAACGTCTTCAAGACACAGGTCTCTGTTAACAAATGTTTGAAATGTGGTTGTCTGTAGAAAGGATGAAAAAATTTTACTTATATGGTGCAAAAACTTCTGATAAGAAACAAAGCACGAAAGAAATATAGCTACCAATTTCGAATGTTCTTCATTTCCTGGCGCCCCTGATGTGGCAAGAAACAAACGTCTCGTAAAATGGCTATAGATTAAAGAATGCGTTGTTTTCAATAACTATTAAGTTTAGTGTACTTGCAGAAATTGTGTAAACAAATGTCTTTGAATGACGATAAGGTACTATGATAAATAGGTTCATGCATAATTTCACCGCTCAAATTTTGGAATTTCAAATATACTGAAATGATATCTAAATATTCTCCCTGGAATTAATTTTTCGCTCAGATCGCTATGATCGATTTCGAACCATTAAAAGACTTTCTTTAGGATTATTGTTTTCAATCGGTATGAGCAGAATGTTATAAATATAAAGACGAACTGTTGCAGCAAGTCCAAACAATTTTGTCACACACAAATTAGCACTGTAGAGGAATATGACACACTTCGTATTTTATATTTATTCATTTATAATCATGACTATAATCATAATTTCACATTATTATATATTTGAATATAAACTTAAATTCGAACACTTGAACTTATAATTTACACTTTATTGACTACCTACATAGCATGATGCGTTTCGTCGTTACAAACGACAAAAAAATGATTGTTCTGTTAGAATCTGAAGGAGTCGTTTGTGACGACGAAACGCGTCATGCTATGTAGTCAATAAAGTAAATCATAAGCTCAAGTGTTTGAATTTAAGTTCATATTCAATTATAATGGATATACATCAGGTAAACGCCAATACTATTAAATATTATTATATACAATGTCCACTACATTATTATATTGAACAATATAATTATAATTATGTAATATTTTCAAATTCATGAAATGGGATCAAATGTCGAGTGATTCCATTCAACAATCTGGAAAATAAATAATTAGAACAATTCTTTATTATCAAAAATTTATTAATGAGCATTATATTATATGTACATATATCATTATGAACTACTTATGTATCAATTACTATTGCTAATATAAGTGAAGGCTTCAATTTGAGCCGAATACCTACCTGTTGTGAAACAAATGAGTTTTTGTTGAGCTTCTTTGCGATAATTTTTTTTTCGCCTTTCAAAATTCAACCCATTTTCAGAATGTTCATTTTCACTTCTATTTCAAACCTCTCGATCGATTAAGTTCATTCAAATTCTTCATCCGCTCACATATTATTGATGTTTGTTTTGTTTCCTTATCGTGATTAACTACCGCTGACTGTTCCGAGGCTATGTTCATGTGTTGTAATCCTCGGAGTTTACTAAACATACGATATCTTTTCAGATTGATCATTTACCAAATCTCGTAATTAAATATTGAACCTCTCAAGAATTTTTCCTTATTCTTCCAACGTAATTCCTATTTCTATATTCATGAGTAGCCTGATAAATTATTGATACCGTTCCATAAATACGTGTATAGAATGTGTGTATAAAAGCTACTTTTTTTTAGCATAGAATTAACATTCACGAAGATAATATTAATGTAATTTCCCAAATTATTTCCTTTTATGAATTAATTTCACTACCACTAGTCGTAATTTCTTCAGTTGATAATATTTTGTTTCAAATTTGCATTATGATATATTATATAGTGAGGCAAAATAAATTTCATTCATAAAAAAATGATAATACTTGATAAGATAAAAATTATAAAACTAATAGTACTTTCTTCACATACATTACAAAATGCGTGGATGCACGAATTGTAGCATATGACTTCAAAATATAAAACAAGCATACAATATGAAATATAATATGAAACTTTCCCGAAACAGTAGAATCCGGTTTAACAATCGATACTTGTCAACGATACATAATGCAAATATTTCTGAGTAGCATTTATAAGTCAGGGGATTCAGAAAGGTATTCAGATCAATGCAACTTAAATCTTTAACATCAGAGAATATAATTTCAAAATATGAACCAAGCATACAATATAAAATATAATATCAAACTTTCCCGAAACATTATAATCCTGTTTAACAATGGACATTTGTCAACGATACATAATGCAAATATTTCTGAGTAGCATTTATAAGTCAGGGGATTCAGAAAGGTATTCAGATCAATACAACTCAAATCTTTAACATCAGAGAATATAATTTCAAAATATGAACCAAGCATACAATATAAAATATAATATCAAACTTTCCCGAAACAGTATAATCCTGTTTAACAATCAATATTTGTCAACGATACATAATGCAAATATTACTGAGCAGCAAATGATTTAAATGATTATTTAAATATTCATAAAGATAAACCAGGTGATTCAGTAAAGTATTCAGATCAATACAACTTAAATCTTCAACAGATTCTCATACAGTGTAAGTCGAAATGTCAATATTTTTGATTTTCATTTTTCAGACAATGGTGTTGCTCATGGAAGGTCTTGATGTTATACACGAGAAATGATGTTAGAATCGAAATTTAGAGCCCTCATTTCGAAAATATATTGAGAACATATTCAGAATAATTGGATGATTCGAATATTCAAGCTGAAATTGATTCATATTACGCGAAACAATTACATATATAAGATAATTCTACAATTTATTTCTATAAGTGCAATAGTTGACATTGACCTCAGAAATAATGCAGAACAACGGGTCAAGTATTTCTTATTTGAACAGAGACAGAAGACACTTATTTGAAATATAGTTTTCTGTCGAATAGATGACAAAAATTTTAACCATAAGGTGCATGCAATCCTGACAAGTATCGATAGCTAAAACAAATATATTTTTTGGTATGCCTGTTTTATATTAATCCTGAATTTCGATTGTCTTTCATTTCCTGTTGTCCCTGATGTGGGAAAAAAACAAACATTTCGTGAAATGTCCAGAGATTATAGAATTCAAGATTTCCATATTCACCTAAAAATTTGTAGGTATAATATGAACTGCTCTTTTCTTAGGATGAAGGCTGAGCAGACATAATAACATTATATTAAGTAAAAGAAGAAACTTACGTTGAAAACCTACTACATTTTTTATATAACAGCCGTTTACATATGTTTCAAGGTTATTGCCTATATGTAAACGGCTGTTATATAAAAAAAAATGTGTAGGTTTTCAACGTAAGTTTCTTCTTTTACTTAATTTTAGTTTGCCTGCATTGAATAGAATTCTTAGAATAATTATTTTATTGTTAACATTATATTAGTCAGAATCTAAATGTTAACTCTGCTAAAATGAAACAGCATAATACGGTAGGTCAATCGATATTTTTGAATCCATATCAAGTAATGCAAATATTTCGGAATAGTATTTATATATCATGTGATATCAGTTAAATGATCCGATCTGATAATACAACTTTCAGCTGACCAAGAATCTCTTACAGTTGAGTTGAAAGATCAATATTCATTTTTCACAGAATTCTATTGCTCATGAAATGAAATAGCTTAAATTTCTGAAATTCTCAATGTTAAACAGGGGATATGATAATATTATCAAACTTTTGTGTCCTTATTTCAAAAATACAGTCATGACATATTTCGAAAAATTTTACATTATGAATATTCACGCTTAAGTGAAAATTCGATTTATCTGCCAAAACACTTCTACATATTCTATGAGGAATTACAGCATATTCGACAATATAATATGATATGATCATTTATAGATATTTTCATTGATCTCCTGGCGCCCCTGATGTGTCAAGAAACAAACGTTTGGTGAAATGGCTATAGATTAAAGAATGCGTTGATATCAATAACTATTCAGTTTCGTGTACTTGCTGAAATTGTATAAACAAATGTCTTTGAATGACGATAAGGTACTATGATAAATAGGTTCATGCATAATTTCACCGCTCAAATTTTGGAATTTCAAATACACTGAAATGATATCTAAATATTCTCCCTGGAATTAATTTTTCGCTCAGATCGATAGGATCGATTTCGAAACATTGAAATAATCACGCAGTATATTTTTTCTTCTAAGAAAAAAAAGCATTTCTTTAGGAGTTATTGTTTTTAATCGGTACACGCCCAGAATGTTATTAAATGCCCAGAATGTTAAAGAGGAACTGTCGCTGTCCAAACAATTCTATCATACCCAAATTAGCACTGTAGAGGAATATGAGACGCGAAATCATAATTTCACATTATTAAATATTTGAATATAAACTTAATCTCAAACACTTGAACTTATGATTTATACTTCATTGACTACATAGCATGATGCGTTTCGTCTTTACAAACGACTTCTTCAGATCTGAAAAGCAAACGAAGTGTTATCAGATCTTATGAAGTGCACCAGTCACATGAAGGAAACGTACGTCTCGTAAGAAAAACTGAACCAAACGCTCACTTAATGTTTACTACCAATTCTTGCGGAATATTCTGATCGCGTTGTATCTATATGGATCCTGAAAAAAATTCCTAAAGTATAATAAATGGGTAGGTTATTAATCGCGAACAGAAAATGAAAAAAATTATTTTCTGGTTGTTCTAACCTGAGAAGTTATTCTATATAATATAATATATACTGTTTGTAATATTCATAACAAATAACATTTGTTCATTAATTCAAGTTATCTATATTATAACAGTCATCAGATAATTTCAATTATTATAACAGAAAATTCATTTTCATCATAATAAATTATTCATTTGCTTTTCATCATTATACATTATTTATTTGGAGTCAACTATAATTTCGTAAAACTAATGCATTCTCAAGTGAACAGTTGATTTAGACGTGTTGAAATTCCATGTCAAAACTATCAATGAATTTGACACATTTCAAGAATTTCACATTATTATATATAATATCCACTACATTATTCCAGTGGACAATATACTTATAATTAAGCAATATTTTGAAATTCCTGAAACGTGTTCAAGTCTCGAGTGATTCCATTCAACAGTCTGGAAAATAATTGGAACAATTCTTTTATATCAAAAATTTATTAGTCAGCATTATACCTATTAGGTATATATCATTATGAATTACTTCTGATCAATTTCAATGGCTTATACAGATGAAGGCTTCAATTTGAGTTGAATACCAATTCTGATACAAATGAGAGTGTTTTATTTATTGAACTTCTATGCGATAATTTTTTTTGTTCCTCTTTTAAAATTCAACCCATTTTCAGAAATTAAATTCTCGCTTCTATTCCAAACCTATGGATCGATCAAGTTCATTCAAATGCTTCATCTGCTCACATATCGTTTATGTTTGTTTCGTTTCCTTATCTCCAACTTGACTAATTACCGCTGACTGTTCGGAGACTATGTTTATGTGCTGTATTCCACGAAGTTTACTAAACATACGATATCTTTTCAGAGTGATCACTTAACAAATTTCGTTATTGAATATTGAACTGCTCAAGAATTTTTCCTCGTTCTTCCAACCTAATTCCTGTTTATATATTCATGAGTAGCCTGATAAAATATTGATACCTTCTCATAAATAGGTATATAAAATGTGGTTTCCACTTTCATTTCAGCTGTTATTATAGAATGGTACTATTGAAGCGAATAATTCATTGATGAATTATGTTATCCATTTCAAATGGAAGCTGCAGTGTAAAAGAACTTCCTCCGAACTCTGTTAGTGAATGAACATTTTCATCTTGTTCAGTTTCTTTAGTAAAAATATCATCATTTCTATGTTAATCTATCTTGTGTATTTTATACTTCTGTATTTATGTAAATCTGAATTATTTTCATTGGAGCAATTGCCCTCATTATTCTGTTTCTAAACCTTCATCAGGATAATACATAATCTTCACAATGATCTCGCTCGAAAATTCAATTTCATACCCAAATTTTTTCTTCCTTTATTATTTATTCCTTCAATTATTCAGTTCAATGCTCAACGTGATATACGAGAAACTTCAGTGAATGAATATTCTCAATTTGCATATCCTGCAGAAATATTCGAGATATTCCTCAGTTTTTTAGACTTATAAACGAAATTCTGCATAAAAAGACAAGTTCGTGGTATTCCATTTTGTATGATATATGCCTATGCCCTCAAGAACAGAACTTGTGAGGAGAACAAAGATCACAACGCACATCTTCTACCGAAAAAAATTTGTGAAATTCACGTTATGCACGATGCACAACGCGAAGTATCAAAAATTAAATGACTAAATCTTTCACTTTTTGATTTTCCATCAGAAATAATCACAGTAATTATAGATCATCTTGTTTTGAGTTGTAAACGAAATTCTGTATAAAGTGGCAACATCGCTGGATTTCGTCTTGTACAGCGTATCTATACAAATAGTATATCGGATCTCGTCTTACTTACATTTATCATGGATCTCTACTTACCTTCATACTTGGTGTATGAAAAAAATTTAAATTTTTCTTACCCCTCGGAATATGTATATATATATATATATATATATATATATATATATATATATATATATATATATATATATATATATATATATATATATATATATATATATATATAATATTTCGCATATTCAAAATAATTCATTTTTTATAATTTCCTGTTGATGGAATAATTACTTCCTTAAACATTCAATCATTGGATTTCTCGTTCAAGATGGAACTAAGAGGAGTTTATTGTAAAAATTTTTCTTCTTTATGTGTCACACGATAATTATGACAAGCTGCATTCTCCAAAGATAAAAGAAGACTTTCCTTTGTTGAATGTACATTTATTACCACTTCAGACTTTCCTACCTTTCTAAACTCATTCGAAATTGGCACTCAAAATTATCCAATTTTTGTGATTAGAATACTCAAACTGAATTATTATTGTTATAATGATATTTCGGGTTCTCCTGGGGGAAAATTTAATTTATTTCTCCACTCAGTCATTAATGAAAGCATTGTAGTAATGAAGCCTCGGTATTCCCTCATTTATTCGACGATGTTTATTGTTCATCAGTAAGCATAAATTTCCTGTTAGTGTAAATGATGGAAAGTCTTGTTAGTACAGAATTTCGATGGAAATTATAATGAATATTTGTTATTATAACGAAGTAATATGTACTGAATGAGTACATTCGAGTATATTGATAATCTGAAACTAACTCCAATACAAAACGTGATTAAACGTGATAAAAACTCGATTTAATCTTCAGATATCACATTGGCAATACAGTCGAATATTGACAAGAAGAAACAATATCATTCAGAAAATGGCATTCTGTTGGTATCAAACATAAATTATGTTTCTCAACATTACCAAGGTAATATAGTTTCCAGTTTTCGTTATAAACGTCGTTATTTTAAATAGTACCATATATTTGTATATAATTCAGCTGCTATTTTAAATTTACATCGAATGTATTTATCACATGTATTTTATATGAGGTAATTTTTCAAGTGGGGGCATAATTCATGAAATCTCTACACAAGCTTTTCTCAAAAATCATTTGCGTTCTTCGATTTTCTGAATTACTTATTGCCCTTTGTCCAATATTGAGATCTGAGGTATTGGTCCACTGAACTCACAAATAGTCGACTCTTTTTTATGAGTACTTGAAATCGATGCGAAATTATTCAATATAATGTATATAGTTAATTTCTTCAAATATGAATCGTTTTATAAGAACTTTACACATAGTGAGAAATAGCCAAACAACGACAGGTAGAAAATAATCCTCCTTGATCACTTCTTGAAACACTATTACATGTACCAATACTTTCAATATTGTACCCAATTTTTTTTCAAATAATTCAATTTCAAGCAATAGCTTTGCGTTCAAGTAAGATTATGAATTTCGAACATGCGATGTAATTTTTAGTTCAATATTTATGTGATAGAAATGAGGTAATACATTATAAAAGAAGTGAGAGTTGTATTACTAACTCAAACGAAGTATGAATTCAATTTTTAAATCATTGGGGGCCAGAGCTAAACATTTCCTCTCTTTTTCAAAACATTAACTTTCTGCCCATTATTTCGTACACTATATCATTTTCGTTTATAGGCTTTTAGATACATCTCGTGTTTTGCATAACTGATTTTCTCATTCAACTTTGTATTCTTTAGTTTTCCAAAGTTCGAATTCTTTTCCAGTGGAATAATTCAGCAATAATGAAAATACAGCACCATCAAACAATAAGTTTTCATTTGGATCTTAGAAATGATAACGCTAGTGCATCTTACTGTTTATTTCTTGATAACATAGTTTATTTTAGTTTTTCGGCTTTTCGAAAATAATTCCTGCTTAGATTTTGTTTCTGAAATTGACTGTAAGTAGTGATATTTTTTCCGGAATAAATGTTCGATCACTATCGAAAATCGATCCTTATTAATAGAATGATCCAATTGCGAAATTGAGGTTCAATATTTTCCATTTCGTCAGAATCGTACATTTAAAACTTAATTTGCATCTTCAATTCCCTTTACTGATTATATGTTTTGGAGACCAATCATCAAACTCCCCTTAGACCATCTGAATGAAGAACTTGTTCTGCAATTTAGTGAGGTGAGATTTATTATGTGATTGCATTTTCATAATTTTTTCAATTAAAACTTGATGATTTGAACTTGAACAGGAAAAATATATTTAGAATTATTCTATGAAAATCCAACGCATCATTATTGAGTGAATGCATGTCAATCAATGTTTAATCAATCAAAATTTTTATGATTGATAAGGCCGATACTTGGAGAAAATTATTAAGCATAATGAAACAATATTTAGAATTTTCTCCTAATTTAATAAAATAAGCATGACGCGTTTCGAAGTATTCTTTATCAGTTGCTGAAATAACAATAGGTGTTTATCAATAAGTGTTTATTAATAAGTGTGTAACGAATAGGTTTGTAAAATTATACCTATTGTTATTTCAGCATTACATGAAATTTTATGTTATGCTTTGATTGAAGTATTTGATCCATAGTAGGTAAATTTACCTACTATGGATCAAATACTAGTTAGATCAGGGTTATGGTGCCCATTTATCGAAAAATAATTGCTTTCGAATGAACGTTGATGGCTGGAAACATTCAAACAATAATCTAAAATCATTCATAGTTCACTCTCAACTGATTCTCATTTATGCGAATGACGGATTTGAGGTTTGAAACTGTCAAGCTTTCAAGGGATTCAGACGGTTTATTAGATAACCAAGTAAAAGACAAAGTTCTGAGGTGTTTGAGTGAAATATCTAGAAAGCCTTCAGGTACTCCCACTGATATTGTCATGTGGGGGAATCTAGAATGCTAGAGAGAGTTTATACGTCATTTCATAGATAGAGGAAGCTCGCATGACTAGTTCACTGATTCATATTCTTCTAATTCCTAGATAGGACCTAGGGGCGTTTCAGTTGGTCTATTCTTGAATTTCAAAAAAATATCTCTGATGATTCATAATAAGGATGAAACAAGTTTATGGTATTTTCATTGAACTAGTTCAATGATTTCTCGAAACGCACTTAATTTTCTTTCTCGAAAGTGACAGATTCGTTCTCGTTGACACTATTGGTGGACATAGCTCTCTGAGAGTTTTTTAAATTTTTTTTATATTTCTATTGGTAGTCTCAGTATTGACTAGCTATGGATGATTCGTGAATCTGAGAATTTTTATATATATATATATATATATATATATATATATATATATATATATATATATATATATATATATATATATATATATATATATATATATATATATATATATATATATATATATATATATGTATATATATATATATACATATATATATATATATATATATATATATATATATATATATATATATATATATATATATATATTGTGGCAATTTTTTGAGCTCTTCTAAAAAATTATTGAAAATGTGCATCAAATAACGATGATGTCTCTGTTGTGGAGTGAAGCTGTAACTATCTGTGCGCAAGAAGTCTTACACTGGACAATTCATTCTAATGTCCACCTGATAAGATTATTGGAATGATTGAAAGAATTGATCTTGTGAAAATGTACTGGCAGTGAAATATTTGGGTTTTGGGCCCAAGTATGTACTATCTGGATATAGGTATCCACTAGGCACTACCTGATTTTCGAACCCATTACGTACTGACAGGGTTGTGGTACACACTAGCACACTACCTACAACCAGATTTTCGCCACTCGTTACATATCTACTACCATGATTTTGATACTTTCTACGTTTTACTTGATTCCTGATCTTCTCCTCAGCTTTTTCTGAGCTCAGAAAAATAACTATTACTCAATATATTACTACACACTCAAATTATGCTATTACTTTATACTCAAATAGCTATTTGAACTCCCGATATTGGTAGAAGAGAACAACTGGAAAGAACATTGAGCCACCAGGACAACCACTCCAAAGGCAACCCACAATATTTGCAATGGACTCCATAACAAATTTTGGAGCTGAGATAAAAGTTTATAGTGTCATATTGATTTTATTTCCTCAATATATCAGCAAAGTATGCCTGTTTAGTCTCATTCAGCCAAAATAACAACTCATTTCACATTAAACGAAACCTCAATTCCAAAAATAATTCAAAAAGGAATTATTTTAATAAGTGGTAGAAATTTAAGTTAACTTCCACAAACTTCCGAATAATTTGATCTGTGGAAGAGATGAGATATATATATATATATATATATATATATATATATATATATATATATATATATATATATATATATATATATATATATATATATATATATATATATATATATATATATATATATATATATATATATATATATATATATATATATATATATATATATATATATATATATATATATATATATATATATATATATATATATATATATATATATATATATATATATATATATATATATATATATATATATATATATATATATATATATATATATATATATATATATATATATATTGAATTGGATTAGGAGACAACAGCACTACACTAGGCGGTTAATGTATACATTCTTTGTTTGTGTCTCAAACTTTCGGAACACGTCGTTCCACCTTCAGGTGCTAAAAATGAAAATGCTATCATGAAAATAACTAGACAACTTAACATTTGTACTATAGAACTATACATTGGAACAAATATGAGCTAATAATGAAGACATAATAATGTTCGAGATGTTGAAATCATTAAACATTAACTTCCTGGTGTATTCTCATCAACTGAAATAATTCGAATGATATATATATATATATATATATATATATATATATATATATATATATATATATATATATATATATATATATATTCAGTAAATTGAAGCAGTCAGTGATATATTTCCAATGATATCTGAGAAGTAATGGACAAAATTGAAATTCGAATAAAACAATCCATCATTGATTGAAGTTCTATTCAGAATAATCATTAGGTATATCACTCAGATAAAAAGTGCTTGAAACTAGAATCTCCAATTGAATATAAAATCGTTGAACGATCACCAATTACTCAGATCAATAGCTCGTGAAACGAGTTGAATTCTGGTTCTTTTATCCGTTTTTATCGTTAAGTGAAAAACGTAATAATTAAATACACATTATATTGAAATCTGACATTGACTCGTCTCAGAACAGGTATTTTTTCAGAATAATTCATATTTTTTATTAGGAATTGAAGAAAAGCGTGAGATGGATTATGTGATATCATTTTTGGAATGGGATTTCCGTGTTATAGAAAAGTAAAATAAAATACTCTTGCTTAATCTTCATCTTCTGTTAAGGATATCAAAGTCCAAAACAAATATGTCACTTGAATATTACAATATTTTCTGGAATTGACGTTCATTTATAAGTGTATTGCAATGAATTTTCTCATGAAACATTGAAATGAATATTCATATTTTATTCTCTGGTTGAAGTTATACTCATTAAACTTCTTCGAGGATTCAACTACCTGTCCTCAAAATGTCCTTTTCTCTTCACTAGTTCAAGAATATATGATATGTGTTAGTGGGACGTGTGAACAAATGAAAATTACGTGTTGTATTAGGAATAGCTATCATCTCATGCAGGAGTGTTTGAAGTTCTGTTTTTTCAACTGCTTTTGAGTTGTCTCCGTAGTCTATAAGCTAGGATGGAGGCCATGCAAGAGATTTGGTTTTGAATAATATGTAAGATATTGTCGTTTGTATGTGTTCATGAGTTCGAGAGTGAGAAAAGAACAATATACGATGGTTAAGGTACAGAGTATACTACCCAAAAATCAGAATTGAAAATGAAATATTTTTTCAACTCCAATCAACCGAAAAATTCAGTTTTCAGGAAATATCTGAATCAAATTAGTACATTTTCACTTAGAAATTACTACTGATTGATCAAGCTACTACTGGGTGATCGATTCAAATTCGATACAATTGGGTATTTGAACTCACTTTCTGCCGGAAGTGAGGAAAGCTTAGAGTCTGTTTAGGTGGCTCATTCACTATTCAAAATAGGACTCATTTCTTCACACGTGATATAATTATGAGACTGACGTAAAGGTTCAATGTCCTTATGTTCAGTGATCAAATCAAATCAAATCAAATACGTTTATTGTTTTCTTTGAATTTGGATACAATGTTTGGTAAATATATATTCAAAGGGCGGGAGGCTATAAGGTTTTGCAACCTTCTTCAACCCGTGTAATTTTAATTTTCCTTTTATCTTTGCAAAAGATTAGGAGAGAAAGAAAACTATTATTATAATATATATATATATATATATATATATATATATATATATATATATATATATATATATATATATATATATATATATATATATATATATATATATATATATATACTTTTGAGGCATTAACGACCGTGGCCGTCAACTTTGTTGTTTTTAATTTAATTGCGTTCCATTCGGTCAAATGTCCGACTTTCAATTCATCTGACATTTGATGTTGAAGGAACCCACAGAAAACTTTACTCACGTAATGTACAGTATCTCTTAATTATTTCGTATTATTTTACATTGTTATTATTATTATTATACATTGGTACAATGGTAATTGGTAATATATGATTGTGTTTGTTGAAATTTTGAATTTCGCGCACTTAACTCGCGCACAAGTGACTTTTTCGCGCACTACGATATTTCCGCTAACTATCTTAAGTTTTATCCTAACGGGTATCGATTAACGGTTTTATTTTGAACTTCGCTTACCGTAGTATTAAGGGAATGTCCTCTAGGTGGTCGAGGACTTCTTGTGGCGGATCCTCTAAAGAACGGAGTATCCGAGCTGGCGGGAAAGCGGCTTTGATCTTAGGTCCTTTACCAGACTTTTACAGAGTATTCTTGGCATCCAGGTTGGGTCATTGTAGTGTGCATAAGGCGTAGCGAGCTGAGAGTTTTTTCATGAAATTGAAAATTGGTACGATGTTCGCGAATTCATGGACATGTATCGAAGGATAGAATCTTCCTAGATTAGAAGTCTGAATATGCTACGAATGATTGCTCTTTCGCAGCTCGTCATTCTCTTCATTAAGTGTTTTTGAAGTGTCGTATATAACAAACACCTGTATGATGCTTAGACATTTTAGCATGTTGTTCTGGTAAGAAATAAAACTTCATGCCTTGAAATCGCTATACTCCTTTCTTTTCTGCACGATTACCATAAAATTGAGTGAATTCGTTTACAAATGAAAAGTAAAAAGTTGTTGTGCGCATGCGTTGAAAATAACTCATCTCTGAGTATTGGTAAGACAGTGCGCCAGTAGTGTAAAAGCACACGAAGAAAGAGTTTTTCAGAATTTACACTTAACATGGATGCAACTTTGATAAAAGACTTGATCTGAGAATTCAGTACACCAAACCGAGAGGAATGTGGGTAGTGAAGCATTAACGAGTAATTATTTCAATATTTCACTTCTAGCGTTTGCAATATTAAGAAACTGTCTTTTGGCGATAATTAAACTGGTAACGTCGGATTTATGAATATGGCTTCATATGCTTGAACATGATCTGGTAGTCCTAGAGAAATTGTCGTTCGATGAAAATTTCAATTTAAATCTCGGAACGATCTACTGAAAAACCAAATACTCAATGCGATAACAGCTTTGGATTATGGTAAATGCAGAATATGAAACAAAATATAACTGAAATGTTCGTCATATAGGTTTAGAGTTTTAGTTGTTAGTAGCAGAGATTACTTGACCATAATAGAGCTTACATGAATTGAAAGCTTTTCGCTCAAAAATTCAGTTTTCAGTTTACAGTTTTCATAAGCTGTATATCCTAGATGAAAATTTACCAGGAGTAACTGGAAGCATGTCATGTAATTCGTCGAGGATTTCCCCGTATAATCTGTAAAAATCTCTCCACCCTCGTGCTTTCAATTTTCATCTCGTTTCCCAATTTCACGGAAGATGCAAATTTAAGATTTCAGCCGGAGGCACGTTAATCTGTACCCTGTGATACTCCATCGAAATTTCGAACCTTTGATATAACCAGAAAATGCTCGATTTGAGTACGCGGGGAATTTGAAAACTGTTCAAAACTTTCAGCTTTCATTCTAGTTAGCATTGATAATTTGATAGTTCTTTCTAATTTCATTAATACTTGAAGCGATAAAAACGTCAACCTGTCACAAGTATCATCAGAAATCCTATATAATTGAAAAGAGGCCCTTTTATCCGAAAATTCATCATATTTTATCAATATCATTAATTTCATCAAAAACTGGTTACAAAAAAGATGAAAATAATCTAATATAATACTTCTTGCCATGCCCACCTATCATCGCCCACGACTCAAATTTGAGTGGTTGGCGTTTATTCAACTTCATTTAACTGATTCAACCAACAATTCTGCAGTTTTCACAGCAACACGAACTAGTTAATGCAATTTGGTGGTTTCTATCAGAGAGTCTTATGAAAGAAAACTTCAACACCTGATTCCTAATTGAAAGCTTAGTTTGAAAAAAACAACATAGTAGTTTCAGCCATACTCACCAATCAACGCTCACTTTTCACCAAAAACTACGAAAATTTCCTAATTGGGCAAGCTCTCAACAATGTCACGACGATCTAATATTCAAGTGAAATATATCACACTGCAAAACTGGAGAATAACGAAAACCATAGAAAACATATTCAACACTATAAAAGAACAGAGAAACAACAGCAAGACTTTGTAAATATTACAGACATTATTCTTTAATTATTACAGAAGATCAAGATCACGAACTAGTTGATGCCATTTTATGGTTTGTATTATTGACAGTTGGAGATCTTCAAACCCATTTCAGATTGAACCATAACTCATAAAGAATATAATGAAAGAAATATAAAAAAGATCACGTAGAGACCTATGAAATTAACCTTTTATAAAAGTTCCTGTCATGCCCACAATTAACGAGCACCATTCACCAACAACTATGAAAAATTCCTAATTTGTCAACCTCACAATAGTGCCACGAATATAAAATATTTAAGTAGGATTATATCAATATTGTTAAACTAAAAAACACACTACATTTATTGAACATTACACAAATAGAAAGAGAATATGGAAAGATTTTTAATTTATACTTCAATCATTTTACAACATTGAAATCTGTTTAGTGACACAATCTAATTGATAAACGACAAAATTTTGTCCTTTGTTTTGTGAGCATTATACCTCAGACACAGTCCAGATTGGACTTTAATTCATGAAAAACAAAAAGACAGAAATAAAAAGTGATCAATTACAAAGATCCTAACAAAAACTATTGAATGAGAAAAGACAAGTTGTACTGGAAAATTGAAATCAACGACTGAAATGAGTAATAATCTTATCTACTTCCAACACCAAAACAATTGCATACGTTGAGAGCAATTTCAAAAATGAAAATGGAAATGCAGAATAAATGAAAAGAAAGATACAGGTAAGTCAAAAAATTAAAAAACACGAAAAATACATATGAAAAAAGAACTGACAAACTAATGAAAGGCAGTAACGATTTCAAGGAAATAGTGAAACACTCTGAAGAGTGAATTGTCCCGAGTTATCCAATATATTTTTCAATAAAGGCTAAATGTCAAGAGTGAATTTCATTTTAAATTTATTCTGAATTCTCAGGAAAAACTTCGAAAGAAGATGAAAAGGCAGAAAGTAGAAATTCAAACCTCAATAAAATTTGATAACCTTTCTCCGATGAAACGTTGGCCGAACTACTGAAAATGGATTATCACAATTGTTGAACTGAGGCGATTCATATAATTGCCTTGTTAATCATGATTCCAATAAATCTGAAAAAATTAGCGACTTGATAACAATTCATTTCAACATTATTACCGCATCCGTTTGGACGTGCTTCCTATGGTTGAAAAATCGAATGAAAGAGTATCGAAAAATCGTAACGACCATAAATAATGAACAGAAATGCTTGAAGAATAATCAGCTTATATTTTTCAGAATAATTGAAATGTTCGTAATCCCTGTATTCAGAGAGGAATTTACAATAAGCAGTTTAGCGATAAAATGAAATACAATTAATTGGATAAGTTTAGAATTTAATGCCGAGATTGATAATTGCGCAAGCATCATTCCTACAAAATATTTATATTTATACTCTGCTATATATACAAATGTGATGACTGATTTTTGTATTATAAGAATGAATATATATATATATATATATATATATATATATATATATATATATATATATATATATATATATATATATATATATATATATATATATATATATATATATATATATATATATATATATATATATATATATATATATATATAAGGAAATGAAGTTTTTTGGCTTATAGTGCCGAATGAAATATTTAAGAAAATCAGCACAAAATCATTCATTCTCAAAATTCAAATTAACGAAAAAATTTTATAGTAGAGCTAGATATGTGAACGTGTACGATGTGATGCCTCCATTACTATTCAAAGGAAAATTGAATATAAAATTAAATTCAAACACTTGAACTAATAATTTACACTGTAATTGACTACATAGCATGATGGTTTCGTCGTTACAAACGACTTCTTCAGATATATACAGAATAATAACAACATTTTGAAAAACATACGTATAAATATCAGACAATTTGGGATTCTATGACTTTGGGTTTTACCTAAGATATTCCATTCTGACATCTAATTTCTATTACCCGAAAAGATTTAACAAGGGTGGATTTTTAAATCGATTTATTTCCACTGTTTCCCAATAATCTAATTGACTACTTTTCTGTATATTTTGTAAAATTTTGAAATTCGTATCAAAAGTAGGGTTTTCTGTTAATGAATGGTAAGCATAAGTCGAATTATTTTTATTATGCGCGAAGCTATATTTATGTTCATGTATTCTAGTACCGAAATCTCTACTAGCTTTGCCTATATATATATATATATATATATATATATATATATATATATATATATATATATATATATATATATATATATATATATATATATATATATATATATATATATATATATATATATATATATATATATATATATATATATATATATATATATATATATATATATATATATATATATATATATATATATATATATATATATATACCGGCACATGTTCCACAATTCAATTGGTAAACACCTGATTTGTCTTCACTTTTAAGTTTGTTTTTATTGTCCTTAATGTGTCTAGATTATTGTTCGTTTCAAATGAAATATTAAAATTATGTTTTTTCAAAAAATTTTGACGGTTCCAAAGTATTATATTTACGATTTCCATCCGACTGATGAGGAAATACTAATCGTAGATCTTTCCGATAGACTTTTTTGTGAAGAATTTTTGACACTAGTTCGCTTTCATAATTATTATTAACCGCAACCTGTTTAATGATGTTCAGTTCTTTATTGAAGTTTTCTTCTGATAATGGTGTGAAATTACTTTCTTAAAAATTGGAATCTTGAACGCTAGGGAGAGTTTATAAGTCATTTCTCCGATAGAAGGAGCCTACGTGAATATTTCACTAGGAAAAATTCCCCTCAATTTGATATAGGACCTATGTTCGTTTTGAAAGACATCGATTCTTAATTGATAGATTGAATATGGACTGATGATTCATAATAATGATGTATAATATATATAATTGAATATAACTTCAATGCTACGCGTCATGCTACGTAGTCAATAAAGTGTAAATCATAAGTTCAAGTGTTTGAATTCAAGTTATATTCAATTATAATGGATTTACATCAAGTAAACGCCAACACTATTAAATATATATATATATATATATATATATATATATATATATATATATATATATATATATATATATATATATATATATATATATATATATATATATATATATATATATATATATATATATATATATATATATATATATATATATATATATATATATATATATATATATATATATATATATATATATCTTGAAATTGATTTATTGCCTGTTTGAGGTATTTATTTTGAAAGTTTTTAGCATTAACAGGCTTTTTTAATATGAAAAAGTTTATTTCTGTTGACGTTTCGTTGTTATATTATAACTTTGTCAAAACTAATGAATAATTGAATTTATGAGTTACTATGGATATCAAATGTCAAACTTAATTTTTCGAAAAATCAAATTAGTTTTTTTGTATATTCACTTATTGATTTTCATTATCAGAGGAATATTTCTGGCTCAGCATTCGCTTCGGAAGTTTTAGTCTTCTTCACCATGAGGAAACCTCTGAAGAACTCATGGTAGCCAGGTGATTCTTGAGTGTGATTATATTTACATATATACAATTACATATAGTTTTTTATATACTTATCCAGAATGTGTATATTGTTCGTTTATGTGTGTGAAATTGAAGGTAGATCTGGAAAGAATGAGTTGTGAGATGTGATGTTTTGTGATTGTTGTGTGTTTATTTTGCGAGTGTTATTTGTGAGGTTTATTAAGTTGTTGTAGATAGAATTTAGATGTTTAATGTCCGTTCTTTCATTGACTGTGTTTTCCAAATTTTTACGAATGTGTAACATTTCTAAAATTTCTCTACATTTTTTGTCTCTTTCAGTTGCCAAAATTTTCGTATTTTTGTAATCAAAATCATATTTTTCTGTTATTTTATGTTTATTTAAGGCTGTGATTTGAGTTTTCGCGTATTTATGTGCTTTGATTCTTTCTTCGAGATTTTGTGCTGTTTGACCGATATAGCTTTTATTGCAATTGTTACACGGAATAGTATAAACTGTATGAGTTTTTCTCTGAATTACAGTTTTACTTTTTAATTTTGTATATATTTCTTTGATTTGATTTTTGGCAGTATGTGCTATTCTTAAATTATAAGGTTTTAATATTTTAGCAATATTTGTACTTAGTTTTGGAATATATGGTAAGGGAATGTAATTATTTTCGTTAGATTCATTTCTTTTTGAATTTAAAGTATTATATAATTTATGAATTCTGCTTTTCATGATTTTGTTGATTAAATTTAAATTTTGAATGCTGAGCCAGAAATATTCCTCTGATAATGAAAATCAATAAGTGAATATACAAAAAAACTAATTTGATTTTTCGAAAAATTAAGTTTGACATTTGATATCCATAGTAACTCATAAATTCAATTATTCATTAGTTTTGACAAAGTTGTAATATAACAACGAAACGTCAACAGAAATAAACTTTTTCATATTAAAAAAGCCTGTTAATGCTAAAAACTTTCAAAATATATATATATATATATATATATATATATATATATATATATATATATATATATATATATATATATATATATATATATATATATGTATCTCATAAAAACGAGAAATATTGTGATGAAGTTACAACTGTCATCACAGTTCAGTGCAGTAAAATCTCAATAAATTTTTGGATTACATTATGAGATACAATAGCGGGATTTTATTGTACCTACCTGTAAGTAATTTCAAAAGGAATAGTCACTTTATTGCGAGTTACGATACCCGCAATAGTCTTCGAAAGTTATAGTGAATTCAATATAACTTGGAGACGCTTTGTCTCGAATGCTGAAAATAATAAGTACTTGAATGATAAATTCCAGTTGAATAGCATTCTTTTGGGTGTCTTATATTAACGAATATCCCTAACTAGCATTATCTAAGGAAACATAATATCATGTCAAGTACTCATTTTGTTGCAGTTGTATTGATTTCATTCACGACAAACCGAATAAAAAAACATGAAATTGAGGCACTGATTTATCCGTTCGATCTCCGTGGTATAGTAGGGATTCCCGATCATGATACTCCCGGCTATTCTTCGGTAAGATTCGGATTGTTCGAGTCTCGGTGAAGGCATGAATGAATTTGTTTTTTGATGATCCAGGTAGATTAATGATGAAAATTGTTGATTAATGTACACTGATTCGTTCTCAACCTGCGTTAAACTGAAGGTACACTGAACAAAAAAAAATGAGGGAAGCATTAATTACATATACAATATATATATATATATATATATATATATATATATATATATATATATATATATATATATATATATATATATATATTTTGAAAGTTTCTAGCATTAACAGGCTTTTTTGATATGAAAAAGTTTATTTCTGTTGACGTTTCGTTGTTATATTACAACTTTGTCAAAACTATAAAAATAAAAAAATTAAAATATAAAAATAAAACTATATAAATAAAAAAAAAGTTGTAATATAACAACGAAACGTCAACAGAAATAAACTTTTTCATATTAAAAAAGCCTGTTAATGCTAAAAACTTTCAAAATAAATACCTCAAACAGGCAATAAATCAATTTCAAGATATATATATATATATATATATATATATATATATATATATATATATATATATATACATAATATATATAACAATAATGAAAAGGAGTATTGCCTGGTTATTCAAATACAATTGTTATGGGTTATAGGCAAATTAAGACTCTTATATCAATATGTAGACGACCTCATGTGGAGATGGAGACAGATGGATCTGTACCGTTTTTAGATACCAGAAAGGTTAGGTCCGAGGGCAATATCATCAAGTTAGATTTGTATCAGAAGCCGTCTTCCTCTGGTAGATATCTGCACTTCCGATCTCACCACAATGTAAATATGAATCTGAACATCATTAATCAACTCAAGAACAGAATGATATTGATATCCAAGAACACGTGTGAAAAAGTTTCTATGTAATATAGTCATTAGACCACCGGCTCTCACCTTTAAAACAGACCTTGATATAGGCCTAACATAGACTCACAACCTCCATCAGTTAAATACAGATCTTTGCCTTATTGGCCTTGGCTCATGACAAAACTATGTCACATTTTCGGTTAAATAGATGAGCTAAGAGTTGCCAAACACAACTTCATCATTGACAGAAATGTTTTAACAAGACTTAAAGATAAAATACCTCCACATTAACATCAGACTGCATTTCCATTGTTCCGTGCTTATATTGTGAAGGAGTTTATATAGGTCAAACTTCTCAGACCATTGAAAAGGAATTACTCTTCATAAGAGCGATGTTAGACTTCGCCCTGACAGATGTGCCTTAGCACTACATTCCTCACAACAGGGACATCGTTTTGATTTCGATAATGTAGGAATACTGGATGTAGCTGTTAGTTGTCAGAAAAGGATTTTTTTGGAAATAGTCTACATTAATAATAACCCCAACAGCATTAGTTCCCAGACTTAGCTGCATTTATAGTTACTTACTCTCAAATCATTTTAAGTAACCTTCGCAGACAGCTCACAACTTCAATAGACTTTATGTGTTACGTGCGTAGTATGACATTTGTTGCCACAGTGATTTTACTCTATCACCTCTGTATCGTTTTTTAGTGTCAATGTTTCTCTGTGCTCCTGTCATTTCTATTCTATTATTTACCTATCGTTGTTTTTGGTTAGTACATAAAAATATTTTTACATCTTTCATTCAACATCAACTTATCTTTAAGTAACACATTCCTGTTTGATGGTTTTTGGCCATACCTTTCACACCCAGTTAGCCGTAAGTTGTCGATCATAATTTTTATCATTACAATTGTATAAACATCTTTTTTAGAGTCCTGATGAAGACTGTAAACACAGTCGAAATATAGACCAGGAAGACAAATTGGATAAAATCTATTTATAGTAGCCTCTTATTTTGCCTATAACCCATAACAATTGTATATATATATATATATATATATATATATATATATATATATATATATATATATATATATATATATATATATATATATATATATATATTGTAGCTGTTTTTTGAGCTCTTGGTTGCGGAGTAACTCTGTATCTCTCTTCGTACTCTAATATGTAACTTCTTGATGATTATGCGCAAGACTTAACTAAAAGAACAACTCGTTATGATGTGCACTTGATACGAGGAGTGATACCATTTCAAAAGAATTTATCTTGTCGTTTGTGATTCTCGAATATAGAATTTGTGCTCATCGAGAGATAAAAATTGGGTTTTGGTAAGTTATTTCTTTTATGAAAATGAGACATTTCAATGGCTTTTCGCATCTAATCAATTTGAATAGTATTACAGCTTATGCTGCTTGAGTCTTTCAACTATTTCTTTGTGGATATTTTTCGTCTTTTCTATATAACTCTACGCCTCTGCCATTTTGGTTTAGTCCTTGGCTTTTCGCTTTCTAAGTTTTTAGAATTGAATCAAGGTAGTTTGTAGACCATTTTTTATTTGTTAGCAGATGTTTTATCTTCACACATCGCAGGATTGGAAAAATTTTTCCGTATTGAAGCTACCTTATTAGTAAAGTTATTTATTTCTGTATTTTCATAATTTCAATTTTTCATAATTTATTGTGTTTAAAAGAAACCATTTGTCAATTCTGGCAATGAGGTATTTGCAGGGATTTGACCTTGAACTCCTCTATTAATGTTCTATAGAGCCGCACTACCGACGAATTTTTGCATCACTACCGACTACCGGATGTTTGCACTACTACCTACTAGCGGATTTTTCTTATCTTCACTATCTTATTTCACTATCTCTTACCGGATTTTATTAGACTGCTTGGATTTTTGCAACACTATCTACTACTGGTTTTTTCTTCACTACGTGCTACCTGGATTTTCGTTACACTATTACTACCTGATTTTTCTGAACTGCTACAAAGAACATTGAGCTCATCCACAAGGTCAACAAATTCAAGGAAAATGCTGAACCGCTGCAGGGGAATCCACAACACGTATACTAATATCAGAGACATAAGCTTAGGGATGAATTTATAGTGTCAATAGAATTTTCCATATTAATTTTGTTTCCTAGAGATTATCTGCAGTACTCCTGTATTTACAGTATTCCTGTTTTACTCAGCGCACTCAATATAGAGTGCGCTTCGAAAAAATCGACGATCTTGTTGAATAAAAATAGAATGCAATTGTTTCATCATTATTATGAATCATCAGTCCGTATTCAATTAATCAATCAGAATTGACGACTTTCAAATCGCCCACAGGTCCTATATCCGAATGAGGAGAACAATACTTTGTGAACATTCACGTGAGCTGCCTTTATCGAAGAAGAGACGTATAAACTCTACCTAGCCTTCTAGATTCCTACTGATGACAACATTATTGCGAGTACGTGAGGCTTCATGAACATTTCCTATCATTGATAGGAAATGACACTTCATGGTCATTTTCAATCGCTCCACATCACGCACTGGCGGTAAAAAAATATCTACTTTCAAGATTCACGAATCATTCTTACTAGTAAATTCTCAAACTCTTAATCGAAGTTTTTCAAATAAAACTCTCAGGGAGCTATCTACACAAACGTTGTCAACGAGAACGAACCTATCACTTTCGAGAGTGAATATCAAGTTCGATTCGAAATGTGACTGTTCACAAAGTGTTGTCCTCCTCATTCGGATAAAGGAACTGTTGAAATTATCACTCAACAAGTTCCATGACTTTTCGAAGCGCACTTAATATTCATTCTCGAAAGTGATAGGTTCGTTCTCGTTGACAACATTGGTGTAGACAGCTCCCTGAGGGTTTGATTTGAAATATTTCGAAATTTCGATTACGAGTCTCAGTATTCGAAAACTATAAATGCTTCTTGAATATTGAAACTATCTATCCTTTTGCGCGCCGATGCGTGATCTGGAGCGATTTGGCATGGAACGATTCTTACACATTGCAGAAAGATTTTTGTGGTGCTCGAATGAAATGTCTACGAAGCCACGTACTCGCACTTATCGAGTTATGAGTAGGAATCTAGAACGCTAGGGAGAGTTTATACGTCTTTTCTTCGATAGAGGGAGCTCATGTGAATGTTCTCAAAGTGTTGTTCTCCTCATTGCGATATAAGACCTGTAGGCGTTTTGAAACTCATCGATTCTTCATTGACTGATTAAATAGGGACTGATGATTCATATTTATGATGAAATAATTGTATCCTATTATCATTTAGCAAGATAGATACATAGATAGATATATATATATATATATATATATATATATATATATATATATATATATATATATATATATATATATATATATATATATATATATATAGATATATTTCATCCATATTGATTAACAATTACATTACATTCTACCAAGACCATATAAATATATTTTGAAAGTTTTTAAGTTTAGTAACTAATAATAATTAGTTTTGACAAAGTTGTAATATAACAACGAAACGTCAACAAAAATAAACTCTTTCATATAAAAAAGCCTGTTATTGCTGAAAAAGTAAAGTATAAATATAAAAACACCAAATTATATATGAAGAATTGTATTTTTATAGTGGAAAAAATTGAAAATCGAAATAACACCTCTGAAGTTTTTGAACTCGACTTGGATTCGAACCCAGGTCTTCAGATTTTTGCCCCGCTGCTCTGACCACTAAGCTATCGAGGACTGCACTTCAAGAAACAATTTCGACTCATATCTTACTCTTTTTGTTCGCAAAAAAATTATCGACTCTCGGATTGTCGTCTTCAAACTGCATAATTTTTGCTATGAAAATACAATTCTTCATATATATATATATATATATATATATATATATATATATATATATATATATATATATATATATATATATATATATATATATATATATATATATATATATATATATATATATATATGCTTCTGGAGATTTTCGGGTTTGCTTCCGTGTGTTGTTTCGTTGGAAATCTTTGTTAAGGCGACGTTTCGACAAAGTCTCATTTGTCATTATCTAGCCGGTCGTTTGTCTACAAATCGTGAACTCAACGAAACAACACACGGAAGCAAACCCGAAAATCTCCAGAAGCATATCATTTTCTCCGTGAAAACCTAACCATCAACATATATATATATATATATATATATATATATATATATATATATATATATATATATATATATATATATATATATATATATATATATATATATATATATATATATATATATATTTATATATATAATAGTTCTTCTTAGCAATAGCACACACCTCAAAATTGAAAACTCTCCTACAAATTCAATCAAAGAAATAAATATTCACATTGGTTGACACTATTGAAGTGTTTTTCTAAATTACTTAGACACAAAGAATTCTATAAATTTTCTGTATGAATAGACAAAACACAATTACAGGTACTCAACTAATTAATTCAGTAGATATTCATTTCTATAAACAATATTATCTGGCTCACCCATTTTCACGGGTTTTTACATGGGGAAGAATTTTTAGAGTGTTATTTGGGTTTCGATATTTCCAACACTAACAATCAGTGAAAATTATTATTTCTACTTCCACTCAGAAATTGTATCAGTTATTCGAATCATAGGTCAAACAGAAGAAGTCGATTAAGTATCCTTCTTCGATACACAAAAATCAATCTTCATTACCATATTTCAATTCTATTGGTCCACTTTTAGATATTAGAAATATAAACAGGTAAATGTGGACACGAATCTCATTTTGTATATTTGGTTTTCATCAAGTAAGGATGACACTTCAGTAGCGTCGTCGTAATGAATAAAATTTGATTGATATTTCAAAAACCAGTGACCAGTTTGAGTTGATAACAATGTATGAGTGTTGGGTGTTGAAAATGTTTATAAATTTTAATAAGACGAATAACAAAAGTGCATTCAACGAGTATTTGGCTTCCATCACAGGTAAGTCGTTCTTGTTAATGATATACTAAAATAGTGTAATCATTTCAGTTATCTAAGGAATTATTGGAATTTTAAAGGTTTCGGATAAAGAAGTAATTTCATATCAGTTCGTTCAATGTTGTTTCGAATGGACTACTCGAAAAAGAGCTATAGGAAAACTTGATCATTCACAATTTGTATTAAAATATTTTAACCGAATCCATATTTCCTGCGAATGTTCTGTGAGTTATATTAGATGCAATGGATTCAGATTTATCTATCATATTATATTTAATTGTTCTTATTTTGTTCGGAGTTATAACTGAAAGAAACGTTAAATATTAATGATTGAAGAGATATTTATCTTCAATAGAAAAATAGTTTGTTCACCATTATAGTGCATTTTTTCTCCTTTTCTCTAATTGATTTCATGGTTATCTATGAAAAAAGAATTCAATGATTTAACTTCGATGAAATTATATAAATTAAAGGTAATAATAAATACTTGTCTAAAAATCACTGACTGAATAATTCTTTATTCCAATAGTTTCGCCTTTTACGGCATTATCAAGAAATTATAATAATTAAAATATAATAAGTAAGAAATTATATACCCAACATAAGAATTCATTTATTTTTTTTCTCCCATTTTCATTACTTGCTGTTTTCAAGAAATCATCAAGAGTTACGCAAATATGGACCTTTCTTCATTACATCTATTCAATTATAGCTAATATTATTTTATATAAAGATCACCATTAAAATTAATTTCTCTGTTTATATTGAATTCTATTATCGAGAGCCTTCTCGATAATAGAATTCAATTTCTACTGTCTAGTACAGTTCAAATTTAAAAAATAAGTTGTGAAATAGTTTCGAATATATCAACCTCTTGATGAAGACAAAAAAACCTCCTTACTAAGAAGTAACTTTCTGAATGTCCAATTGAAAATTACAACTTGATGTCTAATGCGTCTATTTCTGATGAAAGAAGGAAAGTATTGTACAAGTTCATTGCACCAATTTGTCAAATTCAGTGTAGTGTAACATTTTTGTTACATTTCGATAGTGTAATGAAGAAGACTCTGGATAATCAAACCAATGTTCGTCGTCTTTAATTTCATGTTATTGCCATCGTCATTCAGTAAGCTTCACTTACCCTCAGAAAGAAATATATTTTAAATTTTTGTAAAAGAGAAGATATTCAATGGTTTGAATGAAGTTATTGAAAACAATTGTTTCTGACATCAAATGACAAGCTGTGGTTAATTCTTGAAGGGTAACCAGAGGTATAGTGCGGCGGAAGCGCAAAGGGACGACAGTAGATCACTTTTTCACATTATCATTATTCCCCGTATTACCAATTTGGCATTCTTGATTTTCGCAAAGGAGAGCTCCCTTATTCTTGATTTAACACTAAACCAATGAGAATAACTTTGATCAATTAAAGTGCTCGTTATGACTTGAGTTTCAATGGATTGTCAACAACTAAATGACTGATTTTCAGTGAAACAGGCATAATCTCTCACATTCGTTATCGAATTTTGTTAGATAAATGAAATCCAATGCCTAGCATCTCTTAGTTTTTCAAGCAATACATTAAACGACGATCTAGATGATATGATCCGAAATATTGGACTATTTCAAAGCTATTTTTTTTTAAAAATTACAAGTAGGCACTCGAACCATGTATATATGTTTAAACCACCTTTTATATTGTGTGTGTCTTTAAATTTTGGTGTTTTCCCTTCATTTCAATGATTCACTAAATTGATACAACTTTGATTCAACAACGATAACTGAACTCTAGACAGGATGCTAATGTAGCATATTTTTCATTCTCATTCTTAATACAATATTTCAGATCATTAATCTATATATTATGTGCAGAAAATTGAGAAATATTGAAATTATTTTATATCATTTCATCATAATGTCTTCACCACTGGAATTCAGTTATCGCTTTGAAACAAAAACAATTTCCAAAGAAGAGTACATTGTATTTTGTAATATGGCACAATTCATGTTTCAGCTTGTATATTGGGCTTTTCTGTTGGCATACACACAGGATGGACATCACCTTTCATTCCAAAACTGAAGATTTCCGAAGGATATCCATTCGATATATCCAGCGAAGCTGCCTCGTACATAGCTATTTTTGGGCCCATAGGTGATATTATTGGCGCCATATTGTCTATGCTGGTTATCGATAGGATAGGCAGAAAGAAAACTTTAATAACTTTGGGAATACCGATGGTTTTCTCTTGTGTATTGTTTTACTTATCAGACACTTCTCCTATTCTGCTTTATATTGCTAGAATATCTGGAGGAATTACATCTGGTACATTCACTATGGTTACTCCAATATATATATCAGAAATTTCACGTCCACTTATAAGAGGAAAATTGGGTATTTTGGTAGTGTTCTCTTTCACGTCTGGATTACTAGGAGTGAATTTGGTCGGTAAATACTTAAACCATCTGGATTCATCTTTGATTTTCCTAGTGATAATTCTAACCTTTTTGTCACTTTTCTCCATGATGCCGGAGACTCCGTACTATCTTTTGATGAAAGATAATGTGGTAGAAGCTGAAAAATCACTGGTATTTCTACGCAGAAGCCAAATAGTACGGGATGAACTTTGGTCTCTAAGTGAAGACGTTCAACGACAGCTTAGCGAAAGTGGTACCTTCAGCGATCTATTCAAAATAGATTCTAATAAAAGAGCATTACTTTTGATGATTTCGGGAAGGAGTTTTCAACAGCTGACGGGTGCAGTGTCTTTCATTATGTATGCAAGAAGTATAATCGAAGATGCTGAGGATATAGTGAATCCGGAAATAGCAATGATAGTTATAACTTCAATTCAAATATGGTTTGGCTTGCTGTCCGGTATTCTAGCAGATAAATTCGGACGAATTCCATTGATTACATTCTCGACCGCTGTTTGCTTTGTGACCTTGAATGCACTCGGATCGTATTTCGTACTAAGAGATTACTCGAACTTACGCTTACCTGTGTGGACGCCCGTTTTAGTGCTATTCATACATTTCTGCGTATTACAGTTCGGTATTGGTTCGCTTTTATCCGTAATGGTAGGTGAATTCTTTTCGGCTTCTATTAAACCAAAAGCTCTTTGTATCGTGAACATTTCTTTAGCTGGGGCTGTTATTATTACAACGAAATTTTATCAAGTTTGTACGGACTATATGCATACATCGGTCTGCTTCTTTGTCTTTGCAGTTTGTTGTTTGATCGGGACTATATATATAAAACTTTTATTTCCTGAAACCAATGGCAAAACTCTGGAGCAGATTCAGATGGAACTGAAGAAAATAACATCCAAGAAAAATGTAGTGAATGCAAGCTCAGCATAGGTTTCTATTATTTATATGAATTGACTGTATATTATCTGCAAATATTTTGAAAATTTTGTACTATATATGTTAAGGTTCAGAAAAAAATTATATTTTTCACATAAATCAATCATTCATCAAACGAAACTTCAGTATCTGCTGAATAGAAATTGAAAAAACAGCTGAAAAAAATAAGATGAATCATATCCTCCTCTCTATTTGAAAATAGTTAATATTTCATCAATTTATCACTTTCAATAATTTCTCTACTGCGAAACAGTTTTGTTAATCGTAACATTCTTTCCCCATTAAATTTTTATTCATTTTCAAACATTAACCATTTGAAATATAATGTCAATCACATGATCTTCTGCGAGTCTTGGTAATTGTTAGCAATTCTTGGATTGCAATATCTGCTAATACACTTCTACTGACAAATTTTTTCCAGCACATATATTTTGAGTTGAAAAAAATTCTGAATGACATGGAATGATGACCGTTCGTTTCAGGAATAGAGAGTAATCAAATATATAAATCATATATATATATATATATATTATATATATATATATATATATATATATATATATATATATATATATATATATATATATATATATATATATATATATATATATATATATATATGTATATAAATAAATATATGTAATATGTGCAATCAAACTTCAAGTAGCATAAGTATTATTACCAACTTCAGAAATTAAATTCACTCTGTCTTCCAGATGGTGAAATTCGATGTTATGGGAATTTTATCTTGCACAGATTGTATCGCTTTCATGGCTTTGTTCGCATCGTTTCGACCTGCACTTTTGAGGATTTATTGTAATTCACTCTATTGAACGAGTCAACGAGTCTGACTCTTAAACATTATCACTTTCCATTCCCATTGTTTGAAAGAAAATGCACTTAAAAGAGGAAATGAACGATTACGAATCTGAAAAAATTTCTTATATATATATATATATATATATATATATATATATATATATATTTATATATATATATATATATATATATATATATATATATATATATATATATATATATATATATATATAAATACAATTGTTGTGGGTTATAGGCAAAATAAGAGGCCACTATGAATATATTTTATCCGATTTGTCTGCTTGGTCTATATTTCGACTGTGTTTTTAGTCTTCATCAGGACTCTGAAAAAGATGTTTATACAATTGTAGTGATGAAAATTATAATTTAAAACTTACTGCTAACTAGGTATAAAAGGTATGTCCAAAAACCATCAAACAGGAATGTGTTTCTTAAAAAAAGTTGAATTAAATTATAGATGTAAAAATATTCTTATGTACTAAATAAAAACAGTGATAGGTAAATAATAGAATAGAAATGACAGGAGCACAGAGAAACATTGACACTGAAAAACGACACAGAGGTGAGAGAGTATAATCACCGTAGTAACAAATGTCATATTACTCACGTAACAAATAAAAGTCTATAGAAGTTGTGAGATGTCTGCGGAGTTGCGAAGGTTACCTAATATAATTTGAGAGTCAGTAACTATGAATGCAACTAAGTCCGGAAACGTCCGTCTTCTTATTGATACTGTTGGAGTTATTATTAATGTGGACCATTTCCAAAAAAATCCTTTTGTGGTAACTAACAGCTACATCCAGTATTCCTACATTGTCAAAGTCGAAACGATGTCCCTGTTGTGAGGAATGTAGTGCTAAGGCACATCTGTCAGGGCGAAGTCAAACATCGCTCTAATGAAGAGTTATTCTTATTTTAATTGTCTGAGAAGTTTGACCTATACAAACTCCTTTACAGTCTAAGCAAGGAACACTGTAGATGCAGTCTGATGTTATGATGGAGCTATTTTATCTCTATGTCTTGTGAAAACACTTCTGCCAGTGATGAAGTTGTATTTGGCAACTTTTAGCTCATATATTTCACCGAAAATGTGACATAGTTTTGCCGTGAGAGAAGGGAAATAACGCAAAGATCTGTATCTAATTAATGGAGCTTGTGTGTCCATGTTAGGGTCTATATCAAGATCTGTTGTAGAGGTGAGAGCTGGTGGTCTAATGACTGAATTGCATAGATATCTCCTCACAAGTGTTCTTGGAAATCCATTGTCGACCAAGATAACCTCCAGACGTGACAGTGAGCTCTGACAGTAATCCTTGTGTACAATGTTTATAATTCTGGTTTTTAGTTGATTGATGATGTTGAGCTTCATATTTACATTGTGATGAGATCGGAAGTGCAGATATCTACCAGAGGAAGACGGCTTCTGATACCAACTTGATGATATTGTCCTCGGACCTAAGTACTGTGGTATCCAAAAACGGTACAGATCTATCTGTCTCCATCTCTACAGTGAACTTAATGTGCTCATCATAAGAGTCAAAAATATTAACAATTTCTTCTATTCCACCTTGCGGTAGACAAAGGATGAGGTCATCTACATATTGATATAGAAAATGTAAATCAAACCTCAAACTTGGAACACACGTGTTTAGCAGAGAAGACATCACCATAGAAGCCATAATGGGACTGAGACAGCCACCCATGGGACAGCCAAAGAGTTCGGAGTAAAATTCATTTTTATGGTCGAAATATAGACCAGGCAGACAAAGTGGATAAAATATATTCATAGTGGCCTCTTATTTTGCCTATAACCCACAACAATTGTCTTTAAATTACCAGGCTATACTCCTTTTCATTAATGGTATATATATATATATATTATATATATATATATATATATATATATATATATATATATATATATATATAATAATTAAAGAAAATTACTACAAGAAAAATAATTCTGTAGTTCTCTTTATTATCGCACTTGTAGATATTCGCTATCAACGTAAACTGTAACTTTCGATAAGTTTTTGCCAAATTATTCAAAAGAACATTAAAGCAGAGCTTGCTATGTGAATATGAAATGTTAGAGTATATTGAAATGGATGCCCGTATTTATTGAAAGTGTAAGATAGTTACTATTTCGAACTGCATGGTACTCATCAGCTCAAGGAATGTAAGGTTAGTCTATTTTCTAACATTTATCCCAAGAAGTATAATGGAGACATTGCATTGTTCATGTTTTACATAGCCAGCTCTGCTATAATGTTCTTTCAGATAATTAGTCAAAAAATTATATACATATATAATTTTATTTTATTTTTCATTTTTACATACAAGGGCTCGCTCAGCAGACAGTATGAAACTGTCCTAAGATAGAGGAGTACATATTACAAATGTTAATTACCTTTAAACTAAGTTATGTCTAATATGTACATCTTATAACTGGAAAATGTTCATACATATCATCGAAATAAAGTTTTCGATGCATTGAGTTAAATCTTTCCATCTACAAAGGAAATACCTAATTCTTCTAAAAAAGATTATATAAATATATCATGAAGAGTAACTCTATAAAAACTGATAATTATTCTTTTATCGACCTCTAAATAATCTCTGTTTCAAATGTCTCTTGGAAGTTATGAAATTCGAAGAGAAAATACCCAAGTTGATCTCTATACTTATCAAGCTTAGCCTATTGAAAGATCTATGGATGGGGGAATTCAACATATAATTTGTTTTGCTTTGCTCAACAACCAGTATTCTACGATTTCTTACTACATATGGAGAACAATTAAAGTTTAGAAGGCTCCTACACGCAGCAGAATCTGTTAAGCCATTAAGTCTTTTTTAGGAGAAATCTATATCAAAGTACTCACTTCTCAAACTCAAACATTCCAACCTATGAAATTTCACGTTACTCTCATGTTAGAATTCATGACGGTACCTGTTAAAACGCAAACTAAGAGCATTAATGAACTTCCGTTGAACATTTTCTAATCTATTCGTGTATTTATCATAATTTGTATTCCAGACGACCGATGCTTACTTTAACTAGGATCTCACAATGGAATTCTACAAGGTAATAACAGACTCAAGTCGACCAAAACACCTAGTCATTCGTAATATGAAACCTAGATTTTTGCGAGCCTGTCGGACGATTCTTTCAATATGCAATTCAAAGGTTAGTTTCTTATCAAGCTTAACACCCAAATCATTCACTGAACTGACTTATGTCAAACATTGACTCGACAATGTCAAATTGGAAAAGATAGGATTTTTACTTCTTTACAGAGAATGAATTGAGATCGGACTGTAAAAGAGAATAATCGGTGAATGATTTGATCTGCTTCGATATTTTGAGATATATTAAAGATTTATATCGGTATATATAAACATTCGCCAAAATCATTCAAAAACATAAGAAAATTAAGTGGACTATGATGTGAACCCTGTGGTACACCTAATGTCACCGGTGAGTAATTTGATCTGTATCCATTCACAACGACATAATGTCTTCGGTCGATATGAAGCGAGAAGACCCAGGAGATTTCCAAGCACCCCGAAATTTTTCAGTTTTGTCATGAGTGTTTGTTGGAGACCTTGGAGAAGTCAGTATATACAACACATGCAGATGTTCCTTCCTCGAAATTCCTCGATGTCCTCTGTACGAAAGGCAGCAAGTTTGACACAACAGACCGACCAGAGAAAAATCCATGTTGACATGGAGTTAGAAAGTTGTTAATTTAAAAAAAAAAGATTGTTGGTGATTATGGACTGAAACATCTTACACATATGGCATAATAGTGATAAAGTTCTATAATTTTTCACATCGCTTTTATCGCCTGACTTTTGCACCGGAACAACCTGTGCAACCTTCCATCTTGAAGGGAACTTGCCCTCTATTGAGCATTTATTAAAGATCACATGGGGCGGTTGACTGTGAATGGAATGCAGTTTGTCATATATATATATATATATATATATATATATATATATATATATATATATATATATATATATATATATATATATATATATATATATATTTCTGTAATGGTTAAGGGAATTCGACTGATACTACTGATTTTCATACTCTTTATTCCATGCCTAGCTTTCGGAAACTCGTTGGTTCCATCTTCAGGGCCACTACAAGCAAGTTTACATTAGCATTTCATATAGATGTTAATATGAATTCTTACAGAATGCGAGGTTTTCAGTTTGTGAGTTGTGATGCATGAACTGTAAAAATTTTTCTACCTATTGTTTACATTTACTGTTTTCCTACTAACAATCAATATAAAAACAACAATGTACTTCCACAATTTTTATAACCAATTAAGATCTTTTCTTTCTCTTCCTTAATTCTAACTTCTCGAAGGTACCTCGAAGGCAGTTAAAATGAATTTATGGTTAGGTTCAATCAATGATAACGACAATTTCAACTTTGTTCTATGGCTGTGTCGTCCAAGGTGTCTTTTTCTTTTTCAGGCGCTGAAGGAATTTTGACTGTGTCTGATAGATGGCGCTATTCATCCAGGGGTCCATCGAAGGAGTAGTTTGTTTTGTTTGGATATGTTAAAAGATAGGTATAAACATTGCTCAATCATTGCTCCGAAAGCTAGGCATGGAATAAAGAGTATGAAAATCAGTAGTATCAGTCGAATTCCCTTAACCATTACAGAAATATAAAAACAACGACTGTGATTTGAAATTGTAATATATATATATATATATATATATATATATATATATATATATATATATATATATATATATATATATATATATATATATATATATATATATATATATATATATTATATATATATATATATATATATATATATATATATATATATATATATATATATATATATATATATATATATATATATTTATCCATTTTATTTCTTCAGGTTCACAGGTTATTTTAACAAAACGAAAGCTCATAATTTTACTGATAAGGTGAAGTTCTGAAACGTACAGAAAATACATTAAAAAAATGCAGTGCTGTATCCCTGGAGCATAAGCATTAATTTATATTTTTATAAGCGGTTTAAGCAACTCAAAGAGCAGCGCATGACTTATGATCTTCGACATCCATTGCAATCCTTCGAACGACTATTAAGGTTTTAGAGATGAAGTAAAGAACCAATCACTGCGGCCATTTAGCCCTCTACCAAGATAGAATGCTAAATACGATTTTCTCTTCTCCATTGAGGCGACTTTGATCCTTTACGAAATATTGTCCCGAATATATATTCATGATCAGACAAATTTTTAGATCGAATGGTAAAATAGTTTCATTTGATTCGTTCAATAGAAGTTTCAAGCTTGAAGGTGCAATTGATAACACTTAAGAGCGCGAGAGAAAGAGAAAAAGCTAATAATACACTTAAACTTGAATATAAAAGCTCAAACACTTATAAACGCCTCCTCCTTTCAGGAATATGGATTTAAAGAAATCTCTACAGAAAAGTTATTACCTACCAAAAAATGCGTAATGGGACACTGTCAATTTTCACGTGTTTCCTTGCGTTTGGTAGAAAATAGGCTTGCAGGTTCCTTCACTGGGTGAAGGTCCTGGCTGCTGACATATCAGGCCTGGTTCACACGTTCCGCTAAAGCCAAGATCACCTCCACATGGCTCACCCTCTGTCCTAGCACATTCTTGGCAACATCTGTAATGAAAAAAAGTCAAATTGAATTCATCAAAGTCTTCGAGTAGCATGAATGATACGATTCAAACCAGGAATATCTATCTTGTATCAATTGTCATAAATGTCGAATTATTATATTACTTCTATTATTAGCAGTTAATTTCACCTTGACTTTGACAAATTGACCTTAAGAGAACCAATGGCCATACAGATTCCCACTGACAATTGGTCGAAAAAAGTGTTGGAATTGGCGTCAACGAATATGAAATGAATTCAATTTTATATTTTTTGGATTGATGATGTTCGAACATTCTATCAGTTATAGGTTAATGATTTGAATCCGGTCGGTCCGTGAAATAGATGTCCCGTTTTTAACAAACAACAAGAAAAAATGGCATAATTAATGCGGTTGATCCGAATACCTTGTTTCTTCGCTGTGAAACGTTAATGGCTCTTTTTTTCCTTTAACTTTTTGTCATATAAACCCAAACTATGCAATTTTTAATTACAAATGCAATCAATCTACTTGAAGGCAGACTGTTGTATTTTATTCTAATTGTATTGGGCCCATGTTGGCAAAATATACTTGTAAATCATTCTGGTGCTGTTTAAGTGCAGCAAAAAATAATCAATAATCTGTTAAATATGAAGTAGGTCTGCTTTTTTTTCGTAGCAAAGAATTCAGCACACCTACTGATGACCAGAATTCCAGAATTCAGATATTCCGGATGGCCAGTAACATTTTTCCTACTCCCTTTCATATGTAATTTATGACATTAAGGAAACCTCCATAATTTTCATTGTACCACTAGAGAATCCATCTTCTCGCAAATATTAAATACAAATATAAATTTGAAGAATTTCTGTATAAATCTCCTTGAAAGAAAAAAGAACATCTCATATCGTTTAATATAAGGTTAGTTCAGATCACTAGTGAAACTGTACATCAATTTTATTGATTGAAGGACTTCACATTGAATGAAAATATAGAATTAATATTCACTGGAAATCTCAAATGTCGTACGAAATTTTTCAGAGTATTCTTGAATCTGATCACCATTGATTCATATTCATTCGTTCACAAAAAGATTGATCTTTGGAATAATTTTCGAGTAAAATTGGTGGAATTAATTCATCGGGGCAATTCACGGCTTCAGACAATGAGAAAAGAATAATGTTATGAAGAGGGGAGCATAAATCGAATATAAATATGGAATCAATTCTGGAGAATTTATTTTTGAGTGATTTTTCTCAAAACAGTTCTTACCTCACAAAGACGAAACCAGAATGCTGAACAGATACACTTAAAACATCGTCACGACTCTCATAACTTTAACAATTAATAGTTACTTGCTGACTTGGCCAACGTTGTTTTGCCACATAATGAATTATATATATATATATATATATATATATATATATATATATATATATATATATATAAGCTGTCGGAATTAAATTCGTTTAGAAATTATCGTACTTCAACCACTAAGAATTTTCGATTATAGACAAAATACATTTAGAAAAAGTAGGTAATCATTTCATAACAATACTTATTCATCACAGTTTTGACTTTAAAAAAATCCTTATCATTTTTGGTTAACCCTTCGCATTCTTCGTGGTACCATATTCTGCATTCAACACTTTGTCTCATATACGACACACGATTTTCATTGGAACCAGGGCAAAACCAAGATTCTTCTAACGATAGATTGCTTCTTTTTCTTTTATCACCATAACATCGTTTCTTTTTTTCATTTCCAGTCTTCTTCTCTGATTCTTTGGTTTTTTTTTGTAATTTTCTGTGTCGTTTTCCTTTTCATCTTATGTTCATTCAATGTTTCTTGTTCCTTACAGACCTTTAAGCCTGGTCAGTCCGGTCTCGGTCACAGGCAAGCACCGAACATGCTTCATTCATTTTATATTGGTGACTAACTTTATGTTTTGTTCTCCTGAAGAAGTCAATAAGTATTGACGAAATATAGAGAATATAATACGAATTAGTTATTTGTCACAGACCGCATCCTGAAATAATATCAATTTCTAAATTGACAATGCGGTCGATAATTTCACTCTTGTTATATATATATATATATATATATATATATATATATATATATATATATATATATATATATATATATATATATATATATATAAATATATACATATATATTATTTATGTGGCAAAACAACGTTGGCAGGGTCAGCTAGTAACTAATAATTGTTAAAGTTATAAGAGTCGTGTCGATGTTTTGAGTGTATCTATTTCGCATTCTGGTTTCGTCTTTGTGAGGTAAGAAAAGAACTGTTTTGAACAAAAACCAATCAAAAATAAATTCTCCAGAGTTGATTCCATATTTATATTCGATGTACGCTCCGCTCTTCATTACATAATTCTTTTCTCATTATCTGAAGCCCTGAATTGCCCCGATGAATTCATTCCACCAATTTTACTTGAAAATTATTCCAAAGATTGATCTTTTTGTGAACGAATGAATATGAATCAATGGAGATCAGATTCAGGAATACCGAAGTTTAGCATTTAATTAGAAAATTAATTGAGAAGTTCTGAATACAATATCAAATACTTTTTCAAGCTACATAATTATTGGAATTTCTGTGATTGTAGTTCGATTCAAGAACAATCATTGTGATTTTCCAGGCAGAGAGTTAACCAACAGTATTGAGGCCAATAACGAATAGATGAATTTTTTATTCCTCAATACTTGATTCTGATGCAAAATTCATAGAGAAGTATTATCTTCGAATATATCATATGAAACAAAATTTTAAGGCATATTTATAAATAAACGATATTTTGTACAAATATATATATATATATATATATATATATATATATATATATATATATATATATATATATATATATATATATATATATATATATATCTATATATTAAGTTTTCGTGTGGGGTTGTTAGTACCCACATGGGGAGCCTCACCAGGTGGCGGATAGGGGAAAGTCTTCTAGATATAGGAGACACTGATGCACAGGGCGGACCGAAAAATAACTGAACAAATCCATTTGCGTCTATTCAGCATCTGACGGCCAACTGTATTTTTATCTTCTCGAACTCAAAAATCGAGTAGTACACCCTGAGGTTTCAACTGAGACCACCACATATCTTCGTTCAACTTGAACGCATGATGGAAAAGAAGATCAAAGATATATATATATATATATATATATATATATATATATATATATATATATATATATATATATATATATATATATATATATGTATATATTTAAGAAAATGAACACCCTTGATTAATTTCAATTTTTCAAAAGAATGTTCTAGTGTTCATATATATATATATATATATATATATATATATATATATATATATATATATATATATATATATATATATAAGGAAATGAAATTTTTTTGTGCTTATGGCGCTGAATGAAATATTTGAGAAAATGAACACTTATAATATTCTCCTGATCAATTTCAATTTTCAAATGAATGTTGTAGTGTTCATTTTCTTATATATATATATATATATATATATATATATATATATATATATATATATATATATATATATATATATATATATATATATATATATATATATATATATATATATATATATATATATATATATATATATATATATATATATATATATATATATATATATATATATATATATATATATATATATATATATATATATATATATATATATAATATTTTCCAATTGTGTTCAATTTATTAATAAGTTGACATGCAATTTCAACACGTATCTCTCTCCTCAATCCAGTAATACATGAGGAATTTCTTACAAATCGACAAAAAGTGCGAGAAGGAAATGCCATTCAATAATCTTCTCGCATAAAATAATTGAAAAAGAAGTAAAATGTCAGGAATTATTGCAAAAACTTAACTTTATTGGTCCAAGAGTTCCGTCCAGAAGAGAATTCACTTTCTACCTTCCCGCAGGTAGAACGAATGTTCTAAAATCTTCTCCATTGCTCACAATGTGTGAACAATGTAATATTTTGGGAGCCAAGGTGGATATTTCCAACTGTTCTGTTACTGATATTAAGGCAAGTTAATAATGCACAATATTAACTTGCTATGCACAATCTCTGCTAGAACAATAATTTATGTGTATTCGCGTACAGGATTCATATTCGCGCATATACTTGTATGTGTGTATTTGTGTTAATATATGAATGTATATGTATGTCTGTGTTTATCTTTATATGTATGTATAAGTTTGGTCAGGATTCAAGATTTTTTTATTTCTATAATTTTATTTCATGTTATCAATTGTGATTTCATATCATAAACTCTTCCGTTTAAATTTGAACTTCAAAATTTTAAAGTAACAAATTGAAACTTTTGAACTTTTGTACTACCAATTTTGTTTTTAGTATCTGTTGTGTTCACTGTTTTGTGATCAGAACCTGTCCTGTAAAACAGTGTATGTTCTTATAAATAAAAAGAAAAATAATTGAATGAATAAATAAATGAATAAATAAATAGATAAATAACTACATAAATAAATGAATGAATAAACGAATAAATCAATGAAGAAATGAAAGAATAAATAAATAAATGAATAAGTAAATGAATTGATAAATGAATGAATGAATAAATAAAGAAATGAATAAATGAATGAATGAATAAATGAATAAATCAATAAATGAATGAATAAAGAAATAAATGAATAAAATTGAAAGAATGAATGAATAAATAAAAATGAATGAATTGATAAACGAATAAATGAATAAATAAATGAATAAATTGATGAATAAATTATTAAAGAAGTAACTAAATAAATTAATGAATGAAGAAATAAATGAATAAATGAATGAATAAATAAATGAATGAATGAATGAATGAATGAACAGATAAATGAGTAAATAAATGAATGAGTGAATAAATAAATAAATGAATAAATGAATGAATGAATTAAAGAATGAATAAATAAATGAATGATTGAATAAATAAATGAATAAATAAATAAATAAATTGCTAATTGATGCGGCCGATACTTGGAGAAAATTAATATCCATAATACAACAATATTCAACATTTTTTCATAATTTCATATGAAATACGCATGACGACGATTCGAAGTACTACTTCTTTATCAAATGCTGGATTAATACTATGAGTATTAATCCACCATAGTATTAATCCAGCATTTGATAAAGAAGTAGTACTTCGAAACATCGTCATGCGTATTTTATATTGAATTATGAGAAAATTTTAAATATTGTTGTATTATAAATAAATAAATGAATAAATGAATGAATAAATGAATAATTCAATGAATGAATAAATTAATCAATACTTTTAATGAACAATGAAATAAATAAATGAGAGTGCTAGTTCCGTTTTATGCACATTTGTTTGATTTCATATATCTTTGGAGAAATGCATGAAATGACATTTTCACAAAAGTGAATCCAGACGTTACAAGAGAACTTGTGCACTCTCCAACCATGTGATTTTTACTGGGAATGACCCCAATTTTCAACCACATAAAGGCTATGGATCCCAGTACAAACTGGTGTGAAAGTAAATTCCTCGAAATGGTACGAAAAGTACAGGAGGATGATGTAATTAATTATAATGATATATGGAACGATTGGGCATCACATACTAAAATCTATTAAAATTGGACATAGATCAGAGAACAAAAAATGCCTTCGAGTACAACTCTACCAGTAGACGAAATCATTGCATTGTCTAGTTGACCATTGCTCTAGTTGAGTCGTTTTGTTATCTAGTTGCCCCTAATGAATGATGATCATTCATCATTATATTTATCATTGAAAGTGATATTATACCGTTCTCGTATCTCGTCATTGACTAATATTATAAAGAATATTATAATCTTCAATAATTTTCCTATAAATCGCTGTAGGACATTTTTATCTTTGCTGCGACTTTGTTTTCATTGGTCAAATTTTTCAGCTTCCCTAGGTATACTTCATACGAAAATATGATATCCTGTAAGTATCGAAAGAATGCTTCTCATATTGAAAATTTGAATTGCAAATAATTAATACGCATAGTGACTGATATATGCCATCTATAAATAAGACTCATGAAAATTCCGTAAGGGGTACATTTCCCGACGGGTCTCAGACCCTTTATCCAGAAATGCAAATATATATGGTCGGTCTTGACTTCTACTCATTTATAATGGAAAGAGGTGAGGGTTCCACAACTAGAAAACCCGTTCTGTCAGAAAGAGGAGCGTCTTGATATTACAGAAGATTGAAGTATTTCCATTGAGCAAATGGCCTGGAAAAAGAAATGGCCATCCTGGAGAGTGAAACAACATATACAACGAATACGGTGAAAAGTTCTTTAAAGAGAAGGCATGATGGCATGCCCTTCAACTCTGATTTCTTGGTTTGGAAAGGTTTTATCAAATTCAGTATAAAAGGAGCCTAGGAAGTAAAATGGAAGGTGTAATTGATGAACATATTTGAATTTCTGATTAACAGATATTTGGTTATAAAATTTGAAAAGTGTAAAATCTCCATTATTTCCGGTGAAAAAAAGTAAAAGGTATCGAATTCGAGCTCAGTTTTTCTATATCTACTCATATGTACGGAGTGTTTGATTGGTAAATGGAAAAACGTGAAGGCTGAAAAGAGGTCAACGAGGCGATCTTAGTAACCATGATACAGGGTGTTTTATTACTTTTGCTAATTTCTTCATGGGTGCATTACTGTCTTTCACGCCCTACATATTTCAATATTTGGTACGCATGTGACCCATACAGAGCCCGATTGAGCAACTTAAAAATTACAGAAAAATCTAAGTACGGATAAACAAAAATACACAAAGTGTTTGAGAGCTTGGAACAAAACCATGTATATCATGTACCAACTTTCGGAATCATTTTGTCTATTTGAATTGAGCACAAAAAATTTAATAAAGTTGTGTCCTTGAAATTTCTGCTCAGAAAATTCAAACTACGAAACTTCCTTCAATTTTTAAATAAAGGAAAAATTTTGAAGAACTTATGACCTAAAAACTGAGTAATATCAATATTTAGTAGTGAATTATTGAAATTTTTTGATGTTACTGAGTAATTATTAACTACTCTATTCGTCATTTTCATTGTTGTTCACCTCTCGAGTACGTTTTTTCCAGGTTCGTAATTGAAATTTTTGGATAGTTTTTGAGATACCAATTTGAATTTTCAAATATGTATTCTTTTATTCGAAATTTCGAAATGAATTTATGTTCCTTTCAGTATTGAAATGGAAAATTGGAGACAAATAATGTCGATATCATTTCATTGAATATAAACTTAAATTCAATGAAATTCAAATAAAAATTATTATTATTATTCTGTAAGCATCTGAAGAAGTCGTTTGTTACGACGCGTCGCTATGAGGATGCGTCAATGCAAACTAAGAATAAAAGGTGTAGAATATGTTATTTAAAAATAATAATAATAATAAACAGTAAATAATAAGCAGAATTTAATATAATTAAAACAATAATCAGTAGAAATTAAAATTGTAGATATAAAAATGTTTCCATATGATAACCAAAATTAACGATTTTGGTTATCATATTAGGTAAATAACTTATTTCACAAATACGAAATAAATTTCATGAAATACCTTCCTCAATTGGAAACGAAACGTCTACTAGTCATAAGGAATGTGAGTTGAAAGTGCCGTCAAATTTTGTATTTGTTAATGTATCAGCAGAAAACGACTGAAAGCCCAATCAAATTAGGGGTTTCACCTCGCAATGAAATGTAATAAGCTGTAAATTGGAATAGGCCTTTTTTGGCCGTTTCAAACGTTTCTCTAAAGTCACAAATGCTATTATGTCCGCGTCTTGATATTGAAAGATATTGAAGGTCAAAGGTCATAAGATCGTTTTTTGCGAATATCTCGCTTTCTATTGCTTACATGATATTTGCATATATTATTTAAGTTGTTGAGCATAAAATTCTCCACAAATTTTGTTTGAACGATTAACCATTTTTGGGGTAAAGCGCGAAGATTGCTCAGCGTACAGTCATATATGGCCTAATGCAATGTCGTGACTTACGGTTATCAGTACGTTGTATAAAGTTAATTATTCACTGAAAAATTGTAATTATTTTATTATCCAGATACAACTGGATTATCATATGCTAAAAGAGATACATGTGATGCTTCTGCCAACTCTTTTGCACTTGTTTTAGTTGTACATTTTTTTATGCGATCATCATAAATTGCAGCATTTTTAGGAGTAACTATTTTTATCATTTCCATAACGAGAAGTGTATTATTACCGTCAAGAGTACTGACATTAATATTGCATTGGCTCCAAAACATTCTATCAAAGCTTCTGATGGTAAAATACGAGGCTGTGGATGGTAAACTGCTGAAACTTCATACTGTACAGTATTACTATATGGCGCAGCAAATCCCAAAGTTGATAAGACATCTAATCATTTTTTAGATCCATATCTTTGTTAAGAAATACAAAAAAGCCTTATAGTAACTGTGATGAAAATGACCGTTCCCGTATCGAAGCCATTATTTCGTGACTTATAGATGTGCATTTCGTTTTAAATGATCCACTAGTTCTTTTCAATTTTTCAATATAATTTCTCCCAAAAAATGTAATAATATTTTTGGTATTTCTTCATTCATACCATCTTATTCATAGCATATTATTCGGAGGAGGACAGGACTTAGTTTCAACAACAGATGAACTAATAATTTTCGTGATAATTGTCTCAGCAGCTTCTACAATATCTAAACGTTCCTCAGCAGGCATGCTTTTTTTGTTTTCATACCAAACTTTAGATAAGATATCAACCTGTGTATCACAGAAAGATATAATTGTAGATGCTCCAATTTTTTTCGTGACTATTATGTCAGTTAAATATTTTTTTGTAGTTTTGTAATAATCGTATTATCGTCGGGTACGTACTCCGTGAGAACATCATTCAGCCTTTTCAAAGTGAATTGAGAATCTTCATTATTTTCTATATAACCAAAACTCTCCTTCATTGCTTGAAAGACTTCATATTGGCTAGGCTTTGTATCAACAGATGGTACTCGAATTAAAAAGTTCGTGTAGCAAATAGTATGACACTGTGGTTAAGCAGCGATCAGATCATACTCGTACAGTATGCGTTCCGTTACTAATTTTCTTAAGGAATCGCTGCGTTCTTCTGCTTTTTCAATTGCTTATTGTCTGTCCATACTTATGAGTATTGTTTAATATTTATAATTTTTCAGTAAATACTTAACTTTATACAACGTTATGATAACCGCAACTCACGCTTGACATTGCATAACGCCATATATGACTGCAAACTCTTCCCGCTCTACCCCTAAAACGGTTGGTCGTATAAAAACAGTTCGAACGACGGTTGAGGAGAATTGCTCTACAACTTTCATAATCGGTGTAAATCTCATTTAAGCAACAGAACGCGAGATATTCTCGATTTTCATGACCTTTCGCCTTCAATATTTACCTTAAGACCCGGACACGATAGCATTTGTGACTTTTGAGACATTCAGAACGACAAAACAAAGGTTTATACCAATTGACAGCTCATTATCTTTCATTCCAAGGTCGACCCCCTTTTTTACCTAATATGAATGGGATACAATTTCAGTTAGAACTGAATCGACCAATTAGAATTTAGTATTTGAGTTTTTTCAGGCTTTTGCATTCTTCATTAATTTACTTCATTCGCTGTTTCAAAGTATGACGTGTATATCATTTTCGATACTTCTTTCGAATAGACGGAAACAACGACATCATTAAAGAAGCCAAGATGGAGTAGATATTGCAACCAACACTATGAGCACAAACTCTTAGCACACGATAAGTTCTTCCTATTTTCCAGACTTCCTTACTACTTTGCATCTCATACTCTGCAGAAATCCCATATTTCATAGAGGAACAATAACAAACTTTCTTGTAAGCTGAAGTTCCACTCATTAAATTCAAAATTTAATGAGTGAAATAATTCACTGATAAAATAAGGAAAATTTCTGTGGTGAAGGAGAATGATACATGTAATACTCCCATCGAGATATAATTTGATGCCAGCGAGGAAGCTAAATTTGTCTGCTTTCGGGCAAAGTTTTCGATCTTCAGATTATCTTCTAATTAACATAGCAGAGATTAAAAGGTTACATATTGAACTTTGACATGAGAATCCGGTAATGAAGAACAGCTGAAAATATTGTCAAATTGAAATTTTTCCATTTGAGAAGACAGAATGGATATTGAGGGATATCGATGAAGGTTTTCTGTTTCGACAAATTGTAGAGGTTCATTCATTTGTTTCATTACGAATAGTAGAAGATTTAAAATTAAGAAGCATTTTAAGTGCAAACAGAAAATCTTGCATTATAAAAAAAAGAATTCATTGCGAATAACAGGTTGTAAATGTTAAGAAATGTCTACACTTATTCCCTAATTTAGTAAATCAAAGATTTGCCTTCTTAAACTTAGAAATGAATAATTTACACAGAATGGAAGTACTCATGAGATTAACAATTTGATTACTTCGTCATTTGAGAGACATTTATTTCGCATTTTTGGCAAAGTTACAAATTGTGGAGAAACGTAGAAAAGAAATGATTTTTTCCATAGTTTCAACAGAGATGGAAATTGCTCAAATACTTATCTTCACAGATTAAAATTTCACAGACTACTTAAAATATCGTAGACAACATACGAGAGACAATTCAGAGGTTGCGATTATAGACATTGTAAAGAAGAAAAGAGAAATGTCAACAGAGAATAGTTGATTTTCACCACGATAAATTGAGATCCTTAGCACGTCATCTAAATCAGCTAGCGTTTGCGAAAGAGTTTGATTAATTTCATAGCGGTTGAAGCATTTCAGGCATTCCCGAATTCCTAAATTAGACGAAAAGAAATATCACATGGAAATGCCAAAAACAGATATGTCACGTTGACTTCAGCTTGAATGATGAATGCTAAATGAAACGAAAAAAATTGAAGCAAAAAAACACTCGCGTACCTGTGTTCAATATTTTTCCAATTTAGGAATTTGATGTACAACAGTTATTGAACAAATTGATTGACAATGTTTACTTTCCATTATTCGAAATATCCATATCAAGCATAATTGATAATTCAGATTTGAATATACTTTTTTCGCAAAACCTAATTGAATTCATGATAACTAATTCATTTTAATATATACATATATATATATATATATATATATATATATATATATATATATATATATATATATATATATATATATATATATATATATATATATAAATGCGTTTGTTATATCTTTTTTCACTTTTTGAGTGAATACAGAAATTGAATTCAGCTTCAAATATCAATATAAATTCCTTGATATGTCGAAAATATGATATTAAGAGGATTGCAGACAGTTGAAAATTTTTCGAAAATGAGATTTCATTCAACTATTCGTATCGAAAGAATACAGTCTTTCATATCATCGAACTTCAGCCATGTATTCTACACCAATATTCTTATTCGTTTTTGATAATTTGAATAAATAATCACAATGTGAATTTCTAATGTTTCCTATGGCCTACTGAAATATAGGAACAGAGCTGAATCCTTGCAAAATTTTCCGAAAATTGAATAATGTTCAATATGAACCTAATAACGAAGTGAAGGAGTATCAAAATGTGGAGTTATTATTGATTTGAACAAAAATTATTTCACATATCTCTGAAGATTTTTTTATCCTCTCCAAATAATTCATTCATGATCATCAAAACCCCTTTTCTCATCTAATCATACCTTAATATTCTGGTGTTATTACACTTTCAATTTTCTGCAACTCAACAATTCATTAATTGCAGAAAGCTCTCCATTGATTTACTCTGTCTTTATTTTGAATATCTCTGCAACATATATAAAGAATAGTAGCGTCATATATTATACATAGCGTATATATATATATATATATATATATATATATATATATATATATATATATATATATATATATATATATATATATATATATATATATATATATATATATATATATATATATATATATATATATATATATATATATATATATATATATATATATATATATATATATATATATATATATATATATATTTATAATGAAAGAATATTTAGAATTTTCTCATTATTTAATACAATGCGTATTTGTTTTAAATTATGAGAAAATTCTAAATATCGTTTCTTTATGGATATTAATTTTCTGCAAGTATAGGCCTCATCAATTATCAAATATATATTTTTTGATATATAGTAATAAATTTTCGCACTTGTTAGTTTCGAGGAAACGAACGATATTATATTTTTTTGAAAGGTTGGTGTGTTTCAACCCATTAACACAAGATAAAATTGAAGTTTTCAAAACCTGCTTCATTTCTTGTAAATGCTATGTAGTTTTGACATATGTTCTCAAATGTGATGATCATCTATTGAATCATCGACTTCTCGGCTGATCCTAGGTAATTATCAGTTTCGGTGGAAAAGTTCAAACTTTTATCCTTGTCCTCTTTTTTATACAATTCTTACTGTTAAAGGAAGAATATTTCTGTTTCGTACAAGTAAGCAATTCGAATACTGAATTTCAATGACTAATTTTGTACAAATCGAACAGTGGTTTAGCAACAGCCCTAGATTTGAATTCAACAAATCGATTGGAATCATTAGCAATAATAAAGAATGAAAATATAAAATGAGGATCAATTCATTTAATGGAAAATATTTTGATATGCTAACTACACAAAATGAATTGGAGAAGGTAGCCGAGAAATTCAGTGAAACAAGATCTGTTGATGAAAAAACAGAATCACAAAAAAAGTCGTTGAAGAAAAAATTTGAATGTACTTTCATGGAACAATATTGATTCATTCACAATTGTTATTGATAAAAATAGTTGTACTGAAAATTACAGGAAAAATAATATCAAACTGAAACCAAATATTCCATATCGCCTCGATAATATATATGAATATCTTTTAGCATGTCTGAGGTATCTTCATTCACAGCATCGTTCTTCCCGATAAATTTCCTCTTGTAGATATTCTCGGAAAATATTCTGAAATTTTCAATTGGATGATACAGACTGAAGAAATATTTATTTATAACACCTTGTTAAACCTTCATCCTGAAAACAAATTCAAATGAAACGATCACCAATCATGCTTTCACTTCTCCATGAAGAATGAATAGTAAAACATTCACACCAAACATTGATTTTTAGCGCAAATTGACTGTCACGATATGACTTCTGTAAAAAGTATTTTCACTAATACAGTAATGAGAATTTCGATATGGAAGAGTTGAATTTGTTCTGCACATTGATTAATCAGCAAATAAGATATTGTTTTAAGTTGAGCAATTTATGAGTGGCTCACCATAACACAGAAGTCAATGGATGAATTTTATGTTCGAATATTACTTGCGCTTCTCGAGTAACTAACCAACTTCTGCTTCTCTTCTTCCTCAACCTTATAATGTAGTGGTAATTTCTCTTCTGCTACGTCAACCGTATTCTACATATTTTTCGATCTGTATTTCTCTACAACGGATCATTTCAATTGGTATTTTTCTATAAATAAATGTACTGTCTGGGACGTGAAACTTAGTTATCAGTGTTCTTCACGAAATTTTCTTCTTTGCTGAGGAGTGTTACCAATAAAAAATTATAACATTCTGAACTTAATTTATCGAGGTTGATAATAACGTAGAAATATCGCTAAAGTCACTCATTCAATTATTTATTATTGAATTTTCGAATTTGAAAGAGAATTTAAAGGGTTTAATACTAAATTGAATATAAAATTGAATAGTTTGAAAACACGTTTTTGATTTCATCTTATGGAATTTTGGAGCCAGCAAAACATTCATGAGTTTCAGAGAAACCGAACACAAAAGAGTTATACCTATATGAAGTTTTTTTTCGATGAATGAAAAGAATTTCTTATACGAATCTGTTTAGGTTGTACTGAAAACTAATATCCTTAGCTGATAATAGTGCAAGAATAAACAAATTCATTTACTGTTCGCATTTGACTACAAATTGTAGTTTAGTTGAAACTTCAAACTAAATATTTTCCAACTATTAGCCATATAAATTTTCAAATTTTTTGAGAAATTTATTCGCTTAGAACTCAAAAACAGAAACTGAAAACTCAAAACACACACACTAAATATATATATATATATATATATATATATATATATATATATATATATATATATATATATATATATATATATATATATATATATAATGAAATATGAAAATGATATTAATATTAGTTAAAACAAACTTGGTGTAACATATCATTGAATTTCGCTATACGATTTCCTCGATATTCTTAATCTATAACAATCAACAATTAAAAATCGATAATCATGAAAGATATAACATGCAAAGTATTTAATATGGTATGAATATGAGAACCTATTATTTTATAGCGGTTTGCTATATATTATTCTATGCGTGGAAATATTAAACGACACTTATATTGAGAATATATATTTATGATTATTTACAAGGAACGAACTATTGAACACGTGATGGTTGTTTTTGTTACTCGATGGAAGCGAGAGTGACAGATATTTGAACACAGAAATAACAGTCAGAGAAGAGCTCTGAGAGAATAGATAGATTGTATGTTGGTAGCCCTTTTCATGTTGACAGTTGCTGGTTGGGCGTGCTTATGTGATCACAGAATAGTGATACTACTCTGTGATATGTCTTCTTCCATCGAATGACAACGAAAATTCCTACAATTTTATGCGGACATATTTGAAAATGTTTAAGTCAAATTATCTGACAGAGGAAATGTATTCCGTAATTTTTCACTCAAATTATAATTTTTAGGGGCCCCAACACATTCAACAGTTGAAATTATAACTGACGGACCAAAGGCCAAACCATCCCATTATTATGTAGGGGAATTCCACTTATCTCCCCCTTCGTGCCACTGTTGCATCTTCTCTACTGACTTATAAGAAATTCATAAGGCAGAATCATTTCCATTTCGCGTTGGAAATGTTACGGTCGCAATTTATCATTTAGATGGAGTATGAAATGAGATTAGAGAAAAATCCGGTTTCAGTATTCCAGGATTCATTTTTTGTGGGGATTTTTTCTAGCATATTGGGAAGTAGCTCGAGTCAGACGCTCACAATTATATCCCTTTATGAATTCGAATCAAACAAAAATATATTACGGAAAATATCGTCTCCTTTTCTGTTTCGAATGAAAGAATGCTATGGATAAAGTAATTCTTACTGTAATAGGAAAATAAATGAAGATGTTCCGGTAAATAGCTTTCCATGCCTGGAATTTGTTGCTGATATACCTGATTTTCACTTGCATGTGCCGAAATGCTTACTCATTCGAATACAGATATGAGAAATATATGTATTTATTTTCATTTATTCTCAGATATTGTAAAAAATCGAACGAAAAATTTGTTTTGAATTTTTCAATTCTTGCTACTTATTTATTCACAAATTTGATTCCGAAAAAAAAAAGTAGGAAAATGTTTTTCATTTTTTATTTAAATTTCTGACATATAATTCCAAATTCTTGGCATTCCGCATAACTCATGGTTTCCATCATAATTGAATTGAGTTGAAAAGGTATATATAATTGAGAGGATAGAATATTTATATCGCCAAATTGATCCCGAATTCATTTATGAAAATGAAATAACACGAATATTGAGTCTGGTATCTGAATGTTTAACTTGCTCAATTTTCGAACTAAATATGCTCAACATTTTACAATTGTTTCAATATGAAGAGATCATTCAATTTTTAGCATGCCGTCATCATCGAAATCTATGGATTTTTTTCATATTTCTGTTGGGAACATGTAGTTCTATTTCATTTATCCCTGGAAATGTTTAGGATCTATCTACCTACTGACAGCTTCAGCGTGCAAGTCTTGAAAGTATGTTAATAGTATCTTTCGCGTATTATGTAAGTTCTGCACTCGTATCATGTAGTGCATTTGTCGTTTGACTGGTCTATGGCATAATGTTCAACAGTATTCTGAACGCTCGGCAAAGACTCGAAAGCATTGTTTTGTTAGGAGGTTGATCATAAATGGAGATTTTCCAAAAATGATTCGACTTCATCTTCTGATATTAATATATATATTGCCTTCTCCATCTTGGAAATTCTTATTCAATGTATAAAAAAGACTCAAAAGATCTTGCAGAGAAGCTATTTACGAACGACCTACAGGTTCTTAAAAATGATTTGTATATTCAGATTCAGCATTTTGTAAGAACATCAAAAATTCAGTTCGCAGTTCTAGTGTTCTGATCAATAACATTCCTTCGGACAGGCACCTGACCTTTGTGTGGTATAGAAAAGAGTGATGGTGCCAATTCAGATCTTAACAAATGGTTCTGAACAGTCGAATTTGTATGGCTTCGCTTTTTGAATAATTGATAACTTTTATTACGTCGACAAGTATGTACTTGAAGTCAGACGGTAAATTCTAAGGTCCAAAATGGAGTAAACCATCAGTAACTCATTTGAAGTCGAAATTTTCGTCAAATTTCAATTGAAAATTGAAGGAATCTTGAAATCAGAAAGATTGCGAAATATACCAATAGAAGATACGTTGAGCTGAAACTGAAAACGAACGAAAAGAAAAATTTCTATTCACTGGATTTCATAATACTACTCAAAGCAATCAATTTTCAGTAAAAATCTGAAATATTTGCTGCTAAAAAATGATATCAAACAAAATATATTCATTCAATTACTTCATCATAGCAATATATAATTATTAATTCTAGAATAAATGAATGAAGTGATTGAAGAAACTTTGAAGAACTACTTTGCACAAAAAATTGCGTCAATTTGTTCTCCATTCAAATCATTGGCAACTGCCATTAAAAACTTTTATGAGTTGATAGCACAAACCGGCATGCTCCATTGGCTAATTCTCCAATGAAAAGTTATACAAAACTGTTGCTCCATCTCTTTTTGGGGATTGCACCTGTTAGTCTTGAGAGATATTAAGTGGATTATATGGATGAGAAAGTTCTACGCTGAAATCCAGAGCTTTATCGTCAAGGAAACAAGATCAAACCTCACGCCCTTTGAGTTCGAGACCTTACAAATTTGTTTCCTTTTTGTCCCCTTTGAAGATGTTATCCGTTTCTGAAACGTTTTTACAATTTCATTATCAGGTAGGTACTTAAAATTTGAGGAATCTGCAGAGTTGGTTTGAAAGGAAAATGGAAACTCCAATTAAAATTTCAATAATTCCCGGAAATTTTTTCATGTTAATTACCTTTGCATAAAATTGTGATATGTTTTCGATAGTTCATTATATTGAGCGTTTTTGATACAATTTCCCAGCAATAAGACTTGGAACTGTGAGAAATATTCAGTAGAAATAGTTTAATAATTTTCGTTTACAGCGAAATTTTTTTTTAGAATTCATGTATCATTGACAAGGGAAATGCGTTACGTCTGTTATAAAAATACACAATTATATGTAATATATCGCTATTTTACAGTTTTTCACTAGCAGTTTTCATTTAGATATGAAATATTTAAGTCAGCTCGAATAGATATATAAAATATAAATTTATCTGAACTGTTGATGAATCTGAGGCCAAAACTCTAGAGAAAACTAATTCGAAACTGTAAGAATATTAAATTCCACAAATTAAAATATTGAGAATTTTTAAATTTTGGCGTTGAATAATATTTGAAAAATATTATAATTTTATTGGTCGTTGATTCAACAAAGTCATTATTTTTTCCACAGGATGTTGAAATGCGTAAGAAGTGGAGCTCTGCTATTGACCAAGATTTAAAAGCTACCAATTATATATGAAAATTGCATTTTGATTCTGATGATGTGATAAAAAGTGATCGGACAGTCTTAGCGGATGGTAGTATATACGTGTATGAATACCAAAAAGTTCATTTGCTTAAGGAAACAGAACCAAAACTGAATACAACTTATAATGATAACAAAAATAATAACAGCTTGTTGTCAGATGTTTCTCTAGATACTTCTGATATTGGTGACAACAGTATTAATAGTGACCGTAGCTTAAATTTTGAGACAAATACCGTTAATCAATTTCTAATCGAAGTGATTGGCCCCAAGAAAAGTAATGAGCCGGCAAGCAATGAGCTTCAGATGACTGAGCCTGAGACAAGTAATGTGCCTGAGTTTTATTTTCATTGTATAGAAACAATTTTAGAATCTCAACCATTACGTAAAAATTGGAGTTGGACAGTATCAAAAAATTATGTTATTTCTTTACCATATATAAATTAGAAATTGGAATTAGTATGTCACATAAAAATTGATATGAATTTGAAAGTTACGGTAAGAAGCTGAAATATAAATCATTACTTAAATAGTATCATAAAATTTTTATCATGTTACAGATAATCAATGCACAAACGAATATTCTTCTTGATATGAATGTGAATATTTCTTCAATGGCTTGTGTTTCGCAGTTATTGAGCAATGCGGAAAAAATGTTTTTTTGCAGTGGAAGTGGTTACAATGAGAAGAATTAATTATGACTGTAGACAGATAAATGAATTGATAATAAATCATGCAATTATTGTGTAGCGAATAAGATCTTAAATATCAAGTTCAAAATTTGATTGAAACTATGTTTTTTATGTTTATAGATGTTGACAAATTTGTACTTGCTATTAGCATCAAATGAAAGGTACAAGAAGAAAGTAGAGGACTATACTCTGCTCTTACTCACTTGCAACTCCTCCAACAGGATCTAATGTGACAGCAGGGGAATTATTAGGATCATTAATGCAGACCAGAGAATCGTTCGAAGGCAGTGATGTTAATAAGGAAAATTGGAGTGAAAAATTGGACGAAATAATTGAAAATACTTTTGATAATAATAATAATATTGAGAATAATGTAAATTCAGATGATTTGCCTTCTAATAATGATAGTAGCAACAAGGCTGATGATAATGATAGAAATAACAATTATAACAATAACAATGAAAGAGATTATGAGGGTGACAGTATGAAGGGAGTGTCTAGGGGCAGCAATGTGATTTCATATAATGCGAGATATGTAGCCTGTAAAGTTTTAAGTCTGCCATTTTTTTGCACTCTTTTATATTTTTAGGTAATTTACTATAAAGATTTTCAAAAATTCTAAGATTTTTGGTTCACTTGACATTGTGTTTATTGGTCTAAATTCTTCAATGAACTTAGTATTAAGAACTTTTTTGATTGGTACTATTGTAGTAACTTTAAGTTTACTTGGGATTACACCTCTTTCAAGTGAACAATTATTGATATTGACCAGGGGTTTTGAAACACTTTCGAAGCATTCTTTTATCAATGACATATCAACTTCATTAGGACTACTTTTATTTGGCAACTTCATTATCATTTCTTTCAGTTTATTTTTATCCGAAAGATTAAAATTTCGCCACTCAGTTTTAAGTTGCCTTGGTTGTGCCGTTATTGTAATTGCACTTTGAGGTGTATTAATACTATTTACAAGTTGTTGATTGCTATCTATGAAACAACCATTAAATATTTCAGGAATTATCTTTGGATCAGTATAAATTTGACCGTTATATTTTGTTTTCCTACATGCACTTTCATCAAAATTATAAGCTATCAATTTTTTTAGAATTTTCCACATTGATTTAGCATCACCTGTAACAAAGTCAATATTACTTTTATAAAATAGTTTTTTTTCATCTGTAATCATATTAGTAATTCTATTTCTAATTAGCCTGTAACTCTCCCATACAACACTATATTTGGTATATTTAAAACGTTTGAATAAGTTATCTCATTTTTTCATCTCACTGATAATTTCATTTGTAATCCATTTTTTGTATCTAGTATTACAAAGCACGGTTTGTTTTGGCGTTAACTCATTCGTCACAGACATGTAATTTTTTAAAAAAATATCATATTTCAAATTTAAATCTATATTTCTATAATCAAACCTATTATATACACTTCCCAATTGATATGTATGTATACTATTGTTATTTATATATTACAATTGTTTGTATTTTTCATTTTATTATTACTTAACATGTTTTATTATTACTTATTCTATCAATAAATAATATGTTCAACCATAACTCATTTATTTTTACTTTTTAATTAAGTTGTTCATCGTAATATTGAAATTAATAGGCATTTGACAATTTTTTGATCTATTTTAAGAGACAATTTTGAGTTTCTTCACTTTAAGCTCAATAATTCTGCATGTAAAGACGAAAAATAATCCATGAATTTAATTTTTGAAAACCTTTCAACATTTTGTTTATTTCCTTTGATAAAATGGCGCCTGGTAATTCTTGCAGTAATTATTACTATCTGAAATTTATTGATTTACAGAGTATCTCCTTACCTTTTTGATACTGCTGAGTTGAAGGCGCTTGAAAATTTTTCTGAAACATTTTAATTCACGTTTTTCGAATATTTTATTTCACAGCTGTCAATAGTGACAAGACTTCCCGCGTAAAAATTTAAACCGTGGCGCGCCCTAGCGGCAAAAAGTCTGTTCTTTAAATTGATACCATTTTTTTAACATTACGTTCGGACTCCTTATATCTATACTTCGTGATTCAGACATTCACTTAAAATTATCTTTTCGCTTACTGTAGTCAATACAGAACTAACTTTCGCAAAATCAACCATCATATATATATATATATATATATATATATATATATATATATATATATATATATATATATATATATATATATATATATATATATATATATATATATATATATTATTATATATATTGAAGTGAATATTATTCGTGCTTACCATACACGTATGGACATATTGTGAATAAAGAAATATTTTAAATTTGGAATCGAAATTACACCACAAAGTTTTCAACCTCGACTGGGATACGAACCCAGGTCTCTCAGGTTTACGCCCTGTTGCTCTACCAACTAAGCTACCGAGGTCTACTACTTCGCTATGCAATTCCGACTATATCTAATAATAATTGCGAACAAAAGAGTAATTAGATATAATCGGAATTGCATCGCGAAGTAGTAGACCTCGGTAGCTTAGTTGGTAGAGCAACAGGGCGTAAACCTGGGACACCTGGGCTCGTATCCCAGTCAAGGTTGAAAACTTTCGTGATGTAATTTTGATTCCAAATTTAAAATATTTCTTTATGTACTATATATATGAGAATATATTTATAATAGTCAGTATATATATATATATATATATATATATATATATATATATATATATATATATATATATATATATATATATATATATATATATATATATATATATATATATATATATATATATATATATATATATATATATATATATATATATATAGAATAGGCAGAAATTCAGGACGAACTGAAAAATGGAAGAATACGATACAACGAGAATAATACTTTCCGTCATCTGGATGATTGATATTTGACATAATAAAATCATCAAAAAGCTGAACAACTGAACGAAATCAGTTCATTTATATTAACCGAGACTCAAATTGGACATTTCAAAGAGAAACATCCTGGACAAAACCGTTCTTCGTATTGCATTCTCCATTAAGGTAATGAAATGATATTCGACGTAAATCTACACAGAAACTTCCGAGAAATCAAAGTAGTAACAATACCCAGGATTTCTAGGAAAAATCTTCAATGAAACTGAATTTCATTTCATCCAGCGATATTTATTTTACTGAGGCATATAACAATCAACAAGGTCGAAATTCTGAATTACATGATCTATAATTCGCTGCAAACTAGCAATTTTTATTTCATTTCTTTCGAACAACATTTTCATATTGCTTGATTTTATATAAAACTCTCCCTGAATTTCAATTCAGGAAACGAAATATTAGAAATTATTGGAACTCTCAACATCACAATTGAAAGCTTCGTTTCTAACTTCTTCACGATACCATTAGATATTCGTCGATGTTGCTCGAGCATTAAGAAAATCCGAACTGCGTATTGTATTGGTAATTTCTCGTCGAAAATTGTTGAAAATACGTAGAAACTAATTCAAATCAATCTATCGGAGTTGAAGGTTCAGAAAAGGTTACGTTCGATTATATTTAGTTCAAGTCGACGAAGTTCTGGAAATGAGAATGCAGAACGATCCAGTCTTGAGTAACCGACGTGATGGAATCGGTTTTCAGGGTTTATTCGTCAAATTGGATTTTTACGTGAGATATTCCGATATTGAAACAATCTGTTGCAAACTCTATTGCATTATTGATATTTCGAAGGTCCTCAAATTAAAACAAATATCTAGTACATGCAAATGTGTATTTTGTGTCAGTAAGATATTGTGACCCAATTTCCCGCTTCTGAGTTGATGGACAAATATATGAACTTCTGTGCTTTCTTTAATAGAATGAATTGTATAGTAAACAGCGAAAAATACTCATGAAATGGAAAATGAAGTAATCGACGAAATGACAGATGACACAGAACCAATATAGATATTAATGAGAACATTAATCGGAATAAAATCAAAGAATAGTGAAAAATTGAAGGACACTGCAATTCATTCTCTTCATCAAGGGCAGAGATGGAAGGCAATTGAAATTCACGGTGTTCTATTTGAGAAGCGTGTTGAAACTGAATTTTATTCTCGAAAAATTCCGCAAAAAATTATGAAAGAATGTTGAAGGAGAAATGAACTCTTTCATGCCATATGAAAATATGGCATGAGTAGACAGACCTATAGCAATGAAAAATGATTTATCGACAATGATAATATAATAACGAAAATATTTTTTTTTGAATATGCCAAATTTGTGAATGCATTGAAGATTGATTGAAATTATGCATTATTACTCATTGGGTTGGGGTATCCCAAACATCAGAGATAATCCAGCAACAGGAGGATGTCAAATATTTGCTCTTTCGGAATACAAAGGGAGATTGACGCCGTAGCATATATTGTGTATCAAGAACTTTCATTGAAATTACATCTTGTACAGAAGGAAAAGGTGTCTTACTACAAATATATTCATGGGGTCTATTTTGGAGGAGAACCCTTTCAAATTTCCCAGCGACTACACTATCTTGACTAATCAAATAGTTGCTCACAGAAGTCCTGACCTTGTCCTGGTTGACAATAACCCAGGTAAACAACATTTATTGAGGTAACAATTCAAAATGCGAACAACCTATTGCAAAATAGTGCCAATGAAATATCTGAATAACGAGAACTTGAGTGCAAATGAAATATCTGAATAACGAGAACTTGAAGGGCAAGTGCAGAGACAATGACGCAGGAACGTCGTCAAAACTGTTCCAATCATCTTATCTTAGGTCCAAGGTGAAATCCAACAAAATCTCGTATTGAGCATCCAAGAACTAGCGCTCGGCAAACATCTTTATAAGGAACTACAGAAATCGTTGCTACTTTTGACAGTTCGAACTGAAAGGAAATTTCTGGGTAAAAACAGAAGGTTTCCACCGTCAGGATCGTCACCAAGAGACTGATAATTTGGCCCACATAAGCTCAATATCTCGATACATAATATCGCCAATAAGTAAAAGTTCCCTGTGTGGAAGTTTGGAAATCGTTAAGCTTGAAATCGAGAAAACAAATAACGATTCATGTTCTGGATACACAATACTACCTCAAAGTTACTCATTGACTGAAAATCAATTTAGAACAAGATCCTTCGAATGAAAATACGATTTCATGAAGTCACAGACACTGAAGCCTGTGGTGAGCTTCAGAAAAATTGTATTCTCATTACAATTGTATGTGTTGATTATGTTCTTTATTATGAATGTCAATAAAATAATACGGAAATGTGAAAAATTATTGAATATTTTTTCATATGAACTCAATCTAAAATTAAGATACTACTTAATTGTGAACTGCTTAATAATAACGAGACAGAGTGTTGAAATCATCAATGAGATGGAAGTAGCGAATATTAGAAATGAAATTTATGAAAATATTCGAAATCAAATTTCAGAATCAATTTTGTTGTTTTGATTCTATATTGTTTCCAGTTATTTTTGATTTTTTATTCTAGTGACAGTTTTTTTCTTCAAAATCAATCACTTTTTTGAACACGTTCACTATTATTATTGATCGATAATTGATGAAGTAAGATGAAGCCATTTCAATATACCATTTCAAAATAGCATTTATAATGGTAAACTCAAAATCTCCAATAAAGAATAAGAGGAGATCTTCCATAGAATTCCGACTTAGACATTAAAAGATCGATTCATCACTCCCACAGTATTGGATTAAACGTCTCTAATAGTTACTATTCATTTAACTGAGTCGGTTTTACAACTATTCGTTCCTAAAACACCAAGGTGTTACAAGACAAATACACGGCGTGTCCTTTCAGGACCCATCAATAACCTTCGTTCTCCTTCTCTCAGCTAAAACTCATCTTGGCAAAGATGTTAATTTAGAGTCTGGAAATGGAGGAATATTCCCAGGCGCTATTCAGTTTCATTATTTATCTTCACGGAACATTGGCTCAGTTCTAGATTTTCTCGTTTCATCTGCCATTTACACTTTTTGTTATTTTTCAAATTAGGGCAGATATCCTTTTCCTCACTTTATCTGAATTACTCTGACCCGTTTCATTTGCACACGTGGCAGACAAGTTTCGAAATTGAACATATACATTCAACTGAAATAGATACACAAACAAGCAGACATTAATATATATATATATATATATATATATATATATATATATATATATATATATATATATATATATATATATATATATATATGAAATGAAATATGTATGAATATATATTTAAGAAAATGAACATAGAACATTCATTTGAAAAATTGAAATTAATCAAGAAATATAAATATATTATATAGCTCTGCTATAATATATATAATTTATTTTTCAAATGAATGTTCTAGTGTTCATTAAATATATATATATATATATATATATATATATATATATATATATATATATATATATATATATATATATATATATATATATATATATATATATATATATATATATATATATATATATATATATATATATATATTGGGTGATTTTTCAAATCGAATGAAACACTCAACTTGCATCATATAATAAAATTATTTATTGAAATTGATAACGTGGTCTTTGCCGTTTCAAAGATAACGTCATGTAAATGTTGTCTGCCAGTATCCTTGTACGCCTTGTCGTCCTGTATCCCACGAATTACGCGTGTTATGTTATCTTGTGAGGCTTCAATCGTGTTCGGCTTGTCCACATACACTAACGACTTTACATTACTCCACAAGAAATAATCCAGAGGGTTCAAATCGCATGATCTTGGCGGCTCATTCACAAGGCCATTTCGAGAGATTCGCTGCTCACCTAATTCATCCTTCAACATGTCCATTGATTCACGAGCTGTGTGGCATGTGGCACCGTCTTGATAAAACCACATGCCAATCAAGTAGTTCAACTCGGCAAACTGAGGCAAAAAAAAATTCGTTTCATGGCTCGAGATCACTCGCCGTTGACGGTAACCTTTCTTCCACGTTCGTCTTTGAAGAAAAATGGACCGATGATGCCACCAGCCCATAAACCACACCAAGCAGTCGTTTTTCGGGATGCGTCGGTAATTCTTGTATGGCATGTGGCGGTTCATCACTCCAAATGCGACAGTTTTGTTTATTTACATATCCGTTAAGCCAGAAATGAGCCTCATCGCTGAACACAATTGTTCGATAAAACTAGCGGATTTTCATTAAGCTCTTCTAAGTCCCATTCACCAAAAATTAGAAGTTGTGATAAATCATTCTGCTTCAATTCTTGCAGAAGTAAAATTTTATGAGCTTTCAAACCCAAATCCACACGTGAAATTTTCCATATGGTTGAGTAGAACATGCCCAATTGCTGAGAACGTCGATGAATTGACATTTCACGATCCTCATTAACATTATACGCTACGGCTGCAATATTCTCTTCAGCACGCACTGTATTCATGTGAAACAATGGTTCAATGTCCAACAAATTGAACTTGGTGCGAAATTTGGTGACAACAGCATGAATTGTTGACTCACCAGGTCGATTTTATAATATGTCGATTATATTACGACATAATATGGTCGTAGGAAATGATACACATTTTTCACATAGAACGAATTTTTATAGTAAATTTCAACAATTGGCAATCGTTGCTCGTTTGTAAGTCTTTTCACGATGAAATGGCAAAGTATACTAAAAACTTTTCACTTTACTAGATGACGTTTGGATACCATTAATAACCGTTAACCTGAAAAAGTCAACTCTTAAAAGAATCACGAGCAAAACAGCCAAACAGGCAAAATGATGAGGTTAAAAGTTGAAAAAATAACGATTGTAATAAAAGCGAACAATGTATTCAGTGCGAAGCACGGTACAAAGAGCAAATAAAAAAACAATCAAATGCAGAAAGCAAAACACAAAACAGTTAATACAATTTCAAAATGTTCCTGACAATATGTTTGGTCAGCCCAGAAAGGAAAAATGATAATTAAAAACGAACAAAAAATCCCACTGATTATACTCTTAATCTCTAAATGAATTACATAATATGACAGAAATATTACTCAAATGTCCCTTATGAATTTAAACTTCTTAGAAACACTCTTCTTATCAATGTGTCACGTTTAAAGAAATAATCTGCGTCTCTTGTTGTTCTCATATTTCAATATTCTAGGATTACAAAAATTTAAATCATGGCATGTTCTCTAATATTGTTCCACCACTGCACAAGAGTTCGTTCCCGTGCGACAGTCGCTTTTCTGTTGTGTCAAAAGTTGCTTCAGCCACTCTGATGTTCGGCCCACATAACAGCTACAAGAACTCACAAGAAAATTCGTAGACAATATTACTATCGAAATGATATATAGGTGTTTGTTTTTAGATTTGTTGTATGAAATTGAGTTTTTGACAACGCTGTACTCAGCAATCTTTATGTTGAAAATGTCCCTAAAAATAGTTGTTATTTGAATTGACAATCTGCCTATGAATAGAACTTTTTTATATTAACTGAGAGGTAATAATAAATACTTGTCTAAAAATCACTGACCGAACAATTCTTCATTCGACTAGTTTCGCCTTTTACGGCATATCAAGAATAATGCTGTAAAATGCGAAACTAAGCGAATAAAGAATTGTTCAGTCAGTGACTTTTAGACAAGTATTCAGCGAACCCATGATATTCGCAATAATGCGTTAACCTTGTTATTGCTTAATACATTATTATGAAATATGTGCTTACTCTAACTATGTAAATCAGTTCAAAATCTTCAAAATTCTGAATATTCGTGTCCCAGTTCTGTCAGATGTTTCGACTGTGATGAACTTTAGGTTTTGTTCTTTTTATCCTCATCATTTTGCCTGTTTTGTGAAACTTGTTTTAGCAAGCTCTCGAGAAAGTCAATGAATGTTTGACGAGATATTTAAAGAAGCGAAGAGTTATTTGTCACACTGACCGCATCCCCATAGTATTATGGGGATGCTAACTAACTGGGGACCTAACCTTCTATATGAAATCTACGGTCCATAATTCATTATTCATATAGAGCCTCTTAATCGAAATATCAATATATTTCAAATTCAAACTGCTTTTCAATGCGAATTTCACATTTGTGATGGGTAGATAATACAATTTTTCAGTTACTGGTTTCACACTATACTGTAAAGTATTGTTATTGTGTCTGCAAAGTTTGCCATCACAACTGGTGTTAGTTTGTCATGTGGTGGCTATATAATAAATCGTCGACTTCATCAATTACGAAATTATAAATCATGAGAGAGTCATCGGTGCTCTATTGTTTTCGATTATGTACGAACCAACATCAATCGAAACTCCACTATCCATTACGAATAATATTTCTGATTATTCAGTTGATGAAACTACATAAACCTGAAATGCTTTGATGATGTGAACCAAATACTAACACAACTGAAAAAATCTGTTAAGGATACAATGAAAATATTTTCCATTCTTGGTTTCATCAGCTGGTAAAACCACTATCATATTATATTCAACAACAATTCAAAAAGCAAACCATTTCAAAAGATAGTAAGAAGGACCTAATGGAAGAAGAGTAAGGGACTGGATACAGGAACTGTATAAATAACTTTATAATCTTAGAATATAAACTTAAATTCAAACACTTGAACTTATTATTTACACTTTATTGACTACATAGCATGACGCGTTTCGTCGTTACAAACGACTTCTTCAGATGCTTACAGAATAATAACAACATTTTAAATAACACAGGTATAAATATCAGGGAATTTTGGGATACTATGACTTTGGTTTTACTATAAGATATTCCATTCTGACAAATAATTTCTATTACCTGAAAAGGTTTAACAAGGGTGAATTGTTTAATTCTATCTGTTCATTGAGCAAATTTCCAAAATATTTAAGCCGATTTATTTCCACTATTTCCCAATAATCTAATTGACTACTTCTCTCTATATTGTGTGAAATTTTGAAATTCGTATCAAAAGTATGGTTTTGTGGTTAATGAATGGTTTGCATAATTCGATTTACTTTTATTATGCGCGAAGCTATATTTATGTTCCTGTATTCTAGTACCAAAATTTCTAATAGTTTTACCTATATATATATATATATATATATATATATATATATATATATATATATATATATATATATATATATATATACCCGGACATGTTCCACAATTCAATTGGTAAACACCTGATTTGTCATCTCTTTTAATTTTGTTTTTATTGTTCTTAATATGTCTCGATAAATTATTGTTCGTTTTAAATGAAATATTAAAATTATGTTCACTTAAAAAGGTTTTGACTTTTTGACTGACGGTTCCAAAGTATGTTAAACTATTATATTTACGATTTCTATCCTACTGATAAGGAAATACTAATTGTAGAGCTTTCCGATAGAGTTTTTTGTCAAGAATTTTGACACTAGTTCGCTTTCAAAATTATTATCAAACAATTCACCCTTGTTAAACCTTTTCAGGTAATAGAAATTATTTGTCAGAATGGAATATCTTAGGTAAAACCAAAGTCATAGAATCCCAAAATTACCTGATATTTATACCCGTGTTTTTCAAAATGTTGTTATTATTTTGTAAGCATCTGAAGAAGTCGTTTGTAACGACGGAAACGCGTCATACTATGTAGTCAATAAAGTGTAAATCATAAGTTCAAGTGTTTTGATTTTAGTTTATATTCAATTAAAATGGATTTACATCAAGTAAACGCCAGCACTATTAAATATTCAAAAATTGTTTTTGAATGGAATAAATTGAATTGCCCATCACAAGAAACCACAATGTTTATCACAATCAATACATATTATATTGAATTGAATTGTTTAGTGTGATTGCCAATTCAATCTATTTTATTCGAAACAGAAAAGATTTTTGATATGGATATTGCACTATAAGATATTTTTAGGCAAGCTAGTTACGTAATAACTTCACAAGACAGAAGATTCCTTGAATAGGAACTGAATAAATTAAGCGACTTGGTACTTCACAGATCTCACATTTTTTAACGGTAGATGAAATCAATTCTAGGACTTGAATTTTTTACTAGTATGTATGTATTTGTTTTCTCACATCTAATACATTGCTGTATTAGATGTGTACACAATCTTTTGGACCATCGAATAGTTGACTGCAACCCTATCGAAAACTTCAGTCACTCAGTCACTGATAATTCTTTCAAAATCATAAATTTCATGCAAATACTGCATGGTTTTGTCAAATTCACAAGTTCTCTATCTCGTCGACAGGCCCTGATGAACATTTGACTATTTTATGGGTCTTTTCGTTTGAATATGTACTTGAACAAAGTTTCCTTGCTGAATAAGGACCTGAATCAAAAAAAAATTATGAAGTCAGATGATGTAAATTATGTGGAACAGATCTGTCAAGCTAAATACACGGAAAATATAGCAGTGCACAAAAGCAGACGTATCATACACTGCAACAAGTATTCCCCAACTGGTGGTTCAATATTTGAACTCTAAGGAAACATTTATCTTCATCACTCTAATCATCTCAAAATTAACTTGTCGTCTTGCGAACTTTATGAAATCGAAGTTACGGAATACGAGCTTCAGATTCTGATATTTGTTTTTCGCGAAGGAAAATTGATTGAATCTGTTGATATACCGTAATCAATTTATGTATTAATTCTAATACGAATAAAACGTTCAACAGAAATTCATAACGTTAATAATACGAACTAATCGAATATAGATATTGAATATAAACTTAAATTCAAACACTTGAACTCATGATTTACACTTTACTGACTACATAGCATTGAAGTGTAAATCATAAGTTCAAGTGTTTGAATTTAAGTTTATATTCAATTATAACGGATTCACATCAAGTAAACGCCAACACTGTTAAAAAATGAAAAATATATATATATATATATATATATATATATATATATATATATATATATATATATATATATATATATATATATATATATATATATATATATATATATATATATATAAAATAATTATTCTAAGAATTATATTTAATGCAGGTAAACTAAAATCAAGTAAAAAAGAAACTTACGTTGAAAACCTACACATTTTTCTATATAACAGCCGTTTACATATGTTTCAAGGTTATTGCCTATCGTCAGAACAGCGTAGTTCAAGTTAAAGATGATAGTACTTGAAGAGATATATAAGAAATTAATATATAAAACACGAAACACTGTTTCGTACACGTTTCATACACCCAAAACATATTGGGAAGAGTCAACACAACGTTGCAGACGACAATGAAATACCGTCCGGCTATTGTGAGACTTTTATAGCTTCTGGAAATCCCAGACAATCTTAACGATAAAAGAATTATTCTAAGAATTATATTTAATGCAGGTAAATTAAAATTAAGTAAAAGAAACTTACGTTGAAAACCTACACATTTTTCTATATAACAGCCGTTTACATATGTTTCAAGGCTATTGCCTATCGTCAGAACGGCGTAGTTCAAGTTAAAGATGATAGTACTTGAAGAGATATATAAAAAATTAATATATAAAACACGAAACACAGTTTCGTACACGTTTTATACACCCAAAGCATATTGGGAAGAGTCAACACAACGTTGCAGACGACAATGAAATACCGTCCGGCTATTGTGAGACTTTTATAGCTTCTGGAAATCCCAGAACTTGAATTCAAGTACTATCATCTTTAACTTGAACTAAGCCGTTCTGACGATAGGCAATAACCTTGAAACATATGTAAACGGCTGTAATATAGAAAAATGTGTAGGTTTTCAACGTAAGTTTCTTTTGCTTAATTTTAGTTTACCTGCATTAAATATAATTCTTAGAATAATTCTTTTATCGTTAAGATTGTCTGGGATTTCCAGAAGCTATAAAAGTCTCACAATAGCCGGACGGTATTTCATTGTCGTCTGCAACGTTGTGTTGACTCTTCCCAATATGTTTTGGGTGTATGAAACGTGTACGAAACAGTGTTTCGTGTTTTATATATTAATTTTTTATATATCTCTTCAAGTACTATCATCTTCAACTTGAACTACGCCGTTCTGACGATAGGCAATAACCTTGAAACATATGTAAACGGCTGTTATATAGAAAAATGTGTAGGTTTTCAACGTAAGTTTCTCTTACTTAATTTTAGTTTACCTGCATTAAATATAATTCTTAGAATAATTCTTTTATCGTTAAGATTGTCTGGGATTTCCAGAAGCTATAAAAGTCTTACAATAGCCGCACGGTATTTCATTGTCGTCTGCTACGTTGTGTTGACTCTTCCCAATATGTTTTGGGTGTATAAAACGTGTACGAAACAGTGTTTATATATATATATATATATATATATATATATATATATATATATATATATATATATATATATATATATATATATATATATATATATATATATATATATATATATATATATATATATATATACATATATACATATATACATATATATATATATATATATATATATATATATATATATATATATATATATATATATATATATATATATATATATATATAAGAACAAGGTTTGTCAGGCTGAAAAAGGAGTTAATAGTTTTCGGTATTTACCTGAGATTTACGTTGCTTGTTTATTTGTAACAGCCGTTTACTTATGTTTCAAGCTAATTGGCTCTCATCAGAACGGCGTAGTTCAAGTTATTAGAAACTTGCTTTCATTTTCTTTTTTTCATCCAAGTTATTAGTAAACGGCTGTTACAAATAAACAAGCAACGTAAATCTCAGGTAAATACCGAAAACTATTAACTCCTTTTTCAGCCTGACAAACCTTGTTCTTAATTTATTATATTGTCGGTACAAAATAATACTAACAACGTATTTGAAAATAATGCCGATGAAATATCTGAATAACGAGAACTTGAAGAGCAATTGCAGAGACAATGACGCAGGAACGTCGTCAAAACTGTTCCAATCAACTTAGGGTCCACGGTAAAATCCAACAAGATTTCGTATTGAGCATCCAATAACTAGCGCTCGGCGAACATCTTTATAAGGAACTATAGAAATCGGTGCTACTTTCCACAGCTTGAACTGTAAGGAAATTTCTGAGTAAAAATTAGTTAAACTGGAAATCAATATGAAAGTTCAAGCAATAACACACGATGAAGTTGAAAAAATTCATTTTTAGAGGACTTTTCACTACAAATTTAATTTTCATCAAATACCAGCGAAATTTTCGAACGATTAATGAATAAAACACATTTTAGAAATTTCGAAAATATTCATTGAAATATAGTTTCGGAATACAATACCTTCATCAGGTGGATGGACTGAATACTAAATTGACAGTATATAATATTCTTGAAATTCTCGAAGTGTGTTCAATTATTTAATTGTTCTACGTGGAATTTCCACACGTATCTCTGTACTCAATCAACGAAAAATTTTCATCAAATAAGAGTGAACCGCAGAAACGTATAGATAATAGAAAAATTTACCTTTCTAGTTTTCTACATTTGTCAAGGGAAAATAATGACTCATCAATCGCTCCTTGATATGATATTTTTTCCGCCATGATAAAACCTATGAAAAAAGTCATGTAAAGGCAGATAACAAACTTGTGGAATTTCTCTACCAAATGATTGCCCTACTGTCAAAATCAAAATGTCAAATTTTTCATTCGTTTAATGTCATCTTCGAGTTTAAAATATAGGAAAAACTAAAAAATATTTATTCCAGAAATAACTGAAATTAATAAAATTTCATTTCAATTTTCAAGAATATATATACAGCAATAACAGTCTCATTTTAATGTTAGAAACTTAATTTTCGTTGACGTTTCGTTGTATATCACAACTTTGTCAAAACTGATAAATAATTGAATTTTATGAATTGCTATAGATATCAAAATGTCTATAAACGTCTATAGACGTGTGGATATCTATAGTAATTCATAAAATTCAATTTTTTATTAGTTTCGACAAAGTTGTGATATACAACGAAACGTCAAAAAAACAATGTTTTTAACATTGAAATGAGCCTGTTATTGCTGATAGCATTGGTAATAAACTATCTTAAACATGCAATTATGCTTTCATGCTTTCAATAAAATGATAACCATATAATGTTAGATATGTTAGTAGTGGGGGATTTTTAAGCTTAGTTTTTTTTTAATCCAATAAAACACTCAATTTGCATCACATATTCGAAATTTTTATTGAAATTGATAACGTGGCTTTTTCCATTTACATTTTGAAGATAACTTCAGGTAAATGTTGTCCGCGACTCCATATCAAGTGGCCAATTCGAAAGGTCCAATTTTGCACCACTTTTTCGAGCATTTCGGCCTGTATCGCACAAATTACGTACGCGTATTATGTTATCCTGTAAGGCTTCAGTCGTATTCGGCTTGTCTACATACATTAACGACTTTACATAACCTCACAAGAAATAATCCAGAGGCATCAAATCGCATGAGCTTGGCGACCAATTCACAGGGCCATTTCGAGAGATAAGCTGCTCACCAAATTCATCCTTTTACATGTCCATTGTTTCACGAGCTGTGTAGTATGTGGCAACGTCTTGATGAAACGACATGTCAACCAAGTTCAACTCGGCCAACTGGAGCAAAAAAAATTTCGTAATAAAGTAGACCGTAGCGTTACTTCCACGGTCGTCTTAGAAGAAAAATTAACCAATAATGCCACCAGCCCATAAACCACACCAAACTGTCGTTTTTTCGGGATGCATTGATAATTTATAGTATGGCATGTGGCTGTTCATCACTCCAGATGCGTCAGTTTTGTTCATATACATGTCCGTTAAGCCAGAAATGAGTCTAATCGCTGAACACAATTTTTCGACAAAACAGCGGATTTTCATTAGGCTGGTCTAAGGCCCATTCGCCAAAAATTGGACGTTCTGGTAGGTCATTCGGCTTCAATTCCTAGAGAAGTTGAATTTTATAGGCTTTCAAACCCAAATCAACACGTAAAATTTTTCATGTGGTTGACTAACACATGCCCAATAGCTGAGAACGACGACGAATTGACATTTCACGATCCTCATTAACACTGTACGCTATGGCTACAATATTCTCATCAGTACGCACTGTACGCATGTGAGACAATGGTTTTATGTCCAACAAAGTAAGCTTTGTGCGAAAGTTGGTGATAACAGCACGAATTGTTGATTCATAAAGTCGATTATGACGCTCGTAATATGGTCGTAACAAACGATACACATTTTTCACAGAGCACAAATTTTGATAGTTAATTTCAACAATTTGCAATCGTTGCTCGTTTGTAAGCCTTTCAATGATAAAATGGCAGAATATACTGAAAACTATTCACTTTGACAGATGACGTTTGGATGCCATTACCAACCAGTGCCGCCAACCTGGAAAACTTAACTCTTAAAAATCACCCGTTACATCTTATGATTTTATGTTATCAATTTCAGTGAAATTGAAATTTTCAAATGATTTTTCCACTTTGTTTGATTCTTGACTATCTCTCTATTACCAATCAAAACTTAGTTCTTAATGCTCAATTAACTTTTAGTTGTCTTTTTCGATTGTCTATGATTTTCATTTTTTAGAAGTTCAACAAGACGTCTTCATTTATCATATTTTTGATGGGAAAAGTTAATGTAAACCAATTCAACATTAGGCTTCTTTATCGGAATTATTATCAGTTGAAACGTACGGAACTGACGTTAATGTCTATATTTCAATCTAATCACTGTGAAATTAGAACAAAATTTCATGATTCATAATATTCTGAACATGTTTCTGAATGCTTTTCCTATATTTTCAACCAACTGCTAGTACCATCTTAGCTAAGAGAAAAATTAGAAAAATACTGAATGAAAATTCATTATTTTGAATTATATTCAGTTTGGATATTAAAGAATTTCTATTGTGTAAGTAGCAATGAATTTTAATATTTCGATGAACGCAGTTGCTTGAAATTAACGGGAAACGTTGAAATTTTATGATATTTTCAACAACTTCTACAAAAGAAGCCACCCGTCTTCAATAAGTACGTGCTCTATTTCATAGTGGAACAGCCACGCAAACGCTCAAAGTAGCGTGAAACGGGCCCACATTTTAATAATGAGTTCAGCGGGTGGAATTAATGAGATATGAAAAAATACGCATTTCAAGTTCTTTCGGGATACTGAAGAGAGTTCGCGGGCCAACAAAATTTATGATATTTTGGTGGAAATTGAATTTACTTTTGTGGTACCAAAACTTTGTTCCATAGTTTTAGCATTAATAAACATAATTGCTATATGATAATGTATTCGCATTTCTTAGGCAGAATATTTATACCTGTTGAAAATTGATTGTCTGATAATTTATCATTATTTTGATGTATATGTTCCAATTTCGTGAGTACTGTGAAAAAACATAATAATATTACAAAAGCTAGGCAGAAATCTAACAACTGTTGAACATCATGAAATTCGAAATTTCATGATGTTCATACTGAAATTATCAACATCAAACTGGATTTCATATATATTGACAATTCGACCAAAAATTATATGCATATCTCATTTTTTATGATTGTGACTTGTATTTCTATAAATTTCCATTTACTCGATTTTTATCAATAATTTCATTTCCATTATTTATTGAGCAACTGAGGAAGACAAAAATGTGGACAAATTTTAGAAATGTTACACATACGTGAAAATCTAGGAAACACAGTAAATGAAAGAATAGACATAAAACATCTTAATTCTATTTACAACGGTTTCATAAACCTAACAAATAACACTCATAAAATGAATACACAACAATCACTAAACATCATATTTCAAAACTCATTCTTTCCTGATCTACCATCAATCTCACACATATAAACTCATAAAAAATTTCAATATACATATTCTAGAACACTCAACTATGTGAAATTATATGTATGTATATCTCATTTGAATCACCTAGCTTATACCATAAGTTTTTCAGAGGTTTCCTCTTGATGAAGAAGACTAAAACCTTCAGATGCTAAACCAGAAATATTCCTCTGAACATAATAAAAAAATAAAAACGTTTATTTGATTTTTTTCAAACAAACTAGTTTGACGTTTTAAAATCTATGGTAATCCATAAAATTCAATTAGGTAATCATTAGTTTTGACATAGTTGTGGTATACAACGAAACGTCAACAAAAATTAAGTTTTCAACATTGAAAATAGCATGTTAATGCTGAAGACATCAATATAGATATATATATATATATATATATATATATATATATATATATATATATATATATATATATATATTCATATATAAATATATATATAGAGAGAGAGACCATGTTTTGTCAGTGATAGTTTCGAGTCACGCCATTTGAATTGGCTTGATATAGCGCCAATTACAGAATCATAAATATGAAAAATTCTCGATAAACTTTGGTATTTACGTTCATAAAATAATTGATGTTGAATATCAGTTTCGAACTAAATTTTTAAACATAATTACTGTTGTTCTAATGATGATAATTGAACCATTTCAGTGATCTCGAACCGCGGAATCTTGTATGTAAATATTCATTTCATTTGTACGTACGCATATATCAATATTAAATTTGATCTCAAAATTTGAAGTGGTTTCCGTTAAACTCAACTTTTGAGCTTTTATTCCACTCATGTCAAAACCTAATGTTTGTCTTCCTCATAGCTTAGAGTTGGGAGTGAAGGCCTCTGATTGAGGATATCTGGGTTCGAATCCAACTTACAACAAAGACGCTTGTGCATGTAAAATGGATTCAAGTGGTTCAAGATGATTTCATGACGGAAAAGTCTACATAGTTGACGAAATAAATAATTCATAAAAAAGTTGTAATGTCGTTGCTCTTTATACATGTGTCGACTTTGAAGATGAAAAAAGATGTGGTTAAAATAATAATATCAGAATCGTTGAGCGAAGTATTCATCTCGATTATTCTATGTATCATTTGGTTATAGTCATTCATTTGCATTCAAGACTAATGCAATTACGTTTGGAATTTTATTAGCAATAAACGAATTCATCATGATATGACATTAATATTTAAACAGTTATAAAAGTATGAAGTTTCACCCTATTTATGCAATTTCTATTACACAGTTTCCATTTCATTCATGTTCCGTATTAGAACGGTATGTTAACAAAATCGAACGATTATCTACTTTCCGTATTGCTATGGTTTTTGATTGCATAGTTGTTACTCTGTTTGATATCAAGTTCAATAATGCACTGTTTACCTCGCACTTCTCTTGTTCATTTCAAGGGTAGGTTTAGGATAAATGAATGCTAATCTCCAGTGTTTCAGCAGCAAAATCATTCGTTTTCTCACCTTCTCAGTAAAACTGTGGGTTTCTGGTATGGGTATCCAATTCATAAATCTATATTTCTTTATTCTTAAAGAGTTGGATTACTAGTTTGTCTTTCGAATGAATAGAACCTGCACGGATTTTTTGTTAGTAGGTACTCATAATAAAGTTTCATCCATGTATCTTCTGTTTCATTCAATACCAATGATTTCTTGCGGAGTTGCCTCGAAAAGTACCATAGACCGCCCATATAGATACTGTTCACTAGCCAACAAGTCCTCACTGTTTCGAGCTGATCGCGAATGCAACCTTTTCACCGCTATTGACGAAGAATACATTGAATTCTGAATTCCTCTGCAGTTAGTGAATTTACAGAAGAATTAACTTCAAATTTTCATCTTGAAAATGATTAGCTGCCAAATAGCTTTACTCTTATCACAAGCCTTGTCAATGACTAGGCAATGTGTCCAATAATTTGACCTTGTTTGATATTTTTGAGCTGAAGGCTTGTCTCAGATCTGTGTAGAGATGAAACGATTCAACATCTTGTACAATCAAACGTAACGCGTTTCAAGGCAAGACACCGTTTTCAAAGGCTATTTGATACTTCTATAATGAAGTTGAGTCAAAAATATCCCCAATTCATCTTCGAGTTCATTTCGTGATGATTTAACTACACAACTTCAGTTTTGAATTCTTGAAATATGGCCTATCATTAGGACGTATTTTCACGACAATACCTTCTGCGCAAGAGATTGCTATAACGATAATTATATCGTTATCTAAACATACTTTGAAATGAGAGAATTGGAGACTACATTTGGGACCGAAAGTCATCCGTTAAATGTACTAATGCTGTCCGATAATGAGTTCTTCCATTTAAAACAATTTAGCCGCTGCAGTGTTTTCGCAGATAATCTCGTTCCAAGACCGGGGAAACTAACTCCGAATGTTAATAAAACTGCGGATGGGAATTTGCCACTTTTGCGGCGATAAGGTTCTTGCAGTTTGCCTTGAAATCTGTACCCGAGTTGGGTTGGAAATTTCCACGATAGTTCCCAGACGTATTTATCAACTGGACGTTTCACATAACTTATGAGTGCAATAAAGTTGAACCATTACATTTTGGAACGGGAAATCTGTCCGCAATCATTCCTAAAACGGGTCGTAAGAAAGAGGAGCATTTCCAGACATATATCGATTACAGCGAACCGAAGTGTAATAAAGTAGCAGAAAATGCAGAATATTTCCCAATATACATTCTTAGGAATGATTAAAATATTATAATTATATGGAGTGAAACTCTAACATGATTGATATCGTAAAATACAAGTATGTATATAGAACATTAGCGAAACATTTGAATAAAATAAACCAAAAGTTTTCACATTGCTCGAACAAAGAACTAAAATTAGACTTACGTCTGAAAGTTTTCCATGAACTTCAATTCAAGAAAACTGCATGGCATTTTACTCTTGAATAGCTTCACGTATGCCTATTCCAGAAAACGGATATGAATTGAATATGAATACTAGTTGGAAGAATTCTTCGAACTTGTATTCATATTCAGCTCATAACTATTATTATAATTCATATTATAACTTTCATTTATATTCAAATATTGAATGAATTATTAATGTTTTTGTGTTTTCGTCAATTTTTGTAACAAGAATTCTGTAGGTATGTTAACGGATGAGTTATATTCGCAACACTTCATTTGACACTATCTATAAAAATTATTAAGTATTATAACACTTACATAATATTTGTTATACAAGTTGGTATATTGACCTATACTAATTTTTTTGAGAATTAAAGTTCATGGATTGTGATGTTGTAGGCGTTATTCTCTGGACCTAATGAACCGATTTTCTTCAAACCACATTCATCGAGTGACCTAGGCTATATATTCACTAAAAATAAATACGAATCCCTAATAAAACTTCAATAATATGAACCAAAGTATGAAAAAACTTGCCATAAAATGTCTTTTTTCGCATGCGATGCGGAAACTATGAATGGTAGAACAAAAAAGTCCTACAATATGAAAGAACATACCTAAATCTGAAGAGGACCTACGCGATAGCATATGTCTAGTTATGTACTAGAGATATAAATAGTTTTGTCAGTATAAATACTTTTCTGGAAGAAATGTTAAAACCACACCATGACTAAAAGACCCCTTTACTCATGCCTTTGTATTATTTCTATTCCTTATCCAAATGAAATATTCATAATTGAAGACAATCGAAATCAACGACAATGACGCAAATCTAGTAAACGATTCATTGTTGGATGGGGCTGCAGCCAACTGCAGGGGGAGATCACTTTCATTGGTTTCATCAGTTTAGTCTAAACTAATTTATAGTACTCCTAGAGAGGTGAATAGTCAAACAGCAGATGGTGTACGTAACAACAATGAGGGTGATCTCCCCTGCGGTTTGCTGCAGCCCCATCCAATGAATCTTTTACCAGATTTGCGTCGTTGCCGTTGATTTCGAGGGTGACAGTTCCACTGGTGGAAAATTTTCGTGATGAGAGACTGAGAATTGCTGTTAGAAATGAGTTTCTCCTGGGTACGCTGTTCGCATCAGTGAAAGACAGAACACTTAGGTACTCTGAATTGCACAAATGTTGTATATAAGGCTCCTTGCTCTTCTTGTGAGATGCGCTATGTGGGACAAACATCTCAACAATTGAAAAGAAGTTTGTCACATTACAAAAGTGATGTTAAAAATCCAAAGAAAGTTTTGCTTTGGCAGAACATATAAGAAGTACAAATCATGACATGGACTATAAAAATACGTCAATTCTGAAGTATGAGATGAATTTTAAGAAAATATCTTTTCAAGAAATGTTCCACATTAAGAAAAATCTCTCTTCAATGAATTCTCGTTCCGACATCAATAATATTAGTAAAATCTGTCCTCATTTGTAAAGTCATAATTGCAATGAAATTAATCATGCATTGTAGTCACTAATAGTATGAGAAGACTTTTCAAGAAAGAAGAAGAATTTTGGTCCTTGGGCACTCACAGAAAGCGAACAATTTCAGAGCTAACCTTACTTCTTCCGCCTTGGGTAATTGTTGGGTAATTCAGATGTTTCAAAGTTTTGAAACTTAATATAAAGTTTGGATTGTTGATGCTTTGTGCTGTATGTAATTGAGAGTTTTGTTCAAAGTATATTCAGTTGTATATCCAGTTTTAATGATCAGTATTATAGAACTAATTCAGTTCTTTTGTTCCTTGCCATGTGGCTTATTTTATAATCTCAACTATTTTACAAGTCTTGGTCTTTTAATTCAGTAGTGATTTTTGTAACATCAACTCATTTTGCAGAGTCCTGAAGATGATAACGATTATTTAACCGAAACGTTGACGAAAACGAATGTAGTACACTGAGTGGCCTCTTCTTCCATCCTATACAATCCCTTACACTTTCTATAGTCATATATGTATATATTCAAGACGAAGCTGTGATAAAGAGAAAGAAAGTAAAAAATATGCAGTTGCGGAAGAAGCCGTCCGGTGTAGTAGATGAAAACTGTTTTGAGTGGGGATGCAATTGGTGTGATGACTCATCATGGACAGTTGTGAGAGGGTGAGAGCGATAACTTTTTCTTTTACTGTTTTAATTCAGTGGACCTATAGTGTAACGCCGGTTCCGAATGGCCGATGGGCATGTTATCAATGAACATTTCCCAACAATTATCAGCATCATTAAAATACTTAAATAATAGACAAACATATACATCTATGCCTTCACTGGAGCTCGAACCCGAATCCTATCACACTATAGTTGGGTGTTCTCCCGACTAAGCTACGGAGACCGACAGCTTTTCTTCTTCGAATTAAATCTAAATATTGAAGACGAACGCGTGTTATTCATACTAATGTTATAATCAGAAGGTTATTTTGATTTTATCGTGATAATCAAAATCATGAATTTAAACTAGCTAAAAGTCAACACCCCATTCATTGACAGCGATTTGTTGGGCGTAACGAAGTTCGCACGGTCAGCTAGCGTATTAAAAAATAGCAGATATTGCGCGAAGAAAAAGCCAATCACCAGAAAATATTATTATGAGTTATAATATTAATATATACATATATATATATATATATATATATATATATATATATATATATATATATATATATATATATATATATATATATATATATATATATATATATATATAATTAAGAACAAGGTTTGTCAGGATGAAAAAGGAGTTAATAGTTTTCGGTATTTACCTGAGATTTACGTTGCTTGTTCATTTGTAACAGCCGTTTACATATGTTTCAAGCTAATTGGCTCTCATCAGAACGGCGTAGTTCAAGTTATTAGATGTTTACACTTGAAAGTTGATTAAAAAGAAAAAACACAGAACAAAACGGCTGTTACAAATGAACAAGCAACGTAAATCTCAGGTAAATACCGAAAACTATTAACCCTTTTTTCATCCTGACAAACCTTTTTCTTAATTTGTCATATTGTCGGTACAAAATTTCTAGAAAAGATGAATATCTCATCGCAGGTAGACATTGATTTAGTCTGAAAATATAGCTTTAACAGCTTGGTCAAGATACTCAATTTTAAACCAAAAATGATGTAGATTCCTCACGTGGAATTTTGTGTTGTTTTGTTCTGTGTTTTTTCTTTTTAATCAACTTTCAAGTGTGAACATCTAATAACTTGAACTACGCCGTTCTGATGAGAGCCAATTAGCTTGAAACATATGTAAACGGCTGTTACAAATAAACAAGCAACGTAAATCTCAGGTAAATACCGAAAACTATTAACTCCTTTTTCATCCTGACAAACCTTGTTCTGAATTTATCATATTGTCGGTACAAAATTTCTAGAAGGTATAAATATCTCATCGCAGGTAGACATTGATTTAGTCTGAAAATATAGCTTTAACAGCTTGGTCAAGATACTCAATTTTAAACCAAAAATGATGTAGGTTCCTCACGTGGAATTTTGTGTTGTTTTGTTCTGTGTTTTTTCTTTTTAATCAACTTTCAAGTGTGAACATCTAATAACTTGAACTACGCCGTTCTGATGAAGCTTGAAACATATGTAAACGTCTGTTACAAATAAACAAGTAACGTAAATCTCAGGTAAATACCGAAAACTATTAACTATATATATATATATATATATATATATATATATATATATATATATATATATATATATATATATATATATATATATATATATATATATATATATATATATATATATATATATATATATATATATATATATATATATATATATATATAAATGAAAAAAGTCTGGCCAGAGAATTTCTCTGAAACTGTAACAGTGTAAACAGTACTGCCAGTGTCGCTTGTAGCGTCTGCATCTACATTGGACGGCTATATACAGCCTCTATACCCACATTGGGCGGCTGAAGTTAAATTCGGTAACCCGCCTAGCAAGCGTGGCGTTTTATTGCCAAAAACCACCTATGGATATGTCAAGCATAAAACAAAATATACTTTAGATGGGTAGAGCTGGTGGAACCATTTCAGAATTCCACACTGATAATTCATTCTGCCTCATGGATTCTAGAGGAGGCAAAAACTTGATTTTCAGTCCGAGTACGAAAAAGCAGCAACACACATAACTCCACTCCACTATCGAACGCTTTCAATGAAGCAAAACTTCTAGAGTTGAAGAACGAACTCAGTAACATCAAATGGGATATCGTTGGTCTCTCTGAGGTGAAAAGAAAGGGCGAAGGTCTGATTGAGTTGAGGAGTGGCCACATATTCAACTACCGAGGAACGGGTACCAGAAGAACCAGTGGTACAGATTTCATTGTGAATCGACGAATGGAACATCTTTTTAAACTGCTACAAGAGCACCTCAGATAGAGCCTCCAAAATCGAGATGACCATATCACAAAGATACAATCTTATGATTATTCAGATCTATGCCCCAACGGTTCCACACTGACAATCAGGTCGAGATGTTCTACGAAGAGGTACAACATCTTTATGAAAGCAGCGGCGTATACTTTAAAATGGTTATAGGCGACCTCAATGCTCAAATTGGAGAAAAACAACCCGGATAGCGGTCGATTGGAGGTTTCGGGTATAGCATGCAAAATGATCGAGAAAGCAGAATGATGGAGTTTGCGGAGGCTTGTTCTCTTGTTGTGGTGAATAATATGGTTCAGAAGAAGCCATCCCGGAAATGCACTTGGCATGGGCCTAACAACATCAGAAAGGAACTTGACTGCATACTTCTGTGCAGTCTGATTTAATGAAAAGTTGGAGAGGAGAAAACTCTTCAATTGCCGGGAGAAACGAGTCAACATCGGAAATCTGAAAATGAAATCCGACGAATTCGATAGGGAAATCTCAAACCAGCTGGTTCTCGGACTGACAGAGGTAGAAGATTAGCTGCTAAACGTTATCAAATCAGCGGCTCTCAAAGTAATAGGATATCAAACGGGTCACAAGGTTTCCAAAGTAACTGATGAAACGAAAACACTCCAAGATAAACGCAGAAAAATTAAAGCTTCACTGAGAACTAGAAGCCAAATGAACGAATTTGCGTCACTGAGTGCACTTGTTAAGAGAAACGTCAGAGAGCATGTGCAGAAATACAACACAAGAACAGTGAGGCAGGCTATAGAAGATGCAAGAAGCTATAAGAAAGCTATCCAGAAGAACATTATTGGAAAACATCAGATAATCGTGCCCGATTCTATAATATCGGATATATAACCTCCGGAAGTTCTGGCATTAGAAACGAGAACTGCAATTGAATCCATGAAAGTCGGCACCTCTTCAGGTGACGACGATCTCACAGTGGACGTTATCATGTCAAGGGGCCCTGTACTTTACCGCATTCTATCGAGGCTCTTTAGTGAATGTTTGGAAAACAGAAACATTTCCACCTCGTGGAACGACGCGTCCATGGTTTTGCTCTTTAAGAAAGAGGATGCGTAGGACCTGGACATATATGTTTCGTTCTGCAAGGAACTCGTCGAGTTCCTTGTCACTACTTGACCACGTCACTTCGATGGATATGGTGCGACTGACGAGTTCCTTGCAGAATGAAAAAAATGTCTCGTACTTCCATCAGGTGTATCATCGATTTCAATATTTATCCCTTGAAGGATAATGGAGACATACATCGTACACGTTCACATATCAAGTTTTACTATAAAATTCTTTTGGTTAATTTGAATTTTTCAAATCTTCTCAAATATTTCATTCATTGCTATAAACACAAAAATTGAGTTTCCATATATATATATATCTATATATATATATATATATATATATATATATATATATATATATATATATATATATATATATATATATATATATATATTTTATTTTGAAAGTTTTTAGCATTAACAGGTTTTTTGATATGAAAAAGTTTTTTTTGTTGACGTTTCGTTGTTATATTACAACTTTGTCAAAACTAATAAAAATTAATAATTTTTGATGATCAAAAATAAACTTTTTCATATCAAAAAGCCTGTTATTGCTAAAAACTTTCAAAATAAAATATCTTAAACAGGCAGTAAATCAATTTCAAGAAATATATATATATATATATATATATATATATATATATATATATATATATATATATATATATATATATATATATATATATATCATATTACTGAAAAGATTCTTCTTCCAATGACATTTTCTCATACATGTTCTCAGATATATTCTCAGGTATTCTATTGATAGTATCATGAACGTCACTTCAAAAGATTTATCGCAATTTGGAGATTCGTTTCCGCTGATATATAGAATTCTTCGATTTTCTTTAGCATTCCTTGGCTTCAATGATTCAATTTCATCATCTCGCTGAAACTCGCAGTTCACTCACAGTAAATTGGAATCATTCACATGGAACGTCTATACGAGTATACGTCTATTCATAAATGAAAAGTTCATTCTAATTTTACTGTTATTTCAGAGAACATCAATCTATAATATTGATGGAGTATACAAGAATGAATGTTTTTCAGTAATTTCATTGTAATATATATATATATATATATATATATATATATAAATATAAATATATATATATATATATATATATATATATATATATATATATATATATATATATATATATATATATATATATATATATTAGGAAATGAAATTTTTGTGCTTATAACACTGAATGAAATATTTAAGAAAATTAACACTATAACATTCATTCGAAAAATTGAGATCAATCAAAATAATGTTATAGTAGAGCTAGATATGTGAACGTGTACGATGTGATGCCTCCATTATCCTTCAAGTGATAACTGCGAGACATATATGTTTCGTTCCGCAAGAAACACGTCAGTCGCAACCACTTCCATCGAAGTGAGGCAACGATTTCAACCTCCAAGCATCTTCTTGTGACTTCAAGTGGAAGATCGTAGAGTAATGAATACTCTACAATTCCATCTATAGAAATCAGTAGAAAACATCTCTCTCAGATTATACTCAGATCTTCCACTTGAAATCACAAGAAGACGCTGGAGGTTGAAATCGTTGCCTCACTTCGATGGACGTGGTGCGACTGACGAGTTATTGCAGATCTAACATTTATCCCTTGAAGGATAATGGAGGCATCACATCGTACACGTTCACATATCTAGCTCTACTATAACATTCTTTTGATCAATTTCAATTTTTCGAATGAATGTTCTAGTGTTCATTTTCTTATATATATATATATATATATATATATATATATATATATATATATATATATATATATATATATATATATATATAAGGAATGAAGATTTTTTTTCTTGCGGTGAAAAGTATAAATGACAAAAAACACAATTATCGGTATAGCCCGCAACTCAATTGGAAGCAGCCGTTGACACGTGTTTCGAGCTTATTGGCTCTCCTCAGAACGGCGTAGCCAAGTTCAAGGTGTACGAACCTGGAGATGGAATCAACAACAGAAGAACACACCTGCAAAGGAAGTGCACTGCTAGGCTTCCACGTTTTTTGTCATTTATATATATATATATATATATATATATGTATATATATATATATATATATATATATATATATATATATATATATATATATATATAATTTAGTTATTTTTCTATTTTATTTAATAGTCAATGACTCTCGACGAATGTTTAAAACTGAAACAAGAATTTATTCAATGAATACAATATTAACTCATTCTAAAATATAACAAATCTGAAACAGGAATCGAGAATTAAATGTCGATTGAATATTAAACTTGAGCTCTACGTCCACAAAATATACAAACAGAATAGGAGGTTAAAATAATATGTCTTGCCTTAAGTACTCTTACACAGTTCACAGAATAATATAAGAATCACAGAATGATACGAGCACAAGGTACAAGGATTGCAGAATTTGTCATATGGTCTCTACCATAACATAATACACTAAAATACAATAACGTCAGTGCATAGTGCACTAGATGGCGTTACATATATATATATATATATATATATATATATATATATATATATATATATATATATATATATATATATATATATATAGTTGAACAGAGACTTACAGATACCACTTTCAAAATTAAATTGATGAGCGAAGTATCAGATCCTTTTGAAATCAAAACCGGGGTGTGGCAGGGGGACGGACTCTCGCCAAACCTTCTCAATATTGTTTTAGAAAAAATCATTAGGGAATCTAAACTTCATGTGAAGGGCATAGATATCGCTTTTGCAGATGATATTGATATCATCTCAAACAGCAGAACTGAAGCCATTCTCGCCGTAGAAAAACTACATGAAATTGCGCAGAAAACCGGGTTACAAATTTCTCATGATAAAACCAAATACATGGAAAGAAAACCAATAAATTAATCTTCGCTTATCACAAAATAAGGTGAAATTCTGCTAGTCGGCAATTTCAAATACCTCGGAGAAGTTATAGAGTCCTCAGGATTGAACCGAATCGCCAATGAACAGAGAATTACCAAGCTGCAATGGGCCTACAAGCTACATGGGCGTACTGTAATAAAAATTCCATTTCGGTAAGCGCCAAATTGGGGCATTATAACACAACGATTCTTCCAGAAGCAATCTACGCAGCTGAAACAATGGTTATTGACGGGCACTCAAGAATTAAAGAAATAGAAAAACAAGAACGGAAAATTCTCAGAAAGATTTAAGGGCCAATCAATAGAAACGGCAATTGACTCGCTAAAATAAGTTCATCACACTCATGCGAGTATGGTGAACCCATCATATTCGCAATAGTTGCGTTAACCTACTTACTTATTGCCTAATGCATTATTGAAATTTTTTTCTATTCTACTCGTAACTAAATAAATCTGTTCAAAATCTTCAAGATTCTGAACATGCTGGGAGGCTCCGAGGATCTAGCAACAAGGGCTTCATCTGGACGGCTGTAATACATTCTCCCATCTATCTCGGTTCTATTATTAATTATAACAAATCTGTTCGAAATCTCAAAGATTTTGAACATGCTGGAGTTACTATGATAGGTATGCGTTAATGTCGCGTTATATCAACGAACTTTGTGCAATTACAACAATGGTTTTCTTCGATTAATTTCCATACTGCAAGTAAATATTGTGTTCAATTCTCGGTGGAATATTGTCCCACAAATCTATGTCAAATTACTCAAGTAAAACACTAGACGAAATTCTACCAAAATCACAATATTGACTTGGCAAATACGACTAGAGATCCTAGGTTATAAATATCCCGCTTTCATATGATATCTCACGATGCTCCTCAATTAATATCGGTTTCAGGCTTTAGGTATAGGTAACCACCATAATCTGTGATATTCCTCTCCAAAGCAAAGTGATTTCCTCCTTGTATTATATTTTATTTTCATTTTTTTGTTTTAAGAAACACATTTAATACAATCTCATGATTTCTCTATTTTCATTTTCGAAATCGTTGTGAAATGAATGTTTGAGAGATAACCTCTCGACATGTAACTACATCCAACTGAAGAAAGAAGTTTTATATTTTATTAAGTACAGAAATATTTAAAGTCTAATTGAAGGTGATTCTGAGAATTGCGAAGGGTTATCTTTTTATCGAAGGAACTTAAGTGGGGTCGAAAACGTATTACTAAAATTGGCTTTGTTGCATTCCAAATAGCAACTAAGTTATCAACAGACGTCTTTGAAATACGAATTTTAGTCCTTATTGAGACATATTTCATCTCAGATTCTGCATTTTATAATCATTAGAATAGAATTAAATGCTATATTTCTAACTCAGCTTTATGAACCCATCTTAAAACATATGTGTGTTTTGATAAATTTGATTGATTGTTCGTTGATCTGAATACTCCATTATAAGAAAATTGTTTTTGAAAAAACTCTTTCACGACAGGTATTATACCTTTCTGAAGGTTGTACAGAATTTTCTGTCTTTGTTCATATCCAGTTGTATATAACTAAGAGAAAGTTAAATTTTTTTTTAATTTTTTGATAACTTCAGAAATACTGTGAAGTGTATATGAACAGGAATAAACATTATTACGATTTTTATTATTATTATTATCTCTTGGCGAAACATTGTTGAATATTTTGAATGAATATTTAAGGTACTTGGTTCGGATTCCCAAATATTTCTGAGTGCTCGATAATTCTTTCGGTTTGTCACCCAAATATGATCGTTTATCGTTTTGAATGAGGAGTGTTCGCTCATGAAAAAAACAGAGATTTTCTCGTTGCTTGCGTTCTCAAGAATATTGATTGATTGTTTACTGATCTCTTGGTGAAAATTGTGATTAGTTGTCGTCTGATGGACAACCAATTTAAGGCCCAATATTCCCGATTCCTGGAAATCGGTTTGGAAGGGTTTCGGTGCTGACAAGGTTTCAATCTGCCTACTCCTTGTCAGGTGAATGAGTTGACTACTGATGTAGAACTGATTTTATTAAGAAATTGTTGACGTATTCATAGGTAACGTATTTATCTACATAAAATAAAACTGCTTACTCGCTAAAATAAGTTCATCGCACTTATGCGGGTATAGTGAACCCATGATATTCATAATAGTTTCATTAACCTAGATACTTATTACCTAATACTTCATTATAAAATATTTTCTTATTGTAACTATGTAAATCTGTTCGAAATTTTCAAGATTCTGAACACTAAATCTTTTGGTGAAACATTGTGGAATACTCGTATAATGAATTAATTACACTTGGTTTTGTTTCACAGAAACTTTGAAAAATTATTGCCTGACAATTGTTTCGGATGTCGCTCATTGAAAAATTTTTTAGTTTTTGGTTTCTTATGTTCTTAATAAATTTGATTTATTTTTCGCTGATCTCTTGGTTAAACATTATTAATTATACTGAATGAAAAAAAGTTGGCTTGGTTTCACAAAAATTTTCAATGAATTATTGCTCGACAATTGTTTTGGTGTCCAGCTTTTGAAGATGGGGTAACACCCCGAAACAATTGTTGAGCAATACTCTCATGAAAATGATTGTGAAACAAAGCCAAGTGTTCTTTATTCAATATACAAGTATGTCTATGAATGATTCTGTCAGATTTTTGCGCTAAAAAAACTGAAATTGTCAATATACCGGCTTCATTAATTCGCATAGATGTCTTAATTTACAAGTTCAGTCTGTAAAATTACAATTTTATCAATTAAATTCATTCAGATATTTATTTACGGTATTAGACTATTGACTTAATCATGATAGACTTTGCATTAAGCGCAAAATCGTTCATTATCCAACAAATTTCCGTACATCATAACATGATCCATAAATAGCTCTTACAACCTACACTTTCGTATTGTTTCACGTGTAACTTGATATTCAACCTCGGTATTATGTGAAAGCGTCATTATTGTATTGACGAAATCCCTGATTGTTGTAATATGATAGTGGTGTATTACCTTCGGGTGTGTCACTTTCGTTGTGATTCCCTAGGCTTTTTCGTAACTATGTTGCATGTTCGAAATCAATTTACATTGCAAACGGGAGCATCATATGGCACTGTTGGTTAATGAGAAATCGTAGTGAAACATATTCGAATGAAAATTTCTCTATTTGAGTTATCTTATGTTATGGAATGAGTCTGTGTTATATCATGATGTGTTAGTAAAATAATAATAATAATAATACATTTATTCCCAACAGATATACATCCAGTTTCAGAGAAAAAATAACAAATTGTACACAAATAAAAATAAATAAGAGACAATCAACAAGAAAAAAAAACAAAAGAAGGGAGTATAAGCGAATATATATAACAAAAAAAATAAATTATAATAAATTGAGTAAGTATTGAACCAGATAACTAAAAATAAAATGAAATATTTTCTATAACAGAATTACGTATGGTCAGCAGAAGTTGACCATATAGTAACGAAATATATTTGATGAATAAAAATGAAATTAAAATCGTATCGATTGCAATAGTACCACCTAGTAAACAGATGAAACAACCAAAATTAAAATAATATTTATAACTAAGTCATATGTAGACAACAGAAGTTCAGGAAAATATCACGACACCCCATTGCGCTGTTCTGAGTGGCATACCAAGATCACTGATAGCCGATCAAAATAGATATCACATCGACCGCAACACCCATCATAAAGATAACATATACAGTTGATAGGAGAACATGACATAACATTCGATCTGTTGTAAGTGACATAAAATGTATTATTCCGCCTCAGACCAAGCCTTGGTACGCGAATATCTATGTTGCTGAGAACATAAGTGAGGAAGATTAATGATATGATAAGTATTCAATTCCGGATTTTGCAGAAAATTTCTGAAATATTTGAGAAAAATATTTCAATTCAGATATTTAAGGAAAAATTTAGTACACTTCCCCAGCATATTGTTAAATTCTGACTAAGGACGGATAGAAAAATATGTTTAACGAAGTACGTAATAGTCAAAGGGCATGATACTTTCAGGACTTCACTTCGCTCTAATGAGAAGTTTGTAGTTTGTAACGCCTTTGGTAGTGTGCATAATATATGATAGTGATGTGATTGAATGAACGATTTTTTCAATTTTGTTCAAAACAATGGACTCTAATGAGGCGGAATAATACATTTTATGTCAATTACAGCAGATCGAGTGCTATGTCACGTTCTCCTATCAACTGTATTATTTTATGAGTGTTACAGTCGATGTGACATCTACTCTGATCAGCTATCAGTGATTTTGACATGACACTCAGAAGAGGGCAATGGATTGTCGTGATATTTTCATGAACTTCTGTTTTCTACATATGACTTTGTATTATATAATATTTCAATTTTAGTTTCGTTTCGTTTAGTCACTTTATATTCCTATTGCAATTGATTCTATTTTTATTTTCATTAACTTTATCAACTATATTTCATTAACTTCTGTTGACTACGGGAGATTTTTCAATAGATAATATTTCATTTTCAGTTTGTTCCATTTTGTTATTCCTTATTGCTATTTCAATTTATTTCATTTTGTTTTCGTTGTATATATTCGCCTAAACACTCTTAATTTTTTGTTTTTATTCTTTAATTTTCACTCATTTAATATTATTCGTGTACAATTTGTCAATTTTTTTCTGTAATTGGATATATATCTGTTGAGAATGAATATGTTATTTTTATTATTATCATCATTCCTTAACGAAATTGAAGGATTAACTCATCTCAGGCAGCAGTGGTGGCAACCAGAGTTATATTCTAATTTGTTATGCAATTAAAACTTTTTGTACCAGAAAATATTCTAGATGGAGAATGAGGAACCAAAGGACCATATTGATGTAGCGCTGCTGCCATAGATGCCCCTTTCTTAGGGAATTTTCTTTGGAGGGAAGAAGACCAACCTCGATCTACTCGTTAGCACAAGATGAAAAGAAAGATATTTGAAGGTGAAGAGTTAGTACAAAAATCTTTACCCACCAGGAAATTTCAAGTAACTGTACTAGGTTTTTAAGAGCTCATACAACTTAACTGCTGATAACAAGACAGTACTTTTGTTTTGGATGAGAGAATTTTGTTGGAAATTGTAGGAGAAATTGTTTCTGAGCAATATCTTTTCCTAATCTCACTTTAAGGTGAGGTTTTTGAAGCAGTTCCTCAAACCAGTTACACAACTCTCATATCTCTTCATAGAATATCAATGAATGTAAATCGTCACATATCGAATATTGATAACATCATTATATGCGTTGTACATAGATCATCGAATGTAAAAGAACGCTATTTCTGATACAAGAGAGTCTCATACACATAATGGTCACCTGAAATTATGAACTCATGTCATGAGGTTAATACTCACGTTATTCGGTTTTCACATCACAGACCAAATCTGAATTAAACATGATCTCTTGAAAAAAGAAATTTTTGCAGATCCTATGCTTCCTGAATAGAATAATGATTTCCAAGATACCATCCACAACTCGATTACTAATATGCCAAAATGAATTGAATTTGTTATGAAAACAATAGGGGTTATTACTCAGTATTGATGATATAAATTGACAACTCGTTTCAATTAACATTCGTTTCATGAAGTTTTTTCGGAAAACGTGAGACACTAGTTAACACAAAGTTATCAAAAAAGGCTTTCCTCACAACTGAAGCATTATAATTTCAATGAATTTTCGAGAATTAATAAGCAATAATATATATATATATATATATATATATATATATATATATATATATATATATATATATATATATATATATATGATGGACGTGGTGCGACTGACGAGTTCCTTGCAGAACGAAACATATATGTCTCGCACTTCCATCAGGTGTGGCATCGATTTCAATATTTCTCTAACATTTATCCCTTGAAGGATAATGGAGACATCACATCGTACACGTTCACATATCTAGCTCTACTATAACATTCTCTTGATTAATTTGATTTCCTCAAAAATATCGCCGAATAGGCCCCTGAAATACGGGAATAAACGCGAGCGTACTACTAACGCAACCTATTGATATTTGAAAACATCGTATGATGATATTTGTCAAATAGACATTGCAATTAGTAGATACCTACGGGTATAGAAGATATGTGAAATTTCGATGCTTGGTGTGTCTGTAATCTGAGAGATGTGTTTTCTACTGATTCCTATAGATCATTCTATATAGATTCCTATAGAATTGTAGAGTATTCATTACTCTACGGTCTTCCACTTGGAGTCACAAGAAGATGCTTGGAGGTTGAAATCGTTGCCTCACTTCGATGGACGTGGTGCGACTGACGAGTTCCTTGCAGAACGGAACATATACGTCTCGCACTTCCATCAGGTGTGGCATCGATTTCAATATTTCTCTAACATTCATCTCTTGAATAACATCACATCGTACACGTTCACATATCTAGCTCTACTATAACATTCTCTTGGTTAATTTGAATTTTTCAAATGAATGTTTTAGTGTTCATTTTTTATATATATATATATATATATATATATATATATATATATATATATATATATATATATATATATATATATATATATATATATATATAGAGGATTTTATTGGAAATAATTCGAATGAAACTATCAGGCTGCTGTATGCAAGAATTTTGTCAACGAAAACGCAGCCTAACCTTTTTGAGAACCGAAAATTTTGCGAGTTTCGAAGCACATCTTATTTGTTGGGAATACCAAACAGCCTTGTTCCTTACTATTTTGGTAATCAGTGGCATAAGTTCAAATAATTGATTTTCGATGCTTTTTCTTGCTTAGAACCTACTATACCATACACCAGAGTGATTATCTTGTTGCTGCAGTAGAGGGAGCTTATGTAAGTAGTTCACTAGATGTTCCCACTATGTTGAATATATAGAGATTTGGAGCATTGGAAAATAACAACGAAACCTGATTGTTTGGATGTATGTAATTGATGATTCTTGCAATAGAAAAAACAGTCCTTATGATTGTTCGAACAAGTTCGAATTGCTTCGAAATGCACTTAATTTTCACTCTGGAAAGTGATACATTGTGATTTCGCTGAAAAATTTGTGCAGACAGTTCCATGAGAGTTTATTCGAAATATTCCGATGAGAATATTTATGTAGCCTAACTATATTAAAAATTATATAGACAATGGAAAAGTTTCTAATCATGAACCAAAGAAAGCATATATATATATATATATATATATATATATATATATATATATATATATATATATATTTTTAAAGTTTTTAGCATTAATAGGCTTTTTTAATATGAAAAAGTTTATTTCTGTTGACGTTTCGTTGTTATATTACAACTTTGTCAAAGTTTTTTTTTTTTTTTTCGACAAAGTTGTAATATAACAACGAAACGTCAACAGAAATAAACTTTTTCATATTAAAAAAGCCTGTTAATGCTAAAAACTTTCAAAATAAATACCTCAAACAGGCAATAAATCAATTTCAAGATATATATATATATATATATATATATATATATATATATATATATATATATATATATATATATATATATATATATATATATATATATATATATATATATATATATATATATATATATACTATATTTATATATATATATATATATATATATATATATATATATATATATATATATATATATATATATATATCTATTATTAGATTATTAAAATTTTCCACCATTTACCATCGAATTTGAAAGTACTGAAAGCTCATTTGTTTAAGGGAGAGTTAAGTCTCTGCTCTTAACAAAGCATACTATACTGTGGCAGAGTAATTCGATGATTCGAATGTAGGCAATGAAGTATGAATCAATTTTTGGTATCATATGTTTTTATAATTTTTTCAACACTAATATTCTTCACCATGTGAAGTTGTCTCAAATGTTTAATATTTGAGACAAATTTAGAGGTAATTTTTTTTTTTAAATAAAGTTGTATATCATTGTAAATATAAATTTAATCAATATTCTTGTTTGAACCAATATTTTTGCTCGAGGTCTGAATGAAAGATCCGACTCAAAACTGAATTCACTCCTTTTGAGAGCATTCTTCATAGTTGTAATTATTGTATCTTTTATCTATTGTATATAGAATGTAATTCTTCGATGTAAAGAATGTTTCTCAATAAATTTATTTGATTTTTTCATATATATATTATACAAAAATTATCACATTGAAATTACGTTTTCAGATGTGAATTCTACACTAAGTTGATACAATGCGAGGAGATATTTTCTCTCATAGCGAATAATATTTTTTTGTGATATTTTGATGGATTACACACCCTTTTGGCTTTCAAAATTTTTTTTTCTGTTCCATTTTTGATGACAGTATTATGTTTTCACATATTAACTATATGTGATAAGGGGTAAGAATAAATAGTTAATATGTGTTAACATAATATTGTCAAATGAAATAATGGAGAATGAGAAAAGAATTATTGTATGACTTGAATCTTATAATGGCTTAATCTTTTTCAATCTGTTATGGAGATGAATAATTACTGGGGAAATATGTATTATATATTCATAAATGCATTTAGTGTTATGTTTTTTCCCGTTTTTTGTCCTTTTATATAGTGTATCACTTACCAGATAGATCTCATTTCCGAATAAATCAACTGAAATAAGCAAATGTCCACATCTTATCTGAGATTCGAAACCAACATATATGCAGGCGGCACATAAATCAAATTCGAAGACTGTCACTGAGTTTTCAAAACAATATTATTGAAGTTGAAAATTTCTCCATTTTTACAGTAATTTCGTTTGATCGTAATTGTCGTGTTGAAAACACGCTTTGCGAATCTCTCTATAATGCAGAATATATTCAAATAACAACAAGTTTTGACCTAATTCTCATATTCTGCATGAACAAATGAAAATTTGTGTTCTATTTTCCTTTTTCCACGCACGACATCAAGCAATCATAACCGGAGTTTCTTATAGAAAGCAATGGTAAAAAGACCCCAATAAGTAGTTATAAAACTCGGTAAAAAACGTACAGCTATTTTGTGAAAACGAATAAATAAATTTACTGATTTTTCGTTTATGCTAATTTCAGTGAAAATTTCAAGCAGTATATACCTATAAACAAAATCAATTGATGAAATGGATTGAAAAACTCCGAATTGCTTTCAATCGAGTTGTTTTCATTTATCTCAGCACACAATTAATTCAACATGAAAAATTAAAACAATATCATTCACATATTCAATTTTTTTCGTATAAGCAACGCTGTGGCGTTTCGAAGTTGATTTTTCGCCCTGAATTATCCTCCAAGCTCAAAAACGGATTCATATTCTATACTTATCACATTCTTTAGCTGAGCAATAACGATGCGCACAACCGGTTAGATTCATAGTACTCTAAAAATAGTAATAGTGAATATTTCTTCAATGTTCAATGGAAAGTGTGCTTCAACAGAAAAGGAGGAAGTAAAAAATAATGATAACCAATGATAATCAATAGTAACAGTATATAGGGCAATGAGTAAAATATTTTATAATGACTTTGATATTCAGAACCATTCAGTTATTATGAAATTCAATATTTGAAACTTGGTTTGAAGATATTCGATTCGAGTCAACTGAATGTGCTTCAATCGCATAAAAGTTGTCGATGAAAATTTATAAACCACTTTCAATGCGATATTTCCATTTCAGACGGCATACAGTGGATGTTTCATCAATTGTATATTTATTTGTTATTTACTGATTTTTAAGATCAAGAAGCAATATTACATTTGGTATCAATTGCCATACATTTTCGTTTGAATTATAATAATTTGACTTAATGTTTTCCAGGCTGCTGATATCGGAAAACTTTAATCTGAAAAACCTCTGAAAACATCTGAATTTCGACTTTCTAAGCAGATCATATTTTCCACTATATTTTGTGATCTCTCCTGATATATCACTTAGTGAATTCGTTGAGTTTTCATAGTAAAATCAAATTTCATTTTAGGTTCACAACATATTGTAAACGATATTAATACTACAAATTTTTCTTTATATATAGGCTTATGTCAAAAAAAAACATTTCAGCGAAAGTGAACTTCCATATTTCTGAGGTTTTTCGAAAAAAATCCTCCGAAACCGAAAAATAACGAATTCATTCTTACCACGTTATCAATAACAGAAACAGAAAGAATTTTACTGTGATTGTAGTTTCTTCAATCACATCTAACTTCTGTCAAAATTAATTGGAAGCTCTCAGAGGATAATTGTGTGACCGGAATTCTCATAACAGTAAAAATTCTTTCGCATTTTCTGTTATAATAAGAGTGGGTTATAACAGTTATATATGTCATTATAACCTCGCAATTACGTCTTCTTAATCAGATTATTTTTCAGTTAATTCAGCGAATACACAATATTTGCTTGAGCTATTTATTGATTTACAACTTCAAATCGTTATATTTTGAGGAAGATAGGAAAACGTGAAAGCATGTTAAAATATCTATTCAGCTACAGTTATAATCAATTTCTGTTTTCCAACATAATAGATTATTTTGTAATACCGACAAATTTTCAAAATTGACGTGATCCAGTTTCTGAGAAATTCCAGTTCTTCAGATAATAATTTGGCATTTTGTTAGAGAATGGTAGTTTCTCACTTTACGGCAGTTGTTTTGGCGCTGAAGCATTTTGAATTGGTTCATCACATCTTGAAGTCATTTTTAACAGTTTTCGCACAAGAAGTAAGCAGTATATGACATTATGACATATATAAACAAAATAGCTTCGAAGCTCATTTCAAACCACATGCTAGAATGTTGAACAATGTTTACATATTGTACACATCATCTTTATGTGTTAGTATCCTGTTAAAATTCCTTTTTCATTGTTTGCTATGAAAATTTCGGATGAATGTATGAATAATTCATGCTAATAATAAATAGTTAGGTTCACTTCGAATTCAAAGCGGATACCAACGAGGTTGAAATTCATTTTATTTCGTCTACGTATCATTTAAGAGGAGTTTCTCTTATATTAGTCGTCAAGCCTATTGAAACCTGAATTCTTCAACAATTTGACTAGGCCTGGTTGTTATCGATATATAACAGATTGTTCATAACGTTATAACTTTATTCATTTTTCATATCTTTTCTTCAGAAAGGGTGAGAGGAGTGGTTTTTGTTTTGAGAGGTAAGGTTGATACTCATTCGGCCTACTATTAGGTAGGTCTGATAGTCATATTTTGTTGTTTGTAAGGCCATGGAAACTTGATTGTGAAAAAAAGTTGGCTGATATTTTTTTCTGGAAAAATGATCAGGTATTAATTAGACGTGTTGAGACCTTCATCAAATTATATGCTTTTCGTTTATGGAATTTTGTTTTGAAGAAAAGAATAAGTATCCATTATTGGGATAAATTCTTGCCTTTTAGATCATCATTTCGAGAAGGTTTGGCAGAATATATCTTTGAGCCTTGAGCTGCAAGTTTGAGTACGCTTGGTGTGGTGGGAGTATTTCAGTACATTGAATATACAATGGATATTTGATTTGATTTCTACGATTTTTTTTATTAGCCTTGAGTTTATTTTAATTTCACAACTGTTCAATTTATATGCTGAATATTTTTTTTATCTACTTCATTTTATCTATTTTTTTTGTGGTCACGATTAAATCCACTTAGCTAAGATATAATTAATTTATCTTTTATTTCAATTTCTTTTTTAGTATTTCAAATTTTTGTATTTATATTTTAATCTTATATATATATATATATATATATATATATATATATATATATATATATATATATATAATATATATATATATATATATATATATATATATATATATATATATATATATATATATATATATATATATATATATATATATATATATATATATAAACATATATAATCATATTATCATTTATTGAACCAAGAGGGTATTACTGTAAGGGAGAACTAAGATTAAGAACTTTTAGATCTGGTGGAGTTGCTGTTTGATTCACCAGAAAACCAATTGAATTTTACAGAGAACTTTCAAACCTCTGGCGCCTGAATTTTTCATCATTGAATTTTTCTTGCTCAATTAACCCACCCCATCTCCACTGCAACTTCCCTGTGTTAATCGCGGGTATAGATCTTGTGTGTGTGAGATGTGTGTGTGTGAAGATGTGTACAAATCTATAACTAGATAGCAAAAATAGGTTATATGTTCTTCAATTGTATTTCTTTCAAAACGCCCTTGTTTTAGTCTCCGTATTAAATCGTTTCATGTCATCTGGTGGTAATATAGCCTGAACTATTCAAAATTTCAGAAAAAAATGATAATACTCGAACTCGCAAATGGTACGTAAATCGTTTTTCAGGGACGTTCTAAAAGAAATTGTTTAACAGTTTGAGAAATTCAGTTAGAGAACCAATACTGTGAGACACACTGAGTACTTCCATAATTTATATATCACATTACTCACAAACAATGAATGCTGAATAACCAATAAGTCTACCGATTTGACTATCAGTCAGTAGGCAATTATTGATGAAATTATTGTATCAATTCGCCTTTAATGCATGAAATGGACAGAAAACTACATAAGTATAAGCATATTTTATAACTGCACGATTAGGTACTGCTCTCATCAAAAAAGTTTACAAATTTTGCAAAATTGATGTAAAATTGAAATGAAAGACCCGCTGATCTGTTTTTCAATTTATATGATAATCAGAAATATAAATTTTCTTCGAGAAATGAGATCATGAAATCAAACTGAATTATCCAATTTCTTATAGCAGTAGTTTGTACGGAAGAGGTTCTGCACTTTAAATTTTCTTGTTAGAATAAATAGCTACAAACCACCCTCGGGATATTGCAAAACAGTCAGCTCTAGAATAGCATAATTCGCTCGGGGGAAATTCACCGAATTAAATTTATCGCAAGGAGTCGGTAGCTCATCTAGCCCACAGCGTTCAGACGAAATGTGTCGAGGATGCCATCAACATCTGCCCCGTTCCGAGATTGCGGTCGCTCTCGTCTACCGTCTGTCGGCAGATGTTCTCTTGCATCTGGCCAACATCAATGGCTCTAACGACTGACGTCGTCGACGGATGAAAAACCAAGTTTTCTCATTCCTCATTCTCTCCCGCCTTCGCTCGCCCTCCCGTCGTCGCCGGATCGCCTCATTATCTGATGCCAAGGATTCCTTCAGACTCTCTGACCTATATTTAATTGAGAAGTGACTACGAAGTTTCAATACCTTGTAGTTCTATTGAAACTTGTTAAATCGATATCTGATACGAAAACTTATGAAATGAATCATTCTATTTTAAATTAGAAAACCAAAATCTGAATTCGATTTAGTTTTCAATGCATCTGAAGGGTGTGATTAAATGAATTCATAAAAACCATTTTTGGGTTTTTTCAATTACTGAGAAAGGCCGGAAAGAACATTGTTTCGTTAACTGTTATGAGTTCACGAAATTTGTTCACAAGTCAGAAGCAACATCAAAGACCGTTACAAACGTTTGAATAGGTGAAACAAATGCCGAAGGTTTCCTACAACAATTACAAAGCCACCAAAAACAAAACTTGTGAAGAAACCAAGTGTAACTCAGTCCATCCACCTTTGAAAGTTGTGAGATTTATGTTCATTCATTACCTACTTGAGGGACCCTGTGTCTAGAGTTATAACAGAGTATGCAATTATAATTATTAATTTATTTTTTTATTTATGCAGTATTTTTTTCAAAATTAATTCAAGATTTTTCTTTGATATTAATTCAAGTTACACTTATTTTTGGGCGTTGTAGCCGATAAGAAAACAAATTCTTTTCTTTTAATGAATAAATGGGAATATCGTTAGACTTATTTTTATTATTTTGCAATACAAGTAGGTTATTCAGGAACTTTTATCATTGAAACTATAGGTTTATGGTAACTGAAATAAGAAACATAAGTTTGTGACCTGATATCCACTAAATGTATGATAACTACCGCGTCGATGGTGGTTCCATATTTTGTTGTAGATTCTTGTGGATAATTATTTATTTTTAAATTAAATTTTTCCGAAAGAAAAGTTGTCAACCGCTCTGATTTTTTATTAGCGAAGTTGATGTTGATATCGCCAGCCATCATATGTGGAAATACATTTGTACCAAGTATTTTTGACTCTTCTTCAGTGTATTCCAGTAAAGTGCGATGAGTAAAATGATCTACCTCGTCGAATTTTGGATTCAGAGAAATCTAAATTGATATCATGACTATGTTTAGGCCATTTCTAAGTTTGCATAAGCATGCACAAAAATCTCCAACAAATGAGCACCTGTACAGTCGTGCTATATCCAACACGTTAAGCGAACGCTCGGCCGAGTTACATGGTAGGCAGAGTGGGGATATTAGGTTTTAATTTTGTTACTGAATTTCTTGATTCGGTAGCCGCGCTCAAAGCGCGCGATAAAAGCTATGTATTAGTTTAAAATGTTTATATTTTAAATGAGGAAGATCAACTTGGCAATCCTACTGAGTGATCTTTCTTAAAATGATATGTATAACTTGTGAGATACATTGTGTTTTCAATGTATTTCACTGTCAATGGACTCCACTTAAAATTAAAGTATTTTAATATTGAACTGGTCATTTTCAGATGTTGTTAGTGTAACTATTTACGTAATAACTTGAGACAGACGTTGCCTTAAGTAGGTAGGTACTGAATAAATTAACCGACTTGTTATTATATGGATCTCAGAACTTTTAACGGTAGCAGAACTTATCTGCGATTCATGTTTCACAAGTTCAGTTTTTGATAGCATCTCAGTTCTTTCCGTAGATAGTCCTATTGTACATATAAAGTGGCTCCGTTTCGTTCACTGGAAATGCGACATTGTAAACCTAAATATTTCTATAGGACCACAAAAATGGTGTACCTTGAAAACTGAACCAAAATTACAAACGGTTTTAAATTTTCTCCAATGTATGCACTGAATACTAATTGCGTCATACATTTGAAAACCCTTTTTTTAATTCGGTGGGCCTACAGTTTAACGCAAGTTCCGAACTGCCAATGGGCTTGTAATCAATGTACATTACCCAACAATTATCATCATTAAACTACTTAAATCATAGACAAAAACATACACCCATGCCTTAACCGGGGCATGAACCCGAATCCTACCGTACCATAGTCGGGTATTTTCTCGACTGAGCTACGAGGCTTAGCTCCGAGTAGCTACGAGCTACTGAGGTTTCGATTTATCGGTCAGTCAGTGAGTGACAACATTGAGAAATTTTCACTATGTATAATTCAATTTGAACTACTGGTTTACATTGTATAAAATTTGGAATGAATCGTGTTCATACAATGTCTCTTTGGTTACTGAAAATCATGCTAGTCGTTTCATACACAACCAAGTTATAGCGGGTCGAAAATTGTCTTAACTTCTGCTTGAAAAGGATGGTACTGTTTAAAGGATTGCCTGCGCTGCTAGTTTCCTTAACTTGCCAGGGGTACTGCCGTGCCCCTAGAAAATTCACCTTTTTAATTTTGCCTTCTCATCTTACTCACAATATTGAATCGATTCAATACATTAACAAACTTCTTAAACAATTCTTGAGGAAGTTATATCAAGAAGAATTCATTTCAATATCCATAGGTAATATTCTGAAACAAGTTGTTCGATAATCAGAAATTTTTCAGGAAAACCATTATCGAACTTTGACTTGGTGTTACAGTTAGGAAATTACCTCATAATTTCAAGGAATATCTGTATTTTATCTATATATATATATATATATATATATATATATATATATATATATATATATATATATATATATATATATATATATATATATATATATATATATATATATATATATACTAGCGTTTACCCGCGACTTCGTCCGCATGAGTTTTTTCGTTTTCTCCCGACTGTAAGTCCCCCTGCAACAATGTCCTACTATCCTGTTCCGGTCCTCAACTTCACATCAAAATTTGTTCAAAAGCAACCTAAGCACATAATGGATAGCTCCGAATGTTTCCTTAGTAAATATAAGAAGTAAATAATGTAAATCGGTTTAAAATACTACTAACTACCTACCTGCCAACCCCCGATGTTAGACAGTGTGACAGCCGCAACATCGTCTGCGTAGGAAGTACTAACTTAATGTACTCTTGTTATGTTATGTATAATAATGTAGGAAGCTAAAAATAAGAGGCCTTATGAGTGTAGTACATTTTTGTAAACTATGTTCTTTGTTTTTCCCTCTCTGGCCAACACATGGAGATTCTGTGGACTTGAAACACGTGAGCAAGCCACGTATAATTGTCCGTGAGAAAAACAACTCTTTTCTAAATTAATGCCGGCTACTTTTGATGTTTGCCCCTGAGCTTTATTTATCGTCATGGCGAATGCGATTTTCAGCGGAAACTGTAATCTCTTAAACATGAATTGAGAATTAACAAATGAAAGCGAGTGCAAAAATGAAGAATAATACGCATCTGAGTAAACCTAGAGATATGAATGATTGGTTAAGAAAATACCTACATCTAACAGCTACCTTAACTACCTAATGCTTCTACCTGCCTAAAAAAACTACCTGCCCTCTTGGGTAGGCACAGTTGGGCACGGCCCTCCCCTCGCGCCGCACCACCTCTTCGCTAGGCGCAGCGTCTTGTATTCACTACGACGACGTGTGATTTGAAGGTTTGCGTTATATTGAATTATATTCCCTCGTTGATAGTAAACAAACTAAGTGTAGGTGTTATAATTTCGGTGATGAACTGATTACCTATCCTGAACTGATTACTGGGCTTAAAGTTCGTATAAATGTCTATCTAATTACCTCCTCAAGTTTAAAGCGTAGCTAGTTATGTAGTACTATATTATTTCTGTGGTGTATGTAATTAGATTTTATCTGTATGTAATGTAACAGTCAGTTGAATAAAAAATCGTATACAAATCAGATCAATAGTTTTGGCGTAATGTACATTACGCCGAGCGATTCTAGACAGAGTTTTAATGTTGTAGATAGGTAACTATGTATAGGTTCCTGTGGGAATGAGATAATTTCCCGAAGTAAAAAGTAGTTTGAATTTTGGTACCTTTCTACCCTATAAGTTAAGTAGTGTGATGGAATGTCGCTAAGTTTCGATCCAAGTAAAACTGTTAAATAAAGACAGTTGCATCAAAATTTTTTCATAAATTCCCTAAATTATGGCACCTATCTACCCTCTAAGTTAGAAAAGGGATCAAATACTAACTTGAAGTCTTAGTAACACTCAGTTTAAAAAAAACCATCAAAATCATTTCAGTAGCTATGGCGTCATGCGCTTCTTGACACGATCACGCTAAATTTCCGCGGGAATGAGGTATTTTCCCGCCGTAAAAAGTAGCCTGTGTCCGTGCCTAGGATTCTATCTTTAAATTAACCAAGTCTTATAAAAATCCGTTCAGACGTTAAGGCGTGTGTGAGTTAAACTTTTAAAACAAACGATTAAAAATCACTAACTTAATTAGTTTTCTGCCTACTGCCTACGCCTTAAGTACGATAGCATGAATATTAATAGCCCAAACCCTTTTCTAGGTTACTCTCTATCACCTAACTAAATTTCATCAAAATCCGTTCAGCCATTTAGTCATGATAGAGCAAAACTCCGAGCAAAAACCATAAAAAAATCACTAACTCAATTCAGTTTTCTACCTACCTCCTATCCCCTAAGTACGATGACGTGATCATTTTGATCTTATATCCGTTTTTAGGTATTACCTTATTATCATTACCATCTATTACCTTACTAAATTTCATCAAAATCCGTTCAGCCGTTTAGACGTGAAAGAGCAAAAGTCCCAACAAAAACGACTAAAAATCACTAACTCAATTTAGTTATCTGCCTACTGCCTACCCCCTAAGAACGATGGCGTGATTATTTATAGCCTATGACCATTTCTAGGTTATCGTCTATCACCATACCAAATTTCATCAAAATCCGTTCAGCCGTTTAGGCGTGAAAGAGTAACAGACAGACAGACAGACAGACAGAGTTACTTTCGCATTTATAATATTAGTATGGATATATATATATATATATATATATATATATATATATATATATATATATATATATATATATATATATATATATATATATATATATATATATATATATATATATATATATATATATATATATATATATATATATATATATATATGTAAGTAAGTGTGTCTATAATTATTGGCGATGAAACGAAAGAATTTCATTGTGATTTTGAATAAGTCTTGTATCATGAATTTTACTTTTCATGAATTCAGATTGAACTATTCTGTCAGAAATGTCTTGGAGGTACAGAGCTCTAAGCCTCACCCTAGTCAACTTGTTATAATAATAGATATTATAAACAGAAAACGGTTTTAAAAGCACTCCAAGTGATCTATGGAACATTTTATTTCGTGGTTCATTTTGAAGGGAACTGATTTTTTGTGAAGGGTTCGTTTTAAAAAAACACACTGAGCCTCAATTTGAACATCCTGAACCAACTGAAATAAAAACAAATTCTTCAACCTTACCTCCGTCAAATTTCAGATAAAAACGACAGTCGTATACATGTCTAGAAATACAGACGATATTCAAATCCCGTTGGAGAGATATTTTATTTCTATATAATGATCACAGTCTGTTCACGAATTCAATAGAAATAATGTACGGTTTAAGTTTCTGCTAAATATCACTCAGCAGTTTAATTTTCACGATTTGCGTGGAATTGCTCTAGAGTACTGCAATGAAATTTCATATAAAAGTCCGCATTTCCGCTTATACGGTAAGTATCTTGTGAACGAAAACATATTTTCATTGAACGAAAATAATTTTTATTTTCTGTCAAACCATTCAGAAATACTGAAATTCCACATATATTCGAGCTGTCTTCTTCAATATTTTCAATGGAGTTGAAACATCAATCTATCTTCCAATCTTATTACTCTCTGTCTCTTTGGCGATCGACATCCATTTATTCTTTGTTTAACTTCTCCCAGTTGATGGTTTTCTCATTCAATTGAATCTCATAATTATTTCTACATATAACAAGTTACTTTCATATCATATTCCTTTTTCTGTTATATTTTTTCAATTATCAATAAATTTGATCGGTTAAACTATTGAGTCAATCAAACTCACATTGAATAAATATTGAAAAAAATCAAAAAATTATGAAAATTAAATCAAATGTACTTCATTATGTAAGGGTGAAAGCTATTAAAATTATAGGTAGGCCATAAATATCAGACGATTTTCATAAGGTATATCATAAAGTACTTCTTTTTGACGTCATTGGAACTGTATGAAATATAATGAAATATACTGAGTTATAGTAAAAGTTATAGTAAAAGCCTATCGTCTGCTCTCTACTATAGAAAATTTTCTAAATTTCTAACGCGTTCCGCTAGAAATCTAGCTTCGTCAAATGATGTATGAAAGTTGACCAAACCAGAATATTAGTTTGTATAGGTCTTCTGAAAAAACTAGGAATTCAAAATACGAATACAAGTGGAAATAACATATTTCTGTCGATTAAATATATCAGCAATGCTGGACTTTGCCGAGGATTTTTTAAATAAGGACCTCCATGTCCTCCATTCTTTGTTCTTATCATAATTATTGTTATTATTGAATTCCATCAGAATTCTGATACAAATTTTTTCAGAATTTTATATTCAATAGAAAGGTTTTCGAATTACGTTGATTCAACTTCAATGCTGGTTCAATTTTAATAGAATAAATAATTCAATTGGAGTTATCAATCGACCGAATCAATTCACTCGAAACATTATTATCCACTCTGCAGTATTATCCAATATTCGAATCCTGAATATTTTCATTTCATTTCATTTTGTATCAACCTTGGAGTCATAATACGATTATTCCACCTGAAAAAGCATTCTCTTATTGGGGATTCAATCAGAAATAATCGAAATGAAAGATGAAAATCAGGCAGTTTTCTTGTTATAACGAATATACAGGGTGATGCTAAATTAATCTGATATATTCTTGTGAAAGTTTTTCAAATATGTGTTCAATGTTTTCTGGGGTAGAAGATACATTGGTTTCCATTCTATTTACTTTTTTAATAGAAGCTATATGCTTCTATAAAAGAAGTATTTATGGTAAATGAAAAAAAATCTAGAGAATTATGTCAAGATGGTCTTTGAAACTAATGAGTTACTGATATCTTCTGCAATTACTGCAAAATGTATACCAGTGTCTTCAGGCATAAATCACATATGCCTCCTAAGTATGAGATATTAATTATCCGAAATAACTAGAATATCAATGTCTAAAACACAAATAATTGTGTTTTGCCCCAACAACATCGACCTTAAAATTCTTTTTCGAATGCTAAGTGTTGCACACCTACCTATATAATGTCATATCTTGGAAAAGTGTCCTCATCTGTCAACAGAAGAGGGACTCTGGAAAACATCAACGAAGGCAGTACCTAGTGCTACACTGATTTTATCTGCGTTATTTTTGTGATTTTTAATTTGTTCTTCCTATTTCTAGAAATCAGTAGTGATACTCTGCGCAAAACTATTTTCAAAACAAGTTCAACTCACATTCAGAGCAAACTCATCGCAACGAAACACTATGTATATTTCAGATCATCTGAGGAATTCAGTGTATAAAAAGTACAATTAAAGAAGAATCTTAACGAATACTTCATTCGAAATGAGCAGACTTGAGACTGAACTAAATGGTTCTTCAGCTGAAAAACACCTAAGACGAATCGAATCGAATCCATTAGCAGTGAATAATGTTGGTTTTTTAGCACCAGAAATCTTCCAAGACAAAGTACTGAATAATTCCAACACCTACTAAGACCTTTGTGTCCGTGAAATATTCGAGTTTCTTTTTGTGGTGGAAATTACGGTCATTCCTGCACTATTGGAATTTAGTTTTATCAGAATTTCCGACACACATCAGCAATGGCCGTGGATTTTAGAATGAGCAATTTTATGGACTACAGAAAACATCGAGAAACGAAGTATTTTTTTATGTCAAATAATTAAATAAGTATATTACTTCATATTCTACTGTTGTTTTCCATTTCGAATGAATAGATAATCAGTTTTAATTTAGTTTCATGCCAACAGCTGTTGTCCGATTAGTGTTCTTATAATTAGGTAACAAGTGAATGAGGTTTTAACTACGAATTTCAATTGTTTAAGGATAATTTATAATAAATGATTGGTTCAAAATGATATATTCATTTCAGTGAGACCATTTCTGATTTGATGGTTCTTCAACACAGTGAACGTTAACAGAATACAACAAGTCTACTGAAATCAACTGAAAATTGTATTGAGCAAGTAGTTTTTCCAAATACGGCTTTCCCAACCGAAAATCCTTCAAGCAAAGAACCTACACCTATTCAGTATTTATTGAAATTGTAATGAATATTCATTATACTTTATCAATATATACTGAATATTCATTACAATTTCAATAAATACTGAATATCATCAATATACATTATCAGCAAGAAAAACGCTATGATCTCTAATTAAGCGAAACTATCTCAAGATGGAAAATTTTTCTAATAGTTTCATTCGAATATGATGCCAACTACAAACTGATAAAGTAACAGATTGACATGTGATTCAAATTTGAATAGTATGCATTTCTTCGGCTTGATTCAGTTATATACGTACGTCACTTTTCTAAGACTTAATGAATTCCATTATTACGTTTGATGTTTCTAACTGGAATACCTTAAACTTCCATTTTGAATATTTAATAGTGTTGGCGTTTACTTGATGTAAATCCATTATAATTGAATATAACTTAAATTCAAACACTTGAACTTATGATTTACACTTTATTGACTACATAGCATGACGCGTTTCGTCGTTACAAACGACTTCTTCAGATGCTTACAGAATAATAACAACATTTTGAAAAATACAGGTATATATATCAGGGAATTTTGGTGTTCTATGGTTTTGGTTTCACCTAAGATATTCCATTCTGAGAATAATTTCTATTACCTGATATTTACCAATATATAGGTAAAACTAGTAGAAATTTCGGTACTAGAATACAGGAACATAAATATAGCTTCGCCCATAATAAAAGTAATTCGAATTATGCTGACCATTTATTGACAGAAAACCATACTTTTGATACGAATTTCAAAATTCTACACAATATAGAGAGAAGTAGTCAATTAGATTATTGGGAAGTAGTGGAAATAAATCGGCTTAACAATTCTGGAAACTTGCTCAATGAAAAGATAGAATTAAACAATTCACCGTTGTTAAACCTTTTCAGGTAATAGAAATTATTTTTCAGAATGGAATATCTTAGGTAAAACCAAAACCATAGAACACCAAAATTCCCTGATATATATACCTGTATGTTTCAAAATGTTGTTATTATTCTGTAAGCATCTGAAAGAAGTCGTTTGTAACGACGAAACGCGTCATGCTATGTAGTCAATAAAGTGTAAATCATAAGTTCAAGTGTTTAAATTTAAGTTATATTCAATTCCATTTTGAATCTCAAAAATGTATATTCTGTATGTTTGTTCATGTTTTGTCACCATGAGTCGCAATATTTTTGTTGATGAAATTTTTGGAGAAGGAGTATCAATTCCCAAGTATATATTTTCGCCTTAGCATGAAAAACGATTGCAGTTTTCATATCGTAATTGGAAAAATTAAGCGATTCCCGTTAGTCTTCTAATGGACCCAACAATATTTTCGAATATTATGTAATTTGGGAATTAGTTAAATGCTCAATTTATATTTTGAAAGATTGATGGTAATGAAAAGTGAATTCATTTATTGATATATAAATTACAATATATAAATTGTTATGAAATCGAATATTATAATTATGATGTGATAAGTAAAAATAGCTGTTTCATAATTGTAAGAAGAAAGAAATTTGTTATTTTTCAACTCAGATGTTTTGATACAGTTTTACAATAATCAATTGTCTAAAAATAGAGGTACCATTCTCTATGTTGAAACTCCTCCGATTCTCATCCTAAATTTTCTCTTTGGAAGATCCATATTCGGAGTTTTTTAAAGTATAGTTTCTCTGAACCATATTAATATTGGGTTATCTTTATTATTGATTTCAGAGGTAACTGTCCTGGGAATTTTCGCCACTGTTAAAATTAGACTCGACTGCATAGATTGCTTTTTTATTCGCCGCTCTAATCAGGACAACCTTGCTGCCAAACCTACACAAGTGAAATAATTTATTAGGATTTGACAAATTATAACATGCTCATTCGGAAAAGACCTAATTTCACCCGTTATCGCCCTGTTTATGAGTAATATCTGGAAGTTCGTATGAAAAACGAATTTATAGAAAAGCACCATTGAATAACTGACAATCTGATACCACTGCATTGACCAGGTGATAGTCTTGTTTCTTTCACTAAATCAAAGCTGCGTTTAAATCAAATAAAATTCTCATTTTTTTTACATATATAAGCACATATGTACTGAAATGTTTTTATAGGAATAATATATTTTCATTTCGACCTCTTATAATAGAAACTGGAAATCTAAAACAGTTTTTATGTAAACATTATTATCTGGGAAACTGGGTATCAAAAACCTTTAAACGTAAGAAAAAATTCTGGGTTATCCGAGATCCCACTTGAATAGGCTTTATCTGTTGCATCTGTTAGCATCATTTCGAAAAAAAAAATTTTTTTTGGTCGATATGGTAATTCACAGTAATATTTTCCTCTCATCTCATAAAAAACTCCAATTCATAATTTGAGTTGTTAATATCAATTTGAAATAGATAACCAATACAAAAGGTTTTTTTAGTGAAATTCTAAATTTTCTTCAATTTATCGTGTTTCATAGTTTCAATTTCATGACTCGCAAATGAAAATCATTCATGAAAATGAACCAACATGAATCGTTTAATTGGATCAATATGCCCAAGAAATATAATGTTTGAGCATAACAAACCAACACAAATATTGAAAAAATCCAATAGAAAATCCCTACTAACAGACATGGTTCTTCCAGTTCTACGGAGTTTATCATTACTAAGCCACCGCTTGCTCATTATGTTCAACGACGAAAATAAGTTTCCCATCCCTTTCATTCATATTTTATTCATAAACCAGATAAATCCTAATTTTCTCTAGAGGAAACTGTATGCAACAAATTTCCTGAATTATATTCTACACCTTGAAATTTTAGAGGTCCCATGTGGATTAAAAGACCACATCTCATAAAACCACTGAAAATGGTCACTTGAGCGATTTTATTGCTCCTCGCAATTTTCCTCGGAAGATCGATACTGCTAAGCGAGCGGCACAATGAATCATGAGAGGATAATAGAAATGAACTGCGGAGCGAACAAAGTAGAACCCATTACGTGAAAACTTGTTTAGCGGGAAGAAGCTCTATTATTAATTATCGGATATGACTTCTACAACATTTGGTGTCTTACTGGAGAATATCGAAAAATGGTGCCAAGGAGCACTCGGGATAATATTACGTAATTTTCCCAAGTGTTTAATATTTGTGAAGTAGAATTGAAAACAGTCAGCTAAATTCCACACAAATAAAACAATATATATATATATATATATATATATATATATATATATATATATATATATATATATATATATATATATATATATATGAGGAAATGAAATTTTTTTATGCTTATGGCACTGAATGAAATATTCAAGAAAATGAACACTAGAACATTCATTTGAAAAATTCAAATTAATCAAGAGAATGTTATAGTAGAGCTGGCTATGTGAAACGTGTACGATGTGATGTCTCCTTCAAGAAATAAATGTTAGACAAATATTGAAATCGATGCCACACCTGATGGAAGTGCGAGACATATATGTTTACATAAATTGTATCGATAGTTATATTTCTAGTTCTGTGATAATGTGTAGATAAAATGAAATTTTAGTTTTTTTTCTTCAATTGTGATCAGAATCTTTGTATAGTAACAGGGGAATTTTTTATTTCTCAGAGTACCTAAGCAGACAAAATTCTCGAGTAAAATGATTCAGGCCAAGTTTGGTTCAGTGAATGTTTTCCTCTATTTCAAAATATGTTTCAAACATCACTTCGAACAATTCAAAAAACGTATTTTTTCCTTGTTCATACTGTAAAATATTCAGTATATTCATCTGAAAAACGTTCGGTTTAAATACGTGTTGAATAAAAAGCTTTTGAATTTGAACGTGGACACCAGGACAAAAATATCGCATGTATTTTTTGTTATGATTGAAAACGTCTGTTCTCAATTCTCGGAATAGGAAACGTGTAGTAAAGTACGTATGTGAAAATTTGTGTTGTAAAAAGGTATCTCATTTTATAACACAAACCTGTAGGATTTATACAATTTTCTCTTATTATCGATGAAATCTAGTTTTCAGGAGAAATACATGAAATTTAACGTCTATTATACTATAATAAATAAATTTTCGTGTCAGTTCCGTATTTTCAGAATATATTCTCATCTAATATGATCTATGGTAAAGGAAATAATTCCTTTTAATATGATATCAATTTGAAAGAAATTCATCATCACAATAATAATAGTGGTCAATTGTCTTATTCCTACTCTGAAAACTTTGTAATTTGTACGAGTGTTTGTTGCTTTGAATGCTTCATTTGAAGCATTGATAATGTCAAGTGAGACCTTGACGAAACGTCTGCCAGTTCCCAACAGGCACTCAACAAACCAACGGATGTATTCCCGGAACAATATACCATTATATATATATATATATATATATATATATATATATATATATATATGTTGATATATAGCCGGTTATTGGATGAGAATACCTCAGATATGAACTTCATCAAAAGACAAATACGATAACCGAAGAAATATATATATATATATATATATATATATATATATATATATATATATATATGTCAGTGTTGATTCCATATCAGCCAAAGTTTTGAATTAGTGGAATTATTGGCGAGCACTTTGCATATCTTATGAATGTTTCCATGACTACTGCAAAGTTCCCCAATATCCTTAAGCAATCCATAGTAATTCCAGTATTTAAGAATGGAACCGTGAGTGAAATTACTAATTATCGCCCAATATCCATTTTGAGCGTGTTTTCCAAGGTAATAGAGAAAATTGTTTTCGCCAGAATGATGAGTTATCTCAATAGATTCAGAATAATTGACTCCGCGCAACATGGATTCAGAAGCGGCCACTCAACTCAGTCAGCTGCGGTCAAGTTTTTTGAATCCGTCTACGAGTGTTTGGATAAACACTTGTTTGTGGCGGGGTTATTTTTTGATTTATCTTCCGCATTTGATTCACTATCCTTTGAATTTTTACTCGATAAATGCTACAATTTAGGTTTCAGAGGTGTGTTTCTGAATTGGTTACGTAGTTATCTTGAAGAAAGAACAATGGTAGTGAAAATAGGCGAGAGTTATTCTCAGAGACATGATATTGCTCTTAGGGTGCCGCAAGGCTCTGTACTCGGACCTCTTCTATTCATATTGTTCATAAACGATCTGCCTGCGTAGTTGTCCCGGTTTTTGGTGACACTATTTGCCGATGATTCATCGGTGGTTGTTTCTGGCAGGACTCCTGAAGAACTTCTGGAGGCATGTGAATGCATTGTGAGGGAGTTTGTAAGTTGGTGTCAAATGAACAATCTGATGGTGAACGTTGACAAAACTGTATGTGTTCAGTTCAGTCTGAAGGGCAAGGGACAGAAATTTGAGATGGACATCACACATTGAGGTCTTATGTAAAAAATTGAGTAACTCATTTTTTGCAATCTCTAGAATCAAGAACATCGTACCTAGAAACTGTGTTATGAATGTGTATTACAGTCTTGTATATGGTCATCTAAATTATAATATTCTGCTGTGGGGCTGCTCTACAGAAATAAATAGGGTGTTCATTACACAGAAGCGAATACTTCGATTAATATTCAATATTCATCAGCGAACATCTTGTAAACCTATCTTCATTAATAATTACATACTTACCTTACCGTGTTTATATATTTATAGATGTTTGTTATATGTTGAAGAAAATGAAGATAGGTTTATTAAATTGAATAGTAATCATGAGTATTCAACAAGAAACAGGGATGTGCTACTTATTCCTATGCATAAAACAGCTAAATTTGAGCACTCTCTCTTTTGTCAGAGCATTAAACTTTTCAACCATTTACCATCGAATTTGAAAGTAGTGAAAGCTCATTTGTTTAAGAGGAGAGTTAAATCTCTGCTCTTAGCAAAGGCATACTATAGTGTGTCAGAGTACTTCGATGATTCGGATGTAGGCAATAATGTATGAATCAATTTTTTGTATCATATATTTGTATATTTTTTTAACACAAATGTTCTTCACCATGTGAAATTGTCTCAAATGTTTAATATCTCTGAGGAAATTTTTATTTTCTTTTCTTTTCAATCAAAATTGTATATTATTGTAAATATGAATTTAACCAAGATTTTTGTTTGAATCAATATTTCTGCTCGAGGGCTGAATGGAAGATCAGACTCCAAACTGAATGCGGTCCTTTTGAGAGCATTTCTCTTAGTTGTAATTATTTATCAATTGAAATGAATGTAATTTTACCTTGTAAGGAATGTTTCTCAATAAAATTATATTATTATTATTATTATATATATGTGTATATAGAAGTGAATATTATTTGTGCTAACCATGCACGTACGGACATATTGAAGAAATATTTATATGTCAATTTGGAATCTAAATTACACCACAAAAGTTTTCAACCTCGACTGGGATACGAACCCAGGTCTCTCAGGTTTACGCCCTGTTGCTCTACCAATATATCGTATATATATATATATATATATATATATATATATATATATATATATATATATATATATATATATATATATATATATATATATATATATATATATATATATATATATATATATATATATATATATATATATATATATATATATATATATATATATATATATATATATACGATAAATAAGGAGTAGTGCCGTATGATAGTAATGAGTAAAAGATGATGAGATCTCGGCAGAAGTAGGGCCACTATAATGGATACACAACCAATATATTAACCTTGTCTATATTTCGAACATGTTTACATTCTTCATCAGGACTCTGAAAAATATACAAAGTGTTTTAACCAAAAAATTACATCTTACGGTTAATTAGGCTGAAGATGTAGCCAGACTGTACGCAGCAGTGAAAATAAATGATAATCTCTTCAAAAACGCAATATAAAATATATAAAATAAAATCAGGTGTCACAAGAATCATATGTCAAAGATACTGAACTGTCAGGAAACACAGACAAACGTGACTAAGGATCACAGCGTGTTAAGTGCAAAACTCTCTGTCAATTGTCATCTCAAGTGAAAGAACACAAAACGTCGAACAGAGCTCAGGAATTGTAGCTGGGCTTATCGAATTTTTCTTCGAGAGTAGATAACTATAGATGAAACTGAGCCTAGCAATGTCTGTTTCTTTATTAATACTATTGCCATTAGCATTATTATGGCACATCTCAAAAAATATTCTTTTCTGAAAGCCACTAGCTATATCCAGTATTTTAAAATTATTGAAGTCAAAGTGATGTCCCATCTTTGGGTGATTTGAGTATTTCTTCGCTTATATATATATATTATATATATATATATATATATATATATATATATATATATATATATATATATATATATATATATATATATATATATATATATATATATATATATATATATATATATATATATATATATATATATATATATATATATATATATATATATATATATATATATATATATATATATATATATGTATTCATTAATTCATAGATAACCTAGATTGCCCTACCAGAAGAGACAAATTGTTTTGAATTGATCATTCTAAAATCAATATTTCACTCGCAGAAAGTGAAATTGTATTATTATTACATTATACTCGTATTAATGCCAACTCCGAGCGGAGTAAACGTTTCCGGCCAGGAGTCTGTGAAAGCAGCAATGGCTGAAAGGAGTAATAGGGCTAAATTAAATTCTGAAGTTTCCTTCTGAATAATAATGATGAATGGCATTATACAGTTCCAGAAATTTTGTATTTTGTACGAGAGATTCACTCAACACAAAACAACCTAGTTCACACTAGGTAGCAGATGACTCTCTGAAGAATTATCATCACCTGAATTCAAATATTTATATATATATATATATATATATATATATATATATATATATATATATATATATATAAATTCAATGTTTTCAGCAATAACAGGCTTATTTTAATGTTGAAAACTTCATTTTCTTTGTCGTTTCGATGTATAGCACAACTTTGTCAAAACTAATGAATAATTGAATTTTATGAATTACTAAGTGTAAATATCAAAACGTCAAAATTATTTTTTCAAGAAAATCAAATTGGCTTTTTTTGTATTCTCACATATTCATTTTTAGTATTCAGAAGAATATTTCTGGCTTAGCATTCGCTTCGGAAATTCTAGTCTTCTTCACCACGAGAAAACCTCTGAAAACCTCATGGTAAGCCAGGTGATTCTCATGAGAGTCGCTGAAATTTGTATTGTTGTAGTAAAAATCGTGTTTTTAAGTTATTTTATGTTTATGTAAGACTGTTATTTGAGTTTCTGCGTATTTATGTGCTTCAAATATTTCTTCGAGATTTTGCGACGTTTGTCCTATATAGCAGTTACTGCAATTATTACATGATATATTATAAATAGTATGAGTTTTTTTTCTGAGTTATTATTTCACTGTTTAATTTGGTATTTAATAGTGTTGGCGTTTACTTGATGTAAATCCATTATTATTGAATATAAACTTAAATTCAAACACTCGAACTTATGATTTACACTTTATTCACTTCATAGCATGACGCGTTTCGTCGTTACTAACGACTTCTTCAGATGCTCACAGAATAATTATTCTGTAAGCATCTTTCTTAACATTATTCTGTAAGCATCTGAAGACGTCGTTTGTAACGACGAAACGCGTCATGCTATGTATTGAATAAAGTCTAAATCATAAGTTGAAGTGTTTGAATTTCAGTTTATATTAAACTTTAATTTGGTGTATATTTCTCTTATTTGATTTTGTGCAGTATAAGCTATCATTAAATCATAAGGTTTTAATGTTTTTGCAATGTTTGTACTTAATTTTGGAAAATATGATAGGGGAATGTAATTATTTTCGTTGGATGTACTTTTTTTTGACTGTAAAATATTATATAATTTATGAATTCTGTTTTTCATGATTTTGTTAATCAAATTTAATGGATAATTATTTTTCATGAGAAGTGTACGAACTTTTTCAAGTGTTTCATGTCGTAAACATATTGATGTTAATTTAAGTGATATATCTATGAAACTTATAATTATTCCTTTCTTCTGGGAATAGTCATGATAACTCATATAATTTATTGTTCGTTGGAAACTTATTTCTTTTCTGTGTAATCTTGTTAAAATTTTGTTATCTTTCCTTATAATTCTTATATCAAGAAAATCCAATTTTTCATCTTTTTCTTGTTCAATTGTAAATTGTAATTTATTATGAATATTATAGAAACATTCTAGTATATTATCAATATGATCTTTATTTGCTATCATTAAACAATCATCAACGTATCTTTTATATAATAAAATATTTTGTTTCAAATCTTCTTACATTTTCTCCTGAGCATTCCATTACTGATTGAGCAATAGCACTTGCTAAAAAACTGCCATTAGTAACTTCATAAACTTGTTGATGAAATTTATATTGAAAAAAAATTGTGCCTAAAGTGAATTTCACTGCTGCTATGAATTCATTTTTTGGAATACAAGTGAACTTTTTTAAAATTTTCCATTTTTGATCTACTATGTTCGGAACAATTGCATTGAGCATATTAGTATACAGTGAAATTACAGCTGAAGAAAATAATTTGTAATTTTCCTTTAATTCTGAATTTTTCAGATTATCAACTAAATGATGAGAGGTCTTGATATAAAATTGTTAACGATTCATTATATTTTTTAAAACTGAAAAAAGAGATTTAGAAAGTATTTAAGGTGAACCATAAAATTTGGGGGATGAACTATTATGTTGTATTAACTCTTTAGATATTTTTGGCGATATAAAATTATTTTTTTCCCATTTTTTCATTATATATAAAAAATATTTATTTATTTTATTTTTATTCATCATATTTTTCCTTATAATATACAATGTAATAGTTGCAGTAAATGCTATATAGGACAAACGTCGCAAAATCTGGAAGAGAGAATTAAAACACATAAATATGAAAAACTCAAATAACATCCTAACATAAACATAAAATAACTGAAAACACGATGTTGACAACAACAATACAAAGATTTTAGCAACTGAAAAAAGTGTAGAGAAATTTTAGAAATGTTACACATTCGTAAAAATTTGGAATATTTTTTTGGAATGAAATTCGATAAACATATTTTAGATAAATATTTAAAACTCAGCTATTTGTAATTATATGTTTGTATATATGTATATATAAATCACATTCATAAGAATCCCATGGCTGAACATGAGTTTCTCAGAGGTTCCCTTATGGTAAAGAAGACATAAACTTCCGAAGCAACTCCTTCGAAAGCCAGAAATATTCCTCTGAATACTAAGAATGGATATTTGAGAATATCATATTTTATCTTTGGAACACAAATAGGCCAATTTAATTTTTTTAAAAATATATGTTTGACGTTCCGATATCTATAGTAATACATAAAATCCAATTATTCATTAGTTTTGACAAAACTAATTTGTGATTTTATGATATACAAGGAAACGTCAACGAAAATGAAGTTTTTAACATTGAAAAAAGCCTGTTATTGCTAAGAACATTGAAAATAAACTATCTTAAACAGGCAATAAATCAATTTTATATATATATATATATATATATATATATATATATATATATATATATATATATATATATATATATATATATATATATATATATATATATGGAAATGAAAGTTTCGTTCTTATGGCACTGAATGAAATATGGGTAAATAAAAAATGGGTACCCGAAGCTTCCTCCTATGATACCTTAAATATTTTCTCTACATCTACTTTCTCCATGCATTCCAGCTCATTCAAATAGTGCACTTTACAATCAGATATTGTAAAAGATGAACAACAGTTACACAATCAGGTTCGATTCACGATTTCAAACATGATGACAATCTTCATTTAGACTTTAAATGGTTTCACCAGCTACATGTTCAGACAGCCTAGAAAATATGTTTTAATTTCAAACAAGTGGTAGATGGCAATGTCACCATCTCATTTAAATAATGCTCAAATAGGGAGCTAGTAAATTTAACCCACGAATATTATTATAAAATAAAAAATTTTACGCTGTCACACATACTCTCAGTTTTTATCTGTAAGGTTGTATTTTAGAACGCATTTGGTATGCAGTGTAGAGTGTTACAGGACGAGAGCTCATTTAATTTCATCAAGTTAGGGTTCTAGTGAAGTATATTCCTCATGCATATTCTGCCCTGCATGATCACGGTTTACCTTAATCTGGAAGTGGCGTCTCATAATGCGACCCTAATAATTTTACTCACGATGAGGGTGTGTCAAATTAGGTAAGCTCTTCTTTGTGAGATTATTGAAAAACTGTATATAAAATGTTTGTGATTTGAATAAAGCGATAACTTCAGTTAACAGTTTGAAAGAATTCTGAACTTCACCAAAATTTTCTGACCTTTTTTATACTAATAAAAATCGTCGACATTACTTGAACTTTTCATTTCTATTTATGTTTGATCGAAATTAATTATGCGAGCATTGAGCACTGCTTCAACAAATTTTGGCATACAATCTTTTGCAATGCTTTCCCAAAAATTCGCAAAATTTTTGAAAATAATGATATTTTACTTCTTCAGAAGCTATAATTCCTGATGTTTTAAATATTCTTCATTTCAATGGTGATGCTTTATCGATGGAGTCAACCGATGCTAATGTTGTTGACTAATCCAGAATTTTGTTGAATACTTCTCTAATAATATGAAAATTGGTTCATTAATTGATTGACAGTTAACGTTTTGTCATACACTGTATCCTCAGCACTTTAAAATAATTACTACCATTTACTTTTCTCAAACTTTTGAAAAGTAAAATTTATAACAGAGCCTGAACTACCACCGAATATAAGTTTTCCACATATTCAACAGTTATCAACTGTCATTTTATATATATTAAAAATATATCTATCAACATATACACATACTCGGATATCTATATATACATATACGTGCAAACACATACATTGATTTTCTGTGCTAATGGCACAAAATCCAAATGAAATAATTAAGAGAATAAATACTAGAAAATTCATTCAGAAAATGGATGAACGAGAGATAAATATTGACAAATATTCATTTATTCATTCCATTATTCATTTCTTCATTATAAAGAGAAATAACCACATGGTACATGTTCACATAGCTTGCTCTACAATAACATTGTTCTGATTAATTTGAATTTTTCGAATGAATGTTCTAAAATTCATTTCCTTGAATATTTCATTCGGAGCCGTTGGCACAAAAACTATATGCATGTGTGTACACATATATGTATTTATATATTTTCGTCTAATGCTTATACATTATTTCCTTAGAAGTTAAGAAAAGGTAATTTGGCCAATGGTCCCTGAAATACGGGAGGAATCGCGAGCGTACTACTTGTGTAACCTATTGATATTTGTGAATAACATATGATGACATGTGTTGAAGAAACGTTGCATTTTGGTAGAAACTTACGGGTATGGAAATTTTGTGAATGTTCGGTGCTTGATGTGTCTATGATCTGAGAGATGTTTTCTTTTGAGTCCTACTCAAAAGAAAACATCTCTAAAATATAAAAGAATAATTTACTATTCTTACTGAATTGTAAATTATTCAGTACGTGATGGTTCTTCACTTAGAGTGTAAAGAAATGTTCTTTCGTTGTTGTTTTTCTCATCCCCATGTTTGAACACCTTGGAATGAACATTTTTCACATGACTACGCCAATCTGAAAGGAACCAACAATCTCGAAACACTTGTCAACGGCTGCTTCCACTTTCAGACTGTATTGATAATTCCACTTTTTTATGCTCTCTACCGCGTTGAGCTTCTTCCATATTGTTCACATTCTCAGTTAGAAATTCCATGAAGGATAAAAACTATCGGCAAAGGCGAAACAATTGTAAATTCCCTTCATCCCGAAGAGCTTAGGTGGAAGCCTAAAAAGGTGACTTCCTTTGCAGGAATGTTTTTTCATGGTTCCTTTCCAGGTTCAAACTTCGCCACTCCATTCTAAAGAGGGCCAACAAGCTCAAAATGTCCGCGGTTGCTTCGAGCTTGATGGCTCTTCTCAAGACGGGGTAGCCAAATTCAAGGTGTACGAATATAAATATTATTTTTATTATTATTTCGATTGTTCCCCATGAGGAGAGTGACTGAACTTGAATTCGCAATCATTAGGAATTTTGCTTCACCTTTTTCGCCTTTCAAAAACACTTCATCCTCTCTGAATGCTCTTTCTTCCGTTCATCTGTCCACTTTACCCCAGGTTGACGATTTAATTTTTGCTAAAACTTTACATGTGCGATTTTCTAGCGATATTCAGTGCAATCTTCGAGATTTTTTACATTGATCTGTTGTAGATCCTTTTGGACCTCTTTTAGCCACTCTGTTCTGCATTCACTATTCATAATTATATTGAGTAGTTTCTTCGGTATTCTGGACTCTTTCTTTCTGTAGACAAGTGCATAGAACTTTGCGCGTCGTTTTCTGCTTTCTTCCGTTATCGTATTTGTCTTTTGATACAGTTCATTTTGAGGTCTTTTCATCCAAATACCGTTTCTTTTGATTGGCCCGTAAATCTTTCTGAGAATTTTTCGTTCTTGTTTTTCTATTTCTCTAATTCTTGAATGGCCGCCAATAACCATTGTTCCTGCTGCGTAGATTGCTTCTGGAAGAATCGTTGTGTTATAATGCCTCAATTTGGCGCCTCTCGAAATGCACTTTTTGTTATAGTGAGCCCATATTAGTTTGTAGGCCCTTTGGAGCTTGGTTATTCTCTGTTCATTAGCGATTCGGTTTAAACCTGAGGACTGTATAACTTCCCCGAGGTATTTAAAATGGCCTATTTGCAGAATTTCACCATGTTTCGTCATAAGAGAAGATTTATTTTTTGGTATTCTTTCCATGTATTTGGTTTTATCATAAGAAATTTGTAACCCGGTTTTCTGCGCGATTTCATGTAGTTTTTCCACGGCGCGAATGGCTTCAGTTCTGTTGTCTGTGATGATAGCAATATCGTCTGCAAAGGCGAGACATTTGACATTCATTCTATTTTCTTTTTTGATACCCACTTGTATGCCCTTCACGTAAAGTTCCCATTCCCTAATGATCTTTTCTAAAGCAATATTGAACAGAATTGGCGAAAGTCCGTCCCGCTGCCGCACACCGGTTTTGTTTTCAAAGGGATCTGATATTTCGCCCATAAATTTGACCTTGGAAGTTGTACCTGTATGTGTCTGTTCTATGATTGTTGGGGTCTTTCGATCGATTCCAAATTCTTTCATGATTTCCAAAAGGGTTTCACGGTCTTCCAAATCATATGCTTTCTTGAAGTCAATGAATATGATCACTGTATTTCTACATTTCCTCATCTGTAATATCGTCTTCAAAGTCCAGATCTGTTCAGCACATGATCGGCCTTTTCTGAATCCAGCTTGGTATTCCCCAATTATTGGATCCGCTTGGTGTTCTACTCTGTTTAGGAGTGCTTTAGAAAGTATTTTGTACGCAACCGGGAGTAAGGAAATTCCCCTGTAATTATTGATATCCATTTTTTCCCCCTTTTTGTGCAATGGATGTATCAACGCGCATTTCCAATCCTCTGGTATCTGTTCCGTTCTCCAGATTTCTGATATTAAATGATGAAGTTTTTGGGTCAAAGTAGTATCGTTCAGTTTTCAGAGTTCCGCAATAATCCCATCTTCTCCTGCGCTTCGTTGCTTTTGTATAATAATATATATATATATATATATATATATATATATATATATATATATATATATATATATATATATATATATATATATATATATAATTTAAATTTTTCAAATGAATAGTGTTCATTTTCTTATATATATATATATATATATATATATATATATATATATATATATATATATATATTAGGGTGGAGCACGAATGTATGGCGAAATTTTTTTTTAATATTTTTGATTTCTAAATGGGGGGATTTATGCCTTATGTAAAAACATGAACATATGCCAATTTTAGTAATTATTGAAAATTTCTTTTTACCTCCGAATCGCCTCTAAAATTTCGAAATTCTTGAAAAAACTGACTTCTTTGTTCAAATCTATATTTAGTGGAAATTACGGAAAAATGGATGTGAAATAATACACAAAGCAATAATCAGACAAGTAAGTATGTAATAAATGCAAAAAGAAGTAAATGTAACATATAAAAGAAATGCTAGGAACACCTTTTAATTTGGTTTAAAATGACATTTTGTATCAAATTTTGGCATTTGGGCTCTTGACTCTAATTTTGCCTTCATGGCACCTAGTCGCGATTTTTTCGTACACTGAGACATAGCAGCTTATGTTGTGATCTTCACGGCTCGCTCTACAGGCTGGGTATGGCACGGAAGACGCAAAAATGATAGCTGGCCCTCGCCACCAGACTGAACAATACAGGAAATTTCTTCTGTCGACAAGTTTTTAAAAATTGGAGGTTCAGTTATCTCGTTTTGCCAATTTATCATCTCGATATAATTCGATGCATCAAAATTAATTTTTGGTACAGCAAAAAGCCTTGTCCTCCTAAAACTCCTGTCTAGTCTTGTTTCTTTCTCTTCGTAGCTTACTTCTATCTATAACTTCAACTTCAGAACCAATATCATGTAATACTGATGACACAATCGCAGCAGCAGCCCTGTCAGACACTCCGTATCTATCTCACGTTTTCGATACCGTAGGCAAGTCAATGGACGACACTTTTTTCTTTTTCTTTAGAGGAAAAACGGATTCAATTTTCTCAGCGCAGGCATCGTTTTTCAGTGGCTCATCCGTTTCGGAAGAAAGAGAAGAGGTGCTGATATCTAAATTACCAGAGGACGTACTTGCAATCGCCGGGCTAACAGAGCGATACTGTTGTTTTAGGTTCCTTTCCTGATTTATTAGATTTTTTTACTTACAGTAACATCAACTCTGCCAATTATCATTTTACGAGCCGTTCTTTGGTCAATTAAAAAAGCTTGTTCACGTTTAGGGACCTTCTTTTCTCTCGGACACGTGCAACAGTTAAAATCTTTGCATTTACAAGCTGATATATCAAAAAGTAACTTTTTATTTTTCATAAAATTCTCTAAAGTTTGCTGGGAATTCTTTTTCATCGACTTAAGAAGATTTTTCCGCTTCTCGTGGTAAGTTTTTAACATTTGTATAATTCTGGTACTAGTCACTGTTGGTAAAGATGCCGTTTGCCATATGCTCTCGATTTCAGGCACAATTTTATCGGAAATTTTCGAAAATTTGGGCTCCTGTTTGCTCGTTTTCATGCTTTGCCTCGTCCATTCGTAATGTTTCACAACATCTTCGAAGGTAGGTAGAACATTTTTCTTTAACTCACAACATTCACCAAATAGTGGGCATTTAGAAGCACTACGAGTTTTTTCCATATTTGACAAAAACAGTGTTTTAGGTTATGCTTTAATTGCGCGCGAGCGACAGTTCACCTCGAAAGACAATAGTGCACTGCCCCGCGCGGTCCACGCGCGAATTGTCCGGTTTGCACCCCCCCGCACTCCTTGTTCGTACTTACAGTACCTGGTTTTTATTTTTTATTGTTAAAATACAGTATATTTCCAATTAATTAATATAGTAATACAGAAAGAAAGATCAAGATGTTATAGAAAAAATAAATCACTAACTCCTGCATAAATTCTGAATTTAGTAAAAGTTCAATAACCTTTCGGAGGTAGTTATATTTATTTTTATCGAATAATATTTTACAGGTTTATGTTTGAGCTTAAAAGGCATAAACTTTTTACTCTTAGAAGTTAGAAATGCGAAAAAAAATTTTTCGCTCCACCATATATATATATATATATATATATATATATATATATATATATATATATATATATATATATATATATATATATATATATATATATATATATATATCATTTATTCGAAAATACACCACTTAACAGCTTCGGCCAATTACTGAGTGGGAAAATACAATATAGTTTACAACTTAAAAAAAAAACTAGAAATAACATTAATAATGTACAAACAATCTAGCTGAACGAAAGCTCTGTGGGCAAGCTGACATTGAAGCTCACCCACAGAAGAAACTAATATTCGAAAAACTTATAACTAAAACTGAAGGAAGAGTCGAGTCAGAACAGACGTCATCGAATATGTCGATGACGTCATGAAACGGCTCAAAGTCACCACAAATTTTATGAAGTGGTGAAAAAGCCAGAACATTACTACGAGCCAGAGGTGGATAAAAAATATTCATATTTCTACAAGAAATTCTCGGGACACGGAAATTTATGAGGGAAAGAAGAAAAGAACAATCAACAGAAAACCTTATCAGCTTGTAAAGGAATATTATTCCCAAATATTTCCTACGTGTTTCAAGTGATGAGACATTAAATCTTGTAATAAGTAACTCATGATTTATACCTCGTTCTGGATACACACCGTCGCAGTAAAACCATAAATATTTCAAAAATCGTCTTTGCACGGATTCAAGATTCCTTATATTACACAAGTATCCTGGATTCCAAACGACACTAGCATATTCTAGTTTTGAACGTATTAAGGAGCATAGTTGATTCAGATTTAGAATTTCTTATTACAAAACCCAATGTTCTGTAACAACTTGAAACAATATCATTAATGTGAGTAATAAAAGTTAATTTTGTGTCGAAAGTTACTCCTAAATCTCTGAATTCGGCACATCTATTGATTTTGTATTTATTTACACTGTAGTCGAAATGAACTATACTTTTTTTAGAGAAAAAGACATTATGTTGCATTTGGAAATATTCAGTGTCAGTAGATTTCTTTCATACCACTGATTCAAATTTGAGATATCCTCTTGAAGAGTGTGGCAATCACTTACTCTTGAAATTTCCCGAAATATCTTACAATCGTCCGCATATAGAAGAAAATTACAGTTCATGTTGGAGGAAATGTCGTTCAAAAAAATATTGAAGAGAAGCGGACCCAAAACAGAACCCTGTGGAACCCCCGACTCGGCAATAAATTTCTGTTGTACTGAACAAATAATTGTCTTGGCGTTAGGTATGTTGAAAAAAAAAATAACAAATTCATCTGATAGTCCAGTTCTGATAGCGACTGAGTTTCTGGAGAAGAATACCATGATCTAATCTATCAAATGCTTTAGAAAAATCTGTATAGATCACGTCTACTTGTGACGAATGACCAAAACTATTTGCAATATATTGTGTTATACACGTTAGGTTATTAGCTGTTGACTTACCGGAGGTGAAGACGTGTTGGTCATTCGTTAAATTGGTCTTCACGTGGGAATACAAAATATTACAAAGAACAATTTCAAAAACTTTACTAAAATTGTTTAGTAAAAAAGTTGAAGGATAACATAAAAATTTTAGGTATTCATGTGGACTTGAAGTGGAGTGCACATGTAGCTGTGCTGGGGAGGAGACTGAATTCAGTTCTGAACACCTTGTTAGTCCTCAGATCCCAGGTCTCAGTCGAGGTTTTGAAGCTGATCTATTTTTCAAATTTTTAGTCTTTGATATCTTATGGTATAATTTTTGGGGTGGCTCCTCAGCCGCGCATACCTTATTTCTAATTCAAAAGTCGGTGCTTAGGGTTATGCTGAATATTGGGCGCAGAGATTCTTGTCGGGGAAAGTTTAAAGGTATGGGTTTCTTAACTATGTATGGCCTTTATATTTACAGACTCCTATTATTTGTTAACCAGAATCCTCAGTATTTTAAGAACTATAGGAATCTAAATAATACCTGAAAAGTTTTACCGTTTATGTATCCTATTCATAGCAGTAGTTTATATGAAAAAAATTCACTTTACATGGCCATGAAACTATTCAATTGTCTACCTGGCCATTTTCGAAAAATTATTGAATATAGTGTATTCAAGGAAGAAATATATAAATTATTATTAAGTTGTGAACCTTATTCCTTGAACGAATTTTTAATTTTTTGTAAGCTACCCACATAGTAGCACATATTTGTTTTCTTAGAGGTTTTTCTTATTAAGGTGAAATGTATTTTATTTTTCTCTTTATTTGTGAAAATAAAGCTTATTCTATTCTGTTCTATATATGTATATACATATCAAATCAGGTTAGAATCTATCCCAGCTCTATTCCGATTAATAGCAATAAAAATGAAAAAAGGTGATAATCTCGCAGATCAACTTCACATAATGATTTTGCTCTCCATTGCGCTTCACACACTCACACACTTTGATTTAAATCTTTGTTAATAATACGTTCAGCAAACACGATATCACGCAAGCAATATTTCAACATCCAGCTACCTATGTATAATGACTTGCCAAGTGGCAACTATATTCAAATAGAGAATTAATTCCGTAATTATAGATATGTAGCCGATATATGTGGCTAGAAAATAATTGCCATTTTGAATTGAAAATAGTACTCATTAATTGCCAGCTCTAACCTGCTGTTCCACATACTCTGTTATTATCTTCAGCACAACAAAAAAAATATATTTTCAACAGTTACAAATGTTCACCAACCAGAATTTCGTGATCAATGAAGTGAATATATTGGACAAAGTCGTATTGGGAACAAACGGACATTTTACAGCACTATCAGCTACATTCCGTACGCATTTTATTATTGAATGGTTCCCTTTGGCGAATGTTCACTTTATATGCATATATCAAAGGATAATTCTCTTTTATAGCGGCAGCCTATTAGCACCTGACCCCTCATTACACATCTGTTGTAATTCAGCAGCCGCTTGATTAGAATTCCTGTCCCCTGTGAAATAGAAAACGTGGCCACACTCTAAATTACGACATCTGATGATGCGGCACTAGAGAAACTGATGAATCGTAAAAAAGTTGTGGGATTGCCATTCTATTACCTGATATGTAATCCTCTCTAAGGGAATTTGTCATGAGTTTAGGGTATATCTGTCCCCCTAGGCGTACTCTGGACTGCGACTTGCCTATATAAATTCAATCATTCCATGCTAGATACTTCGTTTTTCCCTAAGGATATAGACCCACGTTTTTCATCGGAAATATTTCTTTTGCAAACACGTCATGTTATATCCGACGTCGTTCGTTCAATCGTGTTACTTCGACGCATATAGACTGTTCTATTTGCATATTTTACATACGATATAGGACCATAATTTCGAATGAAATTGCTAGTTGCCTACCGAATATAAAAATGTTAAAAGTAAAGCCATAAACATCTTTTTATTAACTTTTCAGCTTTAGAGCATAAAATTGGTCATTAACTTATAAATAGTAGTGTACACTATATTTCATCAAACCGGAGTGGAATATTGTGATTTGGTTTTTCTTTTATTTGACAAAATAACCACAAAAACATTGAATGACATAACAATTCACCGACATCAATTCAATAAAAATACCCTGGTTAAGTTTCACAGAATTATATCAATTGCTTGGGAATTCTTCTCAACTTATTAAATCAATCAATCAAGAATCGATTTGTTTTTGGTTCATTCGTTTATTGAATTATCTTTGGCATTTTGCAACAATTTATACATTTATAAATAGGAAATGGAACAAGAAGGAAGTTAGGCTTTCAAAGCGCTTATTACCCAAAGGAGGGGAACATTAGTTAGTGAACATTCACGTGAGCTCACTCTATCGAAGAAAAGACGTATAAACTCTCCCCAGCATTCTAGATTCCTACTAATGACAACATTAATAAGAATGCGGAGAGGTATTATAAACATTTCATTCCAACAAATCAGAACTTTGTCTGCAATGTGTAAAAATGGTGCCATGCCTAATCGCTCCAGATAACGCCCAAGCGGGCAGAAAGATAGCTAGTTTCAAGATTTTATTTTGAAACCAACTCATATATATATATATATATATATATATATATATATATATATATATATATATATATATATATATATATATATATATATATATATATATATATATATATATATATATATATATATATATATATATTTATACTTTATCGATTTGTTTAATTATTAATTGAGTATTGCTCAGCGTATCAATGACTATCGACAACTATAGAGTAAGACTTGCATCTTTCCGTATCTATGATTATTCAGATTTTCACTGACGTACGGTCAACGAGATACATTTTGAAACATTCTTGTAAACTCGCAACCTTTTTTTTTGAAAATGAAGTCTTTATTAAATAATTCATTTTACAATAATATAAAATATTTCACAATAATATAATAATATAAAATGAAGTTACAATATTAAACCATTCCTTCTATCTAAAATCAGTGCTTTGTTTAGCCCTGTCCTAAGGATTTATAAAACTAATTAATTTTCTCCAATATAATTGGAATTCTAAATGAAAATTGAAATAATAGAATTAACTTAAATTTAACAGATAGATATTTATCATCAAGCATTCAGACATGCCTTACATTTTCTTATAAAGTGGGAGTAACATTTCGTTGACCTGATGTCCTCACTCAAATTATTGTACACTTTACTTGCCATATTAGCAGGACCATTCAGTCCAACATTTGTTCTACTGTTGGAAATGTAGAACCCTGTCTGAAACCTCGTCTCACAACCATGAACCTCGCCAACCAATTTGAAAACAATATCTGATTTTTGTATATTTTTAAGTATTTTATACATAAGTTTGCACTGTTCAAGTTTCAACAAGGCTTCTAGTTTGGGGATGCTCAGTTCCTGATGCAATATATTCGTAGACGTTAGATAATCATATTTGAATAAAATATTTAAAATTTCGTTTTGTAAAATCTGCATTTTATTAAAATCTACACTTCCACAAGTTCCCCATATAGGCAGTAAATATCTCAGGTGCGATGAGAAAAAGGCAGCGTATATTTGTTTTTTTGTCTTAAGGGATATATAATTTCTACATTGGTAAATAATGGGAATCATAGGGTTTATTTTACTGATTATTTTATTTGTGTGTGCTTTCCAGTTTAAATATTCATCTATAATCAATCCTAAATATTCAAGAGATGTTACTTGCTCTAGTTCTATTTCATTAATTTTCAACTAGATTTTATTCACCGCTTTGTTTTTTTGTTGCAGAATTATAAATTTTGTCTTGTTCACATTTATCTTCAATTTGTTTAAATAGAGCCATCCGATATAGCTGTCAAGGTCCTCATTAATCAGGTTTTCTAAATCATTCTCACTTTCTCCTGTGTACACAAACAATGTATCATCCGCAAATGTGAAATATTGAGCTTCAAGCCGAACCAGGCGCAAGCTATGAACAAACAGCAAGTAAAGCAGTGGCCCAAGTACTGAACCTTGTGGTACCCCATAGTTAATTGGTAACATTGAACTAAAAGTTCCGCCCATCCTCACATACTGTCTACGACCCTTCAGATATGTTTCCAAAATGTTATAAAATTGCTCCCTAAAGCCCATTTTATGTAGCTTTTTTAAAAGTATGTCTATGTTTACTGTATCAAATGCCTTACTTAAGTCAATTGAAACCGCTATTACAATTTTTCTCTGGTCTACAGCTTTTGATACAAAATTTACAAAGTCAAAGGTCGCAGACAAGGCACTGCTCCCCTGAATAAAATCATATTGAAATTTGTCAAATAGAGAATTGTTTGTTAGAAATTTTATCATTCTTTTTTTAATAACTTTTTCAACTATCTTAGATAATACACTAACTACTGAAATTGGTCTGTAGTTGTTCATTAATTTTTTTTTACCTTTTTTGAAAATAGGACATATCTTACTCACTTCAAGCTCTTTTGGAAAGATTCCGGTTGTAAAAGCATGATTTATCAATGATACGATCGGTTCCACTATAAAGTTTTTAAGGTTAATTACATCTCGGACAGATACCTCATCGATTCCGGGTGCCGAGTTTTTTTTTAGTTCATGAAAAATTTCATTTATTTCATCTTTGGTAGTTAGTTCTAACATAGCTACCATATTGCCACAAAGGATTTCGTCAAAATTGCCGCTTATACCCAGATTTTTTACATCATGATCCAATTCTTCAGCCACAGCTTCACCTATCCCGACAAAATATTGATTGAAACTCTCCACGATATCCGTACTTTCATGAAGAGTTTTACCGTTTATTTCAATACATTCAATAGTATTTGCCTCCGTTTGTTTACCAGAAAATCTATTTATAAACTTCCATTGTTTTTTGTATCCGTTCCCGTAGATTCCCATTTTTCACGTAAATACATATTTTTTGCGGATTTTATTAAATTATTAACTCGATTTTTAATTTGCCTAAATTGAGTCTCAAAGTGGTGGTTTTCTGGATTTTTTATTTTTTTATTATATGCTCTGTCTCTCAATTCAATCATATCTATTATATTTTGATTAATCCATTCATTTCCTTTTTTAATTTTTAGGGTTTTAGTATTTACACTATTATTTTTTGTTTTGTTAATTAGGGTTATGAGATCTTGAAAGTTTGTTATTTTTGTGATTTCAATTTTATTACCAAATTGGTAGACAAATTTCTTGTAGTTAACTATTTTTAAATTGAATGACACCTTTGGTTTATATACTCTAACATTCATCTGTCTGATCATGAAAGATAGGCGCCTGTGGTCTGTTAGGGGATTGTTTTGGATAGTCAGTGAATGCAAGATTCCAGAATTTATGTCGCTTAAAACATGATCGAATATGCTATTAGTATTGATCGTTTGCCGCGTTGCGTGATTCTCTGATATAATATTACAAATTTTAAAATTATGTAAGTTTAGGTGGTTTTTATAGTCTGTTATTAGTTTACACCTTTTTCAATAAGTCAATATTAATGTCTCCTACAATTGTATGATTCTTTGGATGTTTTAACATTATTTTTTCTATATCAATAAAAAATTGTCTGTCATTATAAGAAGGTGGTTTATATATAGCACTTATTTTTAGATTATGAATACCTATATTAACACATATCCAGTCTATAGTTCCTTCGTCTAGTGATCTTCCTATTTCGCATATTTTAATATGAGATTTTACATATATGGACACGCCTCCTCCTCTTCCATTTCTGCACTTATGTGCAGCCGTATAGTTTTCAATATTGTATAGATGACATTCTTCCCTATTAAACCATGTTTCCACCAATATCAGGATGTCACACCCTTCACTTACCGCAAAACATTCCAGGTTTCCAAATTTGTTCCTTGCACTTTGAGTATTCATATATACAACCTTGATATCACTCTCACGATTTACTTTTTTTTTTTTGTCCATTAGTTTTTTTCCTCGCTTTTGGGTTTAAGGTTTTCCAAAATGTTTGCTGATTTCACATGTATTACTGGACTATCTTCTTTTTTCCTAAGGAGGATTTTACCATCCGAGAACCAAGCGAATTTATAATTGTAGGATTTCTTGAAGTTTCTGGCTTTTTTCTGTGATTTTTTTCACCACTTTTTTTACTTCATCCCTACTATCAGTGGTTATCAACCTACATCTGACATAGGTCAATATAATACTAAAAACGATACAAAAGTCATCCAATAGTTAAATTCAATGTAAAAGTGTCAGAACTAAACAGAGTATTAATCAAAAACATATAAACAAGTGAGAGGTAATAATAAATACTTGTCTAAAAATCACTGACTGAACAATTCTTTATTCGACTAGTTCCGCCTTTTACGGCATTCTTGATGCCGTAAAAGGCGAAACTAGTCGAATAAAGAATTGTTCAGTGAGTAATTTTCGGGAAAGTATTTATTATTACCTCTCATTTAAATATGAACTATCACAGAGTTGTTTCATCGTCCATTGAATTTATAAGCAAGTGAGGTTTAAGTCATAGATTATATAAGAATGTAAAATCAAAGTGAAAATTTCATTATCCCAGAAAACAATCAACTCAAGGACGATCTTAGCCATTGGAAATTTAGCCAGACTCATCCAAAGATAAAAGATAACTATACATACAACCAAGACTCTCAATGTCAGTTTTTTTGTTAATGTTGTTAGGAATATTATTAATATATCACATGTCCATTAATTATGTTAGGAATATTATTAACATTTCTCCAAGAAAGTACTTTTTTTTTATAATTGGATTCAAATGACAGAATTTTTGGTTAATTAAGATCAAATTGAAAACCTGAAAAAAACTATTTGCGAGTACGCATCTTTGTGGTTGTAATCTAATGTCACTCCTGTGGATCGCCAGCCTCCTTTGAGACATTATGTCATCTTACCAATATTGACTGAATGGCTATCATGCAATACGACATGCATAATATTGGTATTCTATACTTAAACCTGCGGAAGATTTTATGGATAGAAATTGGATTTTACTTGGCTACCTTGATATTAGGAACACAGCCAAGAATGTAGATCAAGTTTCGAGTTAATCCCTGGATATAAGGCAGTGAAACAAAATTTGGTGGAAGTTTTCCCTTGAGGGATATCATCACGTCAGGGGGTGTTATCGACAGCCCTGGTAGAACCGATCGTTCCAGCGTGCTGGAATCATTTCGCCAGAACAATCTCGAGTCGCCATTTTCCGAAAATATGTAGAAAAGCCTGATTTCAGCAGATCTAAGATTTCAGGATGACATTTTGATCTAACTCTATTTAACATTCGTTGGATTAAAATGATTTTTATACCCTAACAGTGATTCGATTTTGTAAAGATATATCTTCCCGATGCAGTCTTCTCTGGAACCATTCCAGTTTGATGATATTATTATTGGTTCTTATCACCTTTGTGTCCAAAAAAGAAACACAATTATCACTGTCTTCTTCAAATGCGAGAGTGATATATATGTTCATCAAAAGTATTGAATATTGTAAGGATTTCTTCTCTTCCATTATCGGTTATTGATAAATTGAGATCGTATAATGATCAACATAATGATTATAAAAGGTAACTGAAAATATATTAGGGGTATACAGCTTCTTAATAGTGCAGATGAGTTGACAGATGCTAAAATAGGGCTCAATTTGCTACCTATCAGACATCCCAAAATTTGTGAATATATAGTTCCCTGGAAAATAAAATAATTTGAGCTGAACAAAAATCTCATCACAATACAAAACATCTCAAAATCCATGGTTGTTATACCATCGTCTTGTGACATTCTCTTTTTATAATTTTCAAAATGAGGTCAATTCAAATATTGGTGAAGAGGTTAACCATAAATTGAACTATAATTAAAATTGAAAGAACGAAAGAAGGAAGAACGCGGTTATTAGTAATTATATAATTTCACTCAATTGAAATCTTATGAGATGAATTCAACAAAGGGTTTCGTATCATTCTATCAGATCTTATTGCAGTGAAAGCATATTGTGCTGGAAATGAGCGAAGTAAATGCTTCAACATCGGGAATATATCAAGATATCATGGGAAATTGGCAATCTCTTAATTACGTCATGCAGGATACACCAAACTCTCTCTGAATATCACATATTAGATAATTAGCCGACCCTAGATGGATTTCTATTGGCGAACGCTTCCATTGAATAAATCAACCAAGCGAGATCTCGTTATAAGTTCGCTGATACCGATAGTGTATCTATCACACAGTCGATTTTGCATTTTGAGTCAATTATTCCAGAGAACTAAACTACAGCGATGTTCCTCGAATACAGAACTGGCGAACCAGGTTCATTTTTAACAGCTACCTTGTCTGTTTGTTCTGTATAAATTATTTTCCGGTGTCTGTTTGTTTATTATGAACACTGGAATCGATTGCATACCACATAACTTATAGATGAATCGGAAACTTCAAGTTTCGAACACAGCTCAAAACTAAATTATAATGTAATATTCACTAACTTTTTGTGTATCTATTTGCTTTCAACACTTCAATGCGGCGAGAACTTTGTTTGAACTGAACTTATTGATTAATCAGTTTTGAGTTCAGAATATTCGTATTCCATTATCAGCTAGAAATATGGTGACCAAATTATTGTCAAATATTGACGCAAGACGTCAAACGTTCTTCAGTTGGTTATTTTCTATCATGTAGTGATAATTTTTGGGCAAGAATTGATTATTATTAGATTGATTGAATTATAATATATTAAATTATTATAACTCAACATTTATTTCGAGAAAATATTTATAAATAAAAATAAATATTTCCACATTTTTTACAACTATCTTAACTCAATTTCGAAAATAAAAGTACATTCAAATATTTATAAATCAAAATAAATATTTTCACATTTTTTACAACTATCGTAATTCAATTTCAAAAATAACAGCACATTCATTTGGGCCGTCTGGCTTACCAAAGTTTTTCAGAGCTTCCCTCATGACGAAAAAGAAAAATAAACTTTCGATGCGAATGTTGAGTCGAAAATGTTACTCTGAATAATAAAGTGGTAAAAACGCCAAATTGATTTCTTCAAAAAAAAATCCAATTATTAAATAGGTTTGATAAAGTTAAAATAATTGACCAAACGTCAACAAAATTGAAGGTTTTTTCCATTCCGAAGAGCCTGCTATTGCTGAATGTACTATAAATATATATATATATATATATATATATATATATATATATATATATATATATATATATATATATATATATATATATATATATATATCTCGTGTGGGGTTGTTAGTACCCCCATCGCGCCTCAACGGTTGACGAATAGGGAAAAGTCTCCTAGATATAGGAGACACTTCTACACAGGGCGGACCTTAAACTAACTAAACAAGCCCAGTGGCGTCTGTTCAGTTTCTGACGGCCAATGGTCAGCGTCTCTTTCTCCAGTCGAGGTGGCTGTATTTCAATCTTCTCGAACTCAAAAATCGAGTCGTACACCATGTGGTTTCAACTGAGACCTCCATAAAGCTTCGTTCAACTTGAACGCATGATGGAAAAGAAGATCAAAGAAACACTATCCCAGGCACCAGTCGAAAGACTTGCTTCACCTGATTTTCGGTTTCTGGAGGATAAGGCACACCATACGGAGAAGAATCGAAGCTCTCCAAAACCTTCCATGATCGCAAAATCAAACAAGAACATCACATCGTAAATACATTCGCTAAAACAGGTAAAATGAAACAGCTCACCAACACCATGAGAAAGTTCAATCTGAAAATCACCGCTCTCCAAGAAACACGATTCGTGAATGAGAATCATTTAGATGCCGTCCGCTTCAGAATCTACGAGAGGAAACCTGTTTAAATTAAAGGACAAATTACCGCTCGAAATTATCGCTGAACATTTCGTGCCGCTAGAAATTCGTCAGTTGTGCCATGTCCATCCTCAAGTGAGGTATAGACAGGAAAATGGGTGAAATAGAAAAATTTTCTTTTGTACATGCAGATAACCGTTAATATTGGCAAAACGCTTTCCGTCCATCCGCCTCTGTAGATTTGAGAATAGGCAAAAGTGCAGGGAGTCACATCTGGTGATTACGGTAGTTGACGCATGATAGCGGTGTTGTTTTGACCAAAAAATCACAAATAAGCATTCATGTGTGAGCTGGTGCAATATCGTGATGCAGAATACATGATTTGCCACAATACCGATCGTTTGAGCATTATTGTTACACGCAAACATTGCATAACTTCCTTGTAGTATTCCTTTTCAATGTTTTGACATATTTGCAATAACTCATGGTGCACCACGCCGTTGTAATCGAAGGAAACAGTAAGCAAAACGTTCACATTTTGTCGACTTTGACGTACTCTTATCGGTCTTGGCTTTTCTGGACGCCTCCATTGGGATGACTGGGCCTGGATTTCGACGTCGTAACTATATGCGCATGTTTCGTCACCAGTTGTGACCATTTGAGCGAATATGAAACGTCATTGTCGTCATTCAACAACACCTGAGCGGTACTAGTACGACGTTGCCTTTGCTAAAAAATTAGCAAAATCGGAACAAACTTCGCTGCCACACATTTCATGCCCAAAACATCCAAGAAAATTGCATGGCATAAACCGATTTATATGCCACCATCTTCCGCAACTTCCCCAATAGTGATTTGATGATTTCACAGAATAATTTTTTTCACTGCTTCGATATTTTCTTCGTTTATTGGCGTGATAATCTCCAGGACGCTCATAGTCATCAACATATTCTTGGCCTTCTGTAAAGTGCTTGTACCATTTACAAACCCTTTGTTAAGATAAAGCAAACTCACCAAATTCAACAGTCAACATTTTGAATGCGTCGAGGCACTTTATTCCATTTTTAATACAAAATTGAATATAGATTCTTTGATCCATTTTTTCAGAATTAAAAAATCAAAGAACACACCAAAACGTGACTAACCTTTCAAGTTTTCAGAAACAAAATACTAATCCAAAATGGCTAATAATGTCAACATATGAGGAAAGTATGTGTACGAACATAACAAAATAGAAATTTTCATAATCCAATGTTCCCAGCCCGCGAAAATTCAAAATTCATCTAATCTTTCGAACAGACCTCGTTTATTTAATCAGTAGTTAATGTGCATCCGAACGAGAAGTAGGTACTAGATGAAAACGTGTGTCATGCGTGTTTGCTTAAATATATAAGAAGAATCAGGAAACATAGTGAAATATCCATATATCCATAGTAAAACGTGATAAACATTGTTGTACTGGGAACATTAGTTTTCTTCAATTATCAACAGCAATACGTTTGGTATCGAATGAATATTCGTTCAGATATTCCAAACTTTCGAACGTAATGATTTGGCGATTGCTTCCTACTGAACGGAATCATCTCTTTCGGCCAGCTTACTCCAAACAATTATGAGAAAATCGAAGATTTTTGTTCCATAAATTGCTACTATATACTTGTAGAAATAGTATAGTATCAGTCCTGAAGGTCAGCTAGACCGAGAAGCCGGTATGAAAGATTAGGCAGCGCTGCAGTATATCCGGCCGCTCGAATGCATTCGGGTCGTCTTATTGTTTTGTTCTTTGTTTTATTGTTATTGTCTTGTTATTTTGTTGAACTGCTTTGAGAAATGCAAGAATTCTTCAGAATGATGCTTACGAAGACCAGGGAAGAGTTGTTATGAAGTTGGAATGGATATGTGAGTAAAATTCACTTTTTTTAGGATTTTTCACGAATGAAAACTTCGAACTGATTTTTCTCCGAACCACGTTTTTTCGCATAAAATACACTGTCATTCCAAAACTATTGCACTTATCGATATAAACCAAACGGCATTTTACTGCTCAGATGTCTGACTATGGCCTCAAGCAGAACCAGAAATATCCATCATTATTTGAAAAAGTTAAAAACAATTGAAAGTGAAGAAAAAACGTAAAATAAAAATTCAAAAGCCGCCATTTTGTTTTGTTTTTCATTGAAAATGTTTCATTCTGCTTGAGGTCATAGCCAATTCGATCAGAACATGAAACCGTTTTGTTTTTTGCTTTCAGATAATTTTTTTCCAAGAAATGATGCCATTCATCTTCACTTCAGATGAGTTTCAGCAGCCATTTTCAGTATCGCCATTTCAAAAAAAAATTTTGTTTTTCAATTAGTTTCATATATGTGCTTTCGTATATAAATAAATTGATTACTCAACGTGTTTTGTACTATAAATAAAATATATTGAAAGAAATTACGTTTTTTGAAGTAAGCTGGCGTTATATGATCACGTATCTATGATAGTTTCGAACATAAGACAAAAATAGCAATTTTAACAAAATACAAATACTTTAGTATTTCAATTGAATTCATCATTTCCAGATTATAAGCGAGACATTAGTCACGTTATATCGTAATTTAAATCTAAATTAGCCTAATTACTCATAAAGAATTTTAAATTTTTTTCAGGTTTATCGAGTTTCACAAAACGCATAACTATAAATCGAGCAAGTGCTACTAACGTGTATTCCCTAATGCGCTCTAATTCAACAAGGTTTTAGTCCGTAATAGGCAACATAAATCTGGTCGCATGAGGATATACGTGATAATATACGGGACCTGGTGATGAACTGGATTGCATTGCAAATTAACTAGATTATGGAAATTCAGAAAGATTCAGTAGAAAATCATTCAAATTTATTTCGGATAGTGATGAATTGCAGGGACATCTCTGGTAGGGGCGTTATATTAAATGTGATAGAAAGAGATATATGGATGGACACGATTTATGACTTTTATATACAAGGGAAATAATTGGTATATTTTGCAAATCTGGTCAAACATTCATTCAATTTCAAGCTGCAATCAGCTTGTTTGTTGTCGTTTTCAATAAAACTTTCGTTGCAGAAAATGAATTGCAAAATATTTCATCGACAATAAAAATTTTTTCAGAATTTTATGTGAAATAAGAATTTCATTTTATGTTTAATTATACAATCTATGGAATACTCGATAATATCAGAATTGTTTCTTCATTTTTCTTCTTACAAAGTCTCTCAACAAATCGTCTGAAACTGTCCTATAGGATAGAAGTTAACATATTTTTACATAACTGATACCAGAAAAACACAGGAATTTATTGAAAAAAGACTCGGAAATCAAAAAGACAAAGTGGCACCAGAAAAATATGAGTGTATGATATACCGTGTTCAGACCATAATAAATCTAACATGGGACAGACAAACTGAAAGATATCAGTCCGAGTACCAGTAATCGGCAACCGCGCACTATCAAGGAGAACATGGAACCCTACAATATAGTCGCATAACTACACTTTACGCAAACACCTCTATATATATATATATATATATATATATATATATATATATATATATATATATATATATATATATATATATATATATATATATAAGGAAGAAACAGACTCTCCACTGAAGGAAGTTGACTCATTTTAGGCTACTGCGTTTGTGCTCTCCGAGTTGGGAGACTTGAAAAAACTACTTTGCCCGTGAAGCGACTATGAATCCTTCAAGGATGCCTCTAGCCGAGAAATTATAAAATGTATGACTTATCTATGGCGCGGAAAAATTTCAATCAAAAGTATACACTGTCGGCATATCCCGCAATTAGTAGCGGTCTGTTTCTTTTTTGTTTTTCCATCTCTAGGTTCGTACAACTTGAACTTGGCCACGCCGTTCTGAGGAGAGCCAATAAGCCCGAAACACATGTCAACGGCTGCTACTAATTGCGGGATATGCCGACAGTGTCTACTTTTGATTGAAATTTTACCCTGCGTTGCAAAAATGTCATACATATATATATATATATATATATATATATATATATATATATATATATATATATATATATATATATATACAAATATGTATGAAATTTATATATATTCAATTCAAATTCAAAGGAGAGTATGGAATAAAACCTTTCATTTCAATCGCTCATTAATTTGTGAAAGTATCAGAATGGAGAATTAGCGTACTTACAAATTGTTCTCTGTAATACTGTGAAGCTTTACTGAAGTTTTATATTTACCTATATAAAATGAACCTTACCAGGATAAACCATGAATGATTACATTCCCAGATATTACATATTGCATTTCGAATAGGAAACCATAATAAATTTCCACTTTCTGAAACATTAAATTCAGTTTATCTCTAACCGTAATTCTGAAATATTTCACGAATTTAAGGGGTTGTTTGCATAAACTGAAAAATCTTCATGGAAATTGTTCCATGTTTAAGTAGATGTGAATTCAATAAATCGTATATTGAGCTAAAATGTTTAACAATGTTAGAAACCGATGTAACACTTTCGAAATTATTCTTCAGAAACTCTCATATTTTCGTTTGAATCACACACAAAAACCGGATTACATTTTCAAGAATTCCATTATTTCTTAGGAATTGCCTATATTATTTCCAATGTAACACATTCATTCAAATTCATTCGTTCTCTAGATAATTAGAAAAACTACTTTCAAATTGAAAAGAGGCCACTATCGATGAAATATTAAGAAGTTCTTCACTCTTCAAATATTTCTGTTGGCTGCAGAAAATGAAAAAACATTTATATACTAGGAAGCGTTATTTGCATAACTCTTTGTTTTAGAGTGCATTTTTATTGAGTATGTTCATTATTGGACATTGTTTCAATTTATGATTGTTTGGCTGGATACGCGTTGAGAATTTCAACATTGTATTCCGAATTATACTCACTCTTTTATGTAATTTCCTTCAGGCAGTTATGCATTAGTACTATAAATAGCTCCATATTATATAAATTGTAGAGTATACACCTCTTCATATCAAAATATTGGCGAAATATATATTATATATATATTTATATATATATATATATATATATATATATATATATATATATATATATATATATATATATATATATATATATATATATATAAATAGTGAAAATTGAGAATTGAAGTTACATCTAAAAGTTTTTGAACTAGACTGGGATTCGAACACAGGTTTACGCCTCGCTGCTCTACCACTAAGCTACCGAGGTCTGCAACTTTAGATGCAACTTGAATTCTCATCTAACTTTCCATGTGTTCGATAGCTTAGCGGTAGAGCAGCGGGGCAAAAACCTGAAGACCTGGGTTGGAATCCCAGTCGAGTTCGAAAATTTATAAATGTAACTTCAATTCTCAATTTTCACTATAAAAATAGTAATATATCCTCCATGTCCGCACGTAGTTGGTTAACACGAAAAACATTTCTCAGGTTCAAACGGAATTGGAATTCTTTTCAAATGAAAAAAGAATTACCAAGCCCCAAATGGCCTACAGCATACTTGCCTCCAGAAGCAATCTACGGTCCGGAAACAATGGTTACTGAAGGGTTATTCAAGAATTCCATATAATTAATAAGTGCTAGTTGGGTACTAGGAGAAAATCTGGGCAACAATAAAGCACAAACTAAGTGTCATATCATCTATATTTCGATTCAAATGCGAATCTTCATCAGGATGATGGAAAATTCAAAAGCCACCATAAAATTGAAAAATATAAATAAATAATTGTAACTGCAAAATTCTGAAGAGTTAACTTTATATGTCGGAAAAAACAATTCACAAATTGCATTTGTAGGTTAGAGACCAGACGGAACATAAATATATTGGGAAGCACAGCAAACAATCACGGTACAAGAATCTGCAGCCTTTGTCCATAGACAGCAAATGGTTGTAAATCTTACTAAGACCATTATTATCTGTCCTCCTGTTAACACTGCTATTTGTCTCATTAATATAACACATCTCCAAGAACCAGCGTTCATCATAATTAGAGATGATTTTCATTATCTTGACATCACTGAAACTGAAGTCATGAAGCTGAGATGAACGCCCATCTTCCCGGTTGCAGTTTGATGTTACTCTTATGTATAGTTAGACGACTCTTAAGTGATTGCGAAGTTTGTTCCACATATACAGCATGACAGTCACGAGAATGAACACAATATACACACTCCAATTTGCATTCGTTTGGAATAGAATCCTTAATAACACTAAAACAATTTTCATTAGTGGCAGGATTATAGTAAGTAAACTTCCGTGGTTCCAACCTCCAACGCTGTTACAAGGTTTGTCTTTTCACCATTTTTTTCAGGGTTTCTCTGACATGCTGATTCATATTTCATCTTGCACTCCTAACATTAAGTTTGCATACTATTATCCTATTATTACTATTATTAACGGTCATAAAAATGAAGGAAATTGGGAGAACTTCCTTGTAACTCAAAAACAGTCCTCCAAAATAATAAGAAGAGAAAAACGGAGATATGACAATAATAGGTGTCAAGAAATACAGAAGGATTTCTCCAATAATAATAACAGAGATTTTTTGCAGAACTTTCATGGAAACTCACAAGGACACCAAGCGCCAATCTTTAATTCGAAAAATTCTGATGGCACTCTGGGAACAAACACAAAAAATAACTGCCACATACTAGACGAATATTTCAACACCCTTCTAAACTGCAATCCACCTCAAGAAAAGCTTAAATTCGGCTTTTCGGTGTTTACGTATCAATACTCGCAAGCACCTGATATGGTAGAGATTACAGAAATTATCAAGCATTTCAAAAAAAATAAAGCAGCAGATGAAGATGGGATTATTGCGGAACTCTGGAAACTGAACCAACCTATTTTTACTCAAAAACATCATCATTTAATATCAGAAATCTGGAAGACGAAACAGATGCAAGAACTTAAGAACAGAAGAGAGGATTGGAAGTGCACAATAAGGGGCACATGATGAATATTCATAATCATAGAGGAATATCCTTAGTCCCGGCTGTTCACAAAATACTTTGTAACTCCTTTGAAACTCCTGGTGTAATACTCCTAAACAAAGCAGAACACCAAGCGAATTCACCAATTGGGGAATACCAGATTGGATTCAGAAAAGGCGGATCATGTCCTGAACGGATCTGCAAGATGATATTTCACACGAAGAAATGTAAAATAACAGTGATCACATTCATTGACTTCAAGAAAGCATATGATTCGGTAGACCGTGAAACCATTTCCAAAATCATGGAAGAATTTGGAATCCATCGAAAGATCCGAAAAGTTATAGAGTAGACACTCACAGATACAGCTTCCAAATAAAAATTCATGGGTGAAGTATCTGATCCCTTTGAATTAAAAACCGGTGAGTGGTAGGGAGATGGCCTTTCGCCTACGCTTTTCAATATTGTCTCAGATTTCAGATGCTTTTCAGATATTGCTTCAGAGATGGCCTTTCGCCTATGCTTTTCAATATTAGTGGAGATCATTAGAGAATGAAGACATCGTGTGAAGGACATACAAGTGGGTATAAAAACAAATCTCATGAATGCCAAATATCTTGCCTTTGCAGACGATATTGCTATCATCACAGACAACAGAACTGAAGCCATTCGCGCCTTGGAAAAACTACATGAAATCGCGCAAAAAACTGGGATGAAAATTTCTAATATAAAATTAAAAACATGGAAAGACAACCAGAAAATGATGTTCTGTGATAAAAAAAAAGTACAAGATCAAGTACAAGTACAAGATCAATTCCAGAAGTCGGCCATTTTGAATACCTCGAAGAAATACAGTCCTCAGGTTTAAACGGAATTGCTAATGAAAAAATAATTACCAATCTCCAAAGGACCTACAAGCAATCTTGCTTTCAGAAGCAATCTACGCTGTGAAAACAATGGTTTTTGACGGTTTTTCAAGAATTAGAGAAATAAGAAAGCAAGAACGGAAAATGCTTAAAAAGATTTACGGGCCGATCAAAAGAAACGGCATTTGGTTGGAAAGACCTCAGAAAAAACTTCATCAAAAGACAAATACGATAACAGAGGAAATCCGAAAACGACAATTAAAGTCCTATGCACATGTCTATAGAATGAAACAGTCCAGAATACCGAAGAAACTACTGGAACAATGAACTTTCAGGGAGGATGAAGAGAGGCAAAAAACATGAAGTGTAGTTATGCGACTATTTTGCAGGGTTCCGTGTTCCCCTTGATAATGCGCGGCTGCCGATTACTGGTACTCGGACTGATTGATATATTTCGGTTTGTCTGTCCTATATAAGATTTGTTATGGTCTGAACACGTTATACCACATACTCATGGTTTTCTGGTGCCACTTTGTCTTTTTGATTTCCTAGTCTATTTTCTATAGTTTCTTGTGTTTTTCGGGTTTGATGTAATACGAGTATTAATGACAAGTTCGTCCAGATTTATCTGGTATTCCAAAATTCACGCAGGCAAGGCTGTTCCATAGCTTTTATGATATTGTTGTTTCTATGTCCCTTCTTCTTCAGTTAAATCCTGTGCTTCTTCGTTTCTGCATGTCTGATTTATGCTCTGTGAGACATTATGTTCTGTAAATCAAGGTGCTTGCCACATATTGTATTTGGAAGGGTGAGAATCGGAGTTTACATATCTCCTCGTGGAAGTAGGTTTCCAATGAACGGTGATAAAAAATAGTTTCTCATGATTTCTGATGATTTGAATAATTGATGTGGAAGTATTTCTCAAGTTGTTGTGTTGGTGATTCTATTGCGCTCACGAAAAGTCTCAAAGATAGATCTGCTCGTGAATTTTGGGCAGCCTATTCAACTTTGGACAACGTGTGGATTTTTCTGAAGGGATAGTTAGCTTTTCAATTTCTGATCCTAAGGTAGGTTGTTGGATCTGTCCCCACTTCTTTGCAGTTTTCGTTTACAATAATTTTATCAATTTTTTTTTGTAATCAGTGGTGTTCATCAAAAATAATCAGTGCTGTTCCTTTTATTCACTTATAATTTTGTTTTTCTGAATGTATTTCATATATTGAAATTCTGAGGCTGTGAAATTTGGTTTCGCTAACTTGCCAGTTCTCGTAATTTTGATAACGTCTCATCTCTTCTGCTTTTGAAACAGAAAAAATCAGATCAGAGAAGAAGTCATTTCCGTGTAACTTTGCATACTTCCATTCAACTTTTCTCTAACCTTTTGGAACTTTTCCGGAAATAATGGAGTGTTTCTAGAGAGTGATATAGCGTTGAGAATTAAGGATAATGTGAGTTTCTGTAGATGTTCAATAAATTTTACAGATTTCGAGATCTTACATCGCATTTTCGAGGAAGAATCTTTTTGAAAAATTCGTTTTTCATTACATGTTGCGGCAATTGATAATTCAGTAACTTCTAAATTTGATTCATTAGATTCGAGATTAATCAGCACAAGATTATGAATTCATACATCTATTCCATTTGTAATGGAATTCGAATCTATTAAACAATAATTGAAATGAAATCAATGAATGTAAAAAAGCAATCGATTTGAAAGTGATCCGAATAACGCAACTATTCAACTACATGAATCGTAGAACCAACAGAAACAATATGAGATGATTTTGTACAATTCTCAATGAAGTGAACAATGATATGAACTTCTTCAGATTTAATAATTGATGAGGCCGATACTTGATGTAAATCGATAAACATAATAAAACAATTGTTAAACTGATTTACACATATATTGTAAATCAGTTTAACAATTGTTATTATGTTTCTTCAGATTTCATAATGCTGAACAAACAACTTTGTTGAAGTTTGCTTCTATAATTTCGTAGTAAACTTACAGCAATGCCATATGTTTTATATGTTCCGCTTATTTCCATTGTAAGCGTGTATTTCACTTTGGACTATCAGATTTTTTATTTCAGTATCTCATATTTTCGAAAATGGAATCTTTTCGTACATAGAAACTGTATAAATCCTCATATATGACATGAGAAATAGTACTATCATTCTTCTGTTAAGTAGAACAGCGAAGTCGATTCCATTTTCCTGCAATGGCAGATTTGGAGAGAATATTGATAGTGAGAGCTCATATATTCAAAATTTTCTCTTCCTCTTCCTCTCAAAAATCAATACTTGAATCCAGAAGAAAACGGTCAGCCTAATCTGACATTGTCATGAGTGCACATTGACCATATTTTTGTTCTAAAATTCAAGGAAACACCCTCGAAACATTATTTACTTGTCTGATGTAGATGTTGCAAAATATTGCAAAAACTAACATAAAACATCTCGTGAAGAATATATGGTATATTATATCGATTTGTATCGCTCTCGGTGATTTTCCAGAGTCAGACACATAACTTAGCTTCAAGAACATATTATTTCACAAAGGAGATGTCTTTCAATCGATCTTGCTTATTTGCAATAGGAATTTTATCAAATCAAGAGTGAAAACTATAATTTTCAGTTTGATTTTATCCACTTGTCAAGGGAATATAGTCTTTTGAATTCAGAAAAATTGATGGCTATTCATGAACGTTTCTTCAACTTAGTCAGGCATAGCTTTTACAGAGTGTACTCTAAAGGAATTTAATCAGCATCAGCTCCATTTGTTGAAGAAATTTTTTCTCTTCAATAACCAAGTTCAAAATTCTGATTGTGTCGCAGATTCAAAGTCCATATCATAAAACTTCGATTAGAAAGAAATTTGTGGCAAAAATTGTAATATTTAATAGTCTACAACAAGAGGATGTGTTTCCATGAGTTGATAAAAACTCTCTATGCCCGTTATCAATTACAGAAGGCATATTAAACAATATCGCGCTCTCCAGCCTAGTTCAAGTGCGGTTGATGTGCAAATACACAATATATGGCTCGAAAGCGAAGCTGCAACCAGCCGGTTCACGTTTCCGATATTATAATAGGATCCATAAATCTCCAACCATCGAGATGTACATGGTAACTGCGAGATTGGTTGGAGGATTACGTTACATGTCCTGATTTACAATACAATGACGTCACGGGGCAGGTGCGATCTGGCGACGCTGAAACACTACACGGCAGCACTGACGCCCCCTAATCGCTTAATAAGCGACCGTCCGAAGATTAAGTTGCCTTCGAAACCGGTATAATTTGTCTTCAGGTCCGCTGTCATCGTAGATGATGTACTTCTCGAGACGACGATAATTATTATACAGAGCAACCTGAGTGAGTTCATTGAAAACGACAACAATCCAGAAATATTCAGAAGTTCTCTGTTATAATTCAAAGGAGTATATATACATATATATATATATATATATATATATATATATATATATATATATAATATATATATATATATATATATATATATATATATATATATATATATATATATATATATATATATATATATATATATATATATATATATATATATATATATATATATATATATATATATATATATATATATATATATATATATATATATATATAATCCATTAATCAATAATTTCTTGATTGATTTTCCAGGGTTATTAATATTAAGTCCATCAATAATTATTTATATTATTGGTGGTATATTAATATTTTCACAGATATACATATGTTTTTTACGGTTCGGCAATCGGTTTTTGCCTTTTTCAGAAAAAATCTTTCCTTATTCACCGTTGAAATTTTAATTGAAGCATACCTACTTCAAAATTGTCAATAAAATCGACAAAACAAAATAAATTGCCTCTTCATGTACCAAGAGTGCTAAATTCTTTCAAAATCACATATAATCAATTACGAATTATTGCGTCAGACGAAGAGACCAAATACGGTTGCGTTAACACTATTTCAACTTTTCTTCTGAAAATCGATCATTTCTAAATTTTTACGTTTTCTGGTATAACATTCGTTCATAAGAATTTTTGTTTCATTAAAATCGAATTGATATTGAGACTGAATTATATGGATAGTTAATGTCGTTTTATTGAGATATTGCATAGCTTTTATCGCGGGCTTTGAGCGCGGTGACCGAATCAAGAAATTCCGCAACGAAAATGAAACCTAACACCCTCTACTCCGCCTTCCATGTAGCTCAACCGAGCGTTCACTCAACGTATATGTATAGGTTGTTTTTTCAGAGGTATAGAACTTTAAATTGCAATAAAACAACGAGGGATCATTCAAGTGACAAGAATTTTTTCACATATATATATATATATATATATATATATATATATATATATATATATATATATATATATATATGTATATATAGAAATATTTAGCTACTGAACCATTGTGTTTATATTGCAATTTTTTGAGATTTTGGTTCATATTCCTTACTGTTGTGTGGTTGGATAGACAAATTTTCATTTTCCTTCAACATACGTTTCTTCAATAGTTGTGACCCTTTTCAATTAAAATGAACTTTGACGTAGCACAAGAGACACACATTGATTTTTGGCAATGAAAATAACATTGAACAAGTTTTCAGTTTTTAAGTCACATGAAATAAATATGAATGTAAAGTAAAGTAAAATGAAACCACTATCATATGGCATTATGGCAAGTCACATTCACAGTTCCAATCGCTTTAGAAAAGTCTTTCAAAATGGAAGCAAATTTTCAGAATTAGGCTGAAACTATTATAGAGTGAAATATTTTGGGTAATCTGTTGATAAGTATGAAGAAATTCCGTAAGAAGACGAAAAAATGTGAATGTTCGAGTAGTCATGTTGAACGTTTGTGTAAAATGAATATAAAACATCTAAAGCAAAACCGTGCTGGTCCGAAACCAACGGCAACTGAAATGTTGACTCATATGTAACTTTAGCTAAGTGATCTTTCAAATATGTGTCTGAATATATACTAAATGATAAATCGTACGGGTCATTGAGTCTTCAAATTATCATTCTGATATCTCATATCTTATGACTTCCGCAATATATGTCCACAACTGGGGAGTTTGCTAGTAACGTAAAAAATTTCGTATTTGGATGGTTATATACCAAAACTTCATGTACTATCAAAGAAAATTTTTTAGAGTTACAATAACAACCAGTTGTGTAAAAAGATCATTTTTATAATAGTGAACCGCCTTTTATCGATTTTATAACAATCGATTGGAGATTTTCAGCACCCAATTCGGAAATTCGAAACAGTTTACAACACTGCACTCAGCGAAAGTAATTTCAAATGCTTGAAGGTTTTCGAACTTGTCTCTGTGAAAAAAGAAAAAAACTACTAAGACAATTTCATATCTTGTGATGCTAATTACTATTGTTCTGAGGATAATAGAATTTCTTATGAACTGATATAAAAACGTCAGATGCAACCCAACATTCATTTCTCATATATCAGTTCTCAAGCCAGAGGATAAAAATTGAATTGAAATCAGTCAGCAAATGCTCCCAAGTCAGAAAATTTTACGATAAGCAAAGGTGAACTTTTCAAAGAAGAAGCCAGAGGCGAACATGAAATTCAGTTTTCGCGTCACTAGTTAGCTTAAGGTCCCAGAGGATGTATTGAAAGATGTTGATGCTGTAAAGACTGGCAACATAAATGATGGACAGAATCGATATTCTGTAGACCCGATTGATGGGAAATAAATATGAATGTGAAAAATGGATGAAAAACCCAACAAGATTTTCGGTTTTGTATCGAAGAGACGTATATCAAAGTATGGGGGAAGGAACATACATTTTTTGCGATAATATAAAATCCAAGAGTAGGAGACACCTGGCCAGTTTATATATTTCTAGTTCCAAGAGGGTAAGAAGTTGTTTATCTAAATCCACTTGATAATGCCACACATGACAGTTTTCTGATTCAAGTATTAGATTATTTTTCCTTTGAAATTCGCGACCTACATCAGTTCCTACGAATTTTCTGTTTTTTACATTTAAAGTTGTGGACTTCTTTCATAACACAACGTCCAATACAGCGTGTTTCGTGAACAAGCAGAAGAAAATTCTACGACTTCTTCTCAGCTTATTGTGAGAATATTAGGATCTGCATCCCTGTTAGGAAGAGCTGTCTCTTCTAAAGATAACAGAAAAAAATTGCGACAACAATAATCAATATTTGTCATCATCATATTAACCGTGTAGATGCAGACAAAAATAGAGAGAGAGATGTGAAGACAGTTTTAACATCGGTTATTGTTGGAATGTTTGTATCGGAATATATATTTACCGCAGTATTTTTGCTACAAAGATATACTGGCGAATGTATCCCAAAATCTTCGAGGTAACGGTGCTTGAGTTTTTGGAGGATATACCATTCCACCAAAAATTGCAATATGGTTTTACATCACATTTGATTTTGTCCTTTCGTGGTTTTTCAACACCAACTTGAGGCAGGATGTGCTCAACCCCTAGGTTTAGCCCCTGGATAAGATACCCTAGGTAAAAGGATGAGACGGACCGTCGAACAGTTTAACATCAAGACAACTTTTGAATCAGGTATCACAATACTCTTATGGTGATACCACATCAAGAGCATACCAGGTGAACCTCCTGAAAGTAAGAACTGTGTATACCTGGTGCCTTGCGAATGCGGAGATGCATGTATTGAAGAAACAAAGACACCTCTAGATATCAGAATTAATGAACATAAATTCCACACACAATTAGCAGATGTATCGAAATCAGGCTCAGATGAGAACACCAGGAAAAACATCATAGGATTTAATGCGACGAAGCTAGAATTATTTATCGAGCGCCAGATTGACGGCAACAAAAGCACAAGGAAGGGGTTATCATTCAGCAGAACAACGACATAATTACTTAACCAACTGTTGAGTAACTAGCAATACCTATGGGCGACCAATCCTGATGCCCAAAACTCAAGTCGCAATCAGTCACAGAAGAATATCGCATGATATCAGAAATCTTTGCGGTTTATTTGGGCACCCTTCATCTCAAATAATAATAATATGTCTTCATTTTTCTACAGGTGACAACACCCAGTTACAGGTAATATTCAAAAAAATAAATCATTATTAACACATTATCATATAATGCAAACGTTTAAAAAAAGATTATTATCAATGAAAGAAGTGATATTATGAAAATTAAGTTATAATAAATAATAGACAATGAGAATATAGCTATACTTCAAAATTCACTATACATGAAAAGATTCCAAGTAAAATCGACTTAGCAAATTGTTGATATCACATCTGTCAGACACAGCCTCGAATGGCGAACACATATATCTAATAGGTGATTGTACGAGGGAATTTGTTTTCCAAGTACCCAATGAAAAAAATTTACTTGAACGTAAACATTTTCTAGGAACATGGAAATCAATAGAGCCATTAGGGGTAGATTATATAACCATGCAGGGGGTTAAACATAAACTTCAGAAAAATATATATGAATTTACAGAAGCTCAAATAATCACTTGTAAATTGAGAACGGTTAGAGATACATTACTAGCCGAAACTACGAGTGAATTCGATTTCTGACTCAGCTCTTCTTCTTCCAAAGGTAAGAATTTATGTATTCATTTCATTTTTAATTTTTAATGTTTTTCATTAGAAAAATATCTCATTCATTTTCAACTGCAATTTGTTTTTGTGTTTCAACCTCCAGAACACTAATTCAGCAAGTACGCAATGAAAGTCCGACAAAATAGAGAATGGCACAGCTGCAGACATATTGAAATATTGGAATAGGGAATATATAAATAGAGAATAGCAGGATATTGAAATAATATAGCTTTTGGTCTGAATCCAATAATTTTTCAGCAAGAAAGGCAGGAAAACCGTTTCCGCATTGAACTAAACATTAAAGCTCGATAATTAGAAGTAATTCAATGAATAATTGATAAAAGTAATGAAGCGTGATATATGACATAAGCGTAGAGCTTATATCATCTATTACATATTTTTCTCGTCGAGAGATAAGCTTCATCCATTACTTACCGCAAATATTTAATATAATTAATAATTTCCGATAAAGTTATGGAAAATGGCGTTAGTCACTATTTCCAACTACATAATCAACATTGTTGGGTTTACCAGCCATTATTTCAAAAATAATGGCTGGTAAACGTAACTAAACGAATTAACGAATTAATTAAACGAATCATTATAACATAGAAAAATAATATAATCATTACACCAAAAAATAAAATTTCATGTAAAAAATCAATAAATTATTCCGAACATTAATAATAATAATAATAATAATAATAATAATCTTTATTAATCCTTTCAGACATATAGAAACATATGTATAGGACACGTCAAATTACAAGATTATCAGAAATCACAATCATTGAAGTATTCTTCTACAGAGTAGTAACATTTTTTGATCAATTTCAACTTAATAACATTTCTAAATTTAGTTTTGGGTAAACATTTTATTGAATATGGTAGATGATTGAAGAGCTTAACTCCTTTATACAGTGGTGAAGATTCATATTTAGATGTTCTGTGATGGGGAAGTAGCAACACTTGGGAATTTCTTGTGTTGTAATCATGAAAACTCGATAATTTCACCAAATTACTATGGTTTTCCTTCACATACAATAAACTCTTGTAAATGTATATACAGGGTACCGTCAATATCCCATGTGCCATGAATAGCGGCCTACAGGAAGAACGAGGATTCAAAACAAATATCATACGGATAATACGTTTTTGGGACACGAATACTCTACTTATACTAGAGAGGCCCCACAGCAATATATTATATGACAAGTGACTGTAGCATAAGGCATAGTAAACATTCAACACCGATTCTTTAGGAAGAGAATCCTTTATTTGATTTATTGCGAAGTAGGCTCTGCTTAGTTTTTTGCACAATGCATCAATATGTTGACACCATCTCAAATTACTATCAATGTACACCCCAAGGAATTTAACATGATCCTTAGAGGTGATTAATGTACTACCAAACTGTATAGTCATTGTACGATTTGAGTTTTTAATGCCAAAGAACATACAGTCAGTCTTCTCAATATTTACAATCAAGGCATTTTTATGACACCAATTTGTAAAGCACTGCACTAAACTGGAACATACCAGAGAAAGCTTCTCCGGGCTCTCAGCGGATACAGCCAACGAAGTATCATCCGCAAACAACGTCACATTACATCCAAGAATATGATCTGGAAGATCATTAATAAAGAGAATAAATAAGAGAGGACCAAGAACAGATCCCTGGGGCACCCCCGAATTTATACTGTAAGATTTAGAGAATTTATCCTGAATTCTCACTCTCATAGTCCTTTCTGTGAGAAAGCTGTGGAGCCAATCCAGAAATACGCCTCGGAATCCGAGATTATAATATTTGTTAATCATAAAGTCGAAAGACAGAACGTCAAAAGCCATCGATAGGTCGAAGAATAGACCAGCAACAAAAAGTCCTTTATCTAGGCTGCAATATACATATTTTACAAAAGAGATGGCAGCGGTTTCCGTTGAATGACCAGACCTAAAACCATGTTGGGAATACGTGAGAAGTTTGAATTTATTCAAATAGTCAATCATACGACGCATAACAATTTTTTCTATGACTTTCGATAAGACACTCAACATAGAAATAGGCCGATAATTCAATATATCATGAATATCATTTTTTTTAAATACGGGAATTACAATGGAAGGTTTCAAAGATGAGGGAAACCTGCCTGATGTGATAGATATGTTAATGATATAAGCCAAATGCTTTGCAACATGAACCTTTATAGCCTTCAACATCTTAGAAGACAACAAGTCAACACCTGAACTTTTCTTATTACCCAGTGCATCAATGACATTTACAACCTCAAATTCGGTGACTGGATAAAAGTAAAAGTTGTGAGGCGTCATTGGTGAGGATGTACAAGATACAGACTTCGTATTTCATTTTCATTTTTATATATCATTTAGGTATATCAATTAAAAATATAATGATGTCAGTCAAAATCGGAGAAAATAATTGCCTCAATTAAGAGGCGATAATTGTAATTAATGTAACGCAGAAGTTACGAAATGGAAGGAAAACAATATGTGATGAGTTTTTCAAATTATTTATAATTGAAAATTCGAACCGAAAATATAAACGCAGATAGGATATCATGAACAGAATTAATGAATTACATAACTGTAAAATTCTATCTAAAATTGTTATTCAACAATTTAATATCGACGAAAAAAATTAATTGGGTAACGCTAGAGCAATGTATAATAGATGAATAATCAACAGTTCATCGTTTTGAGTGGGCTCTCTGAACAGAAAATAGGTCTGAAAAAAAGGCCAAACCTGGCAATAAACTTCAACACATCAAGAGAAATGTTCATCCATCTATTAATGCAATTCATACTGAAACAACAATATCAAAACCAACAACTAACAAAGGAATTACGAGGTTCATAAACTCCGAAGTGTTGCACATATTACTGGAACCACAGGCATGTAGTAAAGTAATTTTCCGGTTTCCACTCTCCATGATGGTGTAAGTAGAGGACTAAACAAGCAGAGAAACCGAGGCTCATATCAGATATTCCATTAACCTATAAAACAGCGAACAACTCACTGAATATTAAATGTTGATCGTTCCACAGGGTCTCATTTGTGGTCTGAGAATGTCATCGCGGGTGTCGGAAAACAATCGATGATAACTGTATCCGTCTCGTCTGAAACAATCGACGAACAAGACAACTCAGTTTCAGGCTTGTGCTGGTATACAGTTCAGTCATACATCTGAAACTATGATGCCCTTCATACTGTAAATGCTCTTCCTGATTTTCTCCCAATAGTTTCCTATTCCATAGTGTCATCTCAAGTAATCTTCGGTTTGAGGCTGATGAAAATGAAAATATAAAGATGAAGCCACATTCAATAACGTGAGACATTCATCGGTCTGAGTTACAATATGTTTGATTCGAACATTTCAATTTCTCAAAAATCCGATATATAATATTTTATTCGAATATAAACTTAAATTCAAACACTTGAACTTATGATTTACATTTTATTGACTACATAGCATGACGCGTTTCGTTGTTACAAACGACTTCTTCAGATGCTAACAGAATAATAACAACATTTTGAAAAACACAGGTATAAATATCAGGGAATTTTGGGATTCTATGGTTTTAGTTTTACCTAAGATATTCCATTCTGAAAAATAATTTCTATTATCTGAATAGGTTTAACAAGGGTGAATTGTTTAATTCTATCTGTTCATTGAGAAAATTTCCAGAATTTTTAAGCTGATTTATTTCCACTATTTCCCAATATCTGTTGACTACTTCTCTCTATATTGAGAAAATTTTTCGTATCAAAAGTATGGTTTTTCTTGATAAGCCGACTTTTATTTGGGCACTATTTATTTCCAATAATCTAATTGAAATTTCTACTAGTTTTGCATATATATATATATATATATATATATTATATATAATAATCGTATAATATTTTAAAGTGAAAATGAGAATTGTTTTCAAAAGTTTTGAACTCGACTGGGATCGAAAGGTTCTTTGGTTACGCCCCACTGCTTTTGACCGCTACCGAGGTCTACACTTTGAGATGCAATTACAACTTTATTATCGAAGCTATTATTTATGTACCTGCTGTATACCCATCCTCCCAGTAAATAGTTTCAGTAAACCCAAAGAACCTGGGTTCGAATCCCAGTCGAGTTCAAAACTTTTGAAGTGTAATTTCAATTCTCAATTTTCACTGTAAAATATTAATACGATTATTCATGTCCGCACGTGGTTGGTTAACACGATTAAATTACTCTTCTATATATATATATATATATATATATATATATATATATATATATATATATATATATATATATATATATATATATATATATATATATATATATATATATATATATATATATATATATATATATATATATATATATATATATATATATATATATATATATATATATATATACCGGGACATGTTCCACAATTCAATTGGTAAACACCTGATTTGTCTTCTCTTTTAATTTTGTTTTTATTGTTCTTAATGTGTCTCGATAAATTATCTCGCCCATAATAAAAGTAAGTCGAATTATGCTAACCATTTATTAACAGAAAACCATACTTTTGATACGAATTTCAAAATTTTACACAATACAGAGAGAAGTAGTCAATTAGATTATTGGGAAATAGTGGAAATAAATCGGCTTAAAAATTCTAGAAATTTGCACAATGAACAGATAGAATTAAACAATTCACCCTCGGTAAACCTATTCAGTTAATAGAAATTATTTTTCGGAATGAAATATCTTAGGTAAAACCAAAACCATAGAATACCAAAATTCCCTGATATTGATACGTGTGTTTTTCAAAATGTTGTTATTATTTTGTAAACATCTGAAGAAGTCGTTTGTAACGACGAAACGCGTCATGCTATGCAGTCAATAAATTGTAAATCATAAGTTCAAGTGTTTGAATTTAAGTTTATATTCAACTATAATGGATTTACCTCAAGTAAACGCCAACACTATTAAATGTTTCATTCATTGTAAATGCGGTTTATATTTTATTCATATAAAAATTACAATTCCGTTACTCTAAACATAGACATAGCTGATATCAATTGATATAGAAATCATTGTGCATCGTGCTCAAAATGAAATATCCCTTCTTCTTCACATGCCATCTCCGCTTGACAATCATCCTTTCAATTCTAATTTTTGAAGCCGCTTCTCGAAAGAGTTGATTTGATGTGCAGAAAAACCATTCTTTGAGATTTCTTAGCCACGACATTCTTCTCCTTCCAACACTTCGTTTTTCTTAAATCTTTCCCTGTATTATGAGCTGCAGTAGCTGATATTTTTCGGCTCGCATAACATGTCCTAAGTATTGCAATTTTTTGGACTTAATTGTTAGTAGTAATTGGTTTGTCGTCCTTATTCTGCGAAGTACTTCTTCATTAGTAACTCTATCTACCCAGGATATTATTATGATATATATATATTATTCTTCGATACATCCACATTTCAAATGCTTCCAATTTTTCATATATTGTTTGTTCAACGTCCATGCTTCCACACCGTAAATCAATACCGATAGAACATAGCATCTAATCATCCTGATCTTAAAATTCAGACTAGGACTTCGACTACAGAAAATATTTTCAATTCTAATTAATACACGTCGAGCTTTCTCTATTCCTACTCTTATTTCCTTGGTGTAGTCTTGTATATCGTTAATGTTTGTCCCTGAATAATTATAATGTTGTATATATGTTGTACTCTCTCTATCCTTTCGTTGATGACGTAGATGCTAATGTTCCCTATGTTCGTTATAACCATAAATAGTTTTATTTATGTTAAGCCAAATTCTCTACATGTTTTTAGTACTTCATCTAGTAATCTCCGTAAGTATTGCTTGTTTTCTGCAATTATCTAAAATATCTCTAAATACTTATGAATAGTTCTAACCTGAAAAATTGTTTTCATATTTTGACACTGGAACGTGGAATTTTGGAGAGACCAACTGATTTATACCGATTCTTACTCCTCTGAAGAAACATTTTTTCAACTTATTTAGGTATTATTATTATTATTTCGATTGTTCCCCATGAGGAGAGCGACTGAACCTGAATTCGCAATCATTAGAAATTTTGCTTCATCTTTTTTGCCTCCCAAAAACGCTTCATCCTTACTTAATGCTCTTTCTTCCGTTCATCTGTCCACTTTACTCCAAGTTGACGATTTAATTTTTGCTCGAACTTTATATGTGCGATTTTATAGCGACATTCAGTGCGATCTTCGAGATTTTTTATATTGATTTGTTGTAGATCCTTTTGGACCTCTTTTAGCCACTCTGTTCCGCGTTTACTATTCATAATTATATTGAGTAGTTTCTTTGGTATTCTGGACTGTTTCATTCTGTAGACATGTGCATAGAACTTTGCTCGTCGTTTTCTGATTTCTTCCGTTATCGTATTTGTCTTTTGATACAGTTTATTTTGAGGTCTTTTCATCCAAATACCCTTTCTTTTGATTGGCAAGTAAATCTTTCTGAGAATTTTCCGTTCTTGTCTTTCTATTTCTCTAATTCTTGAATGGCCGCCAATAACCATTGTTTCAGCTGCGTAGATTGCTTCTGGAAGAATCGTTGTGTTATAGTGCCTCAATTGGGCGCCTCTCGAAATGCACTTTTTGTTATAGTGAGCCCATGTTAGTTTGTAGGCCCTTTGGAGCTTGGTTATTCTATGTTCATTAGCGATTCGGTTCAAACCTGAGGACTGTATAACTTCCCCGAGGTATTCAAAATGGCCTACTTGCAGAATTTCACCATGTTTTGTCATAAGAGAAGATTTATTTTTTGGTTTTCTTTCCATGTATTTGGTTTTATCATAAGAAATTTGTAACCCGGTTTTCTGCGCAATTTGTAGTTTTTCCACGGCGCGAATGGCTTCAGTTCTGTTGTCTGTGGTGATAGCAATATCGTCTGCAAAGGCGAGACATTTGACATTTATTATATATTTTTTTTTGATACCCACTTGTATGCCCTTCACATAAAGTTCCCATTCCCTTATGATCTTTTCTGAAACAATATTGAAAAGAATTGGCGAAAGTCCGTCCCCCTGCGGCACACCGGTTTTGATTTCAAAGGGATCTGATATTTCGCTCATAAATTTTACCTTGGAAGTTGTACTTGTAAGTGTCTGTTTTATAATTGTTCGGGTCTTTCGATCGATTCCAAATTCTTTCATGATTTCGAAAAGGGTTTCGCGGTCTACCGAATCATATGCTTTTTTGAAGTCAATGAATGTGATCACTGTATTTCTACATTTCCTGATCTGTAATATCGTCTTCAAAGTCCAGATCTGTTCAGCACATGATCAGCCTTTTCTGTATCCAGCTTGGTATTCCCCAATTAGTGGATCCGCTTGGTGTTCTACTCTATTTAGGAGTGCTTCAGAAAGTATTTTTTACGCAACCGGGAGTAAGGAAATTCCCCTGTAATTATTGATATCCATTTTGTCCCCCTTTTTGTGCAATGGATGTATCAACGCGCATTTCCAATCCTCTGGTATCTGTTCCGTTCTCCAGATTTCTGATATTAAATGATGAAGTTTTTGGGTCGAAGTAGTATCGTTCAGTTTCCAGAGTTCCGCAATAATCCCATCTTCTCCTGCTGCTTTGTTGTTTTTGAGTTGCTTGATAATTGCCGTAATCTCTTCCATATCAGGGGCTTGCGAGTCTGGATGCGTAAACCCCGAAAAGTCGAACATAAGTTTTTCTTGGGGTGGATTGCAGTTGAGAAGGTTGCTGAAATATTCGGCTAACATTTTGCAGATATTTTTCGTGTTAGTTTCCAACGCGCCACCGGATTTTTTGAAGTAAAGAGTGGGCGCTTGGTATCCTCGCAAGTTTTCTCTGAAAGTTTTGTAAAAATCTCCAGTATTAGTATTGGTGAAATCCTTCTGTATTTCGTGACACCTATTATTATCATATCTCCGTTTTCTTCTTCTAATTACTTTGGAGGCCTGTTTTTGAGTTGTAAGGAAATTCTCCCAGTTTTCCTCATTTTTATGGCCGTTAAATTTTTTCCATGCAGTTATTCTCTTGTCGACTGCTTGGTCGCAGATTAAGTTCCACCAGCGGTGTTTCCTGGTGCGAGGAGGCTGTCCTAGTGTGATGGCTTTCTGAATATTCTTTGTAAGGATTTCCCAATTCGTCGATTCTTCCTGATTGATTTGTGCTTTTTTTCAAGTTTCAGATATTCGGGATCGGACCTAACTTTTCTGGGTGTAAATATTTCATTTCTGTTGGGTTGAAATTTTGTTTTTATTTGGAGGAGATAGTGATCCGAATCAAAGACGCCTTTACGAGTTCTGACATTTGAAATTTCCTTGCGACATGATCAATTTGATATTCACCCTGCTTGAGACTGGGCGATCTCCAAGTAGTTAACTTATGTGCAGGTTTTTGAAAATGAGTACTCATGATTTTGAGTTCGAAGTTCCTACAGAACGCGATTAACCTTTCACCGTTCTTGTTGGTACGTTTGTGTTTAGTATGGGGACCCGTAGTATCTCTGAATTTCCTTTCCTTACCTTGCTGTGCGTGAAAATCTCCTAGCAAGATTTTCACGTGTTGTTTTGGTATTTTATTGGTTGTTTCTTCCAATGTTTCCCAAAAATCTTGTACGCTTTCTGGAACGGTTTTGTTGTGGTGACTAATGGGAGCGTGCACGTTGATTAAAGTGTAAGTTTTATTAGCTGATTTGATAGAAAGCAACGAGACCTTATTTGGGTATGCTATATAGTACTCATACTTTCCGCCAAATACCATTTTTATATATCAAATAGGTTACAAGTACTTGGCAGGAACGTCTTCCGTATTGACGAACGAAACACACTGTTACTCAATAACACATCACATTCCATTTTATCAAATGAATTTGGAGTCAAGTTTATTTATAAATTCATTTTTTATTCATTGGACCTACAATTTAACGCCGGTGCCGTACGGCAATTGGGATTATTAGCAATGTACATTACCCAGCATATATATCATCTTCAAACTACTTTAAATCATAGACAAACACATATATCCATGCCTTTCACCGAAGCTCGAACCCGAGTTCTTCCGCACCCTAGACGGGTGCTCTCCCGACTAAGCCACGGAGACCGGCATATAACAAGTTATATGAACAGTGAACATAACAAAATGTGTTATATATGTTGAATATAAAGTAATATATTTTTTGCACAGTGGACGAACAGGTTAACCCCCGTTCCGAACGGCCAATGGGCTTGTTATCAATGTACAGTACCCAACAATTATCATCTTCAAACTACTTGAATCTTAGACAAGCACATCCATGCCTTGCTACGTCCTGTTTAGCACTGCTGACGGTAGCTGTTCGCCAGTGAACAATGCGTCGTGGGTCGTGGTTCGCAAAAAAAAACTTACCAAAAATCTCTAAAATAAAAAAAATTTGGGCGCCACTTGGTTTTCGAAAAGCGACATTAATTAGTCTGATCAGAACCAAGAAAAGATCTAGACTCTTGTATCCTACTGATAGAACTTTCTTACTAATAAATAATCCAATACCAAATTTTATAAGTCAACATAATCTGAATAAGAAGTTAGTGATGGTTAGTAGTTGAAATTTCACAAAGTATATAGAATAGAGTTCCAAACTTGGCATTTGCGAATAGAAAACTAATGTTGTTAGTGCCAAAATATATCAAAAAAACTGGCCTTTTTTCAGACACACATGGTGTTGTGGTTTCCTTATCGGAGGTTTGAAATACCTCGCTGGAAACAACGATGGATGAATATGTTCGTTTGGATGAATATGTACTTGAATTGAGGTTGAATTTCTGTACTATTTGCAAAAATTATCTCTTCCGAAAAATGGAAAATCACAATGAAATGGAAGCTGTTCCAAAGATTAAGGACGCTCCACAGAAAAAGATTGGCGCTACCTCAAAAAAGGATGCTCTAACGAGAAACCCTTGCTTTCAAGAGTTTACTAAAATACTATATTCACAATGAAATTAAAGGATTTCATCTGACAAAAGATTCGATCGTTCAAATAACTATAAAAATGAAGTACTACGTCACGACTGACTCGTTCTTGTTCAAACTACCACTTGACGAAACTGTTTCATGTAGGCAAAAAATGAAGAAATTTGCAGGCCACCTGAACATTCATTGCACTCACAATATTATATTGATCAGAAATCAATATCATTATCGATACATCAAAAGAGATTATCGATGGAGTGTACCCACTCAAGTGCTATTCAAAAGAAATCGAAAAGGCAATCGTCATCTTATATTGCTAGAGCCTTCACCGGATTCGAACCCGAATCCTACCACACCATAGCCTGGTGTTCTCTCGACTAAGCCACTGAGACCGGCAAAACCATAATATATTCAACAAGATTTGCTAAAAATGTTTTATGACGTTCACTTTTGAAAAACTAATGTATTTCTCATATAAATCTTCAATCAACATTATAATCATATGATTTTGTAAAGATTTTGATTCATTTCGCTCTTTTACTTCTTATTATGGGGATAATAATTGAAATAATAATTCGTTTCAAATAACTCACTATAATCTTAAGCAAATGAATTGGAGCTCCCATTGAAATCTTTTTCATTATGATGATCATTTGTGAATATTGAAAAGTTTTAGCATTTACAGGTGCAAATCCATAATAATTACTATGGGATAATTCAAACACTTGACATTCACATTTTTATTTTCATAACGTGGCGAGTTTCGTTAAACTACCGACTTCTACAGGTGCTTACAGAAGATGATTTCACATATGATAAAAGTTAAGTTATGACAATAAAAGTGTGAAGCAAATTCAATAGTTCGACTTACCCTATAGTAATAATACTTCATGTTGAATTCGGTTGTTATAGTAAGAGACAATCTCTTCATACACACATCCACTTCATATTTCATTTCGATGATTGTGAGAATATTCAGAATATTCTTCAAAGTTTGTTACGGTATGTAACAAAATAAATGCGCGCTAGTTGATTATGTACTTTCAAGTGGAATATGTTGAGGATAAATGGTATTTGGAGAATATGAGACCACATCACTAAATTATAGATAGGTTGCTTATACACTTATGACTTCTGTATCTGTTCATAATTTTCCTTTTATTTTTTTTCGATTTCGTCGATAAGAATAAATCGGTTTAATCACCACAGCTGTGTATTCCTTCTCCTGAATGCACGATAAAAAGGCTAATGATCTTCAAAAATAGTTCTAGTAATACTCGCCTAGATGACATTATGCAGAAACACAAACGTTGCCAAATCTACTACTGGGAAACTATGAGTGAGCTACATTCCCAAGACAGAAATCTGTTAGAGGCATGATTTTTCATCATGTGAGCAGTGTTCAAAAATAGAAACTTATACTGTCGAATTCAATTTGAGTCGAATGGAAAAGGAAATTCATAAGTAATGGATAAAACTATTTTTAAGTGAATATTGAAAATGAGCATCAAAAATTAATTGAGACATATTAACACAAACGAATGGAAATCAGAGGGTTCTAGGATTTGACACTCGGATAAGTCACTCTAAAAATGTTGAGTGATTCAAAACAGGTCTCGTGAGAACAGATTTCATATATATGCTGCAGTGAACTCAAGGAAACGAAACTAAGGTGATTTCAAACAATATTTAAATAATAGCGGCCTTCCAAAAACAGTGGAAGGTGGGGAAGTGGTAGAACAGCTACCACTAAAAGACAGTCAACTTGAGGCACATTTTGATTCAACTAGAAGCTCTCGTATGAAAGATTAAGTAAAACTAATACATTATCTAACAAATGTAGAGTTCCTCCAGTGAAAATTGTTTAAAGTACTGAAAGACATGCTTCGAAACTGGACTAAGATCATATGCTGGTTTAGGTAAAGATATTCGTGGACATCTACGAGTTGAATGGTTTTTAATATAATTTTCACTCAGATTGAGTTTCAACAAAGTGGCTGAAAATTAGTAAAATTCAGATGAGATTTGGATTCAATATACAGTTTCAGTGATAGTACATCAGTTTACTGTACCCAAACAACGCAATGTATACACTATACATATACTTTGTGAAAATTTCAATATAACTCCGTTAGTGGAGTCAGAATGGATAATCAGTAAACGAGTTTTCTACATATTTACATCTCCCAAACAAATAAATGATAAGCAAACATTCTATTTTCTCGTTAAGCGAGAAACGTATATTCATTTTGAAATAGGTTGTTTTAATTGAATAAAACGAATTAAATTTCGGGACTTCGAACATGGTTATCAAATTCACTGAACAAATTTCGAAAAAAGCTACATGAAAAGTTACTGATTCAAAATAATATTGTTTTTCCTCTTCACCTCACATACCTCTAAAGTAATCTCTTGTAGGACAGCATCCTCGGGCTAACGAAAGCAACAGGGAAATGTCATATTGCTGTTATTATTTCAAATTGGATATATTGAATGATATTTCCTTATGGAAATATTAATCACCCGTTTTCACACATCGGCTCATATTTCAGGTATTTGACACTTTTGGAAAAATGTTTGGGATGAAAATCCCATTAAGACGAGGACCTGGAGGGTGTTGTACTGCAAACAGCTTTCAGTTGTGCTAACCACGAAACAATAATTGTCTGGCAATTAATTTGATATTATTTTTGTGAAACCAATTCAAATGTTTTTTATCAATATATGTACAATATATTCCAAATTTCAGTGTCACATCAGAAATCAGCAAATTTTTCTATATAAATTCACGCTGAAGCCGATGATTTGAAATTTTTATTTATACCAGAGTTCATCAGCAGTTGATAGTTACTTTGAAAAAATAAAGCTGCCTTGGTTTCTAGTTATCCCAGTTATTCGATAAGCGGTATTCCCCTAAATGTACTAGACCTTTTTGTGCAGAATCTAACGATGCAGCTTATAACCTTTTTTTCAGCACATTTTGCTAGTTGCATCGCAACCACTCAATGCTGGAAAAATATGACAAACCTTTTCGACAAGGGATTGAGCATTGTAACTGCATTCTGAAATGTATTTCGTTTCGTAACAACTTTAAATCGATAGACCTCAACAACATGGGCGTCCTTTTCGTTAGCAGAAATGAAATATGTGATAAAATTATCTTCAAATCGGCTTCTCAATGGTTCGAATTGCAGTCAATTACTTCGATAAATGTAGTTCGCTTTGTGCATGAATAAATTTCTTGGATCATCAAATCCTCTACATACGAAATTAACAGTGCTATAAGGCCCGGTGTGAATAGCACATTTGTGATTATTTTCAGTTTCCACAGCTCGTTACAATTTTGCAGATTTCATGTGAATTTCTTCTGGTCGAAAAGTACCTGCAGTAATTCAGAATAACAGTTTGTATTCGAGATAACAAAAGAGACGGGTTAATACTGTTTTTGTAGAGATATATGAGTGGGTATCTTTGAATCGCATTTTTGTCTTAAGTAATACCTATAGAACCTCCAGTTACAGCTGAAGATCGGTTTTGAGACTGCTCTAATGAGGCCCAAAGTAGTGGGTCAACAATCGTTAGGAATATCGATTACATTTCGTAAATACCAAGAAATTAACTATTCTAAACTATCAGTTTATTCCTACTGGCGCCTACATGCGCTATGGCGCATTGCATCGCTCGTGGGGTAAAGGGGCCAATAACATAAAAATGGAGCAGCACAGTCTTTAACAACATGTGTTTTCTTGTTATCGGAGGTCTCAGGATAATGAATCTGAGCTTAGTTGCCGGTCTTCACATTTTGCATACAACTTCCTTTGGAGCCTGCACTAAAATAGCTGTCTTCACAAATGTTTAATTGCAAATGTGTAAATGCAAATATGAACTACCAACTTCCGAGATACAATGAATATACACCATAGAAAATAGATAGTTTGTATTTTCCTTCAACATTTGTGTGGAGTGCTTCGAAAATGTTAGAGTTCATCTTTCAATAGATGAAATTCGTGTGAGTCGTTCGCTGAAAGGTGAATCAGTGAAGTGATCCAAAATTCTCATTTTGAAGAGATGAGACCTTCGTGTGTTCGGAAAGAACATGTGAAATTGATTTTTGTTATGCATGTCACTGATGAAACCCATAATAGGATGAAACAGCGCTCTATGGTACTTCAAATAGGTTCAGCGGACATCAAATTTGGTTTTTCGTTGACAATATTTATACAGAGAGATCCCTACGAATTTTATTCGGGATATTTCGATATTTCTAACTAAAACCTCGGTATCTATAACACCGAAGTAATAATCACGAAGGTTTCATGTATATGAATATCTATATATATAAAAATGAATTGCTGTGCGTTAGTCTCGCTAAAACTCGAAAACGGCTGAACGGATTTATCTCATCTTAGTCTTGAAATGTTCGTGGAGTTCCAGGGAAGGTTTAAAAGGCGAGAAAAAATCGAATAATTGCCGAGAAAACTCTAAAAACAGCACTTTTCTATTTCCCATACAAACGTTTCTAAATAAAATGTGGAGTCAATTTGAACTTTTCTACTATCCGATAAAGTTCATATTAAATTATTCGCGTGCGCTTTGGAGGATTTGATGTCGCGTTCCGAAACTAAACAAAAGTAAAAAAGTAAATAGCGAAAATGTAATAAATCATCAGTAGTACTGATTTTCAATCAATTTTCAAATTTGCGTAACGTTATTTTAGCTAACTTCAGTTGTTACCATATCAGACAATTTTTTTAAGTTTGATAAATCTTTAAGTTTGGTCACAACTTGAGTTTCAGAACGCAACCATAATATTTGACAACCACGGAGCTAACCTCAAAACACGGAAAAAAGTTTTCCTATTAACAAAATTGTGTTACTATCATGGTTGCGATATTTTATGAGTACATCTATGTTTGTAAGTGACGATTACCGCTACGTGCGCGAGAATTTTTTGCTTTTGTGATGCTTTGTGGTAGTGACATTCCAAGTAGTGTGCTCTTTTTTTGTTGATATTTTGGTGATAGTGACACTTTACTGTTAAGTGAGCGCGAATTTTCTTCACTTTAATTTATTATATTACGTTACGATGCCGAGGAGAAGACGACCTGACTTAGGTCGTCGCAGTCAGTCAAATGTACGAAGAGCTACCTCACGTGTTAACCGCACTGATGACCAGAGAGAGACAGATCAAGAAAATAGTCGTATTGCTATGTCAGAATTGCGTTCTTTAGTGAGTGGCAATGAAGTAAATAGGCTCAGAATGCAACAAGTTCGTGCACATCAATCACAACAACAGCAAGCACGACATAATGAAATTGAGCGAATCCGCAGACGCAGTGCTTCTGTGATTCTTGAACGAGCTGCATTCCACTATGATCCGGCAATTGATTATTGTGCCGACAAATCGGTAACAATTCACCTCGGAATTAAATATGTGTCCGCCGTCGTTCAGAAATCAAATTGAGAGAATAGTTTAAAATGAATAACCAGTTAGAATTTTTATATCTTTGTTACTACATATTTATTCTTGGGGGTAAAAAATGAACTAAATTTTAGCTAACTACAGTTGTTTAATATCTATCAGATTATTTTCATATAGATTGATAAATCCTAAGGTTGTTCACAAATTTAAATTCTGAAAGCTACCATAATATTTGACATTTGACAACCAACTAATGTATCGATCTATCCTCTATGACATAGAGTCTATGTCGATCGATACCTCATACAAAGAGTGCATCCTTCTATATTCGTGAGTGGCGATTACCGCTACGTGCGCGAGAACTTTCTTTACTTTGGTGATCTTTTGTGATAGTGACATTTCAAATTATGTGCTCTTTTTTTTGACCTTTTGTGATAGTGACAATTTACCTCTAAGTGCGCGAGATCTTTTCTCACTTATATTGATTACAATTTACAATGCCGAGGAGAAGACGACCTGACAGGTCGTGGCAGTCAATCAAATGTGCAAAGAGCTACCTAACGATATAATATATTATATAACATTCAGATTAAGTTTCACTGAGTGAAACTTAACATATTAACTAAACGAGTATGTTCTGGGCGGTTATCCCATTATTAAGAGTGATAACTTAATTTCTAAATCAATTTTGAAATGGACGAAATATCAAAATGCATCATTTCTATTTGGAAATTTCTGACTTCAAGTAGAAATTATGCCTTCTGACATTTCAAAATTATTTCAGAAATTGAGGAAGTTCTGATTTAATTTTGAAATAAATTGAAATCAGGAATTTACAATTAGAAATAATTCATATTGATTTTACGTTAATTCAAAAATTAAATCAGAAATTTAGGTATTATTCATCATAAGGGACTAGCCACCTGAAACTTACGTAGAGTTAATAGTATTTCAATTTCAATTTATTATTAATATACTGCAACTCAACGGCTGGATCGACTTGAGTGAATTTTTGTATATGCATTAATTCGTTTATCCTGATAGCTTGGAATGTCATGGCAGGACAACGTCTGTCGGGTCCGCTAGTATATATATATATATATATATATATATATATATATATATATATATATATATATATATATATATATATATATATATATATATATATATATATATATATATATATATATATATATATATATATATATATATATATCTAGCGGACCCGACAGACGTTGTCCTGCCATGACATTCCAAGCTATCAGGATAAACGAATTAATGCATATACAAAAATTCACTCTAGTCGATCCAGCCGTTGAGTTGCAGTATATTAATAATAAATTGAAATTGAAATACTATTAACTCTACGTAAGTTTCAGGTGGCTAGTCCCTTATGATGAATAATACCTAAATTTCTGATTTAATTTTTGAATTAACGTAAAATCAATATGAATTATTTCTAATTGTAAATTCCTGATTTCAATTTATTTCAAAATTAAATCAGAACTTCCTCAATTTCTGAAATAATTTTGAAATGTCAGAAGGCATAATTTCTACTTGAAGTCAGAAATTTCCAAATAGAAATGATGCATTTTGATATTTCGTCCATTTCAAAATTGATTTAAATTAAGTTATCACTCTTAATAATGGGATAACCGCCCAGAACATACTCGTTTAGTTAATATGTTAAGTTTCACTCAGTGAAACTTAATCTGAATGTTATATAATATATTATATCGTTAGGTAGCTCTTTGCACATTTGATTGACTGCCACGACCTGTCAGGTCGTCTTCTCCTCGGCATTGTAAATTGTAATCAATATAAGTGAGAAAAGATCTCGCGCACTTAGAGGTAAATTGTCACTATCACAAAAGGTCAAAAAAAAGAGCACATAATTTGAAATGTCACTATCACAAAAGATCACCAAAGTAAAGAAAGTTCTCGCGCACGTAGCGGTAATCGCCACTCACGAATATAGAAGGATGCACTCTTTGTATGAGGTATCGATCGACATAGACTCTATGTCATAGAGGATAGATCGATACATTAGTTGGTTGTCAAATGTCAAATATTATGGTAGCTTTCAGAATTTAAATTTGTGAACAACCTTAGGATTTATCAATCTATATGAAAATAATCTGATAGATATTAAACAACTGTAGTTAGCTAAAATTTAGTTCATTTTTACCCCTAAGAATAAATATGTAGTAACAAAGATATAAAAATTCTAACTGGTTATTCATTTTAAACTATTCTCTCAATTTGATTTCTGAACGACGGCGGACACATATTTAATTCCGAGGTGAATTGTTACCGATTTGTCGGCACAATAATCAATTGCCGGATCATAGTGGAATGCAGCTCGTTCAAGAATCACAGAAGCACTGCGTCTGCGGATTCGCTCAATTTCATTATGTCGTGCTTGCTGTTGTTGTGATTGATGTGCACGAACTTGTTGCATTCTGAGCCTATTTACTTCATTGCCACTCACTAAAGAACGCAATTCTGACATAGCAATACGACTATTTTCTTGATCTGTCTCTCTCTGGTCATCAGTGCGGTTAACACGTGAGGTAGCTCTTCGTACATTTGACTGACTGCGACGACCTAAGTCAGGTCTTCTCCTCGGCATCGTAACGTAATATAATAAATTAAAGTGAAGAAAATTCGCGCTCACTTAACAGTAAAGTGTCACTATCACCAAAATATCAACAAAAAAAGAGCACACTACTTGGAATGTCACTACCACAAAGCATCACAAAAGCAAAAAATTCTCTCGCGCACGTAGCGGTAATCGTCACTTACAAACATAGATGTACTCATAAAATATCGCAACCATGATAGTAACACAATTTTGTTAATAGGAAAACTTTTTCCGTGTTTTGAGGTTAGCTCCGTGGTTGTCAAATATTATGGTTGCGTTCTGAAACTCAAGTTGTGACCAAATTTAAAGATTTATCAAACTTAAAAAAATTGTCTGATACGGTAACAACTGAAGTTAGCTAAAATAAAGTTACGCAAATTTGAAAATTGATTGAAAATCAGTACTACTGATGATTTATTACATTTTGTGACTATCCGATTCTGCCACGTTCGCTATTTACTTTTGTTTAGTTTCGGAACGCGACATCAAATCCTCCAAAGCGCACGCGAATAATTTAATATGAACTTTATCGGATAGTAGATCAAATTGACTCCACATTTTATTTAGAAACGTTTGTATGGGAAATAGAAAAGTGCTGTTTTTAGAGTTTTCCCGGCAATTATTCGATTTTTCTCGCCTTTTAAACCTTCCCTGGAACTCCACGAACATTTCAAGACTAAGATGAGATAAATCCGTTCAGCCGTTTTCGAGTTTTAGCGAGACTAACGCACAGCAATTCATTTTTATATATATAGATATATATAGTTACAGATATGCCCTCAATGGTTTATGGATGTTTGAAGAAATGATGAGACTGTTGAGAACCGTCGTAGGCACGACCACAGAGCTCATCTAGAGTTGCATTGTCGATGTTCAAGACATCGAACTGGCTCTGTCATTCCCGTTTTGAGGATCGTTCGAGAAACAACAACCACGTGTCGGAATAGAGTTCTTTGATACTAGTGTCGTTTCTAGTCATAGAATAATATATAACAGTTATCTAGAATAGTCAAAATAGACAGAATTGTGACATAAGTGATATTGACATTTGTTGTGTTTATTTTTCAGATTGTAAATGAAGGATTATTTATTGATTGTTGAAACATAGTTATTGGAATTCGTCGAAACCCATAATTCGTAACACTGGTGTCAGAAGTGGGATTCCAATAACAAGAAATACAATAAAAATGGAGGCAATTTTCGAAAAACTTTTGCAAAAATTCGCCGAGCAAAAAGAGCGACGAAAACAGGAAAAACTGGAAGAACAAAAACGACTAGAACAAAAAAAACAGGACGAAGAAGAACGACGAGAACAGGAAAAACTGGAGGAGGAAAAACGACAAGAACAGGAAAAACTGGAAAAAAAACAACGACGACTAGAGAAATAACAAAGGCGCCAACAGCAAAGGCAGGAAGATAAGCAGCATTTATCAAATCTGGTTGCAAATTGGGGAGACAACAAGACAAGGGGAAATTGAAGGTTGAATTGGAAATGAGTCCAGTAAGGGATGAATGCAGGAGCGAACTCATTCCAGGTAATTTAGATAATGTTATGATAGGATTAGAGCAAAACATAGTAAATGATGACAGACAAGGAATAGAAATACATAATCAAGAGGAAGAAAGTCCAGAAAAAGGGGATTATGATGAAACGGATTTAGCAGAATTGAAAATGTCTTTTAGAGGTAGAAAATTGACTAATCCTGAGGATTTGAATGATTACAAAGTTTCCTCTTCCTATTGTCTCAAGACACATAGTAATCCAGAAAGTAATTACCAAGCTGTTAAGGACGAAACATTGAATTATGGTAATACTAAGAGAAAGTTGCTGAACCAAACTGTACGTAAAGGTAGGAGCAAAGGAAAGAATGAATCCCTTCAAGAAATCGAAATGTTCAATGGATTGGGCTATGTATTGACTCCGGGAGGAATGAGGGCACAACCGAGTATCAGGTCTGTTAAAGGGTTAAGGGACGGTCAACTCAGGGGACATCGACAACGGAGAAGACCATCAACAGGATATGATGTTTTGGTGAGAGCCCTGAAATCTGAAGTAGCCAAAATATCAATTGCAAAGGTATTCGATCTGGGGGATGAAAAGCCCATTCCCACAATAAGCAGTGAATGGAATGGAATTATTGAGACTTTCGCAAAGAATGGAGAGTCCCTAAAAGGAAAGTCTTATTCCTGTGTGAAAGGATTTGACAAGAAGTTATGGTTTATTTTGTGGAATAATACAGGGATTTGGATGATAGAAAATGGAAAATTTATTCCAGATTCTAGTACTAATAAGAACTTGTTGAATAACCATAACTAATTTATTTGTTTTAGACCTGAAAACGATCCTGGGTGGTGTGTTAGAATTGATCGAGGTATACCTTAAGGACTAATTCACCTGGTTTTGGAGAATGATATCCAGTCTGGTTGTGTAATCCACAGTGGAAGAAAGGATTGTTGCCAGAATTGGGAAGCCCTGACAAAGGTTATAAAGTAAATCAACGATGTGGTATACAGAATCCAACGCACTCCAAGATCGAAGCCGAAAGTTGTACATTTGGATAGGTTGGCGTAATACTACGAAGGGAGCATAGTAGGAAATTGTGACTTTGATCGGGACGATAAAAGCTAAGAGGGGGGCAGTAATACAGATGGCCTCAATGGTTTATGGATGTTTGAAGAAATGATGAGATTGTTGAGAACTGTCGTAGGCACGACCACAGAGCTCATCTAGAGTTGCATTTTCGATGTTCAGGACATCGAACTGGCCCTGTCATTCCCGTTTTGAGGATCGTTCGAGAAACAACAACCACGTGTCGGAATGAAGTCCTCTGCAAATAAGGTTAAATATAAGAAAATATTAGTGTCGTTTCCAGTCATACAATAATATATAACAGATATCTAGAATAGTCAAAATAAACAGAATTGTGACATAAGTGATATTGACATTTGTTGTGTTTATTTTTCAGTTTGTAAATAGAGGATTATTTATTGATTGTTGAAACTTAGTTATATATATATATATATATATATATATATATATATATATATATATATATATATATATATATATATATTTATATATATTATATATATATATATATATATATATATATATATATATATATATATATATATATATATATATATATATATATATATATAAATGAAATATTTTTGTGTTTATGGCACTGAATAAAATATTTAAGAAAATGAACACTAGAACATTCATTTGAAAAATTGAAATTAATCAAGAGAATGTTATAGCAGAGCTAGATATGTGAACGTGTCCGATGTGATGTCTCCATTATCCTTCAAGGGATAAATGTTAGAGAAATATTGAAATCGATGCCACACCTGATGGAAGTGCGAGACATATATGTTTCGTTCTGCAAGGAACTCGTCAGTCGCACCACGTCCATCGAAGTGAGGCAACGATTTCAACCTCCAAGCATCTTCTTGTGACTTCAAGTGGAAGATAGTAGAGTAATGAATACTCTACAATTCCATCTATAGAAATCAGTAGAAAACACCTCTCTCAGATTACAGAGTCACCAAGCATCGAAATTTCACATATCTTCTATACCCGTAGGTATCTACTAAATTGCAATGTCTATTTGACAAATATCATCGAACGATGTTTTTAAATGTCAATAGATTGCGTTAGTAGTACGCTCGCGTATATTCCCGTATTTCAGGGGCCAATTCGGCGATATTTTTAAGGAAATGAATTTTTTTGTGCTTATGGCACTGAATAAAATATTTAAGAAAATGAACACTAGAACATTCATTTGAAAAATTGAAATTAATCAAGAGAATGTTATAGCAGAGCTAGATATGTGAACGTGTACGATGTGATGTCTCCATTATCCTTCAAGGGATAAATGTTAGAGAAATATTGAAATCGATGCCACACCTGATGGAAGTGCGAGACATATATGTTTCGTTCTGAAAATTTCAAATGAATGTTCTAGTGTTCATTTTCCTAAATATTTTATTTAGTGCCATAAGCACAAAAAATTTAATTTCCTTAAAAATATCGCCGAATTGGCCCCTGAAATACGGGAATAAACGCGAGCGTACTACTAACGCAATCTATTGACATTTAAAAACATCGTTCGATGATATTTGTCAAATAGACATTGCAATTTAGTAGATACCTACGGGTATAGAAGATATGTGAAATTTCGATGCTTGGTGACTCTGTAATCTGAGAGAGGTGCTTTCTACTGATTTCTATAGATGGAATTGTAGAGTATTCATTACTCTACGATCTTCCACTTGAAGTCACAAGAAGATGCTTGGAGGTTGAAACCGTTGCCTCACTTCGATGGACGTGGTGCGACTGACGAGTTCCTTGCAGAACGAAACATATATGTCTCGCACTTCCATCAGGTGTGGCATCGATTTCAATATTTCTCTAACATTTATCCCTTGAAGGATAATGGAGACATCACATCGTACACGTTCACATATCTAGCTCTGCTATAACATTCTCTTGATTAATTTCAATTTTTCAAATGAATATTCTAGTGTTCATTTTCTTAAATATATATATATATATATATATATATATATATATATATATATATATATATATATATATATATATATATATATATATATATATATATATATATATATATATATATATATATATATATATATATATATATATATATATATATATATATGTATATGAACATATTAGAACATTCACATTCCCTGTCCAGAGAATAAATCCAACAACCACAGTTGGTTGAAATGTTGAAATGTTGAGGAACGTAAGCTGCATATTTCCTGATCCATAAATCCACAAATACTACGAAACTGTTCAATTCCGTTTTTATTCTATTCCATTCGTCTTTGTACCTGACTTTCGATAAAACCATCGATATACGTTATTGGAAACCACTTCACGAATTACTTTACTTTTATTATTCCTGGATTCACGTGCGCTATGAGCGGATCTTGCTGCGATATATATGCCGGATGAATCCAAATTTTTCGACGTCATTTCGCAATATCTTCGCCTTGTCGTGCTCTTTCGTCTTGCTCAAAGGAATTCGAGAACGATCGTTATTGTCCATCAATTTGCATAGCTTCAAGAAACCTGAGTAACAGAATGATTTCAAACATGAATAATGTATAATGTCTTACAGGAGGGTCCAGCTCAGCCAAGTTTCCTCGACTTCCTGATCCCGAAAGGATTCAATAATATATTTACAAATCAATTTCCGACCTGTGATAATACTGAAAGTGTATATCCCCGAGTATATTGTAGGACAGTTTTCGTTACGTGTGATTCTATGATGAATAACAAGAATTAATATCCCGGAGTTTATGGGCCGTTGTAAATATAAAATTTCATGGCATATCCATTGTTTCAATTGTATCTCTGTAACAATAAACTATGGATTTCATTATCATTCAGATAGCGAATGACGAGAATTTCTGAAATTATAACCAACAAGTTCAGTTAACAACCCAAACCTATGAATAATTTTAATACCATGAAGTTTTATAAATAATTTGAGTCATGAAAACACCAGATATAGATTACTCCAAGAAGTTATCAAACTTACTTTCCACAAATTCAAAAATATATTGCGTTCATTCGTTTCATTAAGCACAGTGACTTCTTTGGTGCTGACAATGGTATGAAAAATCAATGATGATAATCATAACTGAATACTTCAACAGGTGATGAGAACTCTATGTAAAAACGAATAAGTGTGGTGTATAATTAACTTCAACTTAGCTGTATTTCTGAGTAAATTTATTGGATTTCGTCTATAATCGTCAATAAAGTTGAAACTTTGTTTTACCTGCACTGTTGACTATGTGAATTTGAAATTATGATTTCCTTGAATTAAACGGCAAAAAATTTAATGATGATGTAGTAAGGAAGATTTCTGTACCAGTATGTTCTGAATTTGAATATATTGTCAGTTCTTCACCACAGAAAGTTTAGATCAGATTTCGATTTGGAAAGTTTAGAACAGTTTCACCACAGAAGAATAGAATAATTCAGGTATATATAATAAAATAATTATTATTGATATCTATCAGCAATTGATAAGCACCTATTCACATATTATTATTAGAATAACTTTTATACTAAATTATTCATATATTTATATTGAAAATATGAAAATTCATAATTTTCATTACATTTCTCTGAATAATTTCGATTCCTCACAATACTCGATTTGGTTTGGTGCTGCATTATTTTCGTACATTATAAAACCTATGCGAAATGAACATATCATAGTTTTTGCTCTGTTGCAGAGCCTATGTGACAATTATTCAGATTTCTTGTATTATGATTATGCACTGCATTCACATATTTAATGCAGTTTTCATTCAAGTATGTCGAAACGAGATTCAACTTTATTTCAAATTGAAAGTCAAGTGTTTTGTACAAAATTCTGCATTCAAAGATTTGAAACATTCAACATTCTCAAAATTTTTGTGTACCCATTGCAGCTTAAAATATATCGAAATAAAATTTCTGTTCGAAAAAAAATTGTGAAAACAGAATTCTAAATGCGGTGTAATAATTGAATGATAAATGAGTATTATTACCTGCATACTCAATGAAATTCGAAGTCGAACTAAAACCCTACTTTTCAATTTTAAAATTATTTATTGGCCTGGTTTTTGAAACTCAAAATTTCATCTAACGTCACTGCTAAATATTTCATTTCGTGTAACGCTCTAGGTTTATATCGTAAATTTTCACTTCCAATCGAGTATTGATTTTCTCCTGCAAATATTTTGTTCCAAGAATCCTGTACTTGCTCTTGTTGAAATTCATACATAAATCGTTATCACTTAGCAACATATAAATTTCAAACTAATCATAATTAAAAGCATCAAACTAATCGTCAATATTGAATCACCAACAATGAAGAATATTGTATCATCAGCAAAAAAAAAAATATCACTCTTCTCAATTAGAGTTATATTTAATAGGAAAAACCAAGTTCTAAACTCCGTTAAAGTTTGCTTCTAATGGTTTTGCAGAAAATTGAATTTTTCATGAGGAAATATACTAACAAATTAAACTTCGCGAAACGCTACTGAATTAAACAACTGAAAGTATATAACCACTTCTCCTAACATTATATAAATAACTATCAAACTCGACAGACATTGTCCTGGTAAAAGTATCCTCAATTCAGAAAATTCGGTAACACGAATTGCAGCGCCACCTAGCGAGTCTAATTGCAAAAATAAAACGTTCTTGAATCCACTTTAACACAAACACAATAATTCAACAAAATCAGTCCAGTCGTTTAGGAGAAGTGCAGTAACATACACACGTACAGTAGAATTATATATATGGGGACGGAAAAAACATCAAAAATCGTATTGAATGTCTTGGTTTTAACCGTTTCAGAAGAGTTAGCACTCACGAGGAAGTATTTCCAAAAACGCGGATGGGCGATATGAGTAATGAACTCAAATAATAACAAATCAATATTTGATTTATTCAACATTAATGAACATATAATTAAAAAAATGATATTCAAATTATTATCGTCAAACCACGATTTTATAATCATAATCACAAATCAAGAAGGATTTGCTTTCATCAGATCAAATATTGCAATGAATGCTCGACTATTTTCTCGTGTTAGTTTCCGAAACAGAAATTTTGTCAGATTTCCGATTATCTCAGTATTGATTGTGTCACATCCAATTGAGTACCACAAAAATATGTCTCAGAATGAATAAGAAAAGAGATGATTTGAAAGTATTTCCTCAATTGAAATGTGTTTTCACTTCGAAATTTTGATGGAGCTGCAATTTGTAGCTAAACCTCCGAATTGAATCTCGTTAAATATTTGATGAATGAACTGAGCTTTCAATGAGTTGACGTGTATTAGCAAGAATCATCAACACAAATAAAGTCTCATTTCTTTAATTCCGAGAAAAGCTCTGAATAATATCGTTTCCTTTTTAATCAGTTTGATTACCTCGAGATTAATTCATGTCTGAAAATAATTCATTAGTCTGGGAATCAAAAGACTTTGTTTCACGAGATTGAGGAAAACTTGAAATTGAAACAGCTTCATATATCTAAGACAAATTGAATTTCTAAAATAGCGTTGAATTTCATTTTTCAATTAAAGTGAGTTTAGAAAGATTCACTCATCATTCCACTCCCAATTTATAGTCATATCTGAGTTATTTTGCACATTACCCTAACACTTTATTAAATTACGCAACATTTGAATATGTAGTAGTACGATTGTAAAAATTTTACACTGAAAATTACTTCAGTTTCTTCCGATTTCATTGAATAAATATCGCTGAAGCCATTAGTGACATTTTATATTTTATATGAGCTAATATATTCTGAATTTGCATTGCTGGAAGATAGAAAGACTCTGCTATAGAGAAAAGTCTACAAATTCTATTGAAATTACGGATTTGGGTTTTCCAATATTCTCTATTTAGTGATGAAAACAAGGTCATTGCAAAAGGTGAGTGACAGATATGAGGAAGAAGTAACGATAGATTTATTCTCAAATTAGTTGAATATATTTATTGATAACAGAATAGTCACTTAGAATTTGTAGAGTGCTTCAAGGAATATTTCGAATTTTATAAAATGTTATTGATTGAACATTGTGTACAAAAATTTTCAATAACATAAATCTACAATTCGATATTATTGATCGAAAATAAGTTCAAATAGTATTCAGTAGTATTTTTTGAAAAGAATTTGTTTTCATCTGATCAAATCTTGAAATGAACGCTCGACTATTTTCTTGTGTTAGTTTTTGAAACAGAAATTTTGTAAGATTTTCGATTATCTCACTATTGATTGTGTCACATTCAATTGAGTACCACAAAAATATGTCTCAGAATGAATTACAAACAAGATAAATTGAAAGCACTTCCTCAATTGAAATGTGTTCTCACTAGTTTCACTCAACGAAATGTAGATGGGGCTGCAATTTGTAGCTAAATCTTCGAATTGAATCTCGTTAAATCTTTGATGAATGAACTGAGCTTTCAATGAGTTGACGTGTATTAGCAAAAATCATTAACGCAAATAAAGTCCCATTTCTTTAATTCCGTAAAAAGCTCTGAATAACATCGTTTCCTATTTAATCAGTTTGATTACCTCGAGATTAATTCATGTCTGAATATAATTCATTAGTCTGGGAATCGAAAGACTTTGTTTCACGAGATTGAGGAAAACTTGAAATTGAAACAGCTTCATATTTCTCAGACAAATTGAATTTCTAAAATAGCGTTGAATTTCATTTTCCAATTATAGTGAGTTTAGAAATATTCACTCATCATTCCACTTTATATTTATTCCACGCCAATTTATAGTCATATCTCAGTTATTTTGCAAATTACCCTAACACTTTAAATTTTTTAAAAAAATTTACGCAACATTTGAATATGTAGTAGTACGATTGTTAAAATTTTACACTGAAAATTACTTTAGTTTCTTTCGATTTCATTGATTAATTATCGCTGAAGCCATTAGTGATATTTCATATTGTACATGAGCTAATATATTCTGAATTTGTATTGCCGGATGATAGAAAGTCTCTGCTATAGAGGAAAATTTCCAAATTCCAATGATTACGGATTTCGAGTTTTCCAAAATCCCCAATTTAGTGATAAAATTGAGGTCATTACGCTGTGGGTGATAGATATGACGAAGAAGTAACCATAGATTTTTTTTTCAAATTAGTTGTTTCAAACTATTGGTAACAGATTAGTCACTTATAACTTGTACAGTGCATTAAGGAATATTTCGAATTTAATAAAGTGTTTTTGATTGAACATTGTGAACAAAAATGTTCAATAATGAAATGCCAATGATCACGGGTACTGTGACTGAAGCATTTCACATTCTGTTTCAGAACCTCTTGAAAGAGAATTCACTCGAACGATCGAAGATATTCTATCGATCTTATTCTCAACCTTAATTTTGGTCTCTCTCCCCTCAATTCAGTTTTTACGTGACTCCTCTTCTGTGTTTGCCTGTTCAGCTTTCTTTACTTTCGACTGATGAAGAACGTTATATATTTTTCCAACTTCGTTACATCTCGTACTGGGAGAGTTATTTTCCGCCTTCTAGAATAATTGCCCAAGAGATATAAACTTCTAATGAAATGACATTAACGGATGCGAGTTGGAAAATGGAAGCAACGTTCCCGATTTTATATTTGAACCTGTTACGCAAAAAATTCAAAGAATGAAATATCAATGTAAGGAGAAGTATATTTCAAAAATTGAATTGTTTCTTTATATATAACGGCACATGAGTCAGTTATCAGATCTTGACGTTGACATTCAACATAAAAAGAAAGATCGTTCACTATATTTTCTAGTACGAACCCATGTTCTAACTCGTTCCACTTCAGATTCTTCAGATTTTTTTCTGTGACAACTTTCCTTCAACAGCATTTCATGACACTCGTCCCAAAACCTAGAAGTTCATGCGATTTCCTTGTAAATCAATTTCTAGACCACAATAAAATGTAAGATATAAAATATAAGAGATTGCTTGGGAATATATCACTAGAAACTAGAAACTCTCGTTGAATATTCGCAGAGAACAAATAGGTACATATGAACAATTCATCTCATAGATAGTAATACGAATGTCTTGATACAACTCAAGAAGTTTCTGAATGAATACTGATGAAACAAGCTTATGAGTATACCCTTTTATTTTTTTTTGAGACAGAATTAGATTTTTCAGATAGTCGAAGATCCATATAGGCGTTTATCTCTAATCGATTGGGCCAATATTCGATGAAAATCTAACGACAAAATTTCAATAGAAGTTAGTACTTTCGTGTATGTTGTTTCTACATATGATCTACATCATATGTAGAATCATCAGTTGAAGTGTGTTTCATCAGTTTATCATCTACATCTGATGAAGCCACTTTGTTAGCGAGTCAATATTGTCATGTTTGAAGCTGACAAAACGAGTCAGCTTTATTCAAATTATTATCTATAATATAAAAAGAAATCGCAAAATGTGTTGGTGCGCGCATAACTCAACAACGCCTAGATCAATTATGCCAATTCTTTCTTAAAATGTTCGTTGAAATCCGAGGATGGTTTTAACGACGAGAAAAATTCGAATAATTGCCGGGAAAACCCTAAAAACTGCCCTTTTCTTTTTCCCATACAAACGTTTTCCAACTAAAATGTAGAGTCAATTTGAACTTTATTGCTATTTGAGAAAGTTCATATTAACGTACAAGCGCTCACTATTGTCTAAGCAATGAAGGTGTGTTCCTAACGCCAAAGAGTCAATTTGCACTATTATCGCTACACAAAATTCAAATTCGATTATATCTATCAAAACAGTTTGCGCGTGCGCGTTGGAAGATCTCATGTCGCGTTCCGAAACTCAACAAAAGTGATAATATCTCGAACCCGACCAAATTGAATAGTCGTAATTATTGGAATACATACTAGTATTATGTGAATGAGATGAACACAGAGTCTATCTATATATATATATATATATATATATATATATATATATATATATATATATATATATATATCCATAATATTTGACAACCACGGAGCTAACCTCAAAACACGGAAAAAAGTTTTCCTATTAACAAAATTGTGTTACTATCATGGTTGCGATATTTTATGAGTACATCTATGTTTGTAAGTGACGATTACCGCTACGTGCGCGAGAATTCTTTTGCTTTTGTGATGCTTTCTGGTAGTGACATTCCAAGTAGTGTGCTCTTTTTTGTTGATATTTTGGTGATAGTGACACTTTACTGTTAAGTGAGCGCGAATTTTCTTCACTTCAATTCATTATATTACGTTACGATGCCAAGGAGAAGACGACCTGACTTAGGTCGTCGCAGTCAGTCAAATGTACGAAGAGCTACCTCACGTGTTAACCGCACTGATGACCGGAGACAGATCAAGAAAATAGTCGTATTGCTATGTCAGAATTGCGTTCTTTAGAGAGTGGCAATGAAGTAAATAGGCTCAGAATGCAACAAGTTCGTGCACATCAATCACAACAACAGCAAGCACGACATAATGAAATTGAGCGAATCCGCAGACGCAGTGCTTCTGTGATTCTTGAACGAGCTGCATTCCACTATGATCCGGCAATTGATTATTGTGCCGACAAATCTGTAACAATTCACCTCGGAATTAAATATGTGTCCGCCGTCGTTCAGAAATCAAATTGAGAGAATAGTTTAAATTGAATAGCCAGTTAGAATTTTTATATCTTTGTTCCTACATATTTATTCTAAGGGGTAAAAAATTAACTAAATATTAGCTAACTACAGTTGTTTAATATCTATCAGATTATTTTCATATATATTGATAAATCCTAAGGTTGTTCACAAATTCAAATTCTGAAAGCTATCATAATATTTGACATTTGACAACCAACTAATGTATCGATCTATCCTCTATGACATAGAGTCTATGTCGATCGATACCTCATACAAAGAGTGCATCCTTCTATATTCGTGACTGGCGATTACCGCTACGTGCGCGAGAACTTTCTTTACTTTGGTGATCTTTTGTGATAGTGACATTTCAAATTATGTACTCTTTTTTTGACCTTTTATGATAGTGACAATTTACCTCTAAGTGCGCGAGATCTTTTCTCACTTATATTGTTTACAATTTACAATGCCGGGGAGAAGACGACCTGACAGGTCGTGGCAGTCAATCAAATGTGCAAAGAGCTACCTAAGGATATAATATATTATATAACATTCAGATTGAGTTTCACTGAGTGAAATTTAACATATTAACTAAACGAGTATGTTCTCGGCGGTTATCCCATTATTAAGAGTGATAACTTAATTTCTAAATCAATTTTGAAATGGACGAAATATCAAAATGCATCATTTCTATTTGGAAATTTCTGACTTCAAGTAAAAATTATGCCTTCTGACATTTCAAAATTATTTCAGAAATTGAGGAAGTTCTGATTTAATTTTGAAATAAATTGAAATCAGGAATTTACAATTAGAAATAATTTATATTGATTTTACGTTAATTCAAAAATTAAATCAATATATATATATATATATATATATATATTTATTTAAATATATAAAATTTATTTTTTAATTAACAAAAAAGAAAGGTTCACAGAAAGCAGCACAGAATCGTGTTATAATACAAGATCGTTAAATTTTAATTTTCCAATACACTGTCAAGTTAACGAATGAAATTAAGGAATCAAAAAGTAGCAAACAATTTGTAAAGAGGGTAAAAACACTATTGATACAAAATGAGTCCTACAACTTAAACGTACTTAGTGTGTAAAAGCTAATAGTTGTTTATTTGTAGGTAATCTGATCCGATTGTTTAATTCTTCACGATTCTTTACGATTGTTTAATAAACGCCGTTTGTTTAATTCTTGAATGTAGAACATTACTCTGATGTATGTGAAGATTGTAAAAATAAAGCTTATTATTATTATCATTATTATTATATATAAAAGAATCCCTATTTCCCTTGGTCATGCCATCACTAGTGAACGGCTGGACCGATTTCACTATATTTTTTGTTGTGTTTGTTATTGTCAAGGAAAAAATTCAAAAAAATGCATGTAGAAGTAGAAACTTCAAGAATACGTAATTAATAATATAAGTAGGAAATTATTATTAATTCTCATAAAGAGGATGTAAAAATCTGAATATCTTATCAAACATAACTAATATTAAAACTTGAATTTAATATAAAATTTTGGTAAGTTTGAATAGACTAAGATACACGTCACTAACATAGCACGTGGTATATTGGATTATAAAGAAGAAAATATAGTTTTTTTCAATTTACAGTTGAAATTTCGTTTTTAAAATGCTAGCTATTAGATGTACAAACTGAAGTCGCAGAACTCCCAATGCTGCAAGTCAAAGATATAAAAGAGCAAGTCAAACTGACGAGCAACGCGAAGCTCGGAATGAAGATGAACGGAATCGATGGAATCGAAATATATAACAATATTCAAAGGTTGCGTTCAACTCCTATCGACCTGTATTCAATTATAACGTTGAAATATATTACAGTTCACAGCAAATCGTTGTTATTGAACCAGTGAACGTTGTGTGTCAATATTGCAAGGCAAAGTTTAATTTTTATTGAAAAGAAAATACTACCAATGAAGTGACAAGATATTGTGCAAAGAGTAAATTCAAATAGACACTATTGGTACAGACACCAGAGCCACTATATTCATTGTGTTTCCGGGAATGGACTAAATTCTGAACATTTTTTGACTTATATCCAGCAAATATCTCATATAATTAATGATGAGATTTATGGGACAAGTACTTGCTATGAAATTAGGAACAAGCCGTTCAACTATAGAACGGCCAGGTTAATTACTTTTAATACATCAAATTTGAACTAAAATTTGAGATTTGAAATAAAAGAAAGTACTGCAGAATCTTCGTAAGGGAGAAAGTCGCTCGGAGAGTCCTGACTCGACACGGGATGAATATTAAAAACAAGATAGTGTATCAAAAACAGTACAACATGTCTTTCGGGGCTTTTTGAAAAATATCCAGAGAAAAATAAATGGGTGTACAAAGGTCGCCGGGTCAGCTAGTTTAATATAGACGTTTATATTAAAAAATCTCTTCTGATATTCTGTTCAATATTTTGACCCAATATAAAGGAGATGTATTTGTGAGGATTCAATTTAATTTCAAGATTTCAATTGTAGTATCAAGCCCATCAGATGGAAAAACAAACCGAAAGTGTGTGAGTTAAATTTTGTTTCAATTTCGATGGCGAGTCAAAAAAGGTGTGAAAGAAAGATGCTGTCCGCATCGTAAAAAGAGATATAGCTCGTTCAATGTATATTCAATTGTTTGTTATCACAATAAATCCAGGGCATTTAATAGAAGTTACATCTCAAAAATATATTTTTAAAAGGCTTATCTTGAGTTGAAGTTACGGTTACAACATATCCATAACATATTATGGCATTGTTGACTGCATTGATATTTATAACAATTTTGCAATATTTATCATCAATTTTTTGAGTAAAAGTTGATGTACTTCAATTAACCCTTCAAAGATGTATATCAGTTTTTTATGTAATATTATGATGAATTAGATTTCAGTACAATTCACATTTATCCAGTTCCCCAAAATTATATTGACATTCATTAAAAAGGGTCCCATAAGAAATGTCTATATATGCCTATATAACTTCTATAAATATTGATTCAAGTTCTTCATAAACGGAAAGAATTCAAATATCACTGGGTTGAACAGAAAATTAATAGCATATCTATATATGATTGTCTTGAAAAAAAATTAAGAAAATCTTGTGCATTAAAAAAAAATTGATATGTTCGGTTTTCTAATATTAGAAAAGCTTAAATCGATTTGAAGACTATTGAAAAGAGCTGAATGTTACAATTTGGAAAGAGCAAATATAGATTGGAATTCAGATGGATCATTCGAAACTGAAATAACAATAGGAAAATTCTGGTCCAGCTATCAAACAAAAAACAAGACTTTATTGCATGAATCAACTAGTGTTGAACAAAGCACTAAACCATTTGTACTAAAATTGAAAGTTATTCCTCAAACATTTTCATTTGAATTATCTCATTGATAAAAACGGCTTCGAGATCAGAGTTTACCTTCTGAATACACAATACTAAATGCTAAACTGGTATTGTGTTTGTTTCGATGCTATAATTCACTTTTAATGAGAGATGAGAATTCAAGCTGCGCTATAAAAGGCACATCGTTTTACCGATTCACAGTAATCCTCGATTTGGGCAGAAGCCAGGCATTCGAGAAAATTAATTGAATTTCTATTCATACTCGTATATGGCTTGTACCTTTTCTGTTTGAATTTCCGATCACTGACTTTAACGAAAATGCTCTTATGAAAAAACGTTCTCTCGTCGATAGATTCCTAATGACATAATATTGTTTTGAAATACAGAACATCTACATGAATTTCAATCCAAAGAACCCTACCAATGTATCCTAATTAGATAGATAGATACTTTATTTCTGTTGAATGCAAATACATTGTAGAAAAGGTCATATACAAGAACGAATGAAAGAAAATATATGGGCTCACAAACCAGCAAGCAAGTTAATGAATAAATCTAATTAATCAATTAAACATTAATCTGACAGAAACCCATTGAGACTGTAATAGCATTTAACAACTAAAAATTCACTTAATCTAGATCTAAAATTAGGTACTGTTTCGAAATTTCGGTGCCGCTTTCATTATATACTCGTACTTTTATTATATACTATATGACCCGGCGAACTTTGTACGCCAATTTATTTATCTCTGAATATTTCTCAAAAAGCGGGAAAGACATGTTCTACTATTAGTGCTACACAATCTTCTTTTTAATATTTATCCCGTGCGAAGTCAGGGACTTCTTCACTTACGAAGGGTCTGCAATACTTTTTGTTAATTCAAATCAGTCGAATTATCGAAGAATTTTTCTGTTCCTAATTTCGTATCAAGTATTTTCCCATATATCTCATCATTAATTATATGAGATATTTGCTGGATATAAGTCAAAAAATGTTCAGAATTTAGTCCATTCCCGGAAACCAAGGAATATAGTGGCTCTGGTGTCTGTACCAATAGTGTCTATTTGAATTGACTCTTCGCGCAATATTTTGTCGCATAATTGGTAGTATATTCTTATCAATAACAAACTTTGCCTTGCAATATTGACATACAACGTTCATTGGTCCAAATGATTTACTCTGAACTGTTATTTATTTCAACGTTTCAATTGAATGCAGGTCGATAGTAGTTAAACTCAACCTTTTCATATTGTTAAATTCGATTCCATCGATTCCGTTCAACTTCATTCCAAGCTTCGCGTTGCTCGTCAGTTTGACTTGCTCTTTTATATCTTTGACTTGCTGCCTCACGAGTTCTGCGACTTAAGTTTGTACATCTAATAGCTAACATTTTTGAAAACGAAATTTCAACTGTAAATTAAAGAGAACTATGCATTCTTGTTTATATTCAAATATACCACGTGCTATGCTAGTAACGTGTATCAAGTCTATCAAACTAACCAAAATTTCATATTAAATTGAAGGTTTAGTATCAGTCGTGATAGCTCTGAACTAACCAAGATGTGTGGTAAGATATTCAGTTTTTTACATCCTCTTTTTGAGAATTAATAATTATTTCTCACTCATATTATCAATGAAGTATTCTTAGATTTTTTTATTTACACGCAATTTCTCTTATTTGGCCCCGACAATAATAAATACAAACAAAAAAATAGTAAAATCGGTACAGCCGTTGGACTCTACATTTCAGTCAGAAAACGTTTGTATGAGAAAAAGATACCCTAAAAACAGAAAACTGTTTTTAGGGTTTTCCGGGCAATTATTGGAATTTTTCTCGCAATTAAAACCATCCTCGGACTTCAACGAGTTATGCTTTTACCAACACATTTTGCGATTTATTTTTATATTAAAGATTTCCAGACCCATGTACACTGGTGATCTCCTTCCAATTTTGAATTTATAGTTTGGCATAACAAGATTATCTCTATGTCTCTTTCATACTGGTGTTGGTAACTATGTCTAATAAATTGTTTTTGACTTTTGTGGATTAGTGTAGCTACCTCCAGTATATACATGGAAGTAATCGTTAGTATATTCAGGGACATAAAAGCTGACCTGCATGGGCTCCTTTTGGGAAGTCCAGCCAGACACCTAATTATTCTCTTCTGACACAAAAACACGTTACTGCTTCTTGATGATGCACCCCAAAAAACGATGCCATATCAAAGCCTAGAACATGTATGTGCATAGTATACAGATATAAGCTGCTTCAATGTCAAAACATTTCTCAGTCAAATCAATTACCCATTGATTTATGTTCAAATATCACAATGATTTCAACACTTTTTTGACCATGGTAAATGGAAGAACATCTTTTCAACATTTGGTTTATGCATCTATAGATGGCAAGACGTGTGATACCCAAACCAAAAAACGCATATTTATTTACACATAGTTGGAGCTATCTAATCAAGTCAGTTTTTCTGATATCGAATACATGGCGCTGATGGTTGCTTAATATACATACATTAAAATATTATGTGGTCATCTGGAGTAGCATTATTTGTAATGAAATATGGGTTCGCGTTGGAAAGTCTCAATATACTTGAATACAAATTTTTTCATATGAGGTTATTTTTCTCCTTTCAATTTTATTGAATAACTTGCATGTATTATTGCTTCCAAGATAATATTTATACGATCTATCAATGCAGTGAATTTCCAGTCGCCAATTTCTCACATGAAATTTGTTGTTGAAAAATTTTTTTTTCGAATATTTTGAACCATTGAATCTTGAGAAACCCAAAACATATGGCTGGTTTGAATTGTTTTCAGTTTTCGAGATTTATTCGAGGACTGATATGAAATAAGATATTCAATTTAATAATTGCAATTTGAACTGTAAGTATATTCAGAAAGATGTGTTGTAGAGATGAAAGATAGCAGTGGTTAGTGTTTTACTTCTTCATCCATATGAAGAAGATTACTCCATTACTTACATTCTTACTCCATAGTAACAGTTTTATAAAGAGTTCCCGATAAAAATAATTCGACCAGCAGTCAACTCGACAAAAAAATGTCAACGGAAGTCATTTTGGGAGTTCTCATTCTGAGAGAATTCTCTACAGACTTTTACGAGTATATATTTCAAATTCTCAGAAAAGATTCATTCCTTTCTGAAACTTTCTTGCAATAGACAATATTTTACATCAATACTTTACAAAAATATAACATATAACAGACAACTGCATCAGAAAATAATACTTAATATATTACACTCTCACAAGCATTACACCCCTTTGTATGATTCGATTCAGTTCGTCTATTCATGAAACAATCGTTTGTAATATTGTATAGCGTTAATAACTTTGGGAGCAAACGAACAATCAAACAAATAATTGTAATTTTAACATTTCAAAAATTATGTTTTCCATCGCAATTCTATTGAAGTATTCTTAACGAAATTCTTTCGAGATTAAACAAAATTTTTTTGCTGAAATACGGAAAGACCGCAAGCTTACAACTACCGCAACCTATTGACATCTCATATGATGATACTTGTCAAAATATGTAGACGAGAAATTTGAAGTGAATAAGTGATTAATCCATTTTTAGGCGAACCAAAGTTTCTGAAAAACAGGTATTTTCACAAAAAGAAACAATGATGAACAATGAAATCTTCGATGGACTAGAATGCCAATTTGGTGGACTAGCTCCTACTTGGATCAGCCTACGCCTCCCAAGTGGGGCGGGGACCACTGGTTGGAAACCCCTGGCCTAGAACTATAACTAGAGACTGCTGACAGTGGTGGATATATGTTTTTTAAACCTAAAACTGGCATACTTAGTAACCTCCCATAACCGATTATCATTTTTCTGAATTCATATATCTGAATATCACCCAAACATATTCAGAAGGGATTTGTTCAATGAACTAGAAAAAACTTATGACTTCAATTCAACATTTAGAATCGAAACCAACAAGCAAATTTGCACTTATATCGAAATTTTCAAAACAATTCAATGGATTTCTTGCCTTACTTTGATTTTTTAGGCTGATTTATCTGAAGAATTTATCATCTGAATTCAACATGAATAGGGACTTATATGATTTCCTCATGATATAAGGGTTGAAAGGGGAAATTCAAAGGCTACCTCTACACATATCGGATAAATGAAATGTATTGAAACTGTCGAAGTCCCTTTTAAGGTATGATAGTGCTGAAAGCTTTGATCGAACGGGGGACGCTAGCAATTCGCATTTACTTTAGGGTCTGTTCAAGGCAATAGCTCATCAATCAAAATGTCTGAGTCAACTGTAGAACGTTTGAATCCCATAATGAAATCAGAATATCCTACGTTTAAGTCATCTTTCTCTCTGAATTCTTCACAGGATTTGAAAAATTATGTGAAGACTTCAATTGATTCCTCGTATGACACTTCGGACATACGTTCATCTAGAGCGCAAATGTGAAACTCAAAAACGTCATGAATATAAGAAGGCAGAGTCAAAGCCTTATAGGTGCATTGAAAACATGTGAAAAGCATTCAAAGTATATAACTTGGACGAATATTGCTGCTCCTAAGAAGTAATCATTTTCCATCCTTCATCTTTGATATATATGCAAACAAAAAGACCAGATTCAAAAGTCTGATCTGTGGTTTGGTTTCTTCTTGTTCCAAAGCATATATTCTTCAGAATCCTTTTTAAAGTTGTATTTTCAGTAACTTAGTATGAATATATTTTGTAATATGTATTCATAAATATATTAAAAAATAAATATTTTTTGTCTTCGTTATGAACATGAACATTGTCTACTTCAAATTCATTTTCTTCCTCTACTCCATGCACACACTGCTTATTCTGTGCAGTTGACTCTGAAGTTGCTCTTTAGATCCCGCTGTTAACATTGCGTCCTCAATTGTTGGTGTTTTGGTAACTCCATTATAGTTTTCCTCAATTTCTGAAGATGGATTATTGCAAGCAATTTGTTACTTTCTGACTGAGGCATAATTTCTAAATTGCAAAGGCATTTTACTCCAGATTCAAGGATGCCTATTTCGAAGGAGTTCTTATTGCATAAATATATTTTGGAGGTAAGAAAAAACATCTGCTTTGAGAAACCACGAAAGGCGTTCGTTGAAAACTTTTCTTCGGGTAATTACTAACAATGATATTCTGTGAAAAAAATTTGATGCTTCAATCAATTGTGGTGAGTAAAGAAAATGATTGATGATTTCCATATCTTTTGGGTAAAATAGTTAGCTAGTTTCACAGATTCAAATTATTTACTTGAATATTGAAAACAATTCTCAAAAATTGTTTTGCGTAAAACCCTAAAAATTTGTCAGGTGGGGTGGTTAATATGATTCTGTGACAGTAAACCAAGTCAATTCCATCTTCCAATGATTTCTGCTTGACATTTCATTTTATAAGGAGATGAATACCTATGTAAACACACTGTTCAATTGAGTGATGGACCCTCATCCATGAAATGATTCAGAGTATGAATATCTCTTTTGTTTATCTGTTAATATTTTGCAAGGAACAGGCTATTTCTTCGCTGATTATTATTTCTGCAATTGCAAATTTTCTGCGAATTTTCAAAATAGTTCTCGAACTGGGTTCTTCAGTATCTGTTCAGAACATGATCAGAACTTAATTATCGCAATGATAAAGTAACAAATAATTGTACTCGGAGAAAAAATTTTGTGAATCGTAAAATACAATAACTACAAATTACAGTATGAAATGAAAAATTCAAATCAAATAAAAAGAAGAAGAGATATGAGTCAGAGCTTGAAAAATATCCACATTTATAAATGTTCTTCTCTAATAGTATCTCTTTGATGAACAAAAGGAAGTTTTTGGGAGACTTTCAATTCAGGTAGTTGTACTAGACCATTTCAGTCTGAGTCTATGCCTACGTTATCTCTTCCACGTGTCTCGCACGCAAGAATATAACAGTTAATTATGCATTTTCACAAACATAAATTGAATATCCAATAAAGCCTGAAAGAGTTAGAATTTTCAACAATTTTGAGGCAACCAAACAGCATGTTTCATGGTGTTTAGATGGGATATTCATCCCATAGACAATTCGGTCTGAAATTCAGACATCCCGAATTTGACTAAAGAGGATGTCATTCCATCCTTCATAGTAACCTCAGAATTGAGCATTGGTACATATACTGTACGTACGATAATCAGATAGGTCTTTTATAAATATTTATAGATATTGATGATAACTTTGGTCCAACTATGGATTTTTCAAGTTATGAAGTACAAAACATATTCCACAGAACAAGTATTTAGATTGAGTAATGTGTCGAGTATTCGAAAACTTTTCTTAGAACCAATACTTACTTACCAATTCGAGAATAAAACAGAAATATTCTATGAACAACATCAGTATGCGACTTGATGCAAAAGCATCAATTGTCAAAAACCTTGAAAGAATTATTTGATTGGACAGAGAAACTATATATATATATATATATATATATATATATATATATATATATATATATATATATATTTAAAGATTTTACAATAAAGCACCTGACTACGTAAAGAATGAAAAAACCTACCAAATGTTCAGAAAAACAATGTTTGGATGGCAAGAGCCATTACCAAGAGACGACCTGAGGAATATTATAGATATAAGGAAAGGAAATACTTACTAAATTTAGGAAACATATATGAGAATATATTGAAAAGACTTATATATATATATATATATATATATATATATATATATATATATATATATATATATATATATATATATATATTTATATAAAATGTATTTTCTTTTGAGTCAATAAAGATTGTTGTTATGGTTATTTTATTATATATACTCGTTTAATGAGAAACATTGTGATCCTAGACATACCAGATATAGGAAACTTACCTGTGTAATATTTTTATTATCTGAAAAAAAATCATACACAAAAATTTCAATATATATTTTGTAAAGTTCAAGTTATTCACATATTCAGAAATTCTAATTTCCAGAGCGAAGCGAAAAAAAAGGCCTGCTGTCAGAATTAAGTTTTTGTCAGGTTTTTCCTAATGGAATGAGCGAGAAATGCTGGACATTTATCTTCATGGAAATCACTGGAAACGGAAATTTTACATATGTAAATTTGCCCCAATAAATCCTGGTCCGCTAAAATAATATCCATGAAACAAACGCATAAACTTTTTCAGGCCAGTATCGGTGAAATGACAAAAATTACCTTTACTAAGCGAAGCTTTTGAATAATGATAGAAAATTTCTTGACTTAATGATAAAACAAACACCTCATAAATTTACGCCAGCTCATTTGTTTTTGCAGAGTACAATTTCGAGAATATAATTATTTGCAGTTATTTTTTTTGTTTTGTCATGAATAAATTCAGAGGAAAAGCGGCTAAGTAAATATTGTGATTTCAGCTAACTTTCTTTTAATCGAACAGTATGTAGATGTGATTTCAATTCGCATTTTGAAAACATATCCAATCAGCCCGGAAGATTATATCACCATATATCACAACGGAGAGTGACGGTGAAAGCCTACGCAATAACCTATGTTCTGTACGTAGACATATCGTGCTCAGTTTCGATTTAATATCGTAGACAATGAGTGCAAAATTCAGAAGCTATCTATAATTTTCTCAATTGAATGTCCCGAATGTTAAGTGATGTGAAGTAGTATGATAACATAGAGCCTTAGTAGCCGAACGGTATAGTGAAAAGAAGGTTTCTCACAAATCACAAATAGTATCCTTTATACTTGAACTTTATGCACCTATATCTACAGTAAGTACATACAGTAAGTAGAATACAGTAAGTAAGTGAAACAATTGGTATTTTCTAAGAGGAACCAGCGTGCAGAAACTAGAATTAGTGAATTATTCAATGTCAATTGAAATACGTATTAGAATAAACTAGTTTAACATAAAGCATGTGTCAATTTGTAGATGCCCCCATGTAAATACTTTGTGAATAAAATTTTTTTGAGTTTAGTTGATATTATAAGCTTTTGGCTTACTGATGATGGTGGGCTCGATTCCCACTACGTGAAAAAATTTTTTTTTATAATGTGGAGGTCGAGTTTCATCCATTCATTCTATGAGTAAATATAAATATTTCTCATCAAACTCAGCCGCAATAAATTATTCAAGAAAACAAGGTATACAGAACAAACTTCTGAAAGCTTGAAACCAATTGGCTGAAATTCCTCAAGAATATTCAAGCATCCTCGCAACTTTCTCATGTCCAAATTTTTCAAGCAAAAGCATTGAAATACGCTTCAGTAGACAACAAGAAAATATACTTCAGGGTAGCAAATGTACCTCAAATTATGCAACGATCGAGGAAATCACTATTTTTTTCGTGGGTTTCATATTTTATCTGTTCACGATTAGCCAGTCGAAATTTCAATGTTGATCTCAAAGCCCTGAAATGTGCTGATGAAAAGTTATAATCGTCAGTTTCAATAGGTCATATTGAAAAATGAAGCCCACACTGATTTACTTTACATGTGTCTTTGCGCCCATTGATTACGTTTCGATACACAGCATTTTACTGCGATATAAACTACACTTCTTTGAGGAATATGTTTCCTATCGAACATTCAATTAGATTGGAGTCTTGAAAAAGGGAAAAATATGTGGATCCTGGACTGATGAGACTTCCTCTGAGAGGAGCTAGAGAAAACAAAACGAAATAATAGAACTAGGTTTGAATTATTTCTCTGATAGAATATACATATTACGTCGGCATTATTGAGACCATATTAGTTTCTTTCAAGGTATTCCACTCTAGTAAACCACTGAATAATAATCATAGGAAAGATTTCTTTTATACACAGTGCAGGTTCATTCATTGTCAACTGTTTCTTGTACCCTCTCATCATAGACGTTTATCTTTTGTATCCAATCTAAAAAGTTTAGAATTGATGTTGAATTTCCTCACTAATTTTGAACCTTATTCGAAAATTATATTATTATTCATCTTTTGAAAAGTATAATACTTTGATAACAAAACTTTCAGTCACCCTGATGAAGAAGTGAATAATGTCTTCGAAAGTTTGGTACAGAATAAAATATTATATCTGATATAGTTCTTGTTTACTATTGGCTGCATAGCCGAATAAACAAAATCTCTCATTATAATTCAGCAATATTCACACACACACACACACATATATATATACATATATATATATATATATATATATATATATATATATATATATATATATATATATATATATATATATATATATATATATATATATATATATATATATATATATATATATATATATATATATATATGTGTGTGTGTGTGTGTGTGTGTGAGTTCCCGTAAGTAAAACTCTATGGGAACTGTCTACACAAATGTTATCAAGGAGAACGAACCTATTACTTTCAAGAGAGAATATTGAGTGCACTTCGAAAAATAATCGAACTTGTCGAATGATAATAGGATGCAATTGTTTTATCAATATTATGAATCATCAGTCCTTATTCCATCAATCAGTCAAGAATCGATTACTTTCAAAACGCCCCCAGGTCCTATATCCCAATGAGAAGATCATAAAGTTAGTGAACTATTCATGTGAACTCTATCGAAGAAAAGATATATAAACGTTCCCGAGCATTCTAGATTCCTTCTCATAACAATATTAGTAAGAGCACCTACAAACTTTCATATTTCATTCGAAACATATTTCATTCGAACACAACAGAACTTTGTCTTCAAAGTGTACGAATGATCCCATGCCTAATCGCTCCAGATCACGCCAAGGCGGGCAAAAAGATAGCTTGTTTCAAAATTCACAAATCATTAACTGTGATCTGGAGCGATTAGGCATAGGACCATTCTTACACAAATAGCAGACAAAGTTCTGTTGTGTACGAATGAAATGTCTACAAAACCTCTACGTACTGTTACCAATGTTGTCATGATTAGGAATCTAGAATGCTCGGAAGAGTTTATACGTCTTTTCTTCGGTAGAGGGAGCTCACAGGAAAAATTAACGAAATAATGTTGTCCTCATTCGGATATAGGACCTGAAGGCGTTTTGAAAGTCATCGAGTCTTCGAGTCTTGATTGATTGATTGAATAGGCACTGATGATTCATGGTAATGATGAAACAATTGTATCTTATTATCATTAAACAAGTTCGATGATTTTTCGAAGCTCAATTCAGTTTTGAAAGTGGAAGGTTTGTTCTCGTTGACAACATTTGTGTAGACTTTTCCCTGAGAGTTTAATTCATTATTCATAACATTTTTCAACATTTAATACACTCGTATGCATTCACGAAATAAATTCGCACAGATTCAGAATAAACGAACACAGAAACTCCCTTAGCTCAGCTTTTCTGTCTCATATCTTTTCGTATTTTAACCTGGCTGAATATTAAATCTAGATACTTCATCATTGGTTAAGCCTAGAAGCGACGGGCTGTTTTTCATTTTATTCTTACAATGTATTTTGGAAGACAGGTTTATTATGCTTCAGATACCCGAAGGAAATACCTGGATGCTTCAGTTTATTATGAAGGATAATGGTGAATCCACTCGCTTGTCTGCTGTTAGTAATACCCTCACTTAATGAAATTACGTAAATAGTGAACGGATTTGAACTGATAAGTATGATTTGTTCTAGAAAACTCCATAAAATGTAATTATCATTTTTAGAACGATTCGTCTTCAATCAAAATTTGCAACTGAACTAGGTATACATTTCATTGGACGATTAGTCAATACATTCACTGATGAAATAATTCACAATGCGGTTTTATTAAATCGTATTGAGATGAATAATCAAAACATCACTTCAAGTTATCAATTTATATTGAAAACTTATCATTACGAATTGGTCCAATTTTGAGTGAATATAACTCAAAATTGAATAAACTGTGTGTACAACTACAATGAATTGTGAAATATTCATGAAACTGGTGTGGGAAAAACGCTCATAATCAGGTCAATTTCCAAATTACAGCTAACTTTGAATACATAGAATTTTTATATGCATTGGAAATATTTCTTCTTGACAAAAAAGTGTCTATGAATACGAAATCCGAATATTTCAAATTATCATAATATACGTATGAGTAATCATAATGTTGATCTGATGTTTCTTCGTTGAGTGCAGAGTTATTTGGGTACATAAATCTTCAAAAATATTCAGCTTCATCACTATTTCAGATATTTCAACCCTTTTTAACCTAACAATTGAATGTTTATTATAATAAAATCAATTTATATCGTTACACTAAAAAATTTCTATTGCAATTGGGCAATTTTTTTCTGTATTCACTAATAACTAGCAATAAGTATTGTAATTGCTCTTCATTTTTAGTGAAACACTTATTGTATTGTTCAATTAATGCTACACCACGCTCCGCCACATCATTCACAACTGTTAATTTTTTAAAAAATTCCACACACTCTTTAAAACTTCCATCACTAGCCCAAGAATTTACATCTTTCTCAATGAAGTCGTAAGGCAAATCAAAATCTTTGAAAATAGATAGAGAATCTATCGACACAAAGTCATCATATCTTTGTCTAATATTGCATTTAAATTATCTTTTTTTACTTCAAATTTCCTTGCCTTAACTTTCTTTCCTTTCCGACAGTTAATATTTGCAATCATTTTTTTTTTCACTTGAACTTCTACTTCATCATCAAACAAGGAAATTATAGCTAGCTCTTCAGTTAAATACCATAGATGATTAATCATTTTTACAGTAGCAGCTTTTGATATTTTAGGACTAACGGCTCAAAAATCATTTTCTTTTTTAATTTGAGTAGGGGATTTTTTGCGTTGGGAACTACGTTGTAAATTTTTCCATTTTTCAAACATTCCTAAAAGTTTCTGGACAGAATTTTGAGTAGTACAAACCGGGATTTGGGCTTTCTTCCATTGTTCTGCAACTTTATTTACTGTCAAATAAGCACTTTTTTTTAAGACAAACTTTAAAACTTTGTGATGATAAAAAAACAATGCCAAATTCTCCTTAAAATTGGGAAGTTTGCGTCCAACAATACTGTCTGACAGAATTCCAATTAAATAAACTTCCTTATCCATTGTGCATAACAAATAAATTGATAATGTGTCGGATGTCGTTAAGAAATTAGTTCAAAATAACACAAAATACGTAATAACAAACAAGTATCAACCAAAGTTAATTTAACGCGTAACATAAGCAAAATATGATACAGATCCAATTTTAGAAAAAAGAATTCTCTAATTATATTAATGATATATTTATTAAAAATTGAAAGAAACAGTGGAAAAGAATAATTGAAAAAAAAGCGTCCGAAAGCTAAGAATACTTCCTCACTCTAGTACACGTCACTCACAGTATTGAAGGCTTGACAATAAAAATATATTACTCAATTCAAAAAAGCTCGGCAATTACCTAATTCTTGGAATCGCAACAGCGTTGAAGTATATTAAATGTAGATAGAGGGGGCGAGCTTCAAAGGATTTTTACTTGATATGGGTAGTAGGAGTCATATAAAATATAAAATAGATAAAAAAATATTTTTATTTGCTTTTGAGAATTGTTCGTCTTGACCTTGAAATGATTTCCAAAAATCGAATAACATAAATCGGCATTATTTGTTATAAAAAAAAAACTTTTCCATTTATTGATTAAATTATAATAAACATTTAATTGTTAGGTTAAAACTTTATTTGTTTAATATGATAATTACACTGCGCAATGTGTCAAATTCGAGACATCTTAAGAAACTCCACGTTATAATGCCTTCCAGATGCAATATCACTCTGCTGAGCTATGCCTTGAATTCTAGACGTCTCTAATTATGGTTTCTATAAAGTTCAAAATTCAAATCTCTTGTTTTGACGTTATTAGTCACCATTCTTCCGTCCAGTTATACCAATGCGATCACGTGTGTCATTAGTGTGTATATATTTTGCACTGTTCAGTGTTTTTTATGGAAATAATCAATTGTTTTGTGTAAAAATAGGTTTCAATAAGTTGAACGAGTAATAATTCAATATAATTTTCATCATTGCTTATGGGAATATCGGCAATTGTTCATACCAATTTGGGTTGTATCAAATTTGTGACATAGAGCTCTTGGTAACTATGTCGTGGCGAAGACCGTAACTCACAGATACAAAACCTGAGCAGTGTATTGCCAATTTATCTGAAGTTAGGACGATCTAAATTTTTCCGAGGAACAAAATGACGAAGAAATGCTTACGGAAGGAATTTCAGATGAGCATGATCTATTACAGCTGCCACTTGTATTTAGTGACGGCTTACAGTTGAAAGCTACTGCAGGAACTTATAAAAGTCAGACTAGTGATAGAGTGGAAAACTAGTGAAAAAGTAAATTCAAAAAATCAACAGGATAATTCTGATAAAAATAATCAAAAACAACTTTCAAACATTTTTGGAGAAAAAAAATTTTTATTTTGGATGAAGATTCTAAAAGCTTCAGAGGAAATGAACATCTTGGAAGCTGTTTAACAGCACTGACCACGCCGCTAACGTTTTTCAAATATTTTTTTGGGCAGTGTATTGCCAATTTAATCTGAAGTTAACACGATCAAATTTTTCCGAGGAACAAATGAAGAAGAAATGCTTACGGAAAGGAATTTCAGATGAGCATGAGTCTATTACAGCTGCCACTTGTATTTAGTGACGGCTTACAGTTGGAAGCTACTGCAGGAACTTATAAAAGTCAGACTAGTGAAAGAGTGGAAGACAAGTGAGAGAGTAGATTCAAACAATCAACAGAATAATTCTGATGAAAATATTAAAGAACAACTCTCGAACATTTTTGGAGAAAAGTTTTGGATTTCAATTTGGACGTAGATTCTAAAAGCTTCAGAGGTAATGAACATCTTGAAAGCTGTTTTACAGCACTGACCACGCCACTAACATTTCTCAAATATTTTTTTGGAAAGAATTACTACTACAAATAGTTGATCAATCGAATATTCACATCACACAAAGAAAGCAAATAACACAGCATTATACAGCCAATGCAGACTTGCAGAAATATTTGGGTATATGTGTATATATGTCCATTGAACATATACCTAATACAAGGTCATTCTGGAGTAATCAACTAGGTTTATCACAGATAAAAGAGGCAATGAGTCAGAAACGGTTTGAACCAATCAGAAAGTCTATTCACTTCAGTGACAATATGGGTATGTTACCCAGGGATAATATCAACCACGACAGGCTTTATAAATTGAGGCCGGTAATAACAAGCCCACAATCAAAATTCAAGAATGTTCCAATGAAGCAGAAATTATCTGTGGATGAACAGTTATGTGCAACAAAAGCAAGACACCATTTGAAACAATACTTACCAGCCAAACCTCACAAATGGGATTACAAGTTATTCATTTTCTACGGAGCTACTGGATTTGCCTACAATTTCGAAGTTTATGCAGGTTCAAAAAATTAATCCAAATTCAGATTGTCACATGAACCAGATTGAGGAGCTGCATCAAACAATGTCGTGCGTTTAAAATATGAATCATATAGTTTATTTCGATAACTATTTTATACATCTTTAGGACTCATGACTTTTATGGCTAAATATGGAATATTCACATTGGGTACCGTAAGAAGAAATCGAGTTCCTAATTATTGCAAATTACCTTCAGACGCCATTTTGAAAAAGGATCCTCTTGGAACTTCTTATGAATTTTCATGTAACTTTGGGGGTGTAGATATAACCTCTGTTATATGGAAAGACGGGAGAAATGTTCTTCTCTTATCTACTTTTAGCGGGGAACTTTCAAAAGGAACAACAAAGCGTTCGATAAGAAAGAAAAGTGGACAGTCGAGGTTCCATGTCCGTTTTGGTTCTGGAATATAATAAGCACATGAGAGAAGTTGACCTTCTGGACAGCTTCATTGGACTATATAAAATAACCATGTGAATCAAGAAATAGTATATGAGATTATTTTATCATCTTCTGGATGATAAAATACGTTAGTCAATTCTTGTCTGCTTTACAAAAAAGCTTCAACTGAAATAGATGTCAAAAATACTATGAAACTAGCAGACTTCAAGGCAGAAATTACTGATTGCTTCTGCAGGATTGGTTCGAAACGAATATCAAAAAGAGGAAGACCATCAGGCGTAGAAACTTTGGTCAAAAGAGAAATGTCAAAAGAAAAAGCGTTCCGCAGCAAGTTCCTGCATTCCACCCAAAGATGTGAGAACTGATGGACAATCTCATTGGTCAGTTTATACAGACTCAAGGCAACGATGTAAATTTCCAACATGTACATATTGCTCCCAAATGAAATGCAGCAAATGTGGAGTTTACTTGTGTTTGAATAAAATAACAATTGTTTTATGTGGTTTCACACTAACTGATTATGCCATATTGTACAGTATGTCAATGAACGATTTGTCCCAAATGTGATACGTCTCATTCATTCTCAAGTCGGGAACGAATTAAGATTTTTTTTTTAATTTTTCGTGATCTGTATGAAGTTTTATATCGAATAATTATTTTTTGAAAAAAATTCAAAAAATCATCAGTCACTTAAAATAAAAACATCAATAATTTAAAGAACAATATAAGAAATTAGGCAACTTATTTCTGGCACTTCAATTGTATGATAAAATTATTGAATTATATGTCGAAACTTTGAGATATTTCTTTTCGATTTGATTATCATAATTCATCTGACTGAACGAGAGTAGAGTATCCTGGCACCTATAAAAGCCTTCTCAAGAGATTCATTTTGACCCATCAGCGAAAAATTGTTGGAATATAAGTTTACCCATTTTCACGTATTTTCAGTGTGCACGATTTGAAAAACAAGATTTTTACAAACTATTAAGACAGGATATTGCATTCACGTAGTCATAAAATTCAAGGGGAAAAACAAAATTGAACTGTAGAATTCATCTGAACTAATAGCGACACGAGTATAAAACCAAATAGCAGAAAACTCATAACCCTGAAACGTTGGAGAATCTGAGGGGTCATAACGAGCGAATCGGAACTTAACTTTACGTTAAGAAATCTTCACACTACCTGTATGGAATAACAGTATTACGTAGTGCATTCCTATGTAATATCATTTGCAATAAACAATTACTCAATTTCTCATAATATTCGAGTGACTGATTTCGAACTTTTATATTATGTTCATTATTTCAAACACAGTTCTTTTATAATTTCTCAATCACAATTAAATTATTTTCAATTGATTTTAGTATTTTTCTGGTCATTTTATATTTGCAAAGATGATTTTTTCAGTTTCATCATTCGAAACAGAGTTCAACTGATAGAGAGATATGAGACGGCCTGATCTGTCTATGAGTGAGGATCTTCAACTTGACAATACATGGAAATTGTGACTAACTCTACGATTTAGACGACTAGAACGGATTGACATACTTCGTTTAAACTGAAGCTGCCCAAGTAGTGCAGAGTGGCTCCTGAGGTTGTCGTGGTACTATTTTATTACGTTGCGGAGCTTCTGGGAAGCTTCAACACTGTTTTGAGCACCTTTTATTCATTACTAGGCAGAGAAAAATTAGAAAACATGTGTCATTTTTGCATTCTCATTAATTTTTTTTTTTTCATATTTTTCGATCATCCATTCACAATGAGAAATATAAATGTTATTTTTGTTCTGTAAATGTTTGTCACTAGTCTTGTAAACACTACCAGGTTCTACTTCTCCTGAGGAGAGAAGGCGTCGCAGATAAATACGAAATTTCAAACAATTCTGTATTTAATTATGTTCAGAATGTCTCGATCTATTCGAAAATTGGATATATATATATATATATATATATATATATATATATATATATATATATATATATATATATATATATATATATATATATATATATATATATATATATATATTCTTACTCGATATGCGAAAAACCACTGAATTACCTCAGGTTTTTTTTTAAAAAAAGCTATTGAAATTGAGTTAGGTAGATGTTTTGTTGTGAACTCTATTTGATTATAGAGAGCGCCAGCTCTGAATTATTAATTGAGAAAATGGAACTATGACAAGAACGAAAATGAAATGAATGAATAAATGAAAAATATCAAGAAAATGAATCACCTATTTACTTACCAGGAAAGAGGATCGTCAACAAGGAAATCGATGAAGAAATAAAAAATAAGGCAATACAACCAGCGGAAAGGAAGCGAATATTCAGTATACGAATTGCACCCATCCCTCTCTTTTGGAAGGCCCAAGGATAGCAAAAAGTGAAGAGGCTATGACGGATTGAAAAAGGATGGCAAAAAATACTCGATAATAAATAAATGTCTCGCAATGAAACAAAACCGAAAACCGACAAATTTGATATCTTTTCTTTTTTAGGAAAAATGAATAATAATTCTTGAATGAGTATTAATAGTAATGAATAATATACAAATGTGAAGACGAAACAGTAGGAACTAATAAGCAGTAGAACTAGTATGACACTAGATATACAGCAATCATTCCTGGCAAATGCTTAAATCGTGAGCAAAAAAAGTCTTTTCGAAAATTGGAAGATGGTTTCCATACAAAGAGCTAATTTCAAACCCGCAGAAAACGTAATATAAGCCATTTCCGTCATAAAGCAATAATACACCAAACATGGGCAATCTCAATTTCCCAGAAGAAAGTCAAATACCTGCAACAAAATTATTGATTACATATTGGAAATTGTTTTAGATGAAAATATGAAATGGGACAAGCACATCGAACAACTTGTCAGAAAAATATGAAGTTTGCTTCACAAGTTCAGGTATATTGAAAACTATTTGAATATTCCATCTTTAAAAAAATTGAGTCATGCACTGGCTCAATCACAAATCAATTCTAGTAGTATACGCTGGAGAAGTGCGTGCCAACACCATATTAAAAAACTAGAAGTTTCACGAAAATTGATATTAAGAATTATTCATTTTCCATTCACTTTTTTTAATGAAGAGCTTTCTAGTATATCCCATGTTTTTTATATATCACAACTATTTTCTGATAAGATTTTACTGCGTATCTTCAGGGAAAAGTTAACAATGATACCTTCAGGGCTTATCTAAGAAACTAGAAATAAGATCGATCATTTTGTTCAACCAAGAGCAAAAAAAAGTATAGTATAAGACAAAGAACTTTCACTTACTTGGATCCTAGATTACAAAACCTTATTCCCCAAGATATCAGAGCAGTTCATTATTTGCATGCCTACAAAAAACAAATTAAAAGGTGAATTTTCGATAGGGGAAAGAAATGTTTGATGGAGTTGGTGTACTGCAGACTGACTGAATAAATAATTTTGAATACATACATTAGACAACTACACTCTCAAATTAATATAAGTTCAAAAACCAAATATGACTATTCTACCTGATATGAGACAATATTCACCAATTTTGAGACAATATTCACCGATTGAGACGAAACACCTATTGCGGCATTTCAACTTTTACCTATAAGACAAAAAGGCTTAGGGAAAGAATCAATTTATGTTTTTTATCGCGTACAGACTTTATTCAAGTATCTGCCAATATGTTCATTCGCAATTGTTAGGGCGTATATAATTATGGCCTGTATGGAAACATTTTCATATTATATTTTATTATTATATTTATTTTATTAACTTCATTTTAAATTATTATTTTTATCATGGGGAAAGAAGTACTTGACTATAGAGTGCCAAGGCTCAATGAAAAAATAAAGTAGAGTGTATAGAAATATGAGCTGCTAATCCCTAACCATAAATCTGAGAATGTTATTAAGGTATGAATATTAGCAATGCCCAATTCTCCCGATTCCTGGAAATCAATATGAAAGGGGATCGGTGCTGACAAGGCATCAATCTGCCTACTCCCTCTCAGATGTTGAATTAATTATCTACCAGTGGACAACTAATATAGGGCCTAATTCTCCCGATTCCTGGAAATCGGTATGAAAGGGTTCGTTGCTGACGAGGCCTCAATCTGACTACTCCTTGCCAGGGGGTGGTTAGTTGCCGACTGATGGACAACCAATTTAAGGACCAATTTTCCCGATTCCTGGAAATCGGTATGAAAGGGTTTCGGTGCTGACAAGGCCTCAATCTGCCTACTCCTTGTCGGGTGAATGAGTTGATTACTGATGTAGAACTGAATTCAATAAGAAAATATTTACGTATTTATACATAAAATAAAACTTGATTACTCGCTAAAATGAAGTTCATCACACTCATTCGAGTATAATGAACCCTGATATTCGCAATAGTTGCGTTAACCTGGATACTTATCGTCTAATACATTATTATGAAATATTTCCCTATTTTAACTATATGAATCTGTTCAAAATCTTCAAGATTCTAAACATGGAATTAACTCAAAGAGTAGAATCAAAAAAAAGCAAACATTCATATTAAAATGAATTTTGAAGTCAAGTCTATTGATTATTTCAGAGAAATCTTCCACGTTCCTAGGAATTCTAAATCCAATGCGAAATAATATCTAACTCAGTCAGGTAGTTAGTGGCCTCGAAACAAATCCAAATTATGTCAACATTCGCCTATTACAGAATTGCTTTGACCAAAGAACTCAATGTGCCAATAAATTTATCAACTTCTTTGAAGCAATGAAATTATTAATTTTCCTATTCGAAGTAGTTGAGTGTAAAATAATTTGGTGTTATAATGCTCGAAAGAGTGTTTACTTCAATTGAATATGAGATTATTTCTTCAGTGAATTCAATTTGCTCTACTTATTTGCAATAATCCTTACCATTCGTTTGAATAATTGTATTTATTCAGATTGAATTTCAACTTTAACATTCGAACGTTTCTACAAAATGAAACGACACATACTTGTCATCGTCAATTTATTAAACGAGCATTGTTCATTATAAGATGATGTCCAATTCAAATCCCATCAGTCATCCAGTTTTTCATGAGACGAACTGTTCAAATTTGACTGACGGTCGAAAATTGTATTATTCTCATGTCTTCGAACTAGGACGACAGACCAAGGGAGAACGACTCAACGCTCCTCCCCTAAATCCTTCGCTGGTTTAAGCGACACTTCAGTAACACACTTCCGTTTAGAGAACGATAGACACTCAACGTTTTCCGAGAAACCTCCCACGAAGTAGGCATTCTTTTTTTGCCCGATGGAGTGTTGGAGTGCAGCCAAACCGTGAAGAACATACTTGAAATGTCCTCGAATAGGTAGAGGCAATAATACCTCTCAAAATACGTATGAGGAATGCAATAGCAATATCCATGCATTTCGTAGCTTTAACGTGGGCTTCATTTAACGAGCGTTAACATTGTTTTCGTGAAAAAACTGACATCAACTTTGAGGAACATAAAAAACGAACTTCTGATTGAATTTGTGCAATAAACTTCGAAAGCACCCAGGAAACTATTTGATAGAACATATATCGGGAGGAAAATATCCTACGAAAACAGAGCTTTAAGATGATATATAATTTATATATCTTCAATACTTATATCATCTAGTCATTCGATTCGAAGCATTTTCAGGTGTATAGTTTTGAAAATAGAAATCCATTGGATCAGTTACTCAAAAGAAAAGTATGTGAATCATCACGTATCTACGTTTCAATCACGTTTTTATCATATCAATCGAAAGAATTTTATCAAATGCCAAAAACATCATTCTTTACTACTTTAATATATATATATATATATATATATATATATATATATATATATATATATATATATATATATATATATATATATATATATATATATATATATATATATATATATATATATATATATATATATATATATATATATACTAAGTGAAATTGAGAATTTGAAGAACATTATATATAACAAAAGAATACATTTCTACATGTCCGTACGTGATTGGTTAGCACGAATAATTTCTATACTTTCAATTAATTCTTTACTAATATTATAATTGAAATGATTGTCAAATTAGCTCCATTGAACAAAAATAATCGGTTATTATCCCGATATATATATATATATATATATATATATATATATATATATATATATATATATATATATATATATATATATATATATATATATATATATATATATATATATATATATGTGTGTGTAACGCCATCTAGTGGACTATGAACTAATGTTATGGCACTCTAGTATTACGTTACAGTAGAGACCATATCTGATATTGTGTGATCCTTATATTATTCTGTAAACCGTCTTACAGTAGTTGAGGCGCGCCATATTATTTTAACCTCCTTATCTGTTTGTGTATTTTGTGGACGCAGAGTTCAAGATTAATATTAAATCGACATTTAATTCTCGATTCTTGTTTCTATTTTAAACATTCATCGAGAGTCATTGACTATTGAATAAATAGAAAAATAAATAAATTATAAATCGATAATTTTCGTCGAATAATATTCTCTAAAAATAAGAAAGATTCCATTCTGATCCACTTAAGAATTCAAGCTGAAGATGCAATTGATGGTAAGATAATTCAGAAACTAAAAACAATTCGTCCAGATGAAAGAGAAGCAATGAGCCTTTTTCCCGTGGAACTTCAAAAATTGAAATTACATGCAGATTTGATAGCCATAAACAAAATAACAAATATTTTAAATCTATGAAGTAATGTGGTGAGTTTCGAAATATTTCAGTAGAACTACCAAGAGAAATACCCAATCTCTACCTGGAATCTGGTTTTAATCCTGTTTACAAGGAGAATTATTAGGAAGAAGTTGTGGAAGAAATAAATGAGATACCTGAATTTCCATCTTCAGAAATAAATAAGATACCTGAATTTCCATCTTTAGATATTCCAGAAATAATAAGAAAAATAGTGGAGACACTTAGTTCAAACAAGCCACAGTCAAACTTAAATGACACTACTAAGAATTCTGGATGATTACGAGTATAACGGTAGGAATGATAATGCTGAGTTATGGTTGAAAATTTTGATAATGAGTGCATAAAGTCTGACATTGCTGAGGAAAGAATATTCGAAATATTAAGATTGATTCAGATGGAAATGCATAAGAATGGTATACGTATGCTAGAATTAAATATGGTTGGCAAACACCATTTGTGGTATATAAAGACTCTTTCAGGAAAACTTTTTCAGAAAAAGGTTGGTCGAATGTACGTTTAGTTTATAATTTTAGACATATAAGTGGATCAATGGTAGAATATGCTCTGCAAAAAGAGAGGATGTTATTATCACGAGATCCTAAGATGCCTGAGACAATTAGAATTGACTTGATTATTATTGGTCTACCAATCTTCATTAAAGAAAAATATGATAACGAAATAAAAAATACAGAATACCTGATCAGTGAAATTAGAAAATTCGATAAAAAAATTTCGAATGTACATTCTGTTGAAGTAGAGAATTAAGTTTTCAAACAAAAGCTGAGAAATAAACAAAAATTTCATCCTTAATCTGAAAAAAAAACCTTGTGAGATTTGTGAGAAGTTGGGTTTATTAAATATTTTTCATAAACAAGATATTTGTTGAAATAAAAAAAAATTAACAAGATTCTTTAATGAAATCTTACCGTTAATAAATAGAAATTCAAAAAGACTTGAATGATAGAATACCTAATCCAAAAAAACTTGGAATGATACCACTGATTAAACTGGATGTGCTAGTTAATGACCAATAACCAAGAATTAGTTCAGGGTATATATGTATATATATATATATATATATATATATATATATATATATATATATATATATATATATATATATATATATATATATATATATATATATATATATATGATACTGAAGCTAATATTACAATGATCAATTCAAGAAGTTTGAAAAAGTTGAGAACATAATTGACAGAATATAAGAGCACGTTCAGGAAAACCAGTGGTAATGATGAGACAGATGGTATTGTGAGTCTAAAATTTAAGATATTTTACACTGAAGATTTTATTGACGTAGTTGTTATTGGCAAAAACACTTTCAAATATAACTTGATCATTGGTTATGACTGTATCGAGAAATTTCGTGTGATTCAAGATGAGTATCTCACAATATTACGAAAAGAAGAAACAGAGATTACTAAAAGGGATTTAGATGAGATAACTAAATGCATACTAGATCCAGAAGATAATTTTAATAATTTCATAGATACAGAAAATTCTGAAGAAACAATAAACTATTTGAATGAAAAAAAAGTGAGTTGAATTCTTTGATGAGAAAATATTTGAGTATTTTTCGAAGAGAAAGTCGGAACATTGGAAAAGTACCTATCTAATTCGATTTAAAGTTTTGTTCCGGGCACAAAGTGACTTCTGGAAGGGGAAATGTAACACCATCCAGTGGGCTATGAACTAATGTAATGGCACAGTCAGTGTATTATGCTACGGTAGAGCCCATATCAGATATTCTGTGATGCTTATATTATTCTGTAAAACGTCTTACAGTATTTGAAGAGCGCCATATTATTTTAGCCTCCTTTTCTGTTTGTGTAAAGTTTGATAAAGGTTAAAATAACAATCGAAACGTAATTTGAAAAGAAATTAACATTATTTTGTTTCAATTGAACCAAAAAAACCCAAGATTCGAATTTTTAAAATATAAATATAATGGTTCACGAATTAGATAGATTGTATATATATATATATATATATATATATATATATATATATATATATATATATATATATATATATATATATATATATATATATATATATATATATATATATATATATATATATATATATATATATATATATATATATATATATATATATATATATATATATATATATATAGGGATAATAACCGTTTTTTTTTTGTTGAATGGAACAAACTTGACAATCTATTCATTTAAAATATCCACAGAAACAATCTTTGGTTCAACTTGGTGCGTAAAATTTTATGATATTTCCTCTCACTATGACTCCTTCCTCTTACTTCTCACTTCCTCCTTCATATAATTGCATTCTATACGTGGTGAATTATAAATACTCGTATTCCTTTTGAAATGTGAATAGTCCCATTGAATTCTTGACTGCAATAGATTCCATTGCTCACTTTCCAACCTATTCTCATTGGAATTGAAATTTTGAGTTATTGTCATATGAATGGGTCAGTTATATTATGATTCATTCTGATATTTCGATGTTTGATGAGATTGCTCTTTCATGTTCTCTTATTTTCATACCGATGTTTCTTTCAGATTGTCCTGCACGAAAATCATGATAAATGGTATGTCATGATAAATGAGCCGAATATTTGACATATACTCGAAGATAACACCCATGAGGAGTACGTCGAATACAAACAATCAATTATTTTCAGTATAGTAGCCAAACTTTGTTGGTTAGTTTTCATGTGAAACTGATTGCCACTGAAACTCCTGACTATCTATTCCATAGATTGGAACTACGTAAATCAGCTCATCTTGAGAATATACTTGAGGCTGGTCATTTGTTGACATCTGAATTTGAGGGGTATTTCCATTTTATAGCGCCTAACACATTAAATAGGTTTTGTTTGAAGCTCATGCCTCAATAATTAATTTGAAGAAGAAACTGTTAAATCGGTCAAAAGAGGAGAGTTTTACTTAAGTTTTAGAAAGCTTAATTTGTGTATTTCATTTTGTTTTTTTAAATTTTTATTAATGTTATTTAAATTATATCTAATTATTTAATTTTAGTTTCAGGTTTATTATTCAGTTCTCTTATCAAGAAATAACCTGCTTATTTTTGGATTAATTTCTAAATTGTTGAGTTTTTGTGTTTTCTTGTTTATTCTGAAGGAGTGGAATATTAGCCTGGCTAAACTCCTGCCATTTGTTATCCTGTATGTAAGACAATAACAACAAACTAATTATAATAATAATTATCATTATTATTATTATTATTATTATCATTATTAATTATTATTATTATTATTATTATTATTATTATTATTATTATTATTATTATTATTATTATTATTATTATTATTATTATTATTATTATTATTATTATTATTATTATTATTATTATTATTATTTTTATTATTATTATTATTATTATTATTATTATCGTTGTTATTATTATTATTATTATTATCATCGCAAAAAATTTGTTGGACTCCGAAACAAATAGAGTATAAGCTTTCTCCCTAAGCAATAGAGTGTAAACCGTAATCGTTTTGAATCATGATATTATATAATTCCTCAAAATAATCATTGATGCAATTTTTGTCCGGTGATGCCGTGAATCATTCTCAAGAAATATACGATTTAATTCAGACGCGAATTTCTGCAGCTGCAAACCAAAATGGCGTATACGCTAAACAACTTCAGAAGATTTTTTGTTAATAATGATTAGACGAAAAGAGAGAATGGATATAGTTATATACTATATAGTATTATATATTATATAGTAATAATACTCAATTGTGATATTTCAGAAAATTAATATGCCTAATAAACCATTGTCGAGAATAGATACAACATGAAATCAGACTTGATGATGGTACATTTACCGAAAACTCATTAGATTATTGAATAAAATTGATGATTCAAAAACCTGTTGAAGCAAGCGTTCAGAGTGAAGTCAAATGAATTCTCTAGACAAGCTCTATTCTATCTTTTACGTTGTTTATTCTAGTACTCACATAGTAACCTTGTCTCGGTCCTATTCGATAGAGTCTAAATCCATGTTTCCCAACATTTTCGTGACATGCTCCACCTTAGCCTTTCTCAAAGTCTTATGCCCTCCGAAAAGATGAAAAAGTTGAAATTAAGAAGTGCGAAATGATTAAATGCGTCATGGATTAATTTCCTATTGCCCCCTTGACAATCAAATTGTCCACCTGTGGGGTGTGGGCCACACATTCTGGAATACTGGTCTAGGTGATCAACTACAAAATTAAATAATCAAATGTATATTCGAAATTCAAATTAATCAAAAAATGTTATATTTGAATTAGCCATGTGAATGTGTGCGATGAGATGCCTCCATTATCCTTCAAGTTATGAATGTTAGAGAAATGTTGAAGTCGATGCCACACCTGACGGAAGTGCAAGACATCCGTTTTTTCAACACGTAACTAGTCAGTCGCACCACGTCTATCGAAGTAAGGCAACGATTTCAATATCTAACCATCTTCTTATGACTTCAAGTGAAAAACAGTCAAGAGAATACTTCTCAATTCCATCTATAGAAAACATCTTTTAGATCATAGACACACCAAGCATTGAGAACTCACACGTCTTCTATACCCGTAGGTATCTACTGAATGCAACGTCTATTTGACAAAACGCATCGAATGTCAATATGTTGCGTTAGTAGTACGCTCGCGATTTCTTCCGTATTACAGATGCCCGTATTGAGCGATATTTTTGAGGAAATGTAAATATGTATAAGTATATACGCAGGTATATGTGAATACATATGTGCACAATATAAAGTTCTAGTGCCAACGGCATTGAATCAAATATTCAAGAAAATTAAAGTAAATGTAAAATAATGGCAAAAATTCAATGAAAAGTAATGTTATAGTAGAACAAGCTATATGAACGTGTACGATGTGATGCCTGCATTGTCCTTCAAGGGATAAATGTTAGAGAAGTGTTGAAATCGATGCCACACTTGACGGAAGTGCAAGACAGCTGTTTCGTTTTTCAAAGAACTCGTCAGTCGCACCACGTCCATTGAAGTGAGGCAACGATTTCAATCTACAAGTATCTTTTATGACTCGAAGTGAAGAACCGTCAAGTACTGAATACTTGACAATTCCATTTAAAGTCTCAATAGAAAACTTAGATCATACAACATCGATGGACATGGTACAACTGACGAGTTCCTTGTAGAACGAAGTAGCTATCTGGCATACTCGTATTGATAAACCTTCAACACGTGTGGCATCGATTTCAACCAAAATAATTTCTCTCAGTTTTTGCATTGGCTGAAATATATACATTGTTTACATTCTGTTCATTTTGACTACGGCCGTTTTGAAAAAAAAAACAATTTATAACAACAACAATACATACCAGTACTATTCCTGAGTAGTATGATGAAAATTAATTTCTATACTGTGTCACAGACGAGTTATATATTCAGACGAGAGCGATGGATAAATAACACCTTCCAATCATTCCGTGGATATTAGGTGTGCTTTGCCATTTTGTGAACTGTGCAATTTTCAGAATCAAACAATGTTGGTGCCTTAATAGCACAGATTATTAACGGAGTCTACACAACGTTTATTCTAATACCTATACTGTTGGTCTCCGATGTGCTTCAGATTAAAGCTCATTTGACACATTTAGTTTCACGAATAAAGAAGCAAGTTTTTTTCCACCTGTGAATCGGTTCGTGGTGGAAAATATGATTACAAGCCGTTCACAATTCACTCAATTTTATATTCTTCATTGAGTTCAAGTTCCTGATATTGGTCGTTCACTTTGAATTAATTTCGAATTATTAAATATATAATTTGAATGATGTAATATAATTATTGGAATTTTCAACAATTTTTTCTAGTTCTGTTGGTGATCGGAATTAAATTACTTCCTCAAAGTTCCCAGTGCCAACATTTTGGATTGACACAATAATTATAAAACATGCTGAATTTGAAGCCACATCTGCCATGAAAAGCTCGTGAAATCAGTTGAAATGGTTCAAAAGTTCTAATCAAATGCTGCCGTCAGAATTAGTTCACCGCGATATAAATACTCCGAACTCACAGTATGTTTTAAATAAACATCGTATCACTCACATAATTCAACCACCAAAAAATCAAATACATGTTGTTTCGTAAATAATTTCAGTGGGTATTAATTGGGTCAATTTCAACAAGAAACCCACATATCAGCTTATATTCTAAACGTCTTGAATTTGGAGATACAGGGTGGTAAACTTTTAAAATAAATTACTATTTCTATTTACAACTGTGATACTATTTCAAATGTGTTAATGTTATTCGGTATAGATATAGTATGCATTAGAGACTCATTTCGATGTAAAATATTTTTTCAATACCTCTCACAACTTTCGTGAATATTACCTGATTTTTCCTTCTATTTCGTTCAGTTGAAATTCCCTTTGATTTTCAAGGCTGTTTCAGACATAAATTTGACAATTCGTTTCTGAAATTTTTACTGCAATTCATAGACAATTGAAGTGGGAAATGTCACCAAGAATAGTTCTTCTATGCGAATAAGTAATTTTTAAAAAATCAAATAATACTCATATCTAATGATACTCATATATATATATATTATATATATATATATATATATATATATATATATATATATATATATATATATATATATTATATATATATATATATATATATATATATATATATATATATATATATATATATATATATATATATATATATATATATATATATATATATATATATATATATATATATATATATATATATATATATATATATATATATATATATAAGAAAGTCGTGTTGCACTATATATAACTCAAGAAAGGCTTAACTGATTTGACTGAAAATTGGTGGGGAGGTAACTTAGAACAAGGAGAAAGACATATGATACTTCCTATCACGTTTGAATGAATGACGCATTTAATAGAGAATTTTAACAGGAAAGTGAATATGATCACCAAGAATTGGATTCAATAGTTCGAACGAATGTACCCCTGTTGAATACCCCTTATGATACATTGTTGAAGGCAATTGATGATGCAAATGCTGGTTTATATTTCCTTGATTCCCCTGGTGGAACTGGTAAGACATTCCTCATGTCAATAGTTTTAGCCACTGTTCGAGCGACATCCAACATTGAGGTTGCAGTTTCTTCTTCTGGAATAGCAGCCACATTGCTAGAAGGATGCTGTACAGCTCATTCAGCATTAAAATTGCCTTCAAATCGTCAAACCGTTGAAGAATCAACATGTAATATTGAAGAATACTCTGCAATGGCCAAAATTTTATCAGAACCCAAAAACCATCATCTGGGACGAAAGCACATTGGCACAAAAATCTGCATTGGAAACACTTAACCGAACTCTTGAGATGACTCGAGATGTTTTGGAGGCACAATGATTTTTACAAACATGAGAGTTGCTTTGCTGAACGACACATCTGCTGAAGATTTCTCTGAGCAGTTACTGACTATCGGTAATGGTCGAGTACCGGTCGACAAATCGAGCGGATTGATTTCATTTCCTCAAAATTTCTGTAACTTTGTCTCATCAAAAGACGAACTCATCAACAACGTATTCACAAACAGCATCACCAAGCACGAAAATAATGCATGGTTGAGTGAGAGAGCAATTTTGGCGGCTGAAAATAAAGATGTAGATGACTTAAACTTCATAATTCAGAATGAGATCATTGGTACACTGCATTCTCTCAAATCAGCTGACTTTGTAACAAATGAAGATGAAGCTTCCAACGATTCAATTGAATTTTTAAAGTCCTTAGATGTGCCGAGCTTACCACCCACAATTTACGACTAAAGGTTGGCTCTGTAGTAATCATGCTTCGAAACATAAACAAACCAAAACTGTGCAACGAAACGCGTTTGGTGGTAAGGAAATTGATGAACAATGTGACTTACCCGACGATACTCAAAGGTAAATTCGAAGTTGAGGAAGATCTCATTCCAAGGATTCCGATGATTCAAACCAACATACCATTGCAGCTTAAACGACTTCAATATCTGATTCGTTTTGCATTTGCCATGACCACGAACAAATCTCAAGGCCAATCCATAAAGGTTTGTGGTCTGAATGTAGAAAATCCATGTTCTTCCCATGGTCAATTATATGTGGAATGTTCACTTGTTGGAAGACTACCTGCGTTATTTGTTCTTGCACCGGATAATAAAACGAAAAATTTCGTCTATCACAAGCTGCTTCATTGAAGAGTAGAACCCGTGCATTAAAATATATGGCCAATAAAGAATCGATAAAATAGTTGCTTTATCAATTTACATTAACCCAACAGAAAATTAACTTCGATAAAATTAGAACTCTACTCCTTTATTGCCTCTAAGGCCGAACAAAGTTCGCCGGGTCAGCTAGTTACGAACATAATTGAAGTCGAAACTCTGAACACATCTACATGAGTCGACATATTAAATTCTGTTTATTCGTTTCCAATTCAGCGCAGTTTTCAATAAATTCGATAAAGAATTTCAGAATAATTCTCTAGAAATATTATTACCTCTTTTTATATTCTCGAATGATTCAGTATTTAATCTCTCAAAAGATGATTGATGGTGAGTAAATACTAAGTATTAATCCAAATATGGGTAATATGCTGAAAGATTTGTGTTTTTCTGTACGAATGCCTAACTCTCAGTTAAATTTTGAAACATAATATGAAAATGAAAACTTATACTTTCATATTTACCGCGCAAAGATTCAACATGATGGTTCAGCTCAAAAATGAGTTAAAAGTACGGACCATAACCCTCCAGCTGCTTCTCTGTCTAATAATAAATAGCGTCAATAGTCTTCATCCTTTGAATTCAATTATTGTCAATTATAACTTTGAACACATATTTTACCTCGTCATGAGATGAAACTATATTGGAGAAGCAGTCTGAAACTTTAACTGATCAATCTAGTGTTATATTATGGCTTCAAATATCCGTATATGCCAGACCTCGTTGACTTTTTTGAAAGCGTCAACGTAATCAATGCACGTAGGATAAGTGAGTTTCATCACAAAAACTCGTTAGCTTGCAAAAATACTAATTGGAAGTGGAATTGTATATAGAGCGATACTCACTCGTGCAACGAAATGACTAAAATAGAGGAGTTGTTTTTCACATCACATTGTTGAAACTGTTGATTCCAGTTCGTGAACAACATATATACATTCAGATCGCCACGGGCGTTAGATAATCCTGAATTCATTCATTATTGTATTTTGCTTCATCCAATTAATTCCGTTGTTAACTGAGCATTGATGGTATTCGTTTCAGATTGAAGAAAAACACTTTCGAAAAATTTGCTCACTGAGTTCGGTCCTGATAAATAACAACTATCAATAAATATTTTGAATTGATGCTTGTTAGAAAATTGAATAAAACGGATAAATAAATAGTCTGTAATTCACGTGGTAAGAAAGAGATAAGTTAGAAATTTCGGAAAAAGCATATGTGTATTTGAATATGTGTGTGAATTTATATATGAACCTAATCATCAATAAGTATTTTCTGAACGCAAATAAGAATCTTAAATATCGATTTTTGCATGGAAAACCCTGCTGGCATTCTCTCACTTAGAGGTATGCGACATGATGTTTCTGGACAGCTAGGCAGTTTTGAGCATTCCAAACACCTGTCAAAAAGCATCTCAACTAAACGGCTCGACAGACGAGCTAAAAGCAATCCGATATTTTGAATCTGAGAGTGAGAAATAGCATAAAATATTCCATTCCCAATGACCTCTACCTCGAAACTTGCGCTAATTATCCTGAACGTTCATCTGGCGAAGTGTAAGAAATGCCAAAACTGCCTGGCTGACAGAAAAAAATTCTTTCAATTAATGTCCAAGTATAATATGAAAAAATCAGCTTCACTACTATAACGAAAGTAGGATTACAATTCAATGAACAGTACGGGTGTATGGCAAGGGTTTGCCACAATGCGAAGTGTCTGGCAATGAATAACGTTATTTTTAATACAATTCCGAAGGAGATATGGACAAATCACATATTATGAATGACAAAAGTTCATTCGTATATTATATACATTGAAGATTCCACAGCTGACAAATCATATGTTATGAAATAACAAAATTCTGGAGTTCACGGGCTTTCGGACTAGATAGCAACCCATTATCTTAAGATGTAACTTTATGAGGAGAACTCTCGAGTTACCAAAAACTTAATCTATCGAAAGGAAGGCTTTCGAAAGGGAGTTTTAACAGATGGGATTGACTAAATGGATAGAAAATTATTTTGAGAAACCGATTGCAAATGTTGACAGGATTTAATCAACTCAGTTTAACATCTCTTTTCCAATTGACTCTTCTATTTCATTTGTCTGAAATTGCAAGCTCATAACTGGATGCAATTGAATAGGTGATTGATAGATTGGCATCGAAAATATATCGAAATAATAAGAAGAACAAATTTGAGTGGAGTCGAGGCAAATGTTGAGTGAGCTGACAGGAAGTTCTGCATGAATAAATGTGGAAACTTAGGAAATTTATATCCAAATATTATATATATATATATATATATATATATATATATATATATATATATATATATATATATATATATATATATTTCTTGAAATTGATTTATTGCCTGTTTAAGATATTTTATTTTGAAAGTTTTTAGCAATAACAGCCTTCTTTTGATATGAAAAAGTTCATTTTTGTTAACGTTTCGTTGTTATATTACAACTTTGTCAAAACTAATGAATAATTGAATTTATGATTTACTATAGATATCAAATGTCGAACTTATTTATTTTTTTTCTTTAAATCTAACGAAAATAATTACATTCTCTTACCATATATTCCAAAATTAAGTACAAACATTGCTTAAATATTAAAACCATATAATTTAAGAATACCACATACTGCCAAAAATCAAATCGAAGAAATATATACAAAATTAAAAAGTGAAACTCTGAGTGTAACTCAGAGAAAAAGTCATACGATTTATGATATTCCGTGTAACAATTGCAATACTATATCGGACAAACTATATCGGACAAACAGCACGAAATCTCGAAGAGAGAATCAAAGCGCATAAATACGCAAAAACTCAAATAACAGCCTTACATAAACATAAAAAAACAGAAGAATACGATTTTGATTACAAAAATACAAAGATTTTGGCAACTGAAAGGGACAAAAAAAGTAGAGAAATTTTAGAAATGTTACACATTCGTAAAAATTTAGAAAACACAGTAAATGAAAGAACACAGACATTAAACATCTCAATTCTATTAACAACAACTCAATAAACCTCACGAATAACACTCATAAAATAAACACACAACAATCACCAAAAATCACATCTCAAGACTCATTCTTTCCAGATCTACCTTCAGTTTCACACACATAAAACAACAATATACATATTCTGGATAAGTATAAAAAACTATATGTAATTATATATATATGTGAATATAAATCAAACTTATTAGAATCACCTGGCTTACCATGAGTTTTTCAGAGGTTTCCTCGTAGTGAAGAAGACTAAAACTTCCGAAGCGAATGCTAAGCCAGAAATATTCCATTGATAATGAAAATCAATGAGTGAAGATACAAAAAATAAGTTTGACATTTGATATCTATAGTAACTCATAAATTCAATTATTCATTAGTTTTGACAAAGTTGTAATATAACAACGAAACGTTAACAAAAATAAACTTTTTCATATCAAAAGAAGCCTGTCATTGCTAAAAACTTTCAAGTTTTTTTAAACATATATATATATATATATATATATATATATATATATATAATATATATATATATATATATATATATATATATATATATATATATATATATATATATATATATATATATATATATATATATATATATATATATATATATATATATATATATATATATATATATATATATATATATATATATATATATATATATATATATGTACTAGCTGACCCGGCGAACTTTGTACGCCCATTTATTTTGGTCTGAATATTTTTCAAGAAGCCAGATAGACATATTCTACTGCTTGTGCTACACTATCTTGATTTTAATATTTATCCCGTGTAGAGCCAGGGACTAACTCACTTACGAAGGGACTACAATACCTCCTGTTATTTCAAATCAGTCGAATTATGAAAAAATCCTATATTAACACGTTTGATGTATTGAAACTTATTAACCTGTCCGTTCTATAGTTGAAAGGCATGTTCCTAATTTCGTATCAAGTACTTGTACCGAATCTCATCATTAATCATATGAGATATGTGCTGGATATAAGTCAAATAATGTTCAGAATTTAGACCATTCCCGGAAACCAATGAATATAGTGGCTCTGGTGGCTGTACCAGTAGCGTCTATTTGAATTGACTCTCCGCGCAATATTTTGTCGCATCATTGGAAGTATTTTCCTATCAATAACAATCAAACTTTGCTTTGCAATATTGACACACAACGTCCATTGGTCCAATAGCAATGATTTTCTGTGAACTGTAATCTGTTTCAACGTTATAATTGAAAGCAGGTCGATGGAAGTTGAATACAACCTTTTCATATTGTTAATTTCGATTCAAACGATTCCGTTCAACTTAATTCCGAGCTTCGAGTTGCTTGTCAGTTCGATTTGCTCTTCTATTTCTTTGACTTGATGCCTTGCGAGTTCTGCGATTTAATTTTGTATATCTAGAACGGGTAGCTAGCATTTTCAAAAACGATATTTCAACTGTGAATCGAAGAAAACTATGTATTCTTTTTTATAAGCCAATATACTACGTGCTATGTTAGTAACGTGTATGTTAGTCTAACTTACCAAAATTTTATATTGAATTGAAGTTTCAATATTAGTCGTGTTAGCTCTGAACTAACCCTGATGTGTGATAGGATAAGCAGTTCTTTCACATCCCTTTTCTGATAATTAATAATTATTTCTTACTCATATTATTAATTGAATATTCTTAAATTTTCTGATTTTACATGCAATTTTCAAAATTATTTCCAGACAATAACAAACACAACAAAAAAAGTGAAATCGGTCTAACCGTTGACTCTACATTTTAGTTAGAAAACGTTTGTATGGAAAAAGAAATGTGGTGTTTTTAAAGTTTTACCAGCAATTATTCAAATTTTTCTCGTCGTAAGAACCATCCTTTGACTTCAACAAGCATTTAAAAAAAATTTGCAAAATTAGTTCAGGCGTTGTTGAGTTATGCGCTTACCAAGACATTTTGCGATCCATTTTTATATTATAGATATATTTTATATATATATATATATATATATATATATATATATATATATATATATATATATACGCAACAATAATAAAAAAATAGATGAGAATTCTCAGAATTTGTTTCATGTTCACTCGTAAATAGTATAAATACATTTAGAATAAGGATGAAGAAATAAAAACCTTAGCTTATAGAGCAACCACAAGAGTTTATTTACTGTCAATCCTTAAAAGCAAAATATCGTATATATATATATATATATATATATATATATATATATATATATATATATATATATATATATATATATATATATATATATATATATATATATATATATATATATATATATATATATATATATATATATATATATATATATATTACATTTCAAAAGTTTTGAACTCGACTGGGACTCAAAACTTTTGAAATGTAATTTCAATTCTCAATTTTCACTATAAAAATATTAATACAATTATTCATGTCCGCACGTGGTGAGGTTAACACGACAAAATTACTATATATATATATATATATATATATATATATATATATATATATATATATATATATATATATATATATATAAATATATTTGTAAAATGATATGAGACAGCTCATATCATCTGTATAAAGTTAAATTATTTTTGTATATAGTTACTGTAAAGAAGAATTAGAATTATAGATTCAGATGATATACTTCAAGTAGTCAATTTAGTAACACTGGAGGATATTAGGTCAGATCAAAATAGTATGGAAATTGATGAAAGCGATAGCACATTGAAGGAAAAGAATGGTCTTATTCACAGAAAATGGCGCAGTAGGGAAAGAGTATTCATTTAGAAAGTTTTCGCAATCAATATTATAAAAAAATTCATTTACAATATGGTCATATTAGACCGAGACATATTTCATCTGAAATGAGGTCTTTTTACTATTGTTATAACTTAGATAACATCATAAAAGAGCTCTGCAATAATTGTGAAATATGCAAGAAAAATAAAACACGGCAATGCCGAACTTTGGGCATCTTATATCAGTTAGGTCCAGCTGAAGAGTCTTATGAAATAATGTCTTTAGATACAATCAGTGGTTTTTCTGGTTATGATCTTCAAAAAAGTATTTACACATAAAAAAGTACATAAGGTGTCTAATGTAATATATAAAGTGAATTCAGGTCATAGAAATAAGTGTGAATATGTATATATTAACAAGTTATCCCCTCATTTCAAGCTCCGAGGGGGGGAGATGTAAAATGATTTGAGAATGCTCATATCATTTGTATATAGTTACTGTTGAGAAAAAAAGAATTATATCTGTGATTGGGTATCTTTCCAGAGGAAAGGAGAAACTTCATTTCAACAGGCAGAATTGAAGAGATTTTTTTCAAACTAAGAGAGCTATAAATGAGATGTAGTTGTAGAATAATAAAAATAGATAGTGTCAAGATTGTAAAGGATATAAGGACTTTAAATTGATTTTTCTTTTAGGTAAGTTGAACTCGATAATGTTAATGAATATCGTAAATAAATGTTATATTATAGCATAGAATGGGATATTTAAGAAGATGAACATTTATTCCAAGAAGGATAATGGAGAATAATTGAGATAAAGCAGAATGAATGTTTTATTGTTAATTTTCTTAAATATTTCCTTCAGGGCCATAAGCACAAAAATTTCATTTCGTCAAAAATATCGCCAAATAGGCCCCTGTAATATGAGAACAATCACGAGCGTTTTACTCACGCAACGTATTCACATTTGGAAACAACATATGTGACATTTTTAAATAGACGTTGCCATTGATTAGATACCTTCGGGTATTGAAGAAATATTAACGTTCGATGCTTGGTGTGTCTATAATATGAGTGGTGTTTTCTATTAATTCCTGTAGATGTAATTGTGAAGTATTCATTCCTTCACGGTATTCCACTTGTCATAAGAAGCCATAAAAATATTATTATTTTTATTGAATCAGTTATAGTGAAAAACGAAAAACTACTTAGTTTTATTTAAATGATATTTTTAGATTTTCATCAAGTATCGGCCCAATCGAATAATGAAGATTCTTGGTGATTGAAATCGTTGCCTCACTTCGATGGACGTGGTGCAACTGACGAGTGCCTTGCAGAACGAAACAACTGTCTCGAACTAACACTTCGATGTTATACCATCAGGTATAACATCGATTTCAATATTTCTCTAACATTGATCCCTTGAAGGACGATGGATGCATCACATCGTACACGTTCACACATTTCTAGCTCTACTATAACAATTTTTTGGTTAATTTGAATTTATCGAATGAATATTCTAGTGTTCATTTCTTTTATATATATATATATATATATATATATATATATATATATATATATATATATATATATATATATATATATATATATATATATATATATATATATATATATATATATATATATATATATATATATATATATATCTATATGATATGAATAAGAAATATGATAGGATAGTATTTCGTACATATCAGATTAGTTCGATAATTGTGCATTAAGAATTTATATATATATATATATATATATATATATTTATATATATATATATATATATATATATAAATATATATATATATATATATATATATATATATATATATAAATTTATTTCTTTTCAGAAAAATGTATGCTCAGCTCAGGACAAATTCCATGATTTTTTTGACCCATTCACAATCCTTGTCACAGCTGCTCACATTTGTGAGAGTCACTTCCCTAGTGTGAACTCGCATATTTTACAATTTAACATATAGAAAATATTGAATTGCAACAGTTGTTCAGGAATCAGGTTTTTCTGATTTGAATTATTCATAACCGGCATAGTAGCCACGTTGTTCTCGATTTGGGTTGTAAATAAGGGGAACACTCGTTCTGAAACGTCTATTTCAGCCAACCATAGAACCTCATTGTCATTCAAACAAAGAATTTCTCTGGAATATCTGGCAGCAATTCTTTGAGGACGAATCTTCGCGATGAGCTAAATTTCTTGTTGCAAAATTACTCTTGATGAGATTGCTTATGTGAATTATTGTGATGACCTTATATGATGCAAAATATGACACTGACTACGTGCCAGATGATCGCTCAATTGAGTATGCTTAGACACTGAGGCAATAGTTATATGGAGCTTCCTTCAAATGTGATGACTGTTGAAGATCCAACACTAACTGAATTAAGAGTGGAGCGAATTTACCTTCGGAGTACTATCGTTAATAATGCAAAGTACATGTTTTAACACGTATATTTCGAAATGTGACATCACGAAGTCTACCCTTGTAACTAATGACTAATGTCAAACCTCGTCGACCCCCTCGAATTTATGGATGGCAAATTAATTTGTTCTGAAACTCTGAAACGCATTCTATTCATCCTGTTGATGATGCTTTCGAGTGAATCCGCTACTCTAATTTTGATGAAATAATTGATATTTACAATACAGAAGTCATTGCTATGTACTCGGATAATCAAAATGTTCCTCTTCTTCTACATATATATATATATATATATATATATATATATATATATATATATATATATATATATATATATATATATATATATATATATATATATATATATATATATATATATATATGTAGAACTCGTGTAGACCTCGGTAGCGGTCCAAAGCAGTAGGACGAAGACCTGGGTTCAAATCCCAGTCGAGTTCAAAACTTTTGAAATGTAATTTCAATTCTCAATTTTCGCTGTAAAAATATTAATGCATTATTCATGTCCGCACGTGGTTGGTTAACACGAAAAATTACTGTACTATATTCATCATTGTGCCTTACGGAAAAATTAATACATCTGGGAGGATGGGTAGGTGTCACTCACTTTCGCCTGCAAGTATCGAAGACTACAATCCGTGCGTCGAACAACTAGCTTGACGAATAAACGAGTTCTTAGATATGAATTGAAGTTGCAACTCAATGTATCGACATCGGTAGTTAAGCGGTCCAAAGCATTGGGGCGTGAACCTGAAGACGTGGGTTCGAATCCCAGTCGAGTTCAAAACTTTTGGAATATAATTTCAATTTTCAATTTTCACTATAAAAATATTAAGGAAATAAAGGTTTTGTGCTTTTGGCACTGAACGAAATGTTCAAGAAAATGAACACTAGAACATTCGTTCGAATAATTTAAATTAACCAAATGAATGTTATATTAGAGCTAGATATGTGAACGTGTACGATATGATGCCTCCATTATCCTTCAAGGGATAAATGTTAAAGGGATATTGAAAACTGATGGAAGTCCGAGACATATGTTTGGTTCTGCAAGGAACTCATCAGTCGCACTACGTCCATCGAAGTGAGGCAACGATTTCAATCCCCAAGCATCTTTCTTATGACTCCAAGTGGAATACCGTAAAGAAATGAATAATTTAAAATTTCATCTATAGGAATCAGTAGAAAACACCTCTCAGACTATAGACACACTAAGCATCGAACGTTCACATCTCTTCTATATCCGTAGGTATCTACTGAATTGCAATATCTATTTCACGAATGTCATCATATGAAGATTTCAAATGTCAATATCATGCGTTAGTAGTATGCTCGTGATTGATCCCATAAATAAATATATGACAAGTTCCTTGCAGAACGAAACATATATGTCTCGCAATTCCATCAGGTGTTGCATCCCTTATCCCTTGAAGGATAATGGAGAGATCACATCGTACACGTTCACATATCTAGCTCTACTATAACATTCTCTTGATTAATTTGAATTTTTCAAATTAATGTTCTAGTGTTCATTTTCTTAAATATTTCATTCAGTGCCATAAGCACAAAAAATTTCATTTTTGGTGTGTCTGTAATCTGAGGAAGGTGTTTTCTACTGATTTCTATAAATGGAATTGTGTAGTACTCATTACTCTACGATCTTCCGCTTGAAGTCACAAGAAGATGCTTGGAGGTTGAAATCGTTGCCTCACTTGGACGTGGTGCGACTGACGAGTTTCTTGCAGAACGAAACATATATATCCCTTGAAGGATAATGGAGACATCACATCGTACACGTTCACATATCTAGCTCTACTATAACATTCTCTTGATTAATTTGAATTTTTCGAATGAATGTTCTAGTATTCATTTTCTTAAATATTTCATTCAGTGCCATAAGTACAAAAACATTTCATTTCTTATATATATATATATATATATATATATATATATATATATATATATATATATATATATATATATATATATATATATATATATATATATATATATATATATATATATATTTTTTTTAAAGTTTTTAGCATTAACAGGTATGAAAAAGTTTATTTTTGTTGACGTTCGTTGTTATATTACAACTTTTTTAAGTTATATTTAAAAGTTGTAATATAACAACGAAACGTCAACAAAAATAAACTTTTTCATATTAAAAAAGCCTGTTAATGCTAAAACTTTCAAAATAAATATCTCAAACAGGCAATAAATCAATTTCAAGAAATATATATATATATATATATATATATATATATATACAAGTTTGAAATATACGTTGATATTTTTTTTGAGTAAGTATATGTACCTATTTTCACGTAAAAATAATTTCATAGATCAATATACTCACCAGGATATCATCCAGATCGTTAGACATATAATCGTTTCATATTCCTTTCTCACCTGAAAAATAAGAAAAGCAATCAATAAAACAAACTCTGCCTGCCTAAGCATACCCAATATCACAGTGAAATTATTCTGTATATCTTGCACTAATATATATTATTCAATAATTCTCATTGAGAAAGTTTCATAATAGGCAATCGATGTTACAGATACAGAAAAACATATATATATATATATATATATATATATATATATATATATATATATATATATATATATATATATATATATATTATTCAATTATTTCACCAATAATAATACTAGAGATTTTTACAAAACTTTCAGGGAAAACTAAGCGCACAGCATTTGCTTCAAAAATCCATATGGTACGTTGAAAACTAACACAAAAAATAACAACAAAATATTGGCCGAATATTTCAAAACTCTTCAGAACTGTAATCCACCCCATGAAAAACTTAAGTTTGACTTTTCGGTGTTTACGCATGCAGACTCGCAAGCTTCTGATATTGAAGAGATTACAGAAATCATCAAACAACTCAAAATTAACAAAGTAGCATGAGAAGATGGGATTATTGCTCTGGAAATAACGATCCTATTTCGAAAAAAACGTTATTTTCATAATATATTATCAGAAATCTGGAGGATGGAACAGATACCAGAGGATTGGAAATGCGCGCTGATACATCCATTGTACAAAAAGGGAGACAAAATAGACATCATTAATATACAGAGGAATTTCCATACTACCTTAATTAAAAAATTTAGTCTCAAAATTAGGTTGCTCAACTAAACTTACTCAAAATTTAGGTTGCTTACAAAATAGTCTCTAAAGCACTCCTCAACAGAGTAGAACACCAAGCGGATCCTCTAAATGGAGTATACCAGGCTAGATTCAGAAAAGGCCGATCATATGAAGTCAATATTCATTAACTTCAAGAAAGCATATGAAATTATATGAATATATTATAAAACAGACACTAACAGGTACAATCTCCAAAGTAAAATTCATGGGCGAAGTATCAGATACCTTTAAATTCAAAACTGGTGTGCTACAGTGGGACGGACTTTCGCAATCCTTTTCAATATTGTTTTAGAAAAGATCATTAGGAGAATGGGAATCTCATGTAAAGGGCGCACTAGTGGGTATCATAAAATAAAATCGAATATATGTCAAATGCCTCGCCTTTGCAACCGATATTGCTATCATCACAAACAACAGAACTGAAGCCATTCTCGCCGCAGAAAAACAACATGAACTTGCGAAGAAACCGCGTCAAAAATTCCTTATGATAAAACCAAATACATGGAAAGAAACCCAAAAAATAAATCTCCTCTTATCACAAAACATGGTGAATTTCTGCAAGTCGGCCATTTTCAATACCTCGGAGAATTTATAGAGTCCTCAGGTTTGAACCGAATCCCTAATTAACAGAGAATTACCAAGCTCCAACGGGACTACAAGCTAACATGGGCGTACTATAACTTCATTTAAGCGTTAAAAACGTCATTTCGAGAGGTGCCAAATTGAGTAATAACACAACGATTTTTATACAATGATATTAAATATTGAAATCGGTGCATACATTCAGGGGGAAGCGTAAGACAGTTCACTGTATCGTATCACAGGGTACTCTTCAGTACAAGAACATAAGAAAGAACATTTTATTTTCAAGAACGAAGGCAGACTTCAATCTTCAAGTATCGTCTTGTCGATCATAAGACAGGAATATACTTATAGATCGTATGCCTATATAATTCATAGATTGAGCTACATACATCTCAAATCTTAAGGATCAATAAGAAGCACATGAATATATCTGACATTGAAAGTTTCACAAGTCCTTATCAATTAAGATACTATTCATTACAGCTCTAGTTTCTAAAAAATTTCATCTGATTTGATGAAATAATGCCATCTAGTTGCTGTTGTAGAAACGCTCGCTGATCATTCATTGAAATTTCCTCAAGTGGCCACGAAAAACATTAAAGAAATCGACTACAAGAAAAGAATTCTGTAGTTATCGTGCTCATATCATCGCACTTGTTAATATTCGATATAATATTCAATATTGAATTTATACTATAACTTTCTTTCGATGATTTAGTGACTAATTATTTGAAAGAACATTATAGCAGAGCAGGTTATTTGGAACATAATCAATTTTATGTCCTCATTATCCTTCTAGGGATAAATGTTAGGGATAGAAAAGAATATTGAAATCGGTGCAAATATTTATTGGAAGCCTGAGACAGTTCACTGTTTCGTACTACAAGTTACTTTTCAGTTAGGCCTCGTCCAACAAACGAAATAGTTGTATATATATATATACGAAATATAAAAGGCGATTATAGCCAGCTCTGCTCTAATGTTCTTTCAAAAAATTGCTCAAAAACTTATGTGAAAAAATAAAAGTATAGCTTCAATTTGTATATATATATATATATATATATATATATATAAATATTAGTTTTGACAAAGTTGTAATATAACAACGAAATCAACAGAAATAACTTTTTATATATATATATATATATATATATATATATATATATATATATATATATATATATATATAAATGATTGAAGTTACGCTTTACCAAGAAAATTATCGTATTGATTCAAAACGTTGTCTACCCCTGAAGAGAAATAAATGCAAATATGAACTTGAATTCACTGTTTTGATTTGTTCAGCAGTCATTATGTATCGAATACAATTGAAATCCGCAAGCGATTCAATTATGTATTTCTATCATAGCATTAATTAGGAGAATTATGACCAAAAGCATGAAAAGTCATGAATATTATAGATATTGGTTTACAAATTTCCTAAAAAAGCTACTACAAACTACTACAGAAACAATAGCTGGAATCATCCAAAGTCTTCATAACTTCTGCTCACTCAATTCATGAAGAATAAATCGAAAAATTTCAACCAAGTTAACCATTAGTAAGAAAACACTTTCACAAACAGTGTTTCCGCTTAGATTGAGTGAGAAACTAATGAAAATATAATTTATGAGGCCGATACTTGGCGGCAATTATTGTCCATAGTCAAATCAATAACCAAATTTCAGTCATATATTCAAACGACTAGGTGTGACATAAGTTAAGGGGAATACTTCTCAATAAAATTGGGAAATCAATTATCAGTACAGTTTTCGCATACAATGTCGCATCCGAAGAAGAACTATAATTTCGAAACTGGAAATATATATTTCAGGTAATAATTTCAACACCCTGTCACGGGGTTTCGCTTATCTCTTGGTGAAACATTATGTTAAAAATAATAAATTAAATTAACACACTTGACTTAAGTTTCACTGAATATATTGAAAACTCTACATATGTTTCGAGTGGTTAATCCATTATCTAGAGTATACAATATTACTAATATTGAAATCAGTATCAGTAATATTGTGTACTCTTGATGAAGGGTTCACCATCCGAAGCATATGTAGAGTTTTTAATATATTCAGTGAAACTTAAGTCAAGTGCGTTAATTTTAGTTTGTTCTTTTTCAGAAAGTTTAGGATAATTGATCAATTCGAAATCTATTGTTGAATTGATAAAGAGAATTTCAGTAGGTAGAGATATTGAAAAAAAATGTCAACATACCCTCAATAACAAACAGTTATTTTGAAACTATTTGAAGTGAATATATCTTAATGGGTAATGTTCGCGAATGTATAAACTCATGCATTATGTCATCGATTGTTTACTTAATGTCCAAGAGAAAAATTGATTGAATATTTCTCAATAAATACCCATCTATTGCTAATTTTCAACATGACACAGAACGCGACAGATAATCTTCAGATATCCATCACTATATTCACTAATCCCTGGAATTCACCTGAATATTGCTTGCAATGAAGCTTCAGCTTATATGATTCGAAAATGAAACAACTGGCCTTGTTCATGAATTGATATTCAAAAGCTTTAAAACATGTCAATAATCTTTCACTGTAATGCACTTCAGTTAATCTGTCGTTAGAAATAGAGCGTTAATCAATCAATTGGATTTCATGACTTCAAGCACACATCACGGGCAAAGTTTTCAATAGAAAATATTTCATTACGCATCATGGGATATTTTATTGATGAAATTGAGTCACTTTTCATTCGAAAATATTCTTTTATCGTTGAAGCAATCAGTTGTTCGTTTTGGAACGGTCACATCCACTAAGCTTTTGTGAGGTTTGACTTTCTATATTACTATATTATTTTATCATTACAAGAAATGCTTGCTATGGAAGCTCAATTGTTTCTGTTTTATTCCATATGATATTTACGTTTCATTTAGTAAGCTCATTACTTTATCATTGTAAATAATTTCAAGTGAATTAATGCGACAGCAAGTATGTGTTTCTGGGTATTATTCTTTATGATTTATTCTCTTGTCCATTTCATGTCGTTCATAGTGACAACGTCTTTTTTTCCGAAGAATCATTATACTTTCGAATAATCACAAAATCGCACAAAAAGCATAAAGAAGTCATATTTTTTATCACGGTACTATCAAATGCTCTGCAGTCGAGCTACTTCCGTCTCAATTGACAAAGAGCTCCCTTCATCTCTACCAATAGAACAGAGGGATGTGCAAATGTATTTACCAGAAACTGCATTTTGAATATAACGCAACAGACACTAAGGAGGTACCTTTTACTTTTATATTAGATTAAACTAAACTCTTGGCTCAATGTTTCACGATTTATTTAAAAATTTGAATAATCAACATGTTTCAAGCGTTAGCTCATTTTCAAGACTGATTACATTTAGTCTTGAAATGACTCATTGGAAATTTGACTCATTTATTCTTGAAAATGACCTGACGCTCGAAACATGTTGACTATTCATATTGTTCAATAAATCGTGAATCATTAAGCCAAGAGTTTAATTTAATTATGTTTCACCAAGAGTTAAGCGAAAATTCAGTCTCAGTCCTTTTCCTTTTTCGAAAATCTCAATCATTGCAATACATTGAACGTTTTCATTAAACATGGATAAAAATTTCGAATAACGGAGTATCTGGTATATGGCGGAGTGTAATGGATTTGGTCTACTTTTGTATTCATCTTATAACTATTAGAGATTACCGTAAAAGTGGGCACAATACAAAATAATATCATAAAAGTGTCACAGAATTTCCTACCAAAATTATTCACCGAAAAAGTTTCTTCAGTAATAAATGGTTGAAAATCTTGAACACACTATTATCTCAGAAATGGTAATTGCAGCCTTGTGCATAACTGTCAACCGTTGCTTACCTAAATTATATATAGCACGAAAATTATTATTAGAATTCATTCGTTGCCCGAGGTCTTCGACAGGGTTGGACAGAGGCCATTCTAGCAAGGGTTTCATCTAATGGATACATGAATATGAAGTATCACTGGCACTCAACTTGAAGCAATAAAGTATTCATTGCATTGAATTAGGAAATAAAGTATTCCTGGCCAACTAACTCATCCAAATTGTAAGTTACTCAATGAACATAGACGAAGTAAATGCTATTGATATATTGGGAACTCCTTTCTGTGGGGCCACATTACAAGTAAAAGAATCATACGGTTTTATAAACCTTATTTTCAATTGCCCCTCATCATCCTTTGATTATTACGAAACAGGGCAATGTTATAACAGCATATTCAACTTGTGATCATAAAAGTCGTATCTTTGGGCCACTACCCTCCTCCAAATGCTTCTAATCGCACTGACAAACTGACTGTACAATAATCCTGCATATAATAGTGAGGCAAGTCGCTACATCTGCCTTTATGTTACTAGTTCACTACTCCAATCAACCTGCTATACACCTCAAGTGTATTCACCTTAAAGATCCATTTTCCTTTCTGCACAAATATTTGAATTTAGCGCCTGTGGTTAATTTACTTCAAACCGAAATATTGAATACTAGTTATGAACAATCGAAACCTCCTCCTTGCTTATTACTTTTTAGTTTATATTCAATCAGAAATGAACCATCCTTCTTTAAGAATAATAAGATCTCTCTCATAGCTATCGGTGAAATATAATAAATAATAACTGACCAGAAACTCAATGAAAACTATGAGTATTAGATTTCAATTTAGATTTCAACGATAAAATCGATGAAATGTTCAACTTTGAGTTTGTAAACTAATTATTTTAATCATAGTAACCAGTCTTGATGAGGAGGTAATACCTCGAAGCGGGGTGTTTGTAATGAATCATAACAAAATGAGATGAATTGATCTCATTTTCAATTGTTCTATTTATTCTTTACAAACCTCTATCAACCTAATAGCTCATTAATCCGTTGTGTATACACATAATTATTCAGGAAAACAATAATAATGTCATACCTAGCTTAAACTACAAACCAAGAGTATGAATCTTTATCGATTTCATTTTCAAACATTTTAATTGATAATTCCAAAAATTTTCCTACGCCCAAAGGGTTATTCAGTTTTTTTAGAGTTACTTAACACTTTAGTAGTAATAAAACTTTGTCATATCTCCAAGGTAACCATAATTCAATTTTTGCATCTGTAATCTTACAATCAATTCAGATTTTTGACAAGTTCAGAAACCTGGGCTTTTAGTCTCTCTGAATAGCTCCGATGTGTAACACCAGAATATATTATATTAGCACGATGCTGTACTCTCCAAGAGATTTGGTCTTGTACAAATACTTCATACTGGAGGATAATGAATTGATAGCATAATTATATACAATAATATTGAAAATATAGCTGCACTAAATAAAATGAAATAAAAGCAACACACTTGGCTCAAGTTTCATTGAGGATATTAAAAACTCTACATATCATTCGGGTAGTTAACCCATTATCAAGAGTATACATTACTACTAAATGTCAAAATGTACAACTTCTATTTATATATCTTAGATCACAGAGTTTAACATCGGTTTCAAGGAAAAATCCAACTTATCGTTGCAAACAGGTAAATTTTTCCTTATAGCTATCGAAATTTCCAAGACTTCAAGGGTATCTAATATTTTGACTTTACTACGTCAGTGTAATATTTCGGTTTTCTTAGAATCGAAGAAATGATTATGTTTAACACAGTGTTCAGAAAAACCAGTATTTGGTTTATTTGATAATATTGATCTTCTGTATTCATCAATTCTTTTTTGTATAGAACTTTCAGTTTGACCTATGTGAAAACTATCACATTCACTGCAAAATATTTTGTAGACAACAGTCTTTTCGAAAATAAGTCAAGTTTGACCTTGTTATTTACCCACAATTAATCCGAATTCCTTTTGTTAGTGACTTAATTTTATGTGTTCACGTTATTTCTATGTAATCTTTCACAAATTTCATTTCTCGAGTAAAGTATAGAATTAATTAAATGGAATATTTTTGTTGTTGATCTAAATGAGTAGGAAAAATTTTCTGTAATAATATCTTTCTCTGTTTATTTTGATCAATTTATCAATGAAAAAGGGTTTGTAGCCGTTGTTACGTTGTTACTTTTACGTTGTTCTTGATACACAGTAAACCGCACACAACATCTTTGCAGTTTTTCCTTTTTATTTCCATTATTACATTTCGTTCTTTTGGATTTCTCGGTTTTTGTTTTTGAGTACTGGAATTATTTAGAATCACAATATTGAGAAGGTTTGGCAAAAAATCTTTGCGCCTAAAACTGAAAGTTTGAGTACACTTGGTGTGGTGAGGGTATTCCAGTACATTGTTTGAAGAAACAATTGAAATTTGATATTATTTTTATTTTATTATTTTTGAGTTCACTTTAATTTTGGGACCAGTGCTCTTTATAATTTTTATGAATGACATAGCAGAAGTTTTTAAAATAAGTAATGTTAGAGGTCATCTCACCAACTACGCGGACGACACCAACATATTGGTTGCTGATTCGAGCAATCCAGAATTGCTCCGGTCATCGGAAGCTACTTTTGACTGTGTTCGGGGATGGTTTCTGAGAAATGGTTTGGTTCTCAATACGGAAAAAACAGAAACTATACTATTTCGGACAAAACAACAAAAAATTGATACACCGAGTTCTATCAGTTTATTAGATAGTGAAAATAAGTTAGAAAATTCCATAAAGTTTTTAGGAATATACATCGATGAACATCTGAACTGGGATAACCATATAATTGAACTTGGAAAAAACTGAACTCAATATCGTACAGTATAAAGATATTGATTAGATATCTCAATGGGAATTCCTTGAAAGTATTTTACTATGCAAACTTTGAGGGTTTGATGAAATTTGGGCTGATTTTCATTGGCAGCAGTTCACTAATAAAGGATATTTTTTGTGTTCAGAAGCGAGTCATCAGAACAGTTTGAGGATTCAAATGGAGAGAATCTTGCAGGAGACATTTCCGGAAAAATAACTTTCTGACGGTATATGTCCATTACATCCTGGAAAATCTCATTTTTTTGCACAAACATAGGGAGAAATTTGATAAATGCACAATTACAGCACACGTAGCTTGAATTACCGCTTTCCTAAGCATAGACTGACTGCTACTGAGAAACAACCGTATTGCACTTCTGTGAGATTATTCAATAAGCTTCCGGATAGTGTGAAGAGATTTGAAAAACTGAGTTCATTTGAAAGTAATGTTAAAAAACTCTTAATTGAATTGGAACCATACTCCTTGGATGATTACTGGAATATGTGTTGAAATGCTAATTCTGTTTGTTTTTTCTGACGTTGTTTCATTTGCTGCATAATGTTTGTTAACTAGAGCATCCTTTGCAACAAATATCATTATTATTATTATTATTATTAATTGCATAATTGTTCAATTTACAAGCTGAAGATTTTTTTTCATTCAAACATTCATGATATTTGTTTTTGTGTAACGATTAGGTCCTCTTAGCTAAGAGATAATTAATTTATCTTTTATTCGTTTCAATTTCTTTTTCAGTATTTCAGATTTTTAATTCTCTTTCCACAACTTTCGAACCTCTGGCGCCTGGCATTAAATTTTCTTACTGAACCCACCCTACCTTCACTGTAGCTAACTGTGGTGTGGTACAATTCATTAACTTTCAGTTCTCGCTTAGCAGTCACTCAGGTTTTGAACCAGAGATTAATTATAGGTATACATCTTGTGTGTGTGAGATCGATGATGTATACAAATCTATACCTAGATAGCGAATGTAGGTTATAATATGCCAAATAATGTATTCCCCCGAATCACTTATTATGCTGAGAAATATAACTTGACAGGTAGATACGTGAAATATTGATCGAAAAATTTATTGCAGAATTATATAGCATTTCTTTGTATTTCATTCAAATGAGGTTCACTATCAATATGTTCGATTATTATTGAATGAAATATACAAATCTTATCATGCATATTGGTGATCATCGAAATTACTTTCTCTTTATGTCACAGTTATTCGCTTTTATTTTGTCATAATTATGAGAATTTGTGAAAGCTTGCAGTTTTCATCCTGAAATCAATTTCTACGACTGACTAATTTCATTCAATGCAATATTCGTACATTCAATTGAAAATATTATACAGGTATTTCTCTCTGATTTAAATTTATGTTGGAAATACAAAGATAAAAATGTTTGGAAGATTAAATATTGTTTATGGCTGAATAGATGATGCCGCTTCAGGAAAGCTATGCATCCTGAATATAGACTTTCATATCGTTTATTATCCCAAGTCTGATTCTCGAGTGAATAGAATCGGCAATGAGAGCGGCTAGCGAAGTAATGGTGCATGGACGCCAATATTTGTGAAATGTAAATGCGAAAAATTCACTGCTGCATGAGCACTACTCCATTCAAATTATTCCTCAACGGTTACTTGACGAAGGAACATTTTTTCACGTCTTATTTTTAATCAGATTCCCGCTTTGTCATGGTATTCATAACTTCTTGCTGTTTAATGAATAAACAAGTCGAATTATGTATATACTGCGAATTGTCGAAACGCGGAAGCGATGGTTTCTCATGAAATATTCAGTGAACTTCGCTAACTAGTGGAAATATATAATGGATGCATTGAGAGGACTGATTCAAAAATTGTTAACGTTAGGATGTTGAAAATATAGATCTTGAAAAATTATATAGCTATCTTCAAGGCCAGCCAATTGTCTGAAAATAGAATGAAGAAACATAATCGTGACTATCTTTAATTCATCGTCCGTTTTTATTTTTGCTTTCAACTTGGAAATTAGAATTATATCAAATTTCATAAGATAATATTTTTTCAAATTGAACAGGAAAACGGCCATATTTCTTCTACTTCTCCTAGCTTCATCAACTTCTTATTCATCTGAAAAATATTCATTAACATTTTTTATGTTTTAATACTTTCGATTTGTTATCATTCTGCCAAAATTTTTCAGAAATGATTCCAAATAAAAAACTCAGAGAACTAGAAGTCATTGGCATCGCTTTAATTCTTCTAAGTTTTGAGAAATCTTTGAGAACAAACTTTGAGTTTCAACAATTCTCCAAATATCCAAAACTGAAAAATATTTATTTACTTTCAACGTATACAGAACAAATATGTTTATAAATCATGATTTTAGTTGTATATACGGGGTTCTTTATAATTTTATGTTCATCAATATATCCATTCAAAACACATTATTCAAATATGCTGGTAATTGCAGCTGAGAAATATTCTTGTTCTTATTTTGCCACAGAAAGGAAACTTTTTCCTACTTTAGGACAGAAGTCGATATGTGGAAAAAGTTTACGGAAAACCCTTTTTCTTCCTATCCCAAGACAGACAAAAGGGCAAGCGTTTCGAATAAAACCGCCCCTAGATGTGAAATTGAACAAATATATCATCCTAAGCGTTCGGAAAAACACCGTTACGCGGGTTCCATCCATCGTTCGTAATAAGAGTCAGCGTTTTGGATGTGGACGCGTTCTGAAATCGGATTGGTCGTTGAGATGAAAAGAGATGATGGTTAAGATGACAACACATAAAGGCAAACACTTTCCGAATCGATGTATATATGCATACAATGGTGGGCATTCAACTGTGCCAACAACAAACATGAATTTGTTTTCAACATATACAATGTTATGTCTCCATTATCTATTGATAAATAACTGTTCGAGAATGTTGAAAAACATTCAGTTACAGATGTTGAAAAGGCTCACTTATAAGGATAGTTGCACTTTCGCACTACAAGGTACTCATCAGTTGCACCACCACACCTATATATATATATATATATATATATATATATATATATATATATATATATATATATATATATATATATATATATATAAGAAAATGAACACTAGAACATTCATTTGAAAAATTGAAATTAATCAAGAGAATGTTATAGTAGAGCTAAATATGTGAACGTGTAGGATGTGATGTCTCCATTATCCTTCAAGGGATAAATGTTAGAGAAATATTGAAATCGATGCCACACCTGATAGTAGTGCGAGACATATATGTTTCGTTCTGCAAGGAACTCGTCAGTCGCACCACGTCCATCGAAGTGAGGCAACGATTTCAACCTCCAAGCATCTTCTTGTGACTTCAAGTGGAAAGTCGTAGAGTAATGAATACTCTATAATTCCATCTATAGAAATCAGTAGAAATCACCTACCTCAGATAACAGACACACCAAGCATCGAAATTTCATATATCTTCTATACCCGTAGGTATCTACTAAATTGCAATGTCTATTTGACAAATATCATCGAACGATGTTCTTAAATGTCAATAGGTTGCATTTAAACACAATTTAAAAACATCGTGTGATGATATTTGTCAAATAGACATTGCAATTTAGTAAATACCTACGGGTATAGAAGATATGTGAAATTTCGATGCTTGGTGTGTCTGTAATCTGACATAGGTGATTTCTACTTATTTCAATAGATGGAATTATAGAGTATTCATTACTCTACGACCTTCCGCTTGAAGTCACAAGAAGATGCTTGGAGGTTGAAATCGTTGCCTCACTTCGATGGACGTGGTCTCGCACTTCCATCATAAGTGTGGCATCGATTTCAATATTTCTCTAACATTTATCCCTTGAAGGAGTATGGAGACATCACATCGTACACGTTCACATATCTAGCTCTGCTATAACATTCTCTTGATTAATTTCAATTTTTCAAATGAATGTTCTAGTTCTAGTTCATTCAGTGCCATAAGCACAAAAAATTTCATTTATATATATATATATATATATATATATATATATATATATATATATATATATATATATATATATATACAAACGAAATTTAATGTCTTCTGATTCATAGGAGGAGTTTTGAGAAATTGAGTCGATGCTTTGCGTTTGTCCGACGGTGACGCAACTGATGAGTACCTTCTAGCATGAAACAGTGAAAACTATATTGCGGTTTCAACAAATGAACGTACATTTTTCAATATTTTCTGACAATTATCCCTTGAAGAATAATCCGTCGAAACATTACCGAAAGAAATATATAGTATACTATTAATATTGAATATTCACAAGTGCGATGATATGAGCACGATAACTATATAAATTCATTTTTCTGTATTCATATATTATATTTTTCATATATATATATATATATATATATATATATATATATATATATATATATATATATATATATATATATATATATATATATATATATAAGGTGAAGCAATCATTATTCGCGCTAACCACGCACGTACGGAACATACTGTAAATGTATTTGTTTATATTGAAAATTAACCTATATATGCCTAAAACTTTCTGTTTGAACGTTTTCGAGACTTTTGGGTGGGAAATTAATGAAAAACAGTCATATACAAAATATTTATCATTTATTTTTGAAAACGTCAATCGAAAAAATTTTTGTAGACCTATTCTACATAAAGGACAATAGTCTTTATGTAGGATAAATTAAGAGATATTAAGAATAGCATACTATTCTTAATATTGAGTATGATAATTTACAAAGCATTTAACATGTGAACCAATGTCACATTTTTTGCACCTGGTTGTTGTTTTTGAATGACATAAGCCGCATCTAGTTTGTTTCTCCTGTGGTACCACCAAATGGTTAAGACGGTCATAACTCATTTCATTATTTTGTTGATTTTTTCCTCTTCGGAAAGCAAAGAATTTTTTTTTTGTGTCGAAATGATAGTGGCTTCACTTCTACTAAAGGCAAGTTGGTCCATTTAACCTTCTCGATATTTGTGAAGATGCCAAGCATTTGTCATTGCCATATCAAGACTAGAATATCTATTTAGAAGCAAAATACCCAAAAAACATTTCATTTCCAAAACATCAACTACTGGTATTATATTTTTTGTTGAGCATACCTATTAGCATCTTCTGTGAACATTGACAAGGTTTCATCGTCAAAAAACATTAGAAGAGTTCAGTTGGTGTAAAAAAATTTGTAAATGTGTTTTCTTCGGAAAAAACATATTCATCAGCTAGCAGATCCTGTTGGACAAACTAGTAGACCTTTTTTTTCTTAGTTTTCAGATTATCTTTTGGTTTTTCTTCATTTTGTAGAGTACTCAAAGGTAATTCATCTTCAGAACTACAGTCTTCCTCGTTTACACGAATGTTAACTTCTACTTGATTTTGTATCATACTTGAAGGAAAATTATTCATGTCGAGTTGGTCCTCATCACCAGAATCTTCATCGGTGATGTTTTCACAAGCATTATTTGATGGTAGCAACATAATTGATTTCGTACTGACGTTATCTTCCTCAATGCTTCGTACAATAAAAAACCCCTGAAACAAAAACTCATAGTAGCCCATTGTCCTATATGAGGAACGCCAACATTTAACACCTTGTGTATATCACCATAAGAAAAAAAAAATTTCAAAATTAACGAAAAATTAATGCAACAGTTATTTCAGAATAGGTACATCTATATCAGAAAAGATTGAATGGAAACATTTATTGTAAAATATTCGTACTCACCTTGCAAACTTGATTCCTCATTCCGCCATTTTTCAGAATTGCTTGTATTCAAACGTGGTTTACTATTCGCTAATTCACAATTTGCCTTTCAAACTCTGTTTACCCAACAACACCTATTCAGAGACTAAGCTTCGACTGGCATATGCAACGAAGGCAGCGCTAGTCTAGACAGGAATCGACAAGTTTTGAGCGTCCTACATATAGGTCAGTAGGCACATATGGGTTGAAAAAGAGACCTCGTTAGCTAAGTTGTCAGAGCAGCAGGGCGTAAACCTGAAAGACCTGCGTTCGAATCCCAGTCGAGGTCGAAAACTTTTAGGTATAATTTCGATTGTCAATTTACAATTTAAAAAAACCTTATATATAAAGTTTATATATATATATATATATATATATATATATATATATATATATATATATATATATATATATATATATATATATATATATATATATATATATATATATATATATATATATATATATATATATATATATATATATATATATATATATACTAGCAGACCCGGCGAACTCCGTTTCGCCACCAGATGGCTTCGTTTTATGTAACATTTCGTTTGGTGATTAAAAGTTTTATATTTGAAAAGGAAAAATTTTATTTCGTTTCTCAACAGTAATGAATTCATTTCGATTACAAAAATGAAGTGTTATTTAGTTGAACGTCTCTAAGTAAATGTAAGTGAATCAAAAGTAAATACTGAATTATATCCGTGTCCGCAAATTATCCGTTTCATTGAAGTAACCACATTTTTTGTTTTTTGGTCTGACGTTAACACAAACAAAGCGGATGGTTTCCCAACTCGTGAACACGCAACGTATAACTGCCCATGTGAAAAACAATGATTTTCTAAATTTATCCCGCAAACACTAAGCGATTGGCCTTGCGACTTGTTCATTGTCATTGCGAACGCAAGGCGACCTGGAAATTGCAATCGTTTGAAGTCAAACGGAAGATCAGTCGGAATCATTGGTATTCGAGGAATACATACATTTTCACTTGCGTACTTTCCGTTAATAATGGTTGCCTCAATCAAATTCGGCATGTCTTTTAACCGAAAGTCGAGTACCGTTGCAAAGTCGCGGTGGATTCAAATTACGCAATATCATAATAACTGTACCATCTTTGAGTTGCAAGTTATGTGCTGGAAATCCTGGTAACTCCAGAGAGTTCAAAAACTCCGATGGATAATTTACTACATCATCGGGATTTGTTATGGAATCAACGGATTTGTATGTCACCAAATCGCCTGCAATTTTTGATTGAATGGTGAAATTCAGTGCGTGTATATCATTATTCTTTGCTGCAAGAATTGTTCGTTGACTTAACTAAGCATAATTCTGATAATTCTCACTAATGTTTGGAAAACATCTTCAATAAAAGCTAATTGAGAGTCTACAAATCGGCAAAAGTTGTTGGTAAGAGTAATTTATCCAGATGTCGCATCAACTGGGACTTTTCAATTTCCAACAGCTAATAATTGTTTGGAAAATTGTGCAGCACTTTGATCATTTTGAAGTTGAATTCTCATATTAGTGGTTAGCGATAATGTTTTTACGTTATTCCATAATAACGGTAACATATAAAGGTGATGCCATCAGGCAAGCATTCAATTCATCTGCAGGCGTTCCACGGGGAATTACTGGCAACGTCTGCCTGAAATCGCCTGCCAACAATATCATCAAGCCGCCAAAGAAATAAACAGCTATAAAAAATAAGGGTTGATCGTAGAAGGGTGAAAATTTAGTATTGTATGTATTTTTGTATGTTGTATCATAAAAAAATTAAAACTGAAAATTTTGTCTAAAAAATAAAAAACAAAATTCAGGGGTGGACTACCCCTAACATTTAGGGGGATGAAAAATAGATGTTGGCCGATTCTCAGACCTACTCAATACGCTCACAAAATTTTATGAGAATCGCTCAAGCCGTTTCGGAGGAGTATGGAAACGAAAACTGTGACACGAGAATTTTATATATATATATATATATATATATATATATATATATATATATATATATATATATATATATATATATAAATATATATATATATATATATTTATATATAAATATATATATATATATATATATTTATATAAATATATATATATGAATATATTTATATAATAATATATATATTTATATATATTTAAATATATATATAAATATATTTATATATATATATATATATATATATATATAAATGCTACACAATTCGTGGATCTCGAAACTATATATGTATATGAGATTGAAATCTCGCTTACGTCTCAAATTGAAGTCTTGGCTTCATGGCCACGATTGAATTTAATCATCATTAAATAATCATGTTCATGAGTCAACATATTTCGAGCCGTTAGCACATTATCAAGACTAACTACAAAAATAGAACATAGCAAATTTACATCTATAAAAAAGAAGTGATAAAAGTGGGAGTCCGGTGCATCATAGTCGGGGTGTTCTCCCGACCCAGCCACAGAGGCCGGATAATATTTAGTCTTCATAATGTGCTGAGCGCTGATTTTCACTGAATAATACTGAATTATATTAAGTACTCGCCGATTTTCTCCTGGTTTTTATCATTTCCAAAAGTTAAACTCCCAACTTTCAATTCAACATAAATTTCAATTTTAACTTGAATAGATGATTGAACAAGCAGGGTATAATAATAAAAATAATAGGTTTTTTATTTTCAACAGGTACAATACCTACCCAATTACAGAAAATATTGATATAATGTTTAATTATGTATGATTAATGATAAATAAATAAATAAATTGATAGGGGTATAACAAAGAGCTCAATCTAAATTCAAAATCTAAAATGGTAACTAATATCTGAATAATAGCATTTAATGAAATATTAAGAAAAACTCAATCTAAACCAATCCATTTTAGTTAATTTGCTTTGGTCACATATGTCCTAATTATAACTCCTATGGAGTCAAAATGAATGTCACAATTATTGGCAACTCTATTGAATGTAGATTCCATAAACCAAATGGGCGATTGTATTAGGGAGATGGTTCTTGAAGTCTCTAGGTGGAATAATTCTGTAGTACGAGAATGTCGCCTAGGGATATGAAATTTCAAAATGGACAGGAGACAATAAATACTGTTGTGACCTCTATTCAAACTAAGAATTTCAAGAACATTCTCTGATTGGTCTCAATATGACGTTGATGGAAAGTGTGAATGGGATGCTTGATCTTGCTGCCATACTCGGACTAACTAAGGATTTGGGCATTAAATAGTCCAATGAATGTTGAGAAATTATTGAAATATTTGCCATTGCGTATAACAAATCCATATATTTCCGAGGCAGATTAAAAAAGTTGGGTGATGTGTGGAATGAAGGAAAGCAAAGACTACACCAAGATCTCTCACCTCATTAGAACGAGAAAGAACCGGACCACCGACGCTAGAATTACACTCAATTCGATATTTCCTGCTATAAAAGAGACAACATTACATTTTAACACATTCAAACTCAAATAATTATCCTCACACCAAGTAGCAACATGGTGCAGCGCGAGCTCAAGCTGAGCACAGTTCTCCTGTGGTCTAATTTCATGATATACTTTCAAACTATCCGCGAACATTAAATTCGGGGAGTGAATATTATCCATCATATCATTTGCGAATAGAATAAAAAACAGTGGTCCAAGATTAGACCCTTGAGGTATTCCAGAGGTAGCGACGAACTCAGTCGACTGTATACACTCCAGCTGTACGAATTGACATCGGTATGAATACTGTCAGATATATCATCCTGTGAGCTTCGTGTCATCGAAGTATTTTCGAGAGTTTGAATATTTCATTTACTCGATTCCATATTTTTGAACATGTTTGTATGTCTATCTAAATATAACTTCACCGTCTGTGACACTCATGAGCTGTTTTATGATCAAAATAAATAGCGATCCGTCATTCTTTCATTTATTATGTTCAAAGCCCGGTAATCGTTAAAAAAGATATGTGTTAGTCAGCATAAACCTTCGTATATCATTTCGACAACTCCCTACATTAAAATGGAAAAGCACATGTTATTTTATTCATGATATCATTTCCATACGTTTCCAATTTCGTATTTCGACGAATCGAAGGAAAAATAATAACTTGAGTTATACATGCTACCATGAAATATTTTCGTTTACCTCCGAATAGAATAAAATGCATATTTATGCCACTTTCGAGAGGAAATAAATCGATAAAAATTCTAGATTATAGAAATGGGATATTCCATGCAAATAATCCCTTTATTCCCTTGAATTCTCAGTTTGATTCGCGATTTCAACTTTGAGTGAAATATTTCATTCAATTATAATGTGATCACTTTCTTTATAACCATCGGACCTACAGTTGAATGACGTTTACGAACGGCCAATGGGCTTGTGGCCAATGTACAGTACCCATCATTATTATCATCATTAAACTACTTGAATCATAGACACACACATACACCCATGCCTTCACAGGGGCTCGAACCCGAGTAATAATGAGAAAAAAGAAAGTGTTTATATTTTGAAATGAATCAATTTTCCCTTTACACTCAAAGAATCCGAAGCCAATCAATAACATACGTGAATGACATATTTCCGAAGAATTGAAATTAACAGACTTGGTTTAAGTTCCACTAAATATATTAAAACCTCTACATATCTTTCGGGTGGTCAACCAATTATCAAGGGTATACAATATTACTGTAATATTGTATACTCTTGATAATGGATTAACCACTCGAAGCATATATAGAGTTTTTAATATATTGAATGATACTTAAGCCAAGTGTGTATGTTTTAATTCATTATTTCAACATAATGTATCAGCAAGATATAAGCGAAAGCTACGTGCGATTTATTTGCATTTTCAATTCAATATAGTTTATGAGACTAATAGTTCAAGGAACCATAAAATGCATAGTTACGTTGCTAAGGTTTAATTAAGGCAATTCAAATCTTGAATCAGGAGTTCATTGAATCAGACATGACGTATCTGAACATAATTGAAATAATTTAATTGCATTTGAAGTATAAGTTTGCAGTGATTCCATAGAAATTATGACATTTCTATAAAAATATGGAATAACATGATTAATTTCAAAGAACCGAACGAAAAGGAATCGTGTTTTCTCGAATACTTATAGCGAAGTAGTTATTCGAATTTGCAGTACCTATATTGTTCGAATCGAAAAGATGAGGAAACAATTACGGTTCAAAAAAATTTATCACTGCATAGTTGAAGTACAAGCTAATTTATGCTTGCGTGAGTATTTCAATAAAGAATATTCACAATGAATTCTGAAAATGCACAAATTTGTAGAAAATTTACTATTTTTTTCAGCTTTTCTTCTTGACTTTTTTCAATTCTCACATACAACAATATGTAAAGTAAACTTTTTGGTGAGTAGGTACGACTATTGCTCAAAACAAACTTTTTGTCGAAATATATTTTGTGAATATCGCGAGAATCAAAATGACAACTATTATTCTTATAACTCATATGGCCAGATGATGTAAAAAGTTAGGTATTTAATTTCCAATTACGTGTTCCAATATTTGTTCGTACTAGAATTGTTGTCGTCATGTAGTAAAATTTTAGTAGTTATTTTCTCGTTATGTTCATGAGATTCATAATCGCAAGATTGATATTTTTTAATATAAACTACAATAGTTTCTCCTTATATCAATCGAAATTTAAAAAAAGGTTGCTTTTATGTTCAAAACTCAACACACAATAATCACTCAGGTACATTTGAAGAATCAGCTGAATATCACAAGTATTCGGTCAAGTTTGGGATTTTATGAATTTTTGAATTTTATACTACGACTAGCAGACCCGGCGAACTCCGTTTCGCCACCAGATGGCTTCGTTTTATGTAACATTTCGTTTGGTGATTAAAAGTTTTATATTTGAAAAGGAAAAATTTTATTTCGTTTCTCAACAGAAATGAATTCATTTCGATTACAAAAATGAAGTGTTATTTAGTTGAACGTCTCTAAGTAAATGAAAGTGAATCAAAAGTAAATACTGAATTATATCCGTGTCCGCAAATTATCCGTTTCATTGAAGTAACCACATTTTTTGTTTTTTGGTCTGACGTTAACACAAACAAAGCGGATGGTTTCCCAACTCGTGAACACGCAACGTATAACTGCCCATGTGAAAAACAATGATTTTCTAAATTTATCCCGCAAACACTAAGCGATTGGCCTTGCGACTTGTTCATTGTCATTGCGAACGCAAGGCGACCTGAAATTGCAATCGTTTGAAGTCAAACGGAAGATCAGTCGGAATCATTGGTATTCGAGGAATACATACATTTTCACTTGCGTACTTTCCGTTAATAATGGTTGCCTCAATCAAATTCGGCATGTCTTTTAACCGAAAGTCGAGTACCGTTGCAAAGTCGCGGTGGATTCAAATTACGCAATATCATAATAACTGTACCATCTTTGAGTTGCAAGTTATGTGCTGGAAATCCTGGTAACTCCAGAGAGTTCAAAAACTCCGTTGGATAATTTACTACATCATCGGGATTTGTTATGGAATCAACGGATTTGTATGTCACCAAATCGCCTGCAATTTTTGATTGAATGGTGAAATTCAGTGCGTGTATATCATTATTCTTTGCTGCAAGAATTGTTCGTTGACTTAACTAAGCATAATTCTGATAATTCTCACTAATGTTTGGAAAACATCTTCAATAAAAGCTAATTGAGAATCTACAAATCGGCAAAAGTTGTTGGTAAGAGTAATTTATCCAGATGTCGCATCAACTGGGACTTTTCAATTTCCAACAGCTAATAATTGTTTGGAAAATTGTGCAGCACTTTGATCATTTTGAAGTTGAATTCTCATATTAGTGGTTAGCGATAATGTTTTTACGTTATTCCATAATAACGGTAACATATAAAGGTGATGCCATCAGGCAAGCATTCAATTCATCTGCAGGCGTTCCACGGGAATTACTGGCAACGTCTGCCTGAAATCGCCTGCCAACAATATCATCAAGCCGCCAAAGAAATAAACAGCTATAAAAAATAAGGGTTGATCGTAGAAGGGTGAAAATTTAGTATTGTATGTATTTTTGTATGTTGTATCATAAAAAAATAAAAACTGAAAATTTTGTCTAAAAAATAAAAAACAAAATTCAGGGGTGGACTACCCCTAACATTTAGGGGGATGAAAAATAGATGTTGGCCGATTCTCAGACCTACTCAATACGCTCACAAAATTTTATGAGAATCGCTCAAGCCGTTTCGGAGGAGTATGGAAACGAAAACTGTGACACGAGAATTTTATATATAAGATTAAAGTTATCCTACGTGCCTTATGATAAGACAGAATTCTTTCAGAGAGCATAGGAAACGATATCTGTCAGTCACTTGAATCAACTTGTCGAAGAAGACTACGTAATAATGTCGATTCAATTAAATTCAAGACTATTCATAATGCTCATGAATAGAGAATACGAAATAAACTTCATGAATAGTTCATGACATCAACTCATTTGGCATGATTATGGTTATTGTAGTTCATTTCGTTATTAACTAAATATCGTTTCATAAGTGAAACTATGCTAGCAGTTACTATTTAGGTATGGCTTGATAATGAGAATTGAAAAAAACTAAATTGTTTGAAATTTATTTGGAAATCTTCAATGGAGAAAAGTCGGTCAGTTCCAAAATCTAGATACTGTGCTGCCATTTGAACTGTTCGAATCAAACCAATATCAATTTCGAATCGAATTCAGCTCTGCTAAAGTTTCTCTTCACTCGCAAACACTAAAATGTTGGACCTCAAAATTCTAACGAGACGATATATTGTAGTATATAAATGGTATAAGTTGTCAAATCATTCAATCGGAGTCAAACCATCAACCAGTCAAGCTAAAGGATGGGAGTGGATTGACAATATCTGTAAAAGCACGAGCTATGCAATTATATGATTCAGACATCATATAATTGCTACCTATTTAAGAACAGTCAAGTTCCATGTGAATACCGCACCCTACTTGATAGCAATGAGACGAAAACGTTGCCAAATTGGTTTCATGAAACTAAGTGAATAGAAAACCAAAAAATAAATTTTAGTAATGGTAAAGACTGATCTATTCTCAACTAATGATAAGGCACAGAATCGGTCTTTAAGAAAGCTCTCGAAATAATTTGCAAACAAACACCACAAGCCTTATTTTAGCATTTGTTTCGCCACATCAAAAATTAGTCCCATTATATTCAAAAAACTAGTGTTTCGAACAGAAAATAAGCTAGATAATTTTTGCGGAAATTTCAGCAAAGTCTTTCCCTTTATGTATCACTCGAATTTCTTGTCATTTACTCTCTTAGTACCATTTGAAAAATTCATTACAAAATCACAACAGTCGATTGGCAAAGACCTACCCAAATGATTGGAAAAAAACACAACAATTCATATAGTGAAGAGTTGTAGGTATATACATCGAATTAGAATTCGGTTGTATCATCCACATATTTTGTCCATCTCTTTCAATTAATGAATATCATTTTCATTTTCTATATCTGCTAGCATGAAGTAATTCGATGCAGAGTTTGAGTTCTGTTTTTTTTTTGTATCTCTGGCTGCACTTACATTTTTTATAGCTTTTGAACCTGCATTTTTGATGAATGTGAATTGATGAGTAGACCACAGACAGCTGCTGGCTTTGTGGTTTCGATGCATTTATATTGGGTAACTGTCAAATTTATAATATGTTCAGCTTGATTTAGTCGTATTGTTTTTTTTTTATAAATACTATAATTGTTTCATATTAATTTCATATTGGTGCATGTTATGGTTTTTTTGTCATAAAATAATTGAAATAAGTTAAAATAATTGTAGAACTACTCTTTGTATTGACAATTAATATATTATTATTGTTATTGGGTCTATGAATTGCTCTTTTGATCCTCTGTCTCTACACAGTGGCTTTCTATATGCTACTTTTTTGACTGCTAATTTTCAATTTTTTTATTTCTGCTTATTGTTTCGTCAACTTCCTGATATTCTTTTTCTATCTCAGATAGTGTTTTACCAGTTATTTTCCTATATTGCCCAATTTTCGGCTGCGTGTTTCAACCTATCATCGTTGTGACTGTTAATATTTTATATGTTTTCTTATTAATTTATATATCATTTTCTGTATCCTGGTTTTGTTCTATTTTATGCTGTAGTACAATTTATATCGAACCAGCTAGGCAAATTCAGTTGTGAAACTACACCATCAATGATGATTAGCCTTGAGGTATTGCGCAGTCGAAATTAACTACACTTGTTACTGTTATCTAAGGTATACTCAGCGATATATCTGAACAGCTAAATCCGCATTTGCACATTTCCATCGAATCGCTGATGGACGTTTCGAACAAGACATTCAACCCGAAACAATGTAAGGCAAAAGGACGATAATCCATATTGTCTGGGCTCATTACGGCAGTTAGATGATGGCGTGGAGCGGAGTGAATCAAACTTCGTCAGAGCGGTGAGCCGCAGTCCCTTTCTATGCCTTGTATTTGTCTGTGTAAATTGTGGGAAGACCTAGCACCTGTTAGCTTTCTCATAGTGCATTTTGGCACACAGAATCTCGCATTTGTATTATATAGCTGCAAGAAACGAGCTTTCACGGCAAATCTCTTTCTTGAAATGTTGATTCAACATCACAACGTTTTACATATACCTACATATTTGTGTATACAAAATACCTTACTGAAAAAAGTTGGATATGGTATCTGACAATTATTTTTTATGTGTATTCGAGGTTTTTATCATCATGGTTTTGTATTTCTCTATAAATGATAAAAATAAATTTAATAATAATAACAATATATATTTTATTGTGAAAAAAAATTACAAGGTTCCTAACAATTATTAGACCAGCATTAAACTAAAGTTTTTTCATTCACAATAAGTAAGATCGTATTCATTTGAAACTTATCTTCAAAACGAACCTTTTACCATAATCTTAACCAGAAAAAAAATGAGAATTTCATATAATCTGATATTTTATCATACCACAACAAAAAGAAAGAAACCAAAACAGAACATCAACAAAAATATAATTGTCACCGTGATCTATGCGCTAATCTGATTGGCTATGGGACAAATAACTTCTCAATTCCGCAGCAAATCTTAACAAATATGAGTTCATTTTGCAACTCAAGAAAAGTCTTTGCAAAAATGAGTAATTTTAGTTTATATTCAATTATAATGGATTTACATGGTTTATATTTACATTAGGATGGTGATATAGTGTTGTCACCATATTTATCATTCAAAATACTGATTCCATTGCCCTTCAGACAAGAATCAACGCATACAGTTTTGTCAACGTTCACATCAGATTGTTCATTCGACAACAATTCACAAACTCTTTCACAATGCATTCACATGTCTCCAGAAGTTTTTCAGGAGTCCTGCCAGAAAAAAACACCGATGAATCATCAGCAAATAGTGACACCAAAAATCGGGACAACTTCACAGGCAGATCGTTTATGAATAATATGAATAGAGGAGGTTCGAGTTTAGAGCCTTGCGTCGCCCCAACAGAAATGTCATGTCTCTGTGAATAGCTGTCGACTATTCTCCTTACCATTGTTCCTTCTACAAAGAAACTGTGTAGCCAATTCACAAAAACGCATCCGAAACCTATATTATAGCATTAATCAATTTCAAATTCAAAGGATGATAAATCAAATGCCGAAGATGAGTCAAAAAATAACCCCGCCACAATTAAGTATTTATCCAAACACTCGTAGACGGATTCTAAAAACTTAACCGCAGCTGACTGAGTTGAGTGGCCGCTTCTGAATCCATGTTGCGCGGAGTCAATTATTTTCAATTTATTGAGATAACTCATGATTCTAGAGAAAACAATTTTCTCAATTACCTTGGAAAACGCGCTTGAAATGGATATTGGGAGATAATTAGTTATTTCACTTACGGTTCCATTATTAAACACTGGAATTACTATGGCTTCCTTGAAGATATTAAGGTGATCTTTGCAGTAGTGATGGAAACATTTGAAATATGCAACGTGCTCGCCAATAATTTCACTAATTCCTTTCAAAACTTTGGCCAATATGAAATCAACACCGACGGTTTTTTTATTTGTTAAGGCTCTAATGGTATCCTCAACTTCTAGTTTAGTGACAGGGATACTATGCTCGCTTCATAATTTCTAATTTAGAAATGGCATTCTTAACTAGCCATTAACATTAATTTGCATTTGAATCTTCCTCTTCATCGCAGTTTCGTAGAACAAATTAACCCGAGCACACTAATGTATCTCAATTAAATATCAATATTTCGTTTAAGTAGGCCACGTAATACTCTGTAATACACAGTTGCAGATAAAGGCCATTCAAAAACGGTTTTCAATATTCTTTTAAACACATTTTCATACCATATCGTTAACTTTATCAGAGAATTACACTGTCTCAATCTGTTATAGAAGAAAGATGGTTCCAATGGCTTCTATCGTGTAATTAGAGTAATTATTAGAAAGTAACGATTTAGCAATGTGGCCACTGAACGTCATTCGACATCATGTGGCCCTTAGATTCGATTGCAACAGTGTTGATCTTTTTTTTCACATTTGGAGTTTTTGGTTTTTACAGTGAGTATACAAAAATATTTTGTAAATATCATTATCAAGAGTTCAATAGGGATAACGGTAAAATGTGCCTTCCATTCTATTCTTTCACGAAACGCTCACAAATATAGAGACCGAGAGAAAAACATTTTGACAAATGTATTTTTATTGCTTAGTTCAAGACATTTTTCATCAGTTTTTCACTAGTATTCTCATGTTCATATGTTTGTGATATGTTAGTATTCATGGTCGCGCTTGTAACAATTTTGTTATATTCACTTAGTATTGGAAAAACATCAAATTTTCATACGATTCAAATCGCGACTGCCCCCAATTTTTTGTCAAGTTTGTCTGTCGATATCATGAAAATCGTCATTAATTTTGATGATTCGAGTTATATTTGTCAAAAACAAGAATGTCATCATTTCATATTCAAAAAGAACTACTGTTTGTTCTCAGATATTTTATGATTGCCGGTCTCCGTGGCAAGAAAAACACCAGACAAGTCAGGAAAACACCAGACTTTGGTTCGGTAGGATTCGGGTTAAGGCATGGGATGTGTTCGTCTATGATTTAAGTAGTTTAATGATTATAATAATAAATGGGTAGTGCACATCGATAACAAGCCCACTGAAACAAAAAATATATATTGACTCAGTAGTAATGTATCAGTAGATAGAGATAGGTATATGTTGAGGAACACATATTACTTAAACTACACATTTGAACTAACACATGAATTGAACTGCACTTTATTCAAAATATCTACTCAATCTGAACGCACAAGAGTATATTATTAAATATGGAGGTATCGATACATTTCAAACTTTTCAATAAAAAGAATTCAAAGTGGATTCCTATCCAGAAAATTTCAGCCGAATTCCTCTGAAATTCTTATAGAATTATTCCGTATACGATGAAATCAAATAGCTTTCTTTGGCAGTAATCGGATCTCTGAGGACCGGTAGATTAATTATATGAGCAGCATCATATTTGAAAAAGTAATGAGGAAGATTTCATGAAGGACATTAACTCAAATGAATGAATATGAAGAAATATGTTAGTACCTTTGAAAAGATTTGCTCTCAATTGAAATACCATTCTTCTGAAATGAGTAAATTGGAATATATCTCAATTTTTTGAGATGAAAGAAAATGAAGATAGGTTTTGGATTCGTAGGATGTAAAAGAGCTGTAAGATCTTGAAGGATCTTAACTCAGAATTACCTACGACAAATACAAAGGAAACCACCTATATATATATATATATATATATATATATATATATATATATATATATATATATATATATATATATATATATATATATATATATATATATATATATATATATATATATATATATATATATATATATATATATTATATATATATATATATATATATATATATATATATATATATATATATATATATATATATATATATATATATATATATATTATACATAAACACAAAATATAAATATTTTTATATTGTTTTTTTTTTTAATTCAGTGGACCTACAGTTTAACGCCGGACGCCGCTTCCGAATGGCCATTGAGCTTGTATTCAATATACATTAGCCAGCATATACCATTATCATTCAAACTACTTACTTCATAGACAAACACAACACCCATGCCTTCAGCGGGGCTCGAACCCCAGATCAACCGCACAAGCTACGGGGACCGGCCTATATAGTGTTCTTGTCTATTGATTATGTATAGTTTTTTTCCATATTTTCCAAAAATCACCAAAAATTTTTGATGATGTTTCAACATTGGCTAAGCTAAGGAATATTCGAATTTGATTAATAACTTCGGATTCAAATGTCAATTGGAATTTTGTTAACTAACTCTGTTTTGACTATTTATATTGAGATTAATGTTTCTGCCTCAGCATTCGCATTGAGCTGCTTAAGTCTTCTTCAACATGAGGACACCTCTGAAAAACTCAAAGTGAGCTAGGTGATTCGAATGAGTGACATATTATTTTCGAAGAGATGTAAAGTTTTTATTACATCTTTGATTTGCGATGTAAATAGTTCATTGAATATACATATCCAGAAAGTTCATATTCCAATATTTATTCTCAATATTATGGAGATTTATTCTTATTTCAATTCATTATGTAATTGAAATCGATGCTAGTTCAAAAAATTAATATCGAGATGACTTGTTTAATAAATAATTTTATTGTGGTGAGTTGATTTTATTAGAGTTATTTGAAAGGTTTTGTTAAATCGTTATAGATTGAATCCGTTATTGTGTATATGTTTTTTCATGTATAGTATTCTCTTATATTGAGGAATTCGTAACATTTTTATAACCTCCCCACTTTTTTTTTATTTGCTAAACTATTCGTAGTATCATCTTTACAATAAAGTATTTCAGTTATTCAATGTGAGCTCAAGGTATTAATTTGGGTTATTGCATATTTATGAACTTGAATTCATTCATTCAAATTTTGTGATGTTTGACTAATTTAAACTTCATAAATCTTTAAAAACTCCATCAGTTTTTTGTGGGTTATTGGGTTTTGTGGGCTTTTGAATTCTGTATATATATTTTTGATACGTTTATTTTTTGATTCTGAATGTATGTGATATTACAAATTCTTTATTGAAAATTATTTAATTAATAATTCATTAGTTTTGACAAAGTTGTAATATAACAACGAAACGTTAACGAAAATAAACTTTTTCATATCAAATAAAGCCTGTTATTGCTGAAAACTTTCAAAATAATATATATATATATATATATATATATATATATATATATATATATATATATATATATATATATATATATATATATATATATATATATATATATATATATATATATATATATATATATATATATATATATATATATATATATATATATGTATATATGTATATATGGATATATTTATTCCTTTTTTTAGACATTCAATCATATATGTACATGTCGAACTACTACAATAAAAGTAAAATGCACAAAACGAAGCAGCATGCAATTCCCATTAGGATGTAGTCGGTAGGAATCGATAAAGAATTGTGAAATTTCTTTGTCAGTTCGTACATTCGCAGTTGACGTTTTGTATTTATATTCATCCTTGTTTCAGGTATAAATTGCTATGAACAATTGACCGAAGATTACGATGTAGTGTGCAATTTTTTGAGAACAGGAAAACGAATTGAAGGCTTCGTTCCTGTGAAGCGTGGAAAAAGAAGGTACATTGGTACCCATTGAAAAATATATATAATTTAATTGATCTATTTTGAAGTGTTATTCGATGAAATATAAAACGTACTGTAGAATATATAATTCAACAGTACAACTTGCTCTCGAAAAAGATTTCATTTTAGAGATGCCAATACTTTTTGTAAAAGTGTCAGTGTTGTTATCGATATACCCATCTTAGCTAATGTTATTTTACTAATGAATTTGTAATTTTACTGTATGAATATGTTATCTCTCCGAGTCTATCTGAATATACTCGTATAATCTTTATAGACTATATAGAGAAATTCGTGATTCAATTTGATTTGGATGTAATTTGTTTATAAATAAACAGAAATATCTTCTTCTGTGTTTCTCTTCAGTGTTTCTCTCACCAATATGGGATTTCTGAATTTTTCATTATGTGTCTTTATTACTTTTTCCTTCTTACTCATTTATTACTTTTTCTCCATCGTTTTATTCCTTTTATTGATCACGTAAATATTATGATTGAAAAAGTGAGCGAAAAGATGAACAATACATTCGTTGCTTCAAATTATTCAGAGTGAACGAAGTATCAAAATAATTCAGAGCCATAAACGGCAATGATAGGAACAGATATTCAGGAGTTTTGATAAAATCAGAACTTACTGAAATTGTAACAGTTATTAATTATATTCCGATAATCCAACATTAATCAAATCCAATTGATTAAATCAATTAATCCATCATTATCTATCAACATCGGGCAGCAATATGAATATGTATATTATTTTCTTATATTTTACAAACTCCTCTGAAACTATTCTGATGGTTTCAATATGTTTAATATGAAAAGCGTCATATCTATACAAAATTTTATTATATTTCATATGGAATAAGTCATGCATATATCAATCTTCGAAAAAAAAACGAAATAATTGCGTTAAATTTTCTGATTTTCTCATATTAACTATGTTGATATCAAGAACATCATATAAAATCAAAGAATTCGAGATTTCTTTCAAGAAAATATATTATATACATTCTCTATATCCATATATGCCACTTAACTTCAACACTGCTTTCAGAACTGCAACTATGTTGCGATGGCGAAAACTACTTAGCTTTTATTCGCTGCATGGATATAAAGAGGAATGTCTTGAAGAATAGAAAAGTTTTACGATCTCATTATTATGTATACAAATAAGCATCCACATCATTGTTTTTGAGTTCAAAGTTTCATTGCACCTGCCATAAAATATTCAATTGCGTAGTGTATGTTAGCTTCAGGAATATATTCTTTTTATATATATATATATATATATATATATATATATATATATATATATATATATATATATATATATATATATATATATATATATATATATATATATATATATATATATATATATATATATATATATATATATATATATATATGTAATTATTGTAATTATTATAATTATAACGATTGTTCCTCATGAGGAGAGCAACTGAACTTGAATTTGCTATTATTAGGAATTTGCCTCATCTTTCTTGCCTCCCGAAAACGCTTCATCCTCTCTGAATGCTCTCTCTTCCGTTCATCTGTCCACTTTACTCCAGCTTGACGATTTGTTTTTTGCTCAAACTTCACATGTGCGATTTTAACGCGACATTCAGTGCGATCTTCGAGATTTTTTATATTGATCTGTTGTAGATCCTCTTGGACCTCTTTTAGCCACTCTGTTCCGCATTTACTATTCAATAATTATATCGACTAGTTTCTTCGGTATTCTGGACTGTTTCATTCCGAGCATAGAACTTTGCTCGTCGTTTTCTGATTTCTTCCGTTATCGTATTTGTCTTTTGATACAGTTCATTCTGAGGTCTTTTCATCCAAATACCGTTTCTATTGATTGGCCCGTAAATCTTTCTGAGAATTTTTCGTTCTTGTTTCTCTATTTCTTTAATTCTTGAATGGCCGTCAATAACCATTCCTTCAACTGCGTAGATTGCTTCTAGAAGAATCGTTGTGTTATAATGCCTCAATTTGGCGCCTCTCGAAATGCACTTTTTGTTATAGTGAGCCCATGTTAGTTTATAGGCCCTTTGGAGCTTGGTTATCCTCTGTTCATTAGCGATTCGGTTTGAACCTGAGGACTGCATAACTTCCGCGAGGTATTTAAAATGGCCTACTTGCAGAATTTAACCATGTTTTGTCATAAGAGAAGATTTATTTTTTGGTTTTCTTTCCATGTATTTGGTTTTATCATCAGAAATTTGTAACTTGGTTTTCTGCGCACTTTCATGTAGTTTTTCTACGGCGCAAATGGCTTCAGTTCTGTTGTCTATGATGATAGCAATATCGTCTGCAAAGGCGAGACATTCGACATTTATTCTATTTTCTTTTTTGATACCCACTTGTATGACCTTTACGTGAAGTTCCCATTCCCTAATGATCTTTTTTGAAACAATATTGAAAAGAATTGGCGAAAGTACGTCCCCCTGCCGCACACCGGTTTTGATTTCAAAGGGATCTGATATTTCGCCCATAAATTTTACCTTGGAAGTTGGACCTGTAAGTGTCTGTTCTATAATTCTTCGGGTTTTTCGATCGATCACAAATTCTTTCATGATTTCAAAAAGGGTTTCGCGGTCCACCGAATCATATGCTTTCTTGAAGTCAATGAATGTGATCACTGTATTTCTACATTTCCTCATCTGTAATATCGTCTTCAAAGTCCAGATCCGTTCAGCACATGATCGGCCTTTTCTGAATCCAGCTTGGTATTCCCCAATTTGTGGATCCGCTTGGTGTTCTACCCTGTTTAGGAGTGCTTTAGAAAGTATTTTGTACGAAACCGGGAGTAAAGAAATTCCCCTGTAATCATTGATATTCATTTTGTCCCCCTTTTTGTGCAATGGATGTATCAACGCGCATTTCCAATCCTCTGGTATCTGTTCCTTTTTCTCCAGATTTCTGATATTAAATGATGAAGTTTTTGCGTCATAGTAGTATCGTTCAGTTTCCAGAGTTCCGCAATAATCCCATCTTCTCCTGCTGCTTTGTTGTTTTTGAGTTGCTTGATAATTGCCGTAATCTCTTCCGTAACAAAAGCTTGCGAGTCTGGATGCGTAAACACCGAAGAGTCGAACTTAAGTTTTTCTTGGGGTGGATTGCAGTTGAGGAGGGTGTTGAAATATTCAGCTAACATTTTTCAGTTATTTTTTGTGTTAGTTTCCAACGCGCCATTCGATTTTTTGAGGCAAAGACTGGGTGCTTGGTATCCTCGCAAGTTCTCTTTGAAAGTTTTGTGAAAATCTCTAGTATTATCATTGGTGAAATCCTTCTGTATTTCGTGACACCTATTATTATCAGATCTCGGCTTTTCTCTTCTAATTACTTTGGAGGCCTGTTTTTGAGTTATAAGGAAGTTTTCCCAGTTTTCCTCATTTTTATAGCCGTTAAATTTTTTTCATGCAGTTATGCTCTTGTCGACTGCTTGGTCGCAGATTACGTTCCACCAGCGTTGTTTCTTCGATAGAAACGAGATGAACTCTCATGTTATTATCACGAATCATGTTATTAGTTCACGAATTATTGTTTTTCTTCGAAGACAGAGCCTAGATGCATTTGCAAAGTCTTCGATTGTTGATTGTTCAAATATATCCCACTCAAGATTTCAATAGAAGGAAGCAACAATTGTCTGGTATTTCCATGTACCGAATTCGATGTTTTTCGGAACGCACTTAACTTGAAATTATAGGCAATAGAAATACGAAAAAATGGTGGGAAATCTGCATTGTCCAACACCTCTGAACAAACACATGTCATGGAATATTTAGCAGAGATTGTTTTCAACGTAATCGATCAATATATCTTAACTTACAAGTGTTCATGATTGTTCAATTACTGGATGTTCACATTTTATAAACCGAATATTCAAAGATTCAATTGATATTCAAGAAACATTACTCTTTCGACTCAACGAATACATATATGGACATAAGAATTACCTATACCCCAGTGGAAGTTACACAATATCGAGGATATGGAATGAAAAGATGTATATGCCAATAAAAAAAGACAGTATTGAAACTACTATCACTAATTTCGAAAAAAAAACTATAATTTCAATGAGAGATTCTTTCACTTCAATAATCGCACTTTTTATGGGAAAGAGTTATCCATATAATTCAGAAGTTTTCAATGAATATTTTCTACTGCTACAATGATAATCGGTGCAAATTAGTCATTTATAAGTATGGCAGAAAATAGGTTCAAAATGAAAATTGATTCTCATATTTCCTGTCCTAAACACAGTAATTAAAATGAAGTGTAACTTGAAATTATATCGGGTGATCCCTTTCTTTGCTTGTGGGATATAGCAGAAAAGGGTTTAATCCACCCTGGAAATTCAAAACTCGAATGGTTCTGGCAGAGCGTTGATGAAATAATTACACGAAGTATTTTCATAGTCACGATGTTAATTAATGTTTGAAGTTCGAAGAGGGGTTAATTCGACCTTTGAAATTATAGAGACAAAAAATTACGATTCGTATTATTGCTACGAAATTGAGATATGAAAAATAAAAGGGTTCTCTTCAGGATTCTCCCTTCATTTTCACTTCGTTTTTTCTTTTTAATGAAAGCGAAAAATCAGAAGGAATAAGAGATGTTGGTGAATTCCATATCGTCATGATAAACAATTATGTACATGGTGAAGAATAGAGCTTTTGTTTCTCTTTCAGTCATTCTAGTTAATTACATATATGATGAAAATATGTATTATAACCATATATCTTCATTGAGGTCTGGGTTTACAATAAAGCATTCCACAAGTAATGCTTGTTGATTTTGGTAAAACTTAAAAAATTCTTTAAATAAAAATATAATTTGATAATCTCACAAAAACCGAAGCCATTGGTCAGCTTTTCAGAAATGTTCCGTATTATTTAGATTAATGTTAATAATGCTTTAATAATGGGTGCTGAAATGGTGATCGATAACATTTTTATTCATATTTTGTTCTGTTGAATTCAAAAAAGATGAAAGTTCGAAAAGTTGGTTAGTTTGAAACATAATAGTCTTCTTATATATTATCTCTAGTACCCAATTCAGCTGTATTTCCAAGTTTTCCAGCAAATTGTTGTATAAACTACCCTATACAATATCTTGACTACAATATCAATGACTGGCAGCGCTTAATGAATAATTGTCGAATGATTTATATATATATATATATATATATATATATATATATATATATATATATATATATATATATATATATATATAAAATAAAATGAATAGTACTAATGAAATGCCTGGTCTTTCCAATCTTCTTGTACGGAGCTGAGACATGGACATTGAGGATGCAAGATCTTCGCAAAATTGATGCGTCAAAAATGTGGGACTGAAGACGCATGCTAGAATCCCGTGGACTGCACATTGAACCAACGTCAAAGGAGCTAAACATCAAAAAGAGGTTATCGTCGACTGTACAGCTGCAAATCCTTCAATTCTTTGGACATGTATCACGAAACTAAGTCTTTTTTGACCGATGTGATGAAATCTGTGACGCAGTTCAGCATCAATGAAAACTCTAGAACCGCTAAGCATAGAGCAGTGTGGCGCCGTATTGCGTTGGACGCAGTGGCATAAGACCGAGACACGACCACGACCACTCTGTCAAGAGTAGTCGAGATCGACTGAGAAGAAGAAGAACAATATATATATATATATATATATATATATATATATATATATATATATATATATATATATATATATATATATATATATATATATATATATATATATATATATATATATATATATATATATATATATATATATTTAACTCAATGTGGTAATCTCCAAGAAGTAAATATAAATATTGGTTAATTGGGTATTTGAAGAAATTCAAACTGTACTCGTTCAATTTACCATTTATTGTTACTGTTGAGCTTTCACAACTTGTCAGTTGCTTCGTCACAACATCTATAAATAAATAAGGAAACACGTGAAAATTGAACATAACTTACTCAATGTAAGATTTATCATATGAGGAAAGATGTTGCATAATGGCAGTGTAGAAATTTTCAAGACTAAATATAAAATGTTGCTGTAAAACTAGAAATGCTCAGTATGAAGTTAAATTAAAAGTTGACAAATACAGTGATTTTCTTGAATGTCATTAACGTGCACATAGAGCGAACCCTGTATGTTTGGTGGGTTGGAAGTATTATATTGTTGTATGCGCACTGTATGCCCAGAATGTGATCTACATGTGAGATCAAGACCTTTTGTATTGGAATTCAATAAAAAATTGTTGGTTATGAATCTGTCACCTATTATTGTAAAATCGCAGGTTGCTCATGTCGTCATCAATCTGTTATTCTGTATTAGGAATGAATAGATATAGCTCAGATAGCTGATGCCTGATTTTTTGTTAATGCAATTTGGTGATTGGGTGATCCGGATCATTTCTAAAATCGAACATGTTGGTTTTTTGCTGCATCTGTTTAGTATAGTAACCTTATCCAAGTCTAACTCCATATTATGTTGGGTTTTTAACGCATGTTGGGTGAGTGCACATCTTTCTTTGCCTCGTCTGCAATCACTTCTATGTGCTGTGACTCTATCTTTGATGACTCTAGATGTTTGTCTTATGTATTATTAGTTACAGCCTCGGCAATCTATCTTGTAGACAACACCTGCTGTGCGGTCTCTTACCACTTTTTCTTCTACTTTCGGAAAATCTACATATATTTACAGCAATCTCGTTATGCATTTCCTTCTGCGATTTTACAATAATTATGAGAAGACAGATTCATAACCAACAATTCTTTATTGAATTACAATACAATAAAAAGGTCTCCAATCTCCAACATATTTCCTAATATAATAAATCCAACATTGTGTAAGTTATGTTCATGTGTAAATCATTATGTTATATTAAGTATAAGTATAACATGAATTTTTACCTGTTTGTTCATTTATTTATAGATGTTCTGACGAAGCAATTGGCAAATGTTGTCGAAAGTAAATTGAAGAGAGTACAGTTTGAATTTCTCCAAATACCCAATTAACCAATATTCATAAATATGTATACATATATATATATATATATATATATATATATATATATATATATATATATATATATATATATATATATATATATATATATATATATATATATATATATATATATATATATATATATATATATATATATATATATATATATATATATATATATATATATATATATATATATATTATATATATACCTTGAGTAAGTCGTATGGAACTCTAGAAATGAAAGCTGTTCCAAGAAAACTTTCTGGAACTTTTTTGCATAAAATTTCAAAATGGAGAGAGAATGATGAAGAAAAATTGAAATCGAGATTTTTTGTTTTTGTATTTGAAACGATGATTGTTAATGTTTTCACGTTGAATGAATTTAGTTTTGGAAGTTTTTGAATACTTCTTTGTGCTTAATCTTTCGTCTTTAAGGCTTGTCCATTTTTTACATGTTTGATAAGAAATCTGAAGAAAAGAATCATTTTTCAGGGAATGAATAAATTACTTTCACTATATGAAAGTATTATTGAACTTTAACATACGGAATATAGGAATTCTATCAATATATCTAAACTAAATGAAATTTCATCAATTATACAAAATATTTTTTCTTCTATTCTTACAAAAATAAAAGTAATATGAAATTAGTTACTCTGTTATATCATATTGTACTATTACACTTAATTACAAACTCACAAAATAAAAGCAAATATCTAGTGGGAACAAACCGGAAAAAGTCGAATTCAATTTAAATCAGGAACGAATTCAAATGTTTTAATAAAATTTTCTCATCGTTTTAACTACATAACATTACTATCAAGTTACTTCGGATTGGTTCAATATTCCCATGTGAACACATCTTTTCATACTGTATAGCATTACATTGATATTGAACTCTTTGATTGCATGATGCGGCTCTGTATCGACTTCTGATAGTCTGCTCATTCTCTTGGCAGAATATTCACATCGGAAAAAGGTCTTTCGAACCTCTCTTTTCCATCATAATACATAGCGCTCTCTGTACGAAATTCATGGATTTCTCAACAATGAGTAATAATAACCCTTATGCGTCAGATTCAGATTTATTGATTATTCGTGAGACTTCTCGGCTGGAAAGGAGGAATATTCCATGCTACCGCCAATTTTACATCCGACCGATGTACATTTGCGCCAAGTTCCTGCGTTTATGATAAACGGCGCTCCGTGATTTCATGATGCGGGGTCTCTCGGTTCAACTGCCAATTTTCCGAGGCCTGCCTCTATATATGTGGCACGATCTGATTTCTTTCAGTGTATATTCAAGTATTTATGACTGTGCCTCAAGGGCCAAACGAAGAGGTACTTCTTACTGTTCTCAACTTGACGAATAATTCAATATTAGTGCTGGAGTTCCGAAGTTCTCTGCAACTTAAATTTACTGCGAATTGAATTAAATTTTGTGATAATCTTAGATTGAACATAGGTCCTCATGATCGTGCATTACAGTATTTCATTGAGAAGTTTCTCCGATTTGCGATATATACAGCAATCTTTCAAAGCAATGATCAGTAATTAATATATGAATACAATAATGGTTGATTGAGGAGGGAGATACGTGTTGAAATTCCATGTCAACTTATAAATAAATTGAACACTTTTCAAAAATTTCAAGCTTATTTTATATATATTTTTCACTAAGATATTGTTCTGATAGAATACCTTCGTCAGGTGGATGATAACTGAGTACAATGCTGATCTAATTAATTGTCGCAAACATTTTTTTCCTTCATTTGAGTTAATGTATTGAGTACGTTAGTACCAAGGTGGCCCAAACAGCCTCACTCCTGCTTATATACTAACTGAGATGACATGATGGTTCGACCTTAACCATCATTCACATTCTGACCGGTTTTACCTCGCCAGCGATTCAGTTGTGAGTCTAACGGTGCGATAGTTGGTGGTTTCATTTTTGATATGTGCTTTCTTTGATACGTGTATTGTCTTGTCCAAAGATGGATATCACTCCGACTAAGTGTCCCAAAATTATACCGCCTAATGAACACACATCAATGACTGTAAGAGATATGGCTGAAGCTGTTGGTGTGGGAAAGTCCAAGACTACTCCAAGAACAGACAAATTGTTGATAATAAACAGCAAAATTAATCCGAGAAAAACAAGAACTGTCTTTCGTGTAAACCATTCGTGTTTGGTGTAAACCATTAAATCCCATCTTTGAAAGAATTTAATGGTTTCTGGTGTGGAGGTAAGCACCTCAACTGTGCGAAAACGACTGCGGGAGGTTGGCCGTAGGAGAAGAAGACCATGAAGAAAGCAACTGCATGGGCCAAAAAGTACTATGCGTGTGCTGTGGACGACTGGAAGAAGGTGGTTTTTTAGTGATGAGACACATTCGTTTGTTCAAGGGTACAAATCAAGTGTTGTTAGACGAAGTGATGGCAAACCTGGCGGCCTGATCACATCCAGCAAGCCTCCACATCCAGCAAATCCTTCGAAACAAATATTTCCGGGTTTTTTCACAGCCAATGGCATTGGACGATTAGCTCCTATAACAGGGATGTTGAATTCAGTGAAACATATGAATATATTGCGCACCAGGATTGTCCCATTGATAGAAACGTTTGATGGAACATTTCAGCACGATCTGGCTTCCTGTCCCAATTTCAATCAAGTGCAGGCCTTTATGCGTGAGAATGAAATAAAAGTACTCGATCTGCCGAGGAATTCACCTGATCCCAATCCCATTGAGAATTTATGGAATATTTTAAAGAAACGACTGGCAAAAATGGATTGCACTACAAAAGAAAAAATGATTATAAGTCCAACTCAGATGGGGTTTCATGATGAATTGAAGAAAATCTGCGCTACGCTAATGGAATCGATGCCAAGACGAGTTCAAGAAATAATTTCTGCGGAAAGAGGACATACTTCATATTAATATGAAGAATTTACGCTATTTTGTATGTATCTGCTTTATTAAAAAGTAAGATTTTACGGAAGTATTGCTCTTGATCCTTTATTCCTATTAATTCGAACAGCATAGTACAAAAATTAATTAGCTTGGTTTATATACTAACTAATATAAGATTGAATTCTCGCTTACCGCTTGGTGAAACATGATTAAATGGAATTTTAAATGAAACTCTTGTCTTAATATTTCACAAATATATGATTCACAAAATATATGTGAAGCATTTCATGTTTCATAAATTATATATAAATTATATAATTCAAAAAATATTTGTGAAAAATTTCAGGTTTCACAGATTATAAATAAATTAAATGTTCCACAAAATATTTGTGAAACATGAAGCCAAGAGTTTGATTAAATTTTTTCAGAAATTTTCAGTTTATATACTCCTACTATCGACATCCAACATAATTTCAACAACAATTACGAGATCCTACACATAGCAGACAAAAGCCTGTAACTTAATTTCCTGGAAGGTCTAGAAATTGACAGATACAAGAAGAGCGGATCAGCACTTTACGAGAAACTCGAGGTTAACAACTCCCTTCTACAAAACCTTAGGTTTAGTAGGAGTATATAAACTGAATTAATTCATTTTTGTACTCAGTTTTCATCCACCTAATGATAGTATTGTATACCGAAACAATATTGTTGTGGACAATATAAGAAATATTTTTGAAATTTTTGAAATATGATTGATTTATTAATGAATATAATAATAAAAATTTATGAAAAGGATTTTGAACAAGTTGAATCAGTCCATTTTTCTCTAATATCTTGAATTTTTTTTTTCGCTCAAGATATTTTTCGCGCTGCTGATATGCCGTCAATATTTTAGAACTCAACGGAGAATCAACAACTCGATACATTATCTATTGGATTGTATGGGTTTTGTGAAATTTTATCAAGTGACAAGTGAGTTAACTCACTAAATTTGTTTCATAACGCTCCGGAGATTCGCCATTCAATCCATTTTATCGTTGCAAGCGATATTTCAGAAAACGCAATGTCAAATTCCGAAAAAGGTACATTTTTATACTTCTTGAATCAACCCCTGAGAAGTTGATTGATGCAATTAATCACGATATAACTAATACTTGTTCTATTTGATTATCATCGTTCCCAAGTTTCTCAAATAGATCATATGATATAATATCGATAATGATATTATATTGTAGCTGTCAGAGGACAGCTGTGATCATAAACTCATCCGATCTATAAACTCTATATGCAGTACTGTTTATTCACTCAAAATAGAGGACATTGTCTTTGCAGAAATTTCAAAATGGAACAAAAATTGCGAGCTATTCATGAAAAGCTTGTAAGTTGAACTTCAAGAAAGTTTTAGGTATCTGAACATCATTATAAATAGACATGTATGCTAGTTTTTCACCTGATATTTCATGTCATGATTATGCAGATTATGCATACGCATACCCATTGGTCAAACACTTTGCTCTTTTAGGATAGTGATTTAGCACATCTGATTTGAAGACGTGTTTCAGTCGGACAACTGTACCCCAAGCTGTTCTGGTTCTTTGCATGATCTCCGGTGTAATATCCCCGTCCCACGTAACAATCGGTCCCAGATATGTATAAGACGCTGCTATTTCTGATGGGAATCTATCCACTTCTATTTTCTGTCTGATGCTGCATCATCTTTGCAGGCATCATCTTTGCGATGTTCATTGCCATACGTATTTCCTTGCTCGCGATGTTCAGTTCATTGATGCGTTGTTGATGATCGGTAGCATCGTGGGAGAAGAGGACTATGTCGTCAGTGAACCTCAAGTAGCTGAGGTAGCGGCCATTTATCTTGATTCCCGTTCCGCTCCAGTCCAGTTTCTCACACATACAATCCAAAGCAGCTGAGAACAGCTTTGGGGAAAACGGGTCTCCCTGCCTAACGCCTCTCATGGCAATTTTACTGAGTATTCGTCTATTTTGATGGTTGCTGTGGGGTGTTCGTATATATTCTTGATCAACTCGTATAGCAAAATGGTATTCCTATCCTCAGTAATGAGGTGGTTGCAACTAGAATTCTAAGCATGTCAAATACTTATAATCAATAAATGCCATATTACAAAGGAAATGCATATTCTTATAAATTCATATTAGTCCATGGTTCTGCTCTATAAGAAAATAAGTGAAGGTACTTCCTTGACTGCTCGTTTAGATCAATCACGATAGATTGATACATTCATTCAGTAAGAAATCTCCTGAAGTGTGTTTGCAATATGCGTAGTGAACAAGGAAATGTTTGAGTTACTCAATGTGGGAGTATCCCAAAAATTCATGACACCTTACTTACGTCACAGAAGAAAATTGACGATGATAAAAAAAGAATTACGTCAAAACTGTCGATGAAACAATTCTAAATACCATATTTTCATAATGCGAGAGTGTTATAATAATGGACGCTCATCATATATTCACTTATGCAAAACATTACTCACTGGAATTAGAAAAATATGTTTTCAGTACAAATTTGTAATAAATTTCATGGCGAAAAATTCATTCACAGTTATGCACATCATAATTTGTATTGACTCTTCAATACTGACAAACCACACAGATCGTGTAATTAAAATAATTTGAGTTCTATGTGCTTTCATAACCTCGCAGAGTGTTTCCTTTAACAACTGTTGACTGAAGTTGATTGAAAAATTAACAATTGAGTTCAACTGTTAATTGAATTATGAGCATGTTCTCGAATGTTCACATGAAACTACCCTTTGATTGCGTTATTATTTGAGAGATCTCGATGAAATTAATCTTCTCCTTCTACACGAAGGTACGCCAAAAATATTTTTTGTAGCTTGAATAATTCTTAAATCTTCCATGAGATATGGCTCATAATATCTTTTTCATGAATCCTCTCGAAATATCTTTTTATAGAGGTACCCTGTTTCGAAAGACGTATTTCAGAGGCGTTTTCGAGTCAGAACAAGATACTTGGATTTTCCTCCAATAAGTGAGAGATAATTAAAAAATCTGTATTGTATCACATTACGAACATTATTCTTGGTTATGCCAATACAGACGCAGCAAATTCCATACATTTCCAACTATAAACAATCTGTTAGGTGAGTAATTAAAATTTTAGCACTTTTGTGCCATACAAGAAGTGATACTATGACAATTTGCTCATTTATTGATTTATGTTGTCATGTCATTCTCTTCTGTTAAATTTTTATGTTAATCTAATCCCATCGTTATGGAAATAGCAATGTCACAAAAAACATTAGAGATACTACATACCTAAGGGTTAAATGAACTTCAACTGCCACTAAATCAATTGTTAATAACTGATAACTGCTGACATAGTTCAAACAATTTTATGTGTAAAGGTTTCCGAAAAACCTGATCATTGCCTCAAAATCTTTACTCGTCCCGAAATCAATGTTTATCCAAATTGTAGTTCCGATGAAAATCTATCAATTAGTTCAAACGACTATGAACAATAAACGACTATTTCAGTCTATCCAAGATATTGACATAAATATTACTCAGTTGACCAGTATCGATTTTAAAATTTATGGCTGTTTTTTCTTCTACTTTTATATGTAACATCTCCAAAAACAACCTGCTTGCATATCTATTTTCGTGGTCAAGAATATCGACATTTTCGAAATCAAAGTTGTGTCCTGTTTTTTTGTGATATTGTACCAAGGCGCATGAATTCTTGCCTATGTTACAGTCACTTCTATGTTGACTCACCCTTGATTTGAGCCATTGTTGTGTCTGACCAATATACTTTCCTTGGCATGCCTTACAAGAAATTCGGTAGACCACGTTGTTATGGTACATGGTTGGCGTTTGATCTTTCAGCCTGGTATATAATGATGAGTTTTTTATTACATTACATTTTACTATTTTGTTCTTAGGAAATTCACGAAATATTTTTATTAATTCGTGTGATAGGTGCTGTATGTACGGTAGTCTTTTATATATTATATCGAGTTGATTATCTTCAGCAGGTCGATCATGAGAGGAAGAACTGTATATTATCTTCTTCAATAAGTGATTCAGATATCCATTATTAAGGAATATACCAAAGAGTTTCTTAAGATTAGTATTTTTGTATAAAGTGTCACTAATATGTAAAAGAGATATATAAATGTATCAGAAATTTACTACAGAAAAAGGTTTTCCTAGTTCTCGTGCTATATTATCACACTGTGCTATATTGTCGCACTTGTAGATATTCGCTATCATAGTACACTTTAACTTTCTTTCGATAATTTTTGACAAATTATTCAAAAGAACATTATAGCAGAGGTAGTAGCTCTGTGAAACATGAACAGTGAGATATCTCCATTGACCTTCAAGGGATCAATATTAGAGAATATTGTATTTTCCATTATCCTTCTAGGGATAAATGTCAAAGAATCTCGAAATCGATGCCTACATTTACTGAAAGCGTGAGACAGTGAATGTTTTTTACTACAAGTTACGCATCAGTCAGGCCACGTTCAACGAATGAAAATACTACAAGTGCGATAATATATCACGAGAACTACAGAATTCTTTTTCTGTAGCGAATTTCTTACAAGTTTTGAAAATGACAACGAGCGCTTCTACAACCGCAACTCAGATGGCACATTACTTCATAAAATTAGATATAATTGTTCCAAAAAACTAGACTTGTAAAACGTAGTATCCAATTTGATAAGGACGTTAGAAATTATCAATGTGTTCATGTGCTTCTCATTTATTCTGAGATTTGAGATGTACATTAATCTATGCATGATATATGCATATGACTCCCTCTATATTTATGTCTTACAATTGACGAGAGGGTATGTGAGGATTGAAATCGATGCTATTCATTCGTTGAACGTGCCTTGAGTGATGAATACTTTGTAGTACGAACAGTAACTGTCACACGCTTTCAATAAATGTATGCATCGATTTCAAGGTTCTTTAACATTTATCTTTAGAAGCATAATGGAGAATTTAATGTCCTCTAACATTGAGCCCTAGAAGGACAATGGAGACATCGCATTGTTCACATTTCACATAGCTATAATCTTCTTTAAAGATAATTTGTCAAAAATTATCGAAAGAAAGTTATAGTGTACTATATATATATATATATATATATATATATATATATATATATATATATATATATATATATATATATATATATATATATATATATATATATCTGTTTTAGAGTCCTGATGAAGACTGATGTAAACACAGTCGAAATAAAAACCAGGCAAACAAATTGGATAAAATTCATTCATAGAGGCCTCCTTTCTTGCCTATAACTCATAAAAATATCTATTCTATATATATATATATATATATATATATATATATATATATATATATATATATATATATATATATATATATATATATATATATATATATATATATATATATATATATATATATATATATATATATATATATATATATATATATATATATATATATATATATATATATATATATATATATATATATATATATATATCTAATGTTTATCTGTGAATATGAAGACATTTCGAGGATATTCGTCGTTCATTTGGGGTGGTCTACTTTATCAATGTAATCCATGAAAATTTTTGTGATGTAATTGAAAAAAGTAGGAAAACAAGTACAGTTTTTACAGAATATTCGTGTTCAATTGAAAGAAATTAGAGGAGAATTTCACTTATCACACAAGGTGCCGTTTATGTTACTACTGCTTAAGGCCTACCTAACTATAATTGATCCTTTTAATACTTTTTCACATCAGGATTATATATTTATATTTTTAGAGAATCTGCTTGATAATTCTGTTCATTGATTTCATTCATATTCAAATTAAGTTCAAATATCACAACTTTACTTCCATTTAGCTTCCCTTATCTTGATTAGTGCTTCGAGAAGAATCTGCCGCGTTGCATACATAAGTTGTAACGTTTTTGAATACCTTACATTGGTTGAAATATCTGCTAAGATTCTATCGCCTGGAATATACGTAGTTCAACATGAAACAATGTAAGTAGGGAGTATATCCCGGTTATAAATTTTATCGATTCCGATATTTCATTTTCAGAATTTTCAACACGAATATTAAACCCAATAGTCACGTTTTTCTTTGTGGAATTTAATATCTTATATTTTCATAAATTTTGAATACGCTTGTAAGCAGATATCCCCTGGTGTTGGAAGTTAAAAGTTCCATCATCTTTTCTCAATAAATACTACTTCATCGTTCATAAGTTTTTTTTGATTTCAATAATTTTCAATTATAAATTTGTAATTTTCAAATCAGATGATCAATAGAAATTTCGAACAAAATTATTAAGTTTCACTGTATATATTTTACATAAAATTTCAAATCTCTCCTGACAATTTTTCTCTTGTGAATGCTGAATCTTTTAGCTCGAAACATGTTTCTTCCATGGGCGTGACTTCTATGGACACTAAAGAGTTAAATTTTCGTAAGGCTAATTTTTCGCTAATTTAACAAATGATATTGAATATCTATTGGGAGAGTGTCTTCGAGTCAACTCAAAGTATCGATGAGACATGCGACAAGTTTTATACAATATTAAATGATGTCTTCTTACAAACTGTACCTTATACAATCAAGAGGAAAAAAGTTTTCCTTCTTGGTATAACTCGAATATAATAGACAACATATTGAGAGAAGAAAAATACCTGATTAACTTCAAGAGGTATGGTAATAACCTTCATCTGACAAGTTACAAAAGTTTGAGAAAAGCAATAAAGAAAGATATTGACTTGAAAAATAAAAATTTTATTCAAACAGCAGAAAATAATATTGTGCAAGACCCCTTTTCTTTCTGGTCTTTCATTGAGAGAAAAAAGGTATCTCTAGAATTCCTGGTGAGATGAGAGATGATCCGTGTACTTATCATAAATCAAAATCCATAGCTAACGTCTTTGCTGAGTATTTCAGTTCGGTATATGATATAACTTCACTTGAGTATACACTTCAATAACTCGGAATCAAATCATTATTGCCGCCAAGAAACTCTCTGATGAAATTACTTCTGGTCCTGATGAAATAACAAATTTTATTGAGAAAGATTTCATTTATGCACTTATAGTTTCATTAACACATATATTCAATATCATAATAAGCAAAGCCACTTTTCCGAAAATATGTAAATCGGCCAAGATAGGACCGGTCTTGGAAAAAGGTGATCCTACTGCTGTAAACAACTACAGGCCAATATCCATCTTATCAAACTTTTCCAAACTTTTTCAAATTGTATTCTATAATGCTATATATCCAGCCGTCAGAACAGGATCAAGATTGAGCAACGTGGATTCATGTCAATGAAATCTTGTTCAAGCAATCTGATGCTGTTTTCTCAGTACGCTTCTGAAGTAGTCGACTCCATCGGTCAAGTTATTGTGATTTATACAGATTTTGAGAAAACATTTAATAAAGATCCTTGTGTGCTCCTCGTACAGAAATTACGCAATGAATTTGGATTCTCTGATAGGCTCACCAACCTTTTTCATTCTTACCTGGTTGACCGACGTGAATTGGTACAGCTGGAGGGTATATAGTCATCTGAGTTCATACATACCTCAAAGGTCTAATCTTGGACCACTGTTTTTTATTCTTTTCGTAAATGATCTGATGGATAATATTCACTCTCCACATTCGCAGGTGATTTGAAATTATAACATGAAATTAGATCACAGGACAACTGGGTTCAACTTCAGCTCGCGCTGGACCATGTTGCTAGTTGTTGCGAGGACAGTTATTCAAATTTGAAGATAACAAAGTATAATGTTGTTTCCTTCACAAGGAAAAGAGACCAAATTGACTGTGATTACAGCGTCGGTGGTCAGGTTCTTTCTCGTTCTGATAAGATGAGAGATCTTGGTGTAGTCTTCAACCAGAAGCTTTGCTTTGTCCCACACATCACCCTACTCATTTCATCAGCTGTGAAAATATATGGATCGTTATACGTAATGGCAAATATCTCAATAATTCCTAAACTTTCATAGGACTATTGAATACCCTAATCCGTAACAAGTTGGAGCATGGCAGCATGATCTGGCATCCCATTTACACTTACCATCAACGGAATCTTGAGGTTACTCAGCGAAGGTTCCTGAAATTCTTAGTTTGGAGGGATGATAAAGTTTATCCACAGAGAGGAGTCAATCATAACAAATTATTGACTCGATTTCGTTTAATCTCATTGCAGAGCAGCAGAGAATCTTTATCACTCAAATTTCTGTACAAATTACTGAACAATAGTATTTATTGTCCTCCTCTCCTGTCCGCTTTGAAATTGCGTGTTCCTAGGCAAAATTCTCGTAATACAAAATTATTCCACCTAGAGGCTCAGAGGACCAACTCCCTTATACAATACCACATTTGGTTTATGGAGTCTACATTCAATAGAGTTGCCAATAATTGTGAACAAAGGAAATTGACTAAAATGAATTGATTAAGAATTGAGTTCTTGTGAAACTGAATATAATTTCAATTGTCTTAATCATTGAATGCTATAATGTAGTTATTACATATTAATATTACAATAAATAGAAATAAATAGGGGGTTTATTACACACAAGCGAATACTTCGATTAATATTCAATATTCATCAGCGAACATCTTGTAAACCTATCTTCATTAATAATTACATACTTACCTTACCGTGTTTATATATTTATAGATGTTTGTTATATGTTGAAGAAAATGAAGATAGGTTTATTAAATTGAATAGTAATCATGAGTATTCAACAAGAAACAGGGATGTGCTACCTATTCCTATGCATAAAACAGCTAAATTTGAGCACTCTCTTTATTGTCAGATCATTAAAATTTTCAACCATTTACCATCGAATTTGAAAGTACTGAAAGCTCATTTGTTTAAGAGGAGAGTTGAATCTCTGCTCTTAATAAAGGCATACTATAGTGTGTCAGAGTTCTTCGATGATTCGGATGTAGGCAATAATGTATGAATCAATTTTTTGTATCATATATTTGTATATTTTTTCAACACAAATGTTCTTCACCATGTGAAATTGTCTCAAATGTTTAACATCTTTGAGGAAATTTTTATTTTCTTTTCTCTTCAATCAAAATTGTATATTATTGTAAATATGAATTTAACGAAGGTTTTTGTTTGAACCAATATTTTTACTCGAGGGCTGAATGGAAGATCAGACTCCAAACTGAATTCGGTCCTTTTGAGAGCATTTCTCTTAGTTGTAATTATTTATCAATTGAAATGAATGTAATTTTACTATGTAAGGAATTTTTCTCAATAAAATTATATTATTATTATTATTAAATACTATTTTTTTCTATTAGATTGAGCTCTTTTTTGAATCTTCTTCATTTTAATTATTCTGTTAGTATTCAACATTATTATTATATTCTGTAATTGGTTGTTATACCTGTTGAGAATGAAGAACTTATTATTATTATTATTATAAATCGGCTGGATTTATATACGTCTACTCAATTTCAGAAATTTTAGTCATGGTGTCCACTAAAACACGAGAGTTCGTTATAATGTAAATGAGAGGTAATAATAAAAACTTGTCACTATATAGTACAGTGATAATAAATCACTGACTGAACAATTCTTTATTCGACTAGTTTCGCCTTTCACAGCATTATCAAGGTTGAACCTTGATAATGCTGTAAAAGGCGAAACTAGTCGAATAAAGAATTGTTCAGTCAGTGATTTTTAGACAAGTTTTTATTATTACCTCTCATTTAATTATGAACTATCACAGAGTAGATTCATCGTCCATTGAATTTATTTGTAAACAAGTTTTTATTATTACCTCTCATTTAAATATGAACTATCACAGAGTAGATTCATCGTAAATTGAATTTATCGTTATAATGTTATTTGCATCAATACATCAATATTATTCAGCTGTTCAAAGATTATAAACTCAAAGTGGTGTTTTTCCAAAATTAAAAGATACTTTATTTTCATCATTCTCTCAGCGCGATACGTGATTTCGAGGTAGCATTTTCTCCGTTGGAACGGATCTTATCAACTTGAATGGAATATGTAACAAGGCTATATATTTCTTGTCCATATATCTTTGCGTGTATTTTGGTCACGATCAAACCACACTTCTCGTTTTGAACAAGCACGGTTTATTAAGTGTTATCAAAACAGCGATGCGAACAGGGAGCAAAATAATTCAGTAGATAGTACACTTTTTCTCGGATAAAAGTACGTTATTTATTTTCCTCGACAGCTGATGGTTGTTCAATAGAATAGATTGGAAAATAGTGGTGGAAACTTGAAGATGAGTGTTTATCAGACGGAGACCAGCACTTCAACTGAATGTTGATGTATAAGTATTTATATAGAGTACACACAGATAACACAAATCAATGAAAAATATTTTCGAAGAGTCACCGATAGTAGGTTGCCTTTTATGTTTCGGGATTTAGCAACCATAGTGTTGCAATCTGGCAGCTGACATTTCAAGATCGACAATTTTGAGGTTAAACGTACTAATGGAACTTATCGTGAACATTTTTGTTCGATTATTTTTTTACAACTTTCGAAGTGGATTAAATCAGCAACAGTGCATGGATGAACTCATTTCAATTTTTGGCGATGAAGCTCCATTAAGGACCAGTGTTTATCGATGATACAGTGAATTCGATCGTGGTCGTAGTTCACTCCAAGACGAATTTAGTGAAGGTCGTTCAAAATCAGTTGTTGTTTCGAAAACCATTGATGCTGTGCGCGAACTGACATTGCAAGATCGTCATTTAACCTATCGTGAGATTGCGACAACCTTGGGCATTAGTGAAACCAGCATACATTCAATATTGCGTAAACATTTGACTGTCAAAAAATTGGTTCGCGTTGGATCCCACACAGTTTGTCAATCACTCAAAAAAAGGTACTGTCAATTGGTCGAAAGAAATGCTCATAAAATACGATCGCGGCATTTCGAAACACGTCGATGACATCTTGGCAGGTGATGAATCGTGTACTTACGCGTATGAGCCCGAAAGTAAACAGCAATCGACTGTATAGGTCTTTCAAGATAAGCCAAATCCATTAAAAGTTGTTCGTGCACGAAGCACTTCCAAGCAAATGGTCGCCTGTTTTTTCGGAAAAACTGGACATGTCGCAACCGTACGACTAGAACAACGCAGAACAGTCAATTCTGAGTGGTACACAACCAATTTTTTCCAGATATATTTCAAGAAATCAGGAAAAAAAACCGTCGAAGACGGATCACTCTTCACCACGACAATGCGAGCTCTTACACATCAGCTCAAACAACTGCATTTTTGAACACCCAAAACATCGATTTGATGAGTCATCCGCCGTATTGTCCTGACTTGGCACCGAGTGACATCTTTTTTTCCACCTACGTAAGAAACAAAATAAAAGGTCAACGTTTTTCGGCATCTGAAAAAGCGGCTGCTTCATTCAGAATGCATTTTTTGGAGATACCTCATTCAGAGTAGCGAATGTGCTTCTAAAATTGGTTAAAACGCATGCAAAATTGTATAGATCTTCATGGAAAATATTCTAAAAAACAATAAAGTGATCTTCGATGATTAATATTTGTTTTTGTTCTCTAATCTCGACATATAAAAGGCAACCTTAAACACCAATATATATATTTTTTCAATTCAGTGGACCTACAGTTTAACGCCGGTTCCGAACGGTCATTGGGCTTGTAATCAGTGTTCATTACTCAGTATACATCACTATTTGAACTACTCAAATAATAGACAAAGGCCCATGCTTTCACCGGGGATCGAACCCGAGTTTTACCGCACCATAATCGGGTGTTTTCCCGACTAAGCTACGGAGACATATGTTTCTTCACACGAAAAACTTCAACTTTATTCAGAAAACTATAAAAACTCATTCGTAATGATATATATCATTTATATAATAATATTATATATTATGTATTCAATTAATTAATTCAGAGCATTTGATATTCAACATAGAAACCATGTGATAAAAACTCAACCATTTCAATCATACTGTTGTGAACGAAAGAGTCGATAATGGAACTCGTCGTTTCAATCAATCAAATCGTATCTATAAAATCATTGTCACGTCAGAGATTTGAAAATGTGCATTCACGTTTGAGTGGAGGGAATTGACAGATAAAAACATTTCTTGGATTCAAAATGGTGTTATTGATATGAATTAAGGCGAATGGCAACATCTATATAACATGAAATTAGATAATTGTTTCAGTCTCCAGAGACATTTTTTTCAAGACACATAGAGGTCGATTATTTACAAAGAATTTTGTGTTTTAATTAACTCCGAAGTTCGAACATCTGGAACTTGAACTGCGCCGTTCTGAAGAGAGCCGAAAGCTCGGAACATATGTCAACGTCTGTTACAACAAAAAACAAAAAATTGCAGGTCTATACCGTGAGTATATTTTTGCTATTTTTATAAATGTATCTGTATAAACCTTTTTGAATTATCTAAATTGTCGGTACAAAATTTCCGGAAGGTATAAATATCGCCCCATTCACGGATAATTGATTCAGTCTCCAGAACCCATTAGAGACATTCACGTCAAGCCACATAGAGGTCGATTCTTTACGTAGAATTTTATAATAAATTCCAAGCTTGAACTACGCCGTTCTGAAGAGAGCCAATAGCTCGAAACATATGTCAACGGCTGTTACAACAAAAAACAGAATATTGCTGGTCTATACCGTAAGTATTTTTTCTCTATTTTCATGAATGTACCTGTATAAACCTTTTCGAATTATCTAAATTGTCGGTACAAAATTTCCTAAAGGTATAAATGTCGCCCCATTGACGGATAATTGATTCAGTCTCCAGAACCCAACAGAGACATTAATTTCAAGCCACCAAGAGGTCGATTTTTTACGTAGAATTTTGTGTTTCAATTAATTTCCAAGTTCGAACATCTGAACAATAGCTCGAAACATATGTCAACGTCTGTCACAACAAAAACAAAAAATTGCAGGTCTATACCGTCCGTATCTTTTCTCTATTTTTATAAATGTACCTGTATGAACCTTTTTGAATATATATATATATATATATATATATATATATATATATATATATATATATATATATATATATATATATATATATATATATATATATATGCAGGACGATGGAAATATATAATTGATAATAAAAAATCCTTTATCGTCTTTGGTTTCATTTCAGAATAATAATAAGGACAATTTTTCCAGCTATATATGGGTGAAAAATCTTCTGATTTACATTTTCTTTCAATTGAAGTTTTAAATAATCCATTCAAACAAATTTTCATTGAATTGACATGTACATCAAAAGTTGAAGTGTTTAGATCAATTAATTAAAAGTTGATTATAACTTGCTTCAAGTGATTGCCGAGCTCATTCGATATTTGATAGATTGAATGATGCAACACGTTTTTTCTGGTGAGTAATCTTTGGACTTCCAATGGGTCTCAAGTAATCGCGTATATGGAAATAAAAGTATAATGAAAAAATTTTGTTAAAAATAAAAACCTCATTTCAATAATAATAGAAGATAATAATAGCTACAATTGAACAACATCTAGAGGGGTGAAGCCCAAGAAGTTCAAGATATGAGACTTTTGTAAATCCGGCTCATTCAACTCTGAGGAAAACATCTGAGTAAGTGAACACTATGTATGAAAACACTTTCTGAAAATAATATACAAAGAATAACTTTTCCATCAAAATATGCCAACAAATTTATGGTTTTTGCAATAGGTGGCCGTGAAAAAGTTCGCTTTCGGAAGTAGACACCTCACTCGTTTCACAGATGGATGAAACGGAATAATAAGCTTTCCACTTTATATAAAGCGGATGCTTACTGTATACACTAGTATAATTTATTCATTTATTCATTTATTTAACATACGCTGTTTTACAGGACAAGTCCTAATTACAAAATAGGAAATACAACATATACAAAAAACAAAATTGGTAGTACAAAAAATTCAATTTTGTTTCATTTTAAATGAAAGTGTTTGTGATATCAATCACAACTGATGGTATGAAATAAAATAATTATAGAAGTAAAAAAAACTTAAATGCTGACCAAACTTATACATACACATAAATTTAAACACACAAATACATATACATTCACATATTAACACTTATACAAACATAATTATATGAGTGAAGAATTCTATTCGTGAATACATATAAATAATTGTTTTATCATAGATTATGTATAGCATTATGGCAAGTTATGCCTTTGGTTTTTAGACTGGATTTTATGACGAAGAAATTGAATCTTAATTCTGAACTTGAGATTATCAACTGCGTAATATTCGGAGATTACGAAGCCAAACATTGGAATGAAACCAAAGAATCAAATTTCAATAAAAATCGAGATTTCACTTTACCGTTTGATATTATATTGAATGATATCTGTCACAAAGTTCGCCTCTTGTGCCAAAAAAACTATCATCTAAAATCTCTATCTCTATATATATATAAAAATGAATTGCTGTTCGTTAGTCTCGCTAAAACTCGAGAATGGCAGGACCGATTCGGCTAATTTTGGTCTTGAATTATTTGTGAAAGTCCAGAGAATGTTTAAAAGGTGAATGAATATGAGCATGCTCGGAATTAAATGAAAACTACACTTTTGTTTTTCCTTTGATGTGTCCCCCGTCGTTCAGAAATCAAATTGATAAAATATTTTCAAATAATTAGAAATATTTAGAAATAAATTGCTGTTCGTAAGTCTCGCTAAAACTTTAGAGCGGCTGGGTCGATTTCGCTAATTTTGGTCTTGATTCATTTGTTGAAGTGCAGAGAAGATTTAGAAGGCGAATAAATGTGAAAATGCTCGGAATTAAATATGTGTCCGCTGTCGTTCAGCAATCAAAGCGAAAAAATAGTTTTAATTAATAACCAATAAGAATTTTTATATCTTTATCACTACATATTTATTCTTAGGGGGTAAAAAATGAACTAAATTTCAGCTAACTACAGTTGTTAACTATCTATCGGATTATTTTTATGTAGATTGATAAATCCTAAGGTTTGTCACAAATTGAATTTATGAAAGCTACCATAATATTTGACATTTAACAACCACCTAATATATCGATCTATCCTCTATGACATATAGTCTATGTCGATCGATACCTCATACAAAGAGTGCATCCTTCTATCTTAGTGAGTGGCGATTACCGCTACGTGCGCGAGAACTTTCTTTACTTTGGTGATCCTTTGTGATAGAGACATTTCAAGTTATGTATTCTTTTTTTGTTGGCCTTTTGTGATAGTGACAATTTACCTGTAAGTGCGCGAGAACTTTTCTCACTTTGATTAATTACAATTTACGATGCCGGGGAAAGGACTCACGTCGTGGCAGTCAATCAAATGTGCGAAGAGCTACCTAACGATATAATATATTATATAATAAAATAATTGATTAAAACATTCAGGTTGAACTTCACTTAGTTAAACTTAACAACTCTACTTACGAGTATGTTCCTAGAGGTTATCCCATTATTAAGAGTAATAACTTTATTTCTAAATCAATTTTGAAATTGACGAAATATCAAAATGTATCATTTCTATTCGGAAATTTCTGATTTCAAGTAGAAATTATGCTTTCTGAAATTTAATAATTATTTCAGAAACTGAAGAAGTTCTGATTCAATTTTGAAATAAAATTGAAATCAGGAATTTACAATTAGAAATAATGCATATTGATTTTACGTCAATTCAAAGAATAAATCAGAAATTTAGGAATCATTAGTTAGAAATTAGGATCATTAATTTAGAAATCATAAGGGACTAACCACCCGGAACATATGTAGAGTTGATAGTGTTTCCATTTCAATTTATTATTATTATGAGGCAACTCAACGGCTGGATCGACTTGAGTGAGTTTTTGTATATGCATTCATTCGTTTATCCTAATAGCTTGGAATGTCATGGCAGGACAACGTCTGTCGGGTCTGCTAGTCATAAATAAAATGCTTACGATTAATCCTGCAAACCCTAAATGAATAAAACATATAGGATACATAAATAATGGAAACAAAGACTTCACTGAATTTCGATGCCATCGTGGCTCAAAGTGCTTTGTTTCATACACTTCAAGAAACAGAGATTTCCGCTCGAAAAACCATTCCTCATAATAAAATAATGGAAAACTCACATTCATCCTCATAATGTGACAGAAGTAATTCGATCAACACGCACAAAATGATGGATTAATTTTTCTTGTTTCTATGGAATTTTCCGCAAGACAAGAAGTAAAATATCGTTACATTGATAATCTCACCTCACGTTGTCACAAAGCCAATAACTTTTTATGTATCTCTTTTTATATTAAGAGAGAGCGTTCATCGTAATAACTACAATATGAACCGCCAGAAATCTACTATATTAGATAGAGAAGAGATTTGGAATGATGAAAAAAAAAAATAAAAAGAACAATATCTGGTTGATAAAGTCATTTCATCAAGAACAAGATTCGGAAGACATAAAGGCCTAAGCTTTGTAGAAAATAAAGACACAAAGATCTAAGACAGAAAATGTCTTTCTCGGCAATCAACAACATAAACTAATTCAATGAATGGTTCTTCATTCATTATAATGATTTCATTTAATATTTTTCTTATTATTACCATTAGAAATATTATTATTATTGTTATAATGATTGTTCCCCATGAGGAGAGCGATTGAACTTGAATTTGCATTTCTTTCAGGACTTTTGCTTCATCTTGTTTGCCTACCAAAATCGCTTTATCCTCTCTGAAGGCTCTTTTTCCGTTCATCTGTCCATTTTATTTCAGGCTGGAGTTTTGATTTTAGCTAAAACTTCACATGTGCAATTTTACAGTGACACAGCGACTACAGTGCGATCTTCGTAATTTTTTACATTGATCTGTTGTAGGTCTTTTCAGACTTCTTTTAGCCACTCTGTTCCACATTTACTCTTTATAATTATATCGAGTAGTTATTTCGGTATTCTGGACTGTTTTATTTTGTAGACGTGTGCATAGAACTTTGCTCACGTCTGATTGAGTTAGATATTCGGGACTGACGAAAATTATCGTGATGAGGTTTTAAGAGTGTTGTCGACAAGTTTTCAGGAAAAAAGATTGTTTGATTTTTACTGGACTCTACATTTATAAAGCTTTGTTTTTTTTCTCGCAAAATTGTTACTATTTTTAGGAATATAAAAATGTAAATAATTCTAGAAAAGGCATAATCTAGCTCAAACAGAAAAGGGTGTTTCATTTATGGATATCAAGCATTATAATAGTTTGCCTAAAAAGCTCAGGAATAAAAATGTTTTCTCTAGTATTAAGAAAGATATATATGACTTCATTTTAAATTATGAACCATTCGAATTGAGGAAATTTTCTCCATTTTGTATGTCGAATTGATTATAATTTCAATTAATTTTTGACCTATTCTCAACTCATTGTATTTTCTTTTGTGATCGTGAGAAATGCAGTGCTTTGGAGAATAAATGCATTACTATTATCATCATTATTATTATTATTGATATTATTATTATTATTATCATTATTATTATTATTATACTTATTATTATTATTATTATCATTATTATTATTATTATACTTATTATTATTATTATTATTATTATTATTATTATTATTATTATTATTATTATTATTATTATTATTATTATTATTATTATTATTATTATTATTATGCTTATCATCACTATTATTAATTCAACAATAATCATGCCGGTCGGTATTTTATTCCAGAAAAAAATTCATATTTTAAGGATTTCTATACTACTGAAAGGATAAGATGAATTGCAGAACACTATCATATCAGTACATCGTTCAAATCACGGATCAACATAAGAAGCATCCCCACCAAGACCAGACCAGATGAGTATCCTGACAGAAAGAACTGCTCATAGCGGGTACCTTGCGAATGCAGAGATGCATACATAGGAGGAACAAAGGGACTTCTGGATGTCAAAATCAGTGAAACATAAAACCTGACAAAAAAGATTCAATTGTACCTACGAAGCTAGGATTCTTGATCAGGAGAGTAGAATTAGAAGAAGCGGAAGTTCAAGGAAGCGGTGATCATTCAGCAGATCAAGGATATATTCAGTCAACCAATTGTTGAAGTATCAAACACCTGACGATCCTGACGCGCATGAAAATCCTAACCCGCATAGTCACGTGACAAACAATCACGAACTAGCATTACGAGATATCAAGAACCAACGTGATATTTAAGGGCGCCTATATCTGGAATGATCAGTTTTCACTTGACAATGGTTAGAGATACATTACTAACCGAAACGTCGTGTGAATTCGAATTCTGATTTAACCATCCGTCTGTTCATCGGCGGTAAATTTTTATTCATTTCATTTCATTTTTATTTTCATTTTTAATTTCAGAATTGGGACTTCTGTTCATTGTTGATGAATTTGTAGAACAAAAATTCCATTGACATTTCAGCAACAGATAAATTAATGACTTAATTTATCTGTTGTACAACAAATGGGGTTGCCTATAGCGCCATCTGATCGCGCAATTTGTAACAAGTTTCAGTTGTCAGTTTCAGTGGTATCATTCAGCAATTAAGTAAATCACTTATTCATATCAATCAGTATTTATTTGCCAATCATAGAATACTCAAGGGAAAACGTCAGCTCAGTTTGACTAGAGTTTTCAGATTCAAATCGAATGAAACTTCCATTGATTACATCCCACAATCCAGGGGTGAATCACATTGTTCCTGACATATTTCGTTAGGGCGAATTGAAGAGAAACTATTAAAATTCGGATCGAAATGCACTCCAATCCGAGTTTAGCGAATAAACCGAAGTTTGTGGAAATCTGTACGGAGAAAAGCCAATTACTCAAACTGAAAAGACGAGGGGAAGTCCCGGATTCAGACCGAAGTTTATCTGTACCTTCTTTTCTGCTCTAGAGCCCTCTCTACCGTTTCAAGCCGTCGCTTCCACTTTCCGGAAGTTGGACATGATGTAGAATCGGCTTCGATGGGGATCGCATTTTGCGTGATACGAGTTGTTAGTCTCATCTTCAACTCGTCTGCATATCCATAATACAAGACAAAATCTAAGTTTCAACCTTCCTTTTTCATATCGTGACATTTAAAACAGTAGAACGTTCTTCTATATACTGAATGCAGAAAATTTCATTCAAAAAAAGTAAACTTGCAGATGCAGCATGAATTGGCAATACCCAGGACAGATTACCAGTCTTAAAGAGTTTCCTCATCAATCTTAAATTAAAATTTTCTATTATCAACAGAATTCACTCAATTTACTAGACAAAAATCAACAGAGGAACTCTAACCTAACAATTATAATCATTGGAAATTTCAACGAATATCTTCCAACATGTGAGTACCAGGATATATTAGCTTTGTTCGCGGTAAGGATTCTGAACCGATTCAGAACTATTCGCATGCGCAGTTTGAATTTTGGCGTTCGCGGATTGCCCAGTTCCGAACTTTTAGTTACTGTTCTGTGTTCGCGGATAAACTGGGACTGGTTCGAAATCGATTCGGAATTGGTTCTACCGGTTCGAAGGATCAATCTAGAACTGTAAGTTCGGGACTTGCGCATTCACGATAGTTTGGCAATTGGTATAGAAAATTATTTCTATAATTTGTTTATACATGCCACATGGTAACGCAACGGAAACTAACAGTTCGTCACTAAAATATTCTGTATTCCATTTGGTTGGAATTGCCATTTCTTTTGCAGTTTCTCTGAACATTCTCTTGAAGTTTTTCAATTGCATCGATCCGACATGGTCCCTGTATTTTTGATACAATTCCAAGAGAAGAAGAGTTTTTTGGTGGGTTCATTTATAACTATCTACTGGTTGTTGGGACATTGCTGAAATCTTACTATCACTAAATAACTAAACGTATCTTGCCATCTTGTGCTTTCGAAAATATCTAAATTAGAAAATGGTTGCTTACTTATGAGTCGACTTCCATAGAATAATCTGTTATTGTATGGTTCTTTGATTAGAATGACAATTGCAAGCGGTATACGCACAGAACATACCCTTAATTTGGTATCTTCTGTGGGTATACGGCATATTATTCGATGAGAACAACAGTGATTTGAATATTCCCTAGACTAGTTCAATCTAATCAATCCCGAATCAGTTATGAATTAGTTCGGAATCGGTTCAGAATCCCTACCGCGAACAAAGCTATTATATATTATATATTATTTACTTTGCTCATAGGGTAAGTTTACTGTGAACATACGAAGAGGTTTTCACCATATATAGGTCAACAGAAAATAGTCAGCTGAAACTTTGTTACAGTTATAGAACATATAAGTCAAAAAGTCCCATTTGCAAAAGTGCAAAATATACACAGCTCTCTCAATAATATATCTTCCAACATTATATGGTAACTTCATTTTGTGAGGAAGAAAGCTGTCCCAGCTACTCTTAGAAATCTGTTACATGGTCTATTATAGGTACATTCAACTGCAAGTAAAAAAACCAAGTTGTCAATAATACAAGGTGAGAAAGATATATGCACTGTATTGGCAACAACAAGTAGACAGTAATTTTCCGCACAGTCGAAAAAAAGGAACAAAAGCAGCGAATGTATTTTTGAGGAACGTACATTGCTTGGAATTTGCCTCATTTCCCAGGAGGCCCAATATTATACTAAGAAATCCTGTCTGAAAACACAAAATGCTGCATCCAGCTGGGATCGTACTACCTCAAGTATAATATGAGTTTCAATATATGAGTGTTTAAACTATTTTAGAATTCATTCCATGCAAAATCGCATACCGTTCATTAACCATTGTCTATTGGATTTTATTGTTAGCAGTTTTGCGAAACGAGATAATCTTCAGCATTATCAAGTTAGTCAGAATTCAACCATAATACACTAGAATAGAACAGCCATAGTAAGTGTCTCTATTTTCACAGACGCAGGCGCAGATCCAACAGTTATGCGAACACTCGGAGCTATTTAGTAATTCTAAAATCACATTACCAATTTGAAGAAGATTTGCCTGTATGTAATTAATCTTGTTCTGTAACCTCATATCTGTTCTGAACCTTATGAGCGGAAAGGTTCATTCAGATCTTTCACCTTAATTGGACCAATTATGAAATGAACATTTATATATTCTTAGCATTCACCAAACTACCATTTGTGAATTAGCTGCTTTCAGGATGTGCATATTTGAGTTTCCGCTTGCCCATTGTACTTGAAATGGCTCCGTTCAATTATCCATTCAATTAGCTGGGTACGAAATATCGATCGTGCATGAGTTTGCGGTCTACCCAGATTCATATTCTATATCGTCCTGGTTTCCCGCTACGCCATTGATTTTCCATCGGAAAAGTTGACATTGAAGAATTGAATTATTCATAGCTGGGCATTCAATGTTTATGGTAAACGATTCCGGTATCGAGAACTTGTTTTGAAGGAGAGGAGAATTTATCAAACTTTGGTGGTATCTATGTCACACTGATAATGAAACATGGGAGTAAGGGACTATAATTAACAAGAAAATGCAATTTCTTGAATAGCTTTCCTGTATCGGAATCTTTCCCTTTCATTAGTTCACTATAGGAGAAGAGAAAGTATTTTCGTTCCTCCGGTGAAATAATGAGTTTATCGTAATTTACGGCATTTGTGATCATAATTATGAAATGATTTATAAGCTGTCGATGCTTCCTGTATTCTTTCGAAAATTCCGTTCAAAATGTATAGTATAGCCAAAATGTGCCCAGAAATTGGTTTAATAATTCATTTTTCTTAATTTCGGAAGCATCATTGCAGCTTTTTGTTTTTGGTAAGAAAAAATACTTCTGCAAATGGAATCGAAGTCTTATAGGGTTTCAAGTAAAACTGCAGGAACGTTTTACATTTCAACATAACATTCTTATTTCATTTTTTCTGCTCGTAAAATTATCTATCTAAATTTTTTTCGGAAAAAATGGGGAGTTATAGGTATGTTATTCAAGAGGAATAATATCTGCAACACTTAGTCCAAAACTATTCTTCAATGGATATTGGTAATGAATACAGAATTTCCATGAGACGTGTGAACGATATTCTGTGAAATTATCATCATCATTTGATTTTTAGCACCAAGAGATTGAAAAGTAAAATAAGTATCTCAAAGGAATATATATATATATATATATATATATATATATATATATATATATATATATATATATATATATATATATATATATATATATATATATATATATATATATATATATATATATATATATATATATATATATATATATATATATATATATATATATATATATATATATATATATATATATATATATATATATAATATGTATATATATATATATATATACTTATATATATATATATATAAACTTCTTCAGTGTGGTTTCGACAATCTAATCCACGATAATCCCAAGAAGACACCGTGTCACTAGCTGGAAACATCCCATTTCTGTTTTCAAACTCAAGATTTGTAGAGCTATCCAGTCTTTTGAAATTATTTGAGTTTCATCGGCGTTCACAAGCAAGATGTTCGTAACAAACAATACTTCTCAAAACCTCATACATTCATTTTTCCAATTCATCAAATGACAAATTAACAAAAGCTCATTAGAAACGATGTGCCGTCGGCGTAGACCAGTACATTTTGCTTCAAGATGTTTGGTGGCCCGTTGACATAAAATAGTAAGCTATTGAATTAATTTGAACTATTGGCTTAATGTTTCACGATTATGTTTAACAATATGAATTTGTCAACATGTTTCGAACGTTAGCTCATTTTCAAGACTAAAATACAGTAAGGAACGAACAACAAATTTATATCTACACAATGGCTGTAAGGAGGGGGGATAATTGAAAATCTAAGTGTTCATTTACGATGTCTTCTTTTTTCTTCCAAGAACTGCATATTTCAATTGCTTCTAAGAGGTCTAAACGTTTCCCTTTATTACCTGCGTGTAAGCACTTGGTTTTCTCGAAGTCTATAAAGTGATTAGAGTTAATACAATGTTCTGAGAATCCAGTTTTATCAACATTGTACAAAATCGACTTTTTATGTTCGTCAACTCTAGTTTCTATTTTCTACCTGTTTGGCCGATATAGAACGCTGAACATTCACTACAGAAATTTTTATAAATCCCGCTTTTATCTTCAACATTTATATTTTCTTTACTATTCACTAAAAGTGACTTAATATTTCTTTCGTTAGTACAAATTGTTTTTATCTCTCTTTTCTTCAATCTTTCGCAAATTTTTTCGCTGAGTTGAGGTATGAAATCAATAAAATATCATTTTCGCTTTCTATATTTCGAGATGGATAAATTGACTTCGAAAGAATTCAATTAAATTCGATGAAAATTACAACAAAGAGGTGAGAACGTTGAAACTTCTAGCAAATAATAACGGTTATGATGGAAACATAATAGATAATCTTATGAGAAAAAAGCAACGAAAAATTCTTTCAAATTCAATGTATCCATCTCAAATTATAAAAAGCGACCAAAAATATCATTTTATCAATTTCATATCTCAGCTCAGCGAAAAATTTGCGAAAGATTAAAAAATAAGATATAAAAACAATTTGTACTAACAAAAGTAATATTAAGTCACTTTTATTTAATAAAGAAAATATAAATGTTGAAGACAAAAGCGAGGGATTCATAAAATTTTTGTAATGAATGTCCAGCGTTTTATATCGGCCAAACAGGTAGAAAATAGAAAATAGAGTTGACGAAATTAAAAAGTCGATTTTGTACAATGTTGATAAAACTGGATTCTCAGAACATTGTATTAACTGTAATCACTTTATAGACTTTGAGAAAACCAAGTGCTTACACGCAGGTAATAAAGGGAAACGTTTAGACCTCTTAGAAGCAATTGAAATATGCAGTTCTTGGAAGAAAAAAGAAGACATCGTAAATGAACACTTAGATTTTCAATTATCCCCCTCCTTACAGCCATTGTATAGATATAAATTTGTTGTTCGTTACTTACTGTATTTTAGTCTTGAAAATGAGCTAACGTTCGAAACATGTTGACAAATTCATATTGTTAAACATAATCGTGAAACATTAAGCCAAGAGTTTAATTTAATTCAATAGCTATACTATTTTATGTCAACGGGCCACCAAACATCTTGAAGCAAAATGTACTGGTCTACGCCGACGGCACATCGTTTCTAATGAGCTTTTGTTAATTTGTCATTTGATGAATTGGAAAAATGAATGTATGAGGTTTTGAGAAGTATTGTTTGTTACGAACATCTTGCTTGTGAACGCCGATGAAACTCAAATAATTTCAAAAGAGTGGATAGCTCTACAAATCTTGAGTTTGAATACAGAAATGGGATGTTTTCAGCTAGAGACACGGTGTCTTCTTGGGATTATGGTGGATTAGATTGTCGAAACCACACTGAAGAAGTTTATTCAGTTTTAGCTAAATACAATAATGCCATCAGAGTTCTTTCCACCCTTGTTAGTGAGGACTCTACAGCTGTGGCATTTCATGCATTTATGCAATCCAAGAAAACCTGTGGAGCTATTTTTTGGGCTGGTACTATTAACTTGGAGAGAGTATTGATCTTGCAAGAGAGATACTTGAGGAGTGTATAGCGACTAAAGCTGAGGGACAACTTCAAGCCGATATTTATTGGTAAGCGAATCTCAACTGCTTTGGTTCGGTCTTGGGAGTCTTATTTTTCGTTAAAAAAAATTTTGATTTGTTTGAAAAAAAATTTCACTTATCGAAGTCATTATACTAGATTTCAAAACAATCCGCAGTCCTCTCCAATAAATATGGTTACCTACAAAAGAACGTAGTTTTTTCAATAGAAAAGAATACAATAAAAGGTATGGAACCGACTTCCAGTGAATGTTCGGGACTTGCCTCTGAATTTGTTCAGGACCCGAATGAAAATGCTTTTGCTTTCAACAGCTTACAACACGGTTGAAAACTACTTTGAAGATCTTTTCTGCTCATGATTTGATAAAGTATGTCTCTGTGTGTTATGTGTAATATATGACTCATTATTTTTCACATCAGTATTGGATTTTATCACTTCATTGCCCTGAATGTTTTGTGTATTTCATATTGAGTTTCATGTTTTTATTTCATACTTTTATATTATTCATAAATGCTTGTGAATATTCATATTTTATGCATCTCAAATTTTTGACAGATTTTATATCCATATATATGGATCTTACTGAGAATGAATCTTTCTATCTATCTACCTTTGAAGCATAGAAAGCTTCCTGCATTGCAAGTGCTCTTTTCATTACAATCACAAATTCAGATGAGAATAAAAATCGAATATAGCAAATGTCAATTGCCGAAGCATTCACTACGAAAACCAAAATCGAAATCTCAAATAGTAGTGTACAGTAAATTTTTAACAAATTTTCACTCTCTTTCAAGAAAAAGCATTAAGAGCAACCTTTCACAGAAAAAATATATTGTATTGATTTTCATTTTTCACGTGAATATAACAATATGTCTCATAAGGTGGTGAGCTAATACGTAGAATGTATATCACTTCACATTAATATATGGCATAAACAATCTTTTTTTTGAGTGTGTAGGGATTTTCTCAACCACCCCCAATGGTTGAGTTAATCTTCGGATAGTAGCCAACGTCGAATAGTAGGTATTCATTGTCATTAACATGACAAATTCATAATAAAATCCTGATTTTATGAATGAACAACTGATGTATTACAGATCGTTTTTACATTTGAAAATAATTTCGTTTCTGTTTCAATTTTCTACTGATTTATTATTATTATTTAGTTGCCGATTCATAAAACATATCCGTTTCCAATTACTTTCCATCGAATTCATCATTATGATAAATTCCTCATTATGATGGTACCCGTGATATGATTTCTCATAGAATAGGCAATTACGGGTCACCTCCTCAGCAAATTATACGCGCGACCCCAATGCACCTCTGACATGGAGAACACAAATCTAGGTGTGACAGACATGGTCAGCGTCACGAGGACACATTTAATTAAATTTCTAATTAAACTTTGCCATACAACATTATAATGAGCAATCGGTAACGCTTGAACTGACATCAACTGAACGTTCGATACGGTAAACGTGTTCTATATGGTTGATTGCAATGTATTTCAGTATGACATCTATCGCTATGTCCATCCAATCGGCAGATTTTAGGTTGTATCTCAAGTGATGACGCTGTCGAGCCATATTTAATAACGTCAGTTAACGTTTGGATCAACGCTTGCTAGACCACGATTCACAAAACATATACCAAGTGAAGTGAAACACTCAACCTAATTCCAATAAATGGCAGAATATTCTATGCATATATGCTTCTAGCTCATTAGGAGTTTCATAAATGAATATTCGGAACTTTTTGAAAACAAATAACGACATGATGATGAAATATTTGAATTTCAAGCAATAATTCAAATTAGATATAAATTATCAAGTTTGATAATGTATTCTTACGATAAGAATAAATATGATTATATCTCGCCAAATATCCATTGCAAAAGGCTAGGGTATCTCAAAAAATCTAATTCTTCGTTTTATCAACACACTTTTTCGTCTTTAACAAACTGATTCGTCAATCTCGCATCGTTTTGAAGAGCATAGAATAGCATAACACAAATATCTTATTGCCGCCTGTCGTTTAATGAACGCTTCACATTTCCAGTCAAACCAACGTTTATGTGACCAATATGAACAGAAAACATGAGTAATTATGAATTGAAAGTTCCCTATTATTCAATTTCTACAAGAATTCATCAAAAGTTTCAGGAATTACCGGCCTAACTGTTTCAGTGACCAGTAACATAATTTCCAGCAATGAGAGTTGGGGAGGAGAGATGATTTTGAAGGAAATAGTTCATTAATTTCGGAATCTAAGGACAAATCATTTCAACCTTTTTATTCTATAAGGAGATATAATTACTCCATTTTGGTTTATCATATCTCGTACAGTAGAAACTCCAACAAAAGAATTACTATCCAAATAAATACAATCCAAATTTTTTAATAGAAAACTCTATTTATTATGTTTCCATGTATTTACTTGAATTTCCTTCATCTTGCAAAAATACGCATTTCGTTTAAAACGAAATGTCTAACAAAATTTGAGATAATTAACTCTCATTTTATATCTGTCAGTAAGCCTACGGACGAAGATATTTATGCCAAACAAAGGCTTCAGGTGCCTTGTATGGTTGAGTCTCCTTTGTTCAAAACTCTACAAACTTTAAGATCCAAATTAAAATTTTGTGTTACTGTTCTTTATAATTATAGGGAAATTCATTGCATTTAAATAAGTTTATTATATTCCTCGTCATCATGATTCCTTTTTTCAGTGTCAAAGTGTTGTCTTTCTGTAAAACCTGAAGCACTGCTATTATTGACTTGCAAATTCAACTGCTGGTTGCAAATCATAGCGGGGTTGGTGAACATTTTGCGAAAAGAAGTGTTAATAAAAAATATATTAGCAGATCAAGAGTTCAATGATGAATTTCTTTTTTCAAAACCTTGCTTATAACTTTGGATTTATTTTACAATTATGCGAGTAATTTGAGCGGAGGCAAATGTCATATCAAAACTGTTTTTTATCTCGATTGTTTCTCAAATCTTCAATTCGTCATCTCAACACTTGGGGTCAAGATGACCGGATGTCGAGTTATATGGAAGATGGATAATTTTGAGCAAAAACATTACAAATTCAAATTTTATACGTAGCTAATTGTTTGAAAAATGCACAATGAAGAAAATGAAATAAGCTCTCGAATACACAAAAAATATTGAAAAACGTTTTTCATAATATTCTAACAGTATTTTTTCATTAAAAATAAGAGGAGTAACAGACCTCACTCTTTTTCTTGATTTCATGTATTGGGAAATTTGTATATTAATAGTGTTGGGTTTACTTGATGCAAATCCATTATAATTGAATATAAACTAATATTCAAACACTTGAACTTTTGATTTACACTTTATTGACAACAAAGCATTGCGCGTTTCGTCGTTACAAACGACTTTTTCAGATGCTAACAGAATACATACTGACTGTTAGTACTTCTGTCAGTACAGTCAGTAGTCAGTATTCTGTTAGCATCTGAAGAAGTCGTTTGTACCCAGGTAGCAAGCCTACGATAATATGACGTCATGTATTGATTTCAATATGTGAGAAGTGACGTCGAAATGTCGCAGCCTCAAGATGTCATCTTGAACTGTTAAAAAGACGTCATTAAATTACGTTTTATAGCATTTAGACAGGGCATTTGTCATTTCTTAAAAAATTAACGGTCATAAATTGACGACAAGAGTACTTTGCGCTGACGTCATCTGCTGTCATCATATGAACGTTAGTGATCTGACATTGAAAAGACGTCATGTAACGGCCGAATGACGTCGTTGACCAAAATTGACCGAAAATTTACAATAATAAGACGTCATGTTACATCACATTGCTACCTGGGTAACGACGAAACGCCTCTCGCTATGTTGGTAATAAAGTGTAAATCAAAAGTTCAAGTGTTTGAATTTAAGTTTATATTCAAGAGAAATTTGTACATTCGGCATGAGCCGAGTTGTGACATTTTGACTAACAATAACAATTTTTGATTATAACGACCTCTTTTCCAAAACAAAACATTTATTTCATTTCATTTCATTTCCATTTCATCCTTACATCCTTCACATATGAACTGATATCGATAAATCAGAAGAAGATTCATTTCCGAATAAAATTTCCGCACAAAGTTTCAACTTAGTTGTTTTTATCGCGGTTGGGCAGTATAATATTCATTATATTTCTCTTATTTGTTTCAGTTTCCTATTTTTGATTCTACTTCAACAAAGTGGTTTTCCTCTGTGCTGGTAAAGGGGCTTGGCGTTGTTTCCTCCATCTGTTTAACTTTTGGAGGTTTTAACTCTTCTTTAATCTCTTCTTTTACCTCCGGTCTATATATACGATATAGCTTTTCAATGCAGTAGTGCAATGAGCTGTTCGTGTTTGAATGTTTGCTTGAACCTGTAGCACTTGAAGCGATAGCTATTACCTTAATCGTTTTCTTATACGTTCTCCAAGTAGCTACGGGAATACCATATGATGTAGCTGCCCGATTTATTGACTTTTTGTTATTCACTTCATTCATGGTTGGTTACATAATATTTCTAGTTCATGCTCGTGAAATAGGTTTTCCACCGTATATTTTACGCAACATCTACGGAGCCTCTTAAACAAAAAGTGATGAGTCAATGAGAACAGATTATGAAACGAAAAACATATGCTTATGCATTGGAGGGTAAAATGAACTTGTCATCTTACCCTCAATTGCCCTTTGTCTTCGCATGGCCATTTCAAACAAAATACAAATTTCGCATTCGAAATCGTCATAAAAGAAACTGGAACAATTGTTATCAACGATTGATGGATGAAAAAATTTCTTCAAAAAATAATACTACTTACTTAGTGTTTATATGAAAACACTTTTTACAAAGTGAAAAAAGGTTTCAAAGTCCAGTCATAAATCTATATTTCGAACTATAGTGTCAATGTCAAATGATTAATCCGCCTTTTCGCATCTTTACCATGAGGAATGTACACCAACACGTATTTTGAACTGAAAAATACCGTCATCTTTTAGCCTTGTATTGAATTATAACAAATAAAAAAGTACTATACAAAGGAAATGTAGTATCCGTAATTTGCATCATCAAAACACTCAATTGGAGAACAGACAATTCAAACGGAGTAAATCATCATATTATTCACTATCCGTTTCGAATACGAATACGGTTACTAAAACTACGCTAAAAAACTCATCAAAAATGACCTGAGCATACTATGATCTAATTCGGTAAAAGGATTGAGTCGTAAGTCTCAAAAAATACGAATTTTTTTGCCAACACCAAATAGTAATTTTCATATACGAAAATCATTGGATTTACACAATCAAGCTATCCTTTGTTCAACAACAAACAAATTTCCTGGAATTCTGATTAAATACGGAAATAATAATGAGAAACTGCTGAATACAAATGCAGAATGTCTTCTTTAATTTTTCAAAACTCTTGGCAACATAATATATGCGTAGAACGAACCGTGACCTAAACAGTGGAATTCTCCATTATTTTTTCCATTATAACTTACGTAACTGTCTCGTCTACTTTATATAATTCGGTTGAATTCCTTTCGCCAACAATATCATTTCGGAATACGAGGAAAATATGACATTTTTGTAGCTTATTTGTAATATAATGGAATCGGTGGAGATAGAACACGAATTTGCTGGAAGTATTCCGGAAGTATAACGTAAGAAAATGTCTGCGAAGCTAAACAGGAAATTGCGAAATGTTGCCGGTTCATTTCAGATGTTCCAGAACAACAACGATACTGTACTGAATGTGATTTTCTCGTACCGCATTTCCTGTGTAAAAACTCCATTCCAGTCAACTTACCTAGAATAATAATCAACCTGTTCTTCATTTTACTTAGGGTAGACAAAATATTTACTATCATGGCGAAATATAAACGCACTATGTGAATTATTTTTATGCCTCAATGTAATATGATATTTGATGAGAATATTGTGTAAATAAATAAAATAAGGTCATTGGAGAGACCGTTTTTCAATATTGTCTGGAGAGCACAACTTTATTTAGGATGAAGAACACTGAAAATTTCTCGAACTTTTTTCTACTGTAAAAACCAATATTTTGAATTTTTTTGACAATGCATTGGTAAGTTTATAATGATTTTATTCAAATATATAGAAATTTCGAGATAGTACCATCAATTGAATATTTCATGATGATCTAAATAGATAAATACAAATTTGAAAATATATGTACGTAAATTGAATTGTATTCGATCTTATCGATGAATTTCCGATACGTTCACCTATTATTATTCTATATACCTTCTTGAAATTACTAGTATAATAGTGATACAATTTTTTTGATTGGTTGAGATTACACTCATGAATAGCTCTTCGAGGAGTTCTCCAAAGTAATGGGTGATTTTTTTAGAGGTATAGAACTTTAAGTTGGCATAACTGTTGAAGATGTGGACCGATTTAACAGCTGAGAAGTGATTTGTTCTCAGTTTGGTTCGGAAATTCATCATGAATAGACTCACGCCTGAACAACGCATACAAATAGTGCAATTTTATTTCGAAAATAATGGTTTTGCGCGATAATACGTATCGCGCGAATTTTGTTTAGCGATGAAGCGCACTTCTGGTTGAATGGCTACGTCAACAAACAAAACTGCCGCATTTGGAGTGAAGATAATCCTCAAGTGTATGTCAAAACACCGTTACATCCAGAAAAACTCACTGTTTGGTGCGCTTTATGGGCTGGTGGAATCATTGGTCCGTACTTCTTCAAAAACGATGATGGCCAGTACAGTCAATGGTGATCAGTATAGAGCCATGAATACTACCTTTTTCATTCCTGAATTTTGTTTGAATAAGACGGCGCAACATGTCACACAGCTCGTGCCACAATCGATTTATTGAAAGACACGTTTGGTGACCGCCTAATTTCACGTTTTGGACCTGTGAATTGGCCTCCAAGATCTTGTGATTTAACACCGCTAGACTACTTTCTGAGGGGCTATGTAAAGTCATTGGTCTATGCGGATAAGCCACAAACGCTTGACCATTTGGAAGACAATATTCGCCGTATTATTGCCGATATATGGCCACAAATGTTGGAAAAAGCCATCGAAAATTGGACATCCAGATTGGACTACATCCGAGCTAGCCGAGTCATATGCCAGAAATCATATTTAAAATGTAACGCTGCAAGATTATCTTTCGAATAAAAAACAATTCTTGTCAATCGAATGATCCATCATTGTTTTATTGCAATTTAAATTTCTATACATCTAAAGAAACACCCATTATAACGTGAAAATTTTCTGAAAAGTAGGTAAGCACGAAATATTTCAGTTATTCCGGCATAACAACAGAATGTAGTACGTAATTGAATTATGGAGGCTAAAATTTTCATCAATAGTTCGAGAAGAATACGAAAAATTCACAGTTTCTTCAGCAATTTCATATGAAAATTCAGAAATTTCAGTCAATCATCAATATTTTTCATCATTTCAAACTGAAAAAGTGAATCAATTAATATGTTAAAAAAATTCCCGAACTTCTGCTCTATTGCATTAAATTCATTGGAAAATAGAACAAAATACAAAAATAATTTCGTTCGATTCAACTTAAATCAAATAATGAAGCACAGTATGTTTATATCTGAAGAAATAACAAAAACAGTTTTCAGGGAAAACTATGGAAATCCTATATGATGATTTCTTCGTGTTATTTTCCGAAATGATTAAACAAACATCAAATTTATTTCAATATTGATGAAATATGCAATCCAATTATTTACATTTATTCTTTGTAAAATTAAATAGTTTCTATAAACTGAGAATTATTCGTACAACAAGGAATCATTTTCAAAGAAAAAAGTTGTAATTCAATTGAAAATATCGTTCATTTGATTTCTCAATGTATTCAACTGAATCGAAATAATTTTTTGAATTGAATTAAAACTCTAGAAAAATACAATATATCTTGACAAATTATTCATTTCATGACTTTTTGGAAAGCTATAATTGTGGTGAAAGATTGTATGGAAGGAGAATGGAAGACATTGAATTAAATATTTTGATATCGATGGGAATTCGTTTCTTCCAGGTTTTCACTACTTTGGGTCGTTTGATGTGTAGATATATCGCTAAACATTCAAACATTTTTTTACCTATATATAGGTAAGAAATATTTTACCTATATGAAGGTAGAAAAAAACAAAT